>CM076463.1:25103427-26303427 GCA_038419695.1 Scomberomorus guttatus | reverse complement strand
TGAAAAAGTCCCAAACTCGAGCAGAGCAGGATCTAGAGGCAAGAAAAAACTTCTTGACTCACGATGCCCCAAGCTATAGGGAGATATTACATGGTGAGGGGGTGCGCACAGCAAGACACACACACACAGCGACATTTGAAACATTTGAAACAAACACACACCTGTGTGATAGCCTCACGAAACCAGTGAGCCAGCCGCTCTGGACTCTGTAGTTGCGTATCATGGCCTGGCAAACAATGATTCAGAGGAATCTTTGGCTGTCCCTGTCCTCCCAGGCCTAGAGAAAGCTAGAGGGGAGAGAGGAGAGAGGGTGGGGCTGAAGCAACAGCTCAGAGTGCAGCAAGTGGAGGTGGAGATGGTATAGCTGATATTTCACTAGAATACTGAGGTACATGCAGTTAAATGCATACTATAAATGTCTTATCAAAAGACAACAGTGCAAGCCACGTTGTTTATTCCACTACAACCTTCCTTGTGGCTTCTGTAAATCCCATCTCTGCTGTGAGAATATTTCCTGCAATAGTGATTTAAAACTAAGTATGTGACCTTAGTAAATCCAGTGAAATACATAATCATCCTGTTAACATTTCTTTGCCTATCATTTGCGCAATCTTCCCTTTAATACATATGCAATGAGAAGTATTGCATATGAATTATTGAGAGGTAAAATATTCACATCCCCCAGTTTTTGACTTTTCCTAAAATAATGTTGTGCAACACCCCCTATTGTTAAAAATAGTGAAGATGAATCCAAATTAAAAACACAGGAATTTATATTGATAAGCGCCATCGGTCAAATTGACCTGTATATGAAATGCATCTATTTCCGCGTGGTTTATACATTAAAAATTCTAAGTTCATCTGACAACTGCTTCAAGTCATAATTAAATTATAAACTCAGCACAAAAAGTAAGGAAGTTTGTGTTTGGTAGATTATTTCAGAATAAGCTGAGTATGTGGTTGCACCCATGAAAAATTTGCCAAATCTTCTTCACCAATGCCAAACAGCTTATTCTGCTATTGACTCGTTTGGTGTCAAACGAGTCAATGGCAGCTCTGCTGCTCATCCCACAGCTCTGCTGTTCATCCCACAAATGCATGTTCCTTACAAATGTGGCACCATTTAAAAGAGAAATAAACAGGCTTTCCAATGGTATAAGATTTATTGCCAAGAAGCATTGTTACAACAGAGAAATAATCTACCAAACACAAATTTGCTTACTTTTTGTGCTAAGTTTAGACGCTTATCTGTTCTGTCAGACGCGTGTGACACAGACAACTAAAAAATTTGGCTGAAATGTTTTCTGTTTAGTCACTCTGTTGGGGGATCAACAACATCATTCAGATTCATCCTCTGGGGACTAACTTTTGTCCATACAGGATCTTCTTTAGTTTCCTTCATTAAAAAAATATGAGGCAATGAATCCCCTTTCTGGTTTTTGGGGTGTTTTTTTTTAGCTCTGCTGTAAACAGATACACCAGTTCCTCTTCTTCTGGTCAGTGTTGCCAGATTTGATTGACCACAAATAGTCCAATCAGAGCCTCAAACCAGCCATGCTGGGAAGAAATTTGCCTCCTCAGAGCCTCACTGGTATGTTCTGTGGCTGAATATGAGTGTCAGAGGAAAAATGAAGCATTGGGTCCAAAGATGCAACTCTGGTCTTTTGTTTTATTAGTTTAGGTAAATCCAAAACTATGGTTATAGTACTGAAATGTTCTAGTGGATAATGTTACATTCAACATAAAAAGCCTTAATTATGGACAAATGGACACTTTTATGAGGCTTACATCACAGAGTTGACCAGATAATAATTTGACAGTGAAAAAGGTTTTAGCATAGTTGAAATGAACTGAAATGTCATTTGGTTTTGTTAGTCATCAGTTATCAGTCATTGTATGTCAAGCCTACTAGTGCTCTGTCAATCTCAATCATAATTGGAGGAGAGGAGGGCTCGATTCATTGGAATTATTTTCATCACGGAAATCCACACAGAAGATACATAAATTACCCAAATTATCACAAGACACCCAAAAACATTTTATACACCAAGTCAAATAAAAACCTGCCCAATCTTGAAATGCTACTTCTCTTGCATTTCTGCAAGAGTACCTGTGAACTCTGGAACCTGTAGTATTAACACGCACCACCAGTAACCACGGGTGTCACCAAATCAACCAGCAAAGAAATCTTAAGGGTTATAACTTTACCTTTATATTTTAAATTTGAACCTTCTTGCCATAGAGCACCTTCAATGTCCAACCCATGCAGCCTCACATTGCAATTAATTTTGGGATACACATCATGCAAGCATTTTATACCCTGGAAGGGAAAGGGAGGATATTACTGCTTTTGCTTCATGTAAATAGCAACCAAATTTCACTTAGTTTTGTGACCATCATCCTGGCATTTTGCGGAATTTCACCCCCAATTTGGGAGAAGACAATGTCCAGAAACATTTTATATGAAGGCAAGTAAAGGAGACATTAAACAGCTTCTTCACAATATCAAGTGACTTAGTCACTTATTTTCTTGTAATGAATATTTTTCAACCACTATCTTGATCTGTGATTGGCTGTGTCTGTGTCTGCCTGTATCTGTCACTTATGTTTGTTTTTATTTGTAGTCAACAGACTGTGTGCTTGCTGAATATCTCGAAAACCGGAAGCCTTTGGTGGTTCATTCAAATATTGCGACATTTTTTTCCGGATTTGACATGAGGGATAAGCAGGGACAAATAAGGTGAAAACACACACACACACACACACACACACACACACACACACACTATTTGTCACTTATTTGTCACATGTAATCAGTCAGAGTGGAATGTAATCCCATCAGTTCCTTCAATTTGTGCATTAAAAAGAGTTTAAATTTAATAGAAGTAGTAATAAATATATGTGTATGATTGGAGAAAACAACATAAACAAGACTCTTCTTCTTCAAGCCATCTTCTCATTTCTTACTTGATGTACTGTTTACCTTGGGGGGCAGAGGTCACTAGCACATGGCCCTCCAAGGAGGACAGTATTGCTAGGCAGTGACCTCACTTAGGATCCTAGTGGCCTAAGAGTAGAAGCTCTTTCTGAACCTCTCACTGCTGGCCTGGTGTATCCAGTACCTTCTTCCTGAATGCAGCAGAGAGAAACAGCCGTTATCCGGGTGGTTGGGATCCTTAATGATTCTCCTAGCCTTATTTTTGCAGCACCTGGTGTAAATATCCTTTAGGCAGGATAGAGCCCTGCCTATTGTGTGTTCAGCCAAGCAAACCACTCTTTGCAGGGCCTTGCTGTTCGGAACTATTTCCATACCAGACAGTGATGTTCCCTGTCAGGATGCTCTCGATAGTGCAGGAGTAGAAATTCCTCAGTATTTGAGGGGATACCCAGAATTTCCTCAAGCGTCTGAGGTGAAACAGTGTCTGCCTTGCCTCTCTCACCACTGAGTCAGTATGCAGTGCCCAGGTCAGTCCACTAGTCCACTATCAGCTCCTTATGGTGCAGACACACCCAATCTGTTGATAGATATCAAGTCAACGGATCCCATTCATTTTCTATGGAAAGCAGGAGATCCAGCTGTGCGGTGCATGATGGATACGGCACGGCGAGTTGACGGACCATCCGCCATATCTGAATTTGCTTAATCATGACTCAACCTCAACTTTATGCAAATGAGGTCCATCCAGCACAACACGGCTGGCTCACAAAACTCAGATCAAAATGTCAAGCTAGGCAGTGCTGATCAAATATGAATCAAGATTCTGTTACTGCATTGCCTATTTCTCACCGCAAATTTTTCAGAAACATACTTTAGTGTACTGTTTAGTAGTAAAATAACATTGTTTGAAACGCAGCCGCCATGTTGAAAATGGCAGAGCAAAAACCAAACACCACCCAAATGGCAGTACATCACCTACCATGTCACCACTGGCTGGAGCATTAAGTGATCTGGTGCATCCAGATTCGTTGTGGCTGGAGTCTGTCTGTCTGCACCATTAGTCTTGCTGATTCTCAGGAGTAGGTGGTTGTCCTGACTTTGCCTCCTTTACTGCTCTTCCTACATTGCAGGCTGCTGCTTTATAATTGTCCATGTTTCCAGACTGCAGCCCTAAGTTGTAGGCTGCAGTGCATGTGTTTATGGCATCCCGGATGGTCATGGTAATCCATGGTTTCTGGTTTTAGAATGATTTAAGTGAAGTTGTGGGTACAGTTGCTTCTGTTGTTTCGCAAATTAAATCCACCACAGACTCAGCGAATTCATTGATGTCAACGGGGACATTGACAGTAGTATCCTGGAACGTGCTCCAGACCGCGTCATGTAGTGCAGACTGTAGGGTGGCCTTTGATTGGCCTGACCATTTCCTGACCTCTCGCGTCACTGAGGACATGTGTCGTAGTTTGTTTATATACTTTGAGCTCAGCAAGATGGCCGCTCTTCACGAATGTGGGTAGCGATTCCTCTCTGTTTTTGAATGCAGTGTAGCAGTGATCCAGTGTTTATTCCCCTTGTGGTACATTCAATATCTTGATGGAAGTCAGGCATAACCTTCTTAAAGTCCAGCTACAATGAGCACAGCATCAGGATTACTGGTCTGTGAGCAGTTCAAGTCTTTGCAAAGTCTCTGCTGTGATAATGGCCGATGTAAATTCCCTTGGTAGAAAGTGCAGTCTGCATTTGATTGACAATAACACTAGATCAGGTGAGCAGAAACAGGATAGCATTTTAATATTCCCACTGTCACACCAATCCTTATTCACCATAATGCACACACCTCCTCTTTTCTAGCCAGAGTCTTCTGTTCTGTCAGAAAGGAGTCACCTGGTTGAATGGCGCTGTCCAGTATTTAGCCAAGTTTCGGTGAAACAAAGGACATTACAGTTGTGAATAACCCATTGGAAACTGATGTGAGCAGGGAGGTCGTCCAGTTTATTATCCAACATCTGTACATTGGCTAGCAAGATTCTTGGCAGAGAAGATCTATGTGGCCGAGATCGCATCCGGTGTTTAATCCCTCCATGATGAGATGGTCTTGCTTGTCTATGTGGTTGGGATCATAGCTGGTACCATACCTTTTCCTCAATGTTTACTTCGATGTTTACATTTGAAAACCTCAGAGTTAGTTAGTTCACTAATTTTGCTGAGAATATGATTCTATAAATGCCCAAATGTTTTTCACTACTCTGATGTAGATGAAGGTTTAAGGCAATTTTCATCTGTTTTGATCAAACTGACTGATAATCATGCTCCGTTCAAAAGCACAGAAATAGGTTTCATCAGAAAACCACATTTTAAAAGCATTTCCCAATCCAGTTTTAGATGCACACATAGTGTTTATACTATTTTCCACTCTAGTGTTATACTGATACTGTTGATAGCACTTCCAACATCAGATGGTCTTGGTAACAATGCTGTTTAAGAACTCAAGCTGTATTTGTTGATGGTGAAATGTCTGATTTCCTAAGAATCTGTAAAGGGGATCCTCAGGGGTTTCTTCCAGGATCACTTTTCTTCTCTTTCTCCTTGTTCATCAGTAAAACATCATACATTTCATACATTTCTCAGTCCTAGGCAAGTGGTCATTGGGAGCACCGGAAATTCCTCGGTGGGCTAATACACAAATTGGGCAACTACTTTTTTTTTTTAAACGAGAAAGAGAGAGAGAGAAAGTGAGACAAATGCATGCACATAGTGTTCTCCAGTGTCTGTACTGTACTTTGATTGGTGCAGTATCTGTGCGAGCAGGCACTACAAATAGTTCATTATATCACTTTAATTCCAACAACAACCCACTAGGCAGATAACCAGCTGATGGGCGGATGTCACTACTCGTTGCTTTCCCCATGTGTGATTTCAGCACTCGATACATTACTCTGTATCATTATGGGGTAATGTCTGGTCATTTGCGATCACAGCATCTGAACCCATGAAAGAAAGATGGTTAACACAAGCTAGACCCCCTCCTTTTGATAATGCTGGATGAACACAGCATTGAGTGTGTAGGAGCTGCCAATGACTCAGCAAGTGTTAGAGGAACATGCATGAAAATAAACATAAGCATAATCAACATAAACAAACAGTGGGAATCAGTGCTAATGCTAGCAAGCAAGGCTAACTAGCTTCCACTTTCCAAGCAGACATATAAATACATACAAATTTAACGGAACAAGTACTCCCAAATGTTAAACGTTGTAAAGGGACATACAGCTGAAATCTCTACACTATGTGGACTTGTTGAAAAGTAGGAAAATGCCTTGTGTCAGCAATCACAGCAGATACAGTCGACTATGACCATATGGACATAAACCATTCTCCAGTCAGTAAAGCACCACAGAAGTTGACAGCATGTCTTCTAGCAATGTCGACTTTCAGTTTTCAGTCAATGGGAAGCGCTCACTCAGAGGCTCAAGATTAAGACGTGGTTTCCATATGCCAAATATGTCCAAAAGGTTAACCCTCTCTGACAGAAGAGACCATTCAAGTGTTCATAAAAGTTACTATTCAAGTTAAATGGCATTTCATGAATTGTACACATTTTACATAATCACGATCAGTTTACTTGTTAAGAGGAAAACAGTTTTAGAATATCTTCTGTGTCTCTGGAGGTAACTTTCTAAAGTCTGAGAAAATAACCCTGATGATGTTTTTAGTGTTATCTTGGATTGGGCTTTAGACCTCAAATTTGGGGTTTCAGGAGTTTGACCCTTACCAAGGCCTAAAAATCAGGGTATTGCAATTTTGACCATTCTTTTTAATTCTTATTCATTTTAAGTTTCCCTTTACCATTAAAATGAATAACAATGTTTTTTCTGCTTAGGTGCGCTGCCGAAATAACAGCAGGTGTTATAGATATAAAGGAAATGATCGACAAGTGAGTACTGAGCTTAACATGTTTGACTGTATCATGCTACCAGTTTTATTATTTGTTCTCTTTCAGTAGTATCATAATTTATTATCACAACATTTCATATATGTGCAAATTTGCTGATTTAAAAAAAAAAAAAGTTCTTGTCTTAAGTCAGAGATGTAAAATACATTTTCCTGAGGAGTTTGAATTAGCTTTGTTTCCAACTAAGGTGTTCAAGTTCAGACATTTGCTACCTGTCTTTATGAGAGCATTTCTGGTATGGATCAGTTCTAGTATTTGTATGTGGCACCAAAATCTATGAGCAAAACTATTGTAAAATATAAGAAAATAAATGACTAAACCTGAAAACACTTTTGCACTTCATGAAAAGCCAATGATATCCTCAACAGATTGTTTTCATTCAGACTTTCTTAAGAATATTTTGTGTATATCAAACACTGTATCATGGGTCATGGCAAACTGTGAGCTGATTTGTATTAGTACACCTCTACTACCTTCTAACTGGTGTAGGCCTTCTTAATTTCTCTTATTATGTGTATGGTGAAGAGACCAATCTTGAGTCAAAGATGGAGACAGCACTATATTACTAAAAGTAGTCCTGCAACACTCAGTGCATGTGGTAGTTTCAGAGCCATAAATGGTTAAAACTGTAAATGATATTGATTGGCTAAGGTATAGTGTTTAATGACAGAACTTGTTTTGCAGTGATACACTACCTGATGAGTACATGAGAGGGAAGCCCCTGTGTATGAAGTACTACTCCCACTTGATGTCATCCTGCCGTATCCCTGGTCCAGAGAAAGACTCAGTGGTGTACCATGGCAAGAGCTCCAATCCCCCGAAACACATCACTGTAGTACACAACTCTGAGGTGAGGAGCACAGCATCACATCATCTACATGGACTACAGATGCCATTGATGCATTGAAGCAAAAATAAAACTACACACACACACACACACACACACACACACACATGTTGACACATGATGACACACAGGTGTTCCTAATAAAGTGCTTGGTGAGTTAACGAGTTATATATGTTATATATATTTATTTTGATATGTTATTTTTCCTGTTCACTGATTGGTTAGTCACTGTTAAAAGAAGCATGATTATTTAATTGAAATCAGAAATTATTTAATTTGAATCAATGGACCACATAATAATGTTTCGGAAAATGACCGAAGATGATACTAACCTACACTCACCTTTCCTTACAAACAGAAAAAATAATACCCAAGAATAGACTGCAGGAAAACTTACTGTTTGTTGTTTCTTTCTCTTCTGTTTGATGGATGGGCCTACTAAAGTAATATTGACTTTAGTTTCAAATTAAATGTCAAATTCAGAATTACATACATTTTAATAAACAATATAGATATAAATTAGCAAATATGGACGCAAATAATGTAATGTTTCGTTACGGTATCTGCTGTTTCATCCACTAATACAGTTTTATACTTGAAAACTCACAAATGAAATGAAAATAAGGTGATCCTGTTGAACAGCCTTGTAATGTCACCAAGTATTAAGCTACAAAAAACTAACACTGACCACAACTTCTTGAGCTAAAACCATCAATTGGATTTGCAAGCCACATGAAGATGCAACCTCTTAAAGGACAGGTTCACAATTTTTCAAATCTGTCTTAAAACAACAGTCAGGTGTCCATATGAACAGTGAAAGAGGTTTTCCTCCTGTTCATACTGGATATTAAAAGATCCCCTTCAAATGCTTTGCAATGCTTTCAATGTAAGTGATGGGGGGCCAAAATCCACAGTGTGTCCTCACAGTCATTTAGTGCAAAAATACATTTAAAGGTTTATCTGAAGCTTATATGAGGCTTCAGCAGTCTGAGTTAGTCATATCAAGTGGATATCTGCCACATTTTGAAGCTTCATATCAGCCTCAGATAAACTTTTAAATACATTTTTGCACAGAAGGAGGACTGTGGATTTTGTCCCCCATCATTTACATTGTAAGTGCATTATGAAGGGATCTTCTAATGGTCAGTATGAACAGGAGGAATGATTACAGCTAGACAAAACTATTTCAATGTTCATTTGGGTACCTGAATATTGTTTTAAGACTGACTTGAAAAATTGTGAACCCATCCTTTAACACTGAGATGATTCTCAACAGGGCTGTGCACAGACATTTTGGGGGTCAGGTGCTCAAGGGAAAAAAGGGCGCTGATAACTGAATACATGAATTCACATTAGACATCTGTTGGGTCATCTCATTGATCAGCAGGCAGCATAGCGACGATGCTGCTGCAGTATGAACACACATGCACACACATACACATGCACACACGCACAGTGAGTGGAGGAACCAGTCGGAGCAACTTAGATCAATTTTACAATCAATAGGGAATCAGTCAAACTGTCAACCTGCATCTCATCAGAATAAATCCTGCAGTTTTTTAAGAATAGTTCTCCTATAAATAACAGCTGCTGCTAACAGAAGAGCTGCTGATATAGGAGGAGAGGAGAGGAGAGGAGAGGAAGAAACAAGAGATAAGGAGTAAGGAGGAGAGGAGAGGATGCCAGACTAGCTTGCTTGTTGTCAGGCTGGCTGTATTGAGATGTTTTAATAGTGGTTTAATTTCACAACAATGACACACAATGCCGGGGCTTAGAGCAAACATTATTGTTACCTGGCTGTCACCAATGAAGGCAGGTCAGGGAGACGTGGATCATGCTGCTCTGCAGGGAGCTCAATTTGTGTGCATTAACTGTGGTGGCAGTGACAAGGGAAGTCGAAGAGGTAGGGGCTTGTGCAGTCTCACAGAATTAGAACTCAAATGCAGTTGTGAGGCCCCACAACACGCTTTTAATTGAGAATTGATGCCATAGGCCAAATTTAAAAACTAAAATATAAAATTAGAAAAAGAAATAGAAAAAAAAGTCTTGCAAAAAGGGCACTTGTCAGAGGCCAGAACGGCAGGTGCTTGAGCACCACCTGGGGTCTATCTGTGCACATGCCTGATTCTCAATAATACTGTATGCTGAACTGAAATGACCTCCAATTTGTGGTCTGGTGCTGCCCTCTGGGAAATGACCTTTGTCTGCACAAAGAGTTTGGTGTCATGCACACAAACTCCACTAGGGGCACCATGAGACTATGAATGAAATGTCCTTCCTGGAGAAAAAATCAGTTAAACCTTTTAGCTGAATTGAACCAGATTTTACATTTTTAATCTCGAGAAAATGGTGCATGTGTAAATCTGTATCACTGAGGCAATTTCAAAAAATGGTGTTACAATGTCCCTTATCGCTTGTTTAACACCAAAATTTGCATGGTGAAACAACAACTCATGATGGACAGGCCTACTAAATTTTGTGCAATTTGGAACTTAAATAAGATAAAAATAAAACTCAACAAAAACAATAGGGTTCCTGCACCTTCACTAACTCCTTTAAACAGGAAGCAGCAGTTCTATTCTGAGCTGTTTCCAGATTTCTGATCTCCTCACCCATCTCTTTAGGTGAGCCCAGCCACCCTGCGAAGGACGCTCATTTTGCCTGTTTGTATCTGTTTGCTCTTTCTTTTTGGTCATAACCAAAAACCTAACCAGAAAATTGAGAGCTTCACCTTCATGCTCAGCTCACTTATGAAGAAGACCCAGAGACACCTGAACTCCTTCATTGGCCTCCCTTTTACAAGCAACGGCACAAAGCCTGATCTTTTCTTTCAGATTATTGTGTTTCTGCCTCAGCAATAGTTTTTCTCTTTAGGCTTTTAAACAAATGTGTATACTTAGAATCATTTTACTACTCTGACTAAACTTCACTGTTTGTCAGTAGGTTTAGCATAGACCTCAAGACTGGAAAAAGAAAAAGAGCCATCTCAGGGCATTTACCATTTCAGCTTTTAATTGTGTTTTAGTTATGCATATTACCAAACAAATTTGTAATTATGAAATTAACACAAAGTAATGATTACATAGACTTCCTGGGGCCTTAGGGGTCTCTGAGTGTCTACAGCCCCAGGGAAGCTACCTGTTTCAGTAATCCAGTCTTGCTTTCATGTGTCCTCCCCTTGGAATCAGTTCTTTGTGCTGGACGTGTACAACAGTGATGGGACTCCACTGACAGTTGATCAGTTCTATGTTCAACTGGAGAGGATCTGCAATGCCTCACTACAGACCAACAAGGACCCTGTTGGCATCCTCACCACCCAGAATCGCGACTCCTGGAGCAAGGCCTACATTAACTTAATGAAAGGTGAGTACAAATCTGCTTTCATGCAAGGAAAACTAAAGGACCACTTACCTAATACTTAAAGATCCCTTCAGACATGATTTATGATGTATAAAAATACTTAACTTTGAATAATAATTTGTGTATGATATTGTTTTCCATAAACAAGTCCCATTACCTAGTTAAAAATCCTTAAAACATCTACTCCTTCTCCCTCTTTGAAAAATCTAGAACCTGTATGAAAATATTTTTCATTTCAAAAGATTAACTGCTGAGCACAAGATGTCTCCTACTTTCATGCATTCTCAGTGTATCACACTTGTTTAAGTTGCATATTAGACCACTGTTGGCTTCCAAACTTTTGTGATGTCACAAAATCATCTCATAAGTACACAACTTAAGTCAGATTTAAGGTGAGCACAGCGAACCTTTCCCCTTTCAGCAGATGAATCTGAAAATATGCTCTGCACATACATCATTCTGCACAGTAAAGCTGGCAGAAATATTTAAATAAAGAAGCAATAGGCAAGACACATTTTGAGTGGATGAGAACGGGTAAAATGAACTTGTAGGAAGTCCTGTACAGTAAGAAATGTGATCTTGTGACTAGAAGGGTAAGTTGTCTCTTTAAGATACCAGGAAACTGCAAATAACATAGAAAAATAAACTAAATATTTACAGGCACCATGTTTCACACAATGTATATGTATGATCAGCCAACAAGGTGGAGGTGGAAAAGAGAATGTGAATTAATTGGCAGTGCTAAAACAAATAAACATTGTATGGAATAAATAAAAAAGCTTACATCTGGTCATGCCAAAATTGTTTTAAAACTGAGGCTAAATGAGCTGTATGCATTAGTAGAAATATTTGTCAAAACATACAAATATCCACTTCATTAAGGAAGTTGGCAGATGGCTGCCTCAGTGTTGCGCTCTCCGGTACTTTTTCTCTTTTTGTTGGGTAAGTACATTAACAGCCACTAGAAACCAGACTCAAATTCTTTGTATGTATGAACATACTTGGCCACTGATTCTGATAATGTGAAAATATCAAGGAGAGATCAGGTAAACTGTTGCAGTCTGATTACATAATGATATCATGTTGGATTTCTTGTGTGCGTGTCTTTGATGTGTCCAGATGAGACCAACAAAGAATCACTGTCAGCAATTGAAAGGAGCATCTTCACACTGTGTTTGGATGGACCGATGCCTCAGGTGTCTGATGAGATGTATCTGATCAGTGCCTCCAAACAGATGATGTATGGAGGAGGCAGCCAGTGGAACAGTAGCAACCGCTGGTTTGACAAAGCGTTACAGGTAAAATCAGGCAAATGTAAATTATACATATATCACTTGTAATGCAAACCCGTCCCATTTTTCCAGGCACAAGTACTGGAGATCAATATCACTTATCAGAAAAACATACACAACAAGCAAAAGACAGTCTAAAGACACATTTTAACATCAAACATATTTCTTTCTCCCTCTCTCTATCAGCGAAAGTCAATTTAACTCAAAGTATGATCTCTCTCTCAATGCCACACACACACAAACACACCATCAGTCTAAATGTTAACTCAGTGCAATAAAGACATGGCTGTATAGCCTTATCAGCCAGTCCATCATGGTTAAGTAACCTACAATTATTGATCCAGAGATGTTTTGACAAGTGAAGAGAGAATTACAAAAGTCTAGATGGCATGAAATAAAAGCATGAGTTATCATCTCCATCTCAGCCTGACACTGCATAGGGCTGATGTTAGCACTATTCTTAGCTGGAAAGTGCCTGGTCAAAAGTGACAAAAATATCAAAACACTGCAGCGACATGCGGGCTGACAAAGTCTTGAACCTGCAACAGATAGACCTTTTAACTTGTGAGAGAAATATCTGGCTCTTTAGCTGCTAGATGTCCCACTATGTCCACTAGCTAGTCTCTAACTGTGTCTGTTCGCCATTTAGTACTGAGTAGGTAATGTACAGTGGGTTTTTAAAACATTTTCACTAAAAACATCACCATTTGCTCATCACTACAAGTGACACCTTTTTCATTACACATGATCACATGATACATTATTATAAAAATCTTGATTATCACCGCTTTAAACCTTTCCCGTCTGAGAAAATCTCCAAAACTTCACAAGCAGCAGTCCACAAAGAACACAATCCTCAAATCTTCACTAAATGCCTGAAACATCGGCAACTTGGTTCTGGTTTGGTTTGGTTCTGGGTTGTGGGTAAGTTTGCTCCCACCCTCACATTGGAAGCACCAACCTCAATGATGAACCGGCATTTGGAATCAGGTAGGACCAGGATGGGAGCAGTGATGAAGGGGTCCTTGAGGGCCTGGAGAGTCTGAATGGGGGAGCTACTGGAGGTGAGGGCATGTAAAGGGGGAGCAACAGAACTGTAATTTCGGCTTAAATGTCTGTAATTTAGAAAACTCCAAAAATCTCTGCATCTGTCTCCCGGTGGTCAATGTAGGCCATTCTTTGACTGTTTTGACTTTGCTGGGGTCCATAAGGCTGCTGCCAGCAGGGATGATAAAGCCCAGGAACATAACAAAGTACATAACAAAGTACAAGATTTGATATGTACACAAAGACATTCACATATACAAAGATGATAACACTTTATAATACAGCCCGCATTTTACAGTGTAACTTCCCGTCACTTACCATGTAATTTCCCAAAACTTACTGGTTACTGGTTCCTACTGATACTTAAATGTAGGTACAGCAGAAGAAAACACAACAAGGAACAAGGGAGTAACAATTTGGGATTTAAATTGTAACTCCCTGATATTTACCGTGTAATGTCCCAGAACCTATGGTATAACCTCCTCATATGAATTAGTATATACATATATGGATGATGTGCAATAAAAACAAATGTTTTGCCCTTTGCTCATGGCACTTTTCATGCATGTGAGTTTGGCAGGCTTCACCCACACTCCATGCATTTATTATACTTATGTCTTCTGATACATTGTATGAATTTAAATGAGAACAAATCAAGAAATGGAAATTGAAGATTAGCTCCTAGCAGCCATGTTGGTCCAGCGCTGCAGCAGCTCATAATGGGTAGGCTGGAGTACCCAGCATTAATCTGTCTTTTTGTTTATTATAAAACAAAAATATAATAAAATTATAATAAAAATAGAGAAAAGTAAAGGTCCTAAAATAGATTCTTATGGTACACCCTTTTCAAAAGTTAAATAATCTGATTGATTGTGATGAAAAGAAACACATTGACGACAGTTATGGAGGTAAGAATTAAACCAAAATAATGCCTGTTGACACTAAAAATTGCACCTGTAAATCGACCTTTGTCTAAAGTATACAGAATACATCATTGGAAAATACATCATTGGAAAATTTTACAAGGGCAGTAGTAGTAGAAAAATTAGAACGAAAACCAGACTGAAATGGGGATAAAATATTGAGATTATTTATATACTGTGATAATTGATTTAAAATGAACTTCTCAAAAATTTTAGCCGTAGTACAAATATAGAAATTGGTCTATAACTATTAAGATCTACTGGATCCTCCTTTATGAAATGGAGTGACTTCAGCACATTTCCAAATAGATGGAAGTTTACAGGTAGATAGGGACAGAGTAAATAGGTCAGCAAGTGGTAAATAAGCACTTGAGGAGCTGATTTTATTTAATCCCAGACTGACTCTATGATGTTTAGATCAGGGCTCTGTGGGGACCATACCATCTCTTGCAGGACTCCTTGTTCTTCTTGTTGCTAAAGATAGTTCTTTATGACTCTGTATGTTGGAGGTCATTATCATACCTCAGAATAAATTTGGGATCAATCACATGCCTCCCTGATGGTATTGCATTATGGTATGTAAACATCTTAAGTGCCTAAAGGTTTTGCACAGTACTGTATGTTGACAAATTTCCAGGTTCGGAGGTGGAGGGTGGATGGAGGCATTAAACCAATAGTTGACTTTCCCAAATGAGAGTGCTGTTTCCCGTTTCCAACCATGGGTGTCACATTTTCAATTGCAAGTTGGGACAGTTCTTTGAAAACCATAACTACGATCGTCTAACCTTAACGCCATGGTTATTACACTATGTTTCTCCACAACTATATAGAGATCCTCTAGGTTTCTGTGTGTTTTAGAGAACACCTAACATTCACCCACAGCAACATAATTACACATACATGAAAAAACAGACTCATTAAGAGTTGGGATGTAATGTTAATGCTTGATTTGTGTTTGTTTTCCTTTCTTTCAGATTATTGTTGGAGAAGACCGAATATGTGGTGGGAACGGCTCGCATACCATTGCTGATGGTACAGTCTTAATGGCCTTTTTTGATTTTTTTATAACAAACTTGTAAGTACCCAAAAATAAATGAGCTTGTGTGGGTGTGAGTGTAGATGTTTTGATTTGCTATTATCACATGAGTGAAAGGTCAGCAATGAGGCAAAGTGTACACATAAACTAAAATCTCAATATACTGCTAGCAGCATGGAGGAATCCTCTTTGCTATACCACACATATGGCTACATAATAGATTTAGTGAAATGTTCCCTGGGGACTTTCATTGTAAACAAAGTATCTGTTTATATTCTATTTTGATGGAGGTGCAACAACCAGTGCAAGCAGGGCTCTAACTGTGTGGTATTTTCCTGACCAGCAGAGAGCACAGCATGCACAGGTAGAACAAGAGTCGCAAACAGGTGGGAGGTTCATTCGAATGAAACATCGCAAAGCCAGTTTTTGTATTTTGGTTGAAATTTGGTCCGAGATGTTGCGCCGAAAATAGGGATCTCAGAACCACATCTGTTTCTGGAGCATCAATCTGCTGCAACCAACAAGAGCAAACTAAATAATCGAAATATGAATTACCAAAATCGACACAAAACAATGTTTAATGTGGTTAAAGCAGTAACGTCAGTCAATCAGTCTGCATTGGTCTATAAATGAATGTTGGTAAATCTTACAGTATTTATTGTCCACAGCTGCTTTATGCTGCATAAGAAGCTTCTCTTTCACTTCATTAAATCCCTGCAGCATCTGAAGGCAGCAGGAAAGATATGTTGATAAATCTGCAGCCTCTGATTAGAGAAGTGCTGTGCCAGAGTACCACTACCATTACGCATGGCCGTTCACTGTGTTTACCTTTATTAAATTACCTGATGTCACTACAGAATAACCACACACACCTCTACATACATCACACTGGTCAGTTATAACTTGATATTCTGCCTGTTTATGATGGAGGCATCGGGTTACAGGAGCTCACCATGGCCTCTTTTCCAACTTTGTTTTTAACAAAAGTAGTGTTTCTTGTTTTATTCTTGAGATGCATTGTCGTGCAAACGCTATTGTGTGACATTAATTACTAAACTATGTGACCATTTACAAGATGAGATACATTAGAGTTATGGCTGAAATAGATGCAATCATATAAATGGCTTCACTAAATATATATACATACATATTATAGTAACTAACTGATGAAAAACCGAGACCATCTTTCTTCAGCTGCAGATTTGTGGTGATGTGTGTTCATGTTGTGATGCTCTGAAGCGTCCAGACATTTATTTAAGAAAAGCTTTCCCTTTGTTGAACTCTCAGTTCATGATTGGCTGTGATTGGCTCAGCTGTTTCAGAGCTATGAGAGCAGTGATGTGACTGGCTAAGAGTGTATTTAATAATCACCACATCTACTGTTCTATATTTACCTTCACCCAGCCCTTTTGCACTTTTCATTGCTGCACATACATGAACCAAAATAATAGGTGTGCATGGAGATGCTGTCAAGACCTAACACTTTGCACTTGTCGTTGCACTTGCACAGTTAAAATATGGCCCTCAGTGTTACTAACCAAAACACAATGTCTATATCCTTGAGGTCTAACAAACGCAACTGCATTTCCTTTCACATAAAAAATTTGTAAAGCTGATTTTTGTAAAGTTTGTAACTTGCATTGTTTATATCTACATTTAATAGCTTGCAGCGATTTGCTGCATTTCTTGCTGCATAACTGCCACCTGTAGATCATGTGTGCATGCGCATCCTTATGTCAATGAATTAAAAGTGTCCATGTTAATGTCTTTTCAGATTACACTCCCACATCAGTCCATATTAATTTAACCCTGTGTATGAGAGATTTCCAATGCACCCAGCATACCTATTAGTGCACTTGTATATTGGATGTAATCAGAAAGAATAAACTACCTTACATTATAGGTAGGAATGTTAGAGGATGTGACAATTGCAGCAAATCACATTTGCTACTTTCACCTCCTTTAAATATTGTTCTCGTTATAATGCAGTGACAGTTTGGGAATCCTGGTGTTTTTTCTTAGGAGGAAACTTATTATTATGAACAGTTGCAATTATGATTACAGCAACTCACCATGTTTTCAGTGCATAACTGTGCACAGTTTTGTTTAACATTACAATGATCCATATAACCATACAATATAACCATCTGTAATTAAATATCAGCATAGCGCCACAAATAAAATAAAATAAAAGTAAAATGAAACATGTGGTCTAGGATAAACTGTGGCACACAGCAAATCACAATAACAAACCGGTTCAGGCGAGGAAAGAACCACTTCCCCAGTGCAGAGCTGGGCTTCTCACTGCATGCCTGAAGTTAAGATCCTGTTTAAAACTCTTGTCTTCTTTGCATAATTAAATTAGTCAAAGCAAAGTTAGTGTGAAGTTTGGGATAAGGCAGGGAGGGTCACCACCCATTCCTACCTCCATCCTCTGACACAACTTTCCCTATCTGGCATGACAATAGCAAGAGATCAATAATCTCTATGATGATGGGCCTGGACTGATTATAGACTTTGCTGGTCTTTGACCAGCTTTGACTTTTCAAATAATTTCATTCAACTATGGGGGTCTCCCAAACTCATCTGCAGGATCTAGGATCCTGGTATTGTTGTCAGATGTGTGGGTGCTGTTTCTATGCATTTTAAGTAAACACTCTTACACACTTTAATTTTTCATTAATTCCCTCCCATGTTTGTAGAAACAGGAAGAAGCCGTATATGATGCAGTCTCCCATGGTGCCTTTGCCCATGCCAAAGAAACTACACTTCAACATCACATCTGACATCAAGAAGGACATTGAGGAGGCCAAGCACAGCATGGACATGTGAGGGCATCTTTCAGTTGTGTTACATACAGTTACATAGATAGTCAATGACCAGAAACCATAGAATAGAAACCAGAGGAAGATGAAGGGAGTCATTATTGCCATTTCCATGTGTTGCTATTTTCACACACACACACCAACCAGAAACTATTTATTAATTGAATTTACAGAAAATGTGCTGTATTGTGGTATATATCGTTATCAGGATATGAAATGACCTATATTGGGATAATAGATTGTGGTTATATCGTACAGCCCTACAGACAACAGATAATGAGCTTAAAATGTTACCAAAGAGACTATCAAGAAGATATGACAACTCTATCACCAACATAACCCTGGGTTATGTGCAATGACATTTTTTTTGTTTTGTTTTGTTTTTGCTTTTTTTTTTGTTCTTTGTTCAGTTCACACATTTTTTTGAATTCTTGTTTTCTATAATATATTTCAGGAAATGGCTGTGACTCTGACAAATAAACTATGGTCAAATGTATGGTCAGGGTTATGTAACTACAACACTTGGTTAAGGTTAGAGAAAGATTCTGGTTATGGTTAAAAAAAAAGGTTGCAAGTCTGTGACGGGATGCAAACTCCAGTCTTCTGCATGTCCAACATGCTACACACCCAACCACCTCCCTGACCTCCACACCCATGCTTTCCACCTCGGTACATAAAGAGCACACTACTTTCTGCATTGGCACTGAACCTTGGCATTGGATGTAAGTCATGACATGTGAATTGTCCAATATGGATGTAAGTTTAGGAATAATGGGCTGGACCTGATGGTGGGTAACAGGAGCGTGAGTTTAAGCTGTGCCAAGGTTGAAGAGTTGCTGAGCTTTTCTAAGTCATTGGTCTCAAAGATAATTGATAAAGAACACATAACACTTTGGAAAAACAGTTGCTGATCATGCTTAACTATGACCCTTTTTTATGGCTCTGCACCAGTGACAGCTGTGGCCAGAGGCATTATAAACTGACTAGATTTTGGTGGTCAATGGTTAGGGTCACTGTGACCTCAAGTCTGTCCCATTCTCTCGTGAACGCGATATCTTAGGAATGCCTTCAAATTTGGCACTAACGTCTACTTGGACTCAAGAATGAACTGATTAGATTTTGGTGGTCAAAGGTCAAGGTCACTGTGACCTCACAAAACACGTTTTTGGCCATAACTCAAGAATTCATACACTAATTACTAAGTTTCACACAAATGTCTAATAGGATAAAATGATGAAGTGGTTTTATATCCAAAAGATAAAAGATCAACTTCACTGTGACATCATAATGTTCTGCAAAAAGACTTTTCTGGCCATTATTCAAGGCCATAACTCAGGAACAGAAGGGGAGATTGTGACCATATTTCACATTTGGTCAATACTGAATTGGTGACACTAATCTTGGGTGCCCACCTTGAAACTGTGGTCTTCTTCTTCTTCCTCTGGCTGTTCCCATTAGGGGACGCCACATCCATTTCCATCTCTTCTTGTCCTCTGCATCTTCCTCTCTCATGCCAACTACCTGCATGTCTTCCCTTACCATATCCATAAACCTCCTCTTTGGCCTTTCTCTTTTCCTCTTGCCTAGCAGCTCCATCTTCAGCATCCAATATAGCACACCCAATACAACCATCTCAATCTCATCCCTCTCACTTTGTCTCCAAACCGTCCAACCTGAGCTGTCCCTCTAATATACTCATTCCTAATCCTGTCCATCCTCATAATTTCCAATGAAAATCTCAGCATCTTTAACTCTGCCACCTCCAGCTCCAACTCCTGACTTTTCATCCGTGCCACCGCCTGCAAACCAAACAACACAGCTGGTCTCACTAACCTTCCCTTTCACTCTTGCTGGTACCCTTCTGTGCCAGATCACTCCTGACACTCTTCTCCACTCACTCCACCCTGCCTGCACTCTCTCTGCACTTTGAACAGTTGCTAAAAAGTATTTAAACTCATCCACCTTCGCCACCTCTACTCCTTGCAACCTCACCATTCTGCTGTCCTCCCTCCCATTCATGCACATGTACTCCATCGTGCTCCTGCTGATTTTCATTCCTCTTCTCTCCAGTGCATACCTCCACCTCTCCAGATTCTCCTCAACCTGCTCCCTACTCTCACTACAGATCACAATGTCATTCACAAACATCATAGTCCATGGAGAGTCCTTCCTGGTCTTGTCCGTCAACCTGTCCATCACCATTGCAAACAAGAAAGGGTCCAGAGCTGATCTTTGATGTAATCCCACCTCCACCTTGAACCCATCATACTGCCTTCATACATATCCTGCACCACTCTTACATACTTCTCCGCCACTCCCGACTTTCTTATACAATACCACATCTCCTCTCTGCACGCTGTCATATGCTTTCTCTAGATCCCCAATGCAATTCCTTCTGACCTTCTCTATACTTCTCCATCAACATTCCCAAAGCAAACTATGCATCTGTAGAGCTTTTTCCTAGCATGATCATCACCTCTCCTCTCAACCTAGCTTCCACTACTCTTTCCTATAACTTTATGCTGTGGCTGATCAACTTTATACCTCTGTAGTTACTACAGCTCTGCTCATCACCCTTATTCTTGAAAATACTCACAATGTACTAATTTTGCTGAACTGTTTTGTGTATTTAAACATTATTTTATCCATATTGGCCGTTCTGAGCCTGTATAATCCACAACACACCTGCGACTTTTATTACAGCAGGGTGTTACATTAGTACATCAGTAGTGAACGCTCTGCTGCAGGCTCTGCAATCTTTAGAAAGGTAACATTCTGAAAAAACAGCAATGTGAGTGATGGGAAGTGGGGCTGCTGCTCCATGTGGGGTGGTGTGTGGGTGTAAAGAAGCTTCCTGTCCTAAGAAAGGGGGAGCAGAGAGAGAGAGAGAGAGAGAGATGCACATCAGATATGTAATTCTGCAGAAAATGTTTAATGGCATTACATTTGTCAGAATCTATGTCTCAAAAATGTATATTGCACATATATACACATATATATATTGCACATTTATACTTGTCATTAGGCATAAAGATATGCTGAAACTAACTGTCCAGAGATTTCTCTCATCTCCACAACCACAGACTGGACCAAGACCTGGATCTGAGAATTACAGTATTTGACCATTTTGGAAAAAAATCCCTAAAGGCCTACAAGATGAGCCCTGATGCTTTTGTACAGATGGCAATACAGCTGGCCTACTATAGGTGAGATACTGAAAAGTCATGTGGAGATGGATTCACTTTGTATGCACACTTTTTGCTCTTTACATTCTAAACCAAGGGTAGCTAGAGAGCTGCAACAAAGATTCTTGCATCCATTACCTGAGAAGAAATGGATTCACCCAGTTTTCAAAACAACAAAATCAGGGCATTAATAATATAGAAACACAATGCTGAGGTCACATGCAGTGCATTTTCTTAGCCACAAAGTAGAGTAATGGATAAACAAATGCTCTCAGCAATATCAAACTGTACTCACTGTGTTTGAGGAGCTACAGTGTTTGTTTGACTGGTTAACAAGTTTGCTGTTGTAACACAGTTTGTTAAGAAAATTTCTCTGCTTTCTTTTGGCAGGATGTACCAGCGGTGCTCGTCAGTGTTTGAAGCTACCTCCCTGCGTATGTTCAGAATGGGCCGGACAGATGCAATCCATGCAACCTCAAATGCCTCAATTGCCTTTGTCAAGGCCTTTGATGACCCCAGAAAACAGGTAAGCAAACTCCCATATAATGTTCTGGTGGGTTTTAATAGACCCACCAGCTCATTACATCATATATACTATACAATACCTACCTCAGGTCTGACAAGCCTGCACCTACAGTCTGTCCCTGCACATTGTATTCTGTTCACTTTTATCTTGAGTACATTCTGTCTCCATGTACTGTGGGACGGGCACAATGACAAAAAAACTACAGCACATCAACACCACTAGCTGAGTTGATGTGGGCATGTTGCCACAGTAAACAGGTAAAACTACATATTAACAGTGGTGTAGCCTGGAATTAATTTATATGTTCGCTTTGTGTTTTTATCTTGTCTTACACTGCTGCTCAACCAGTTGCCCAGTTGGGGACATATAAAGTAACTGAATGATTGAAAATATGATGCATTGTTATAGATTAAAAAATATATCCAGCAATATATATAATTAGCTTTACATTGACAACATCATCAAACCAGAAATCTATCCACCTGTCTATGCTTTTGCATATGAAGTAGAAACCCATAAGTCCACTTGAAAGCAGTGGTTCATACTTGCCTCAAGTCAAATCAAGTCCCTTAGATATTATACCTTCCAGATTTCTGAGGGTTTTTGATACTGTTGGTTGTAGCATTTATATTTTATTATAAATAGCCCCCCTTCCACAGGCTCTTTCTTTCTTGCTTTAAAGTTGCATTAGTGCACCTACTTCTTAAGAAATCTAATCTTGACCTTCTGAAGCCAAAACACCCATCTCCAAATTACCATCTCTAAAAAATTTTGAGAATGTGATTTGCTCAAAGTTGATCTCTTTTATGAATAAGAAACTTCAGTCAGGTTTCCATCCCCTTCACAGCACTGAAACTACCCTTATTATAGCAAGAACAATCTTTTACTCAGAGCTGATGCTGACGATTGTTCAATTTTAATTCTTCTTGATCTCAACTCAGTATTTGATACAGATGCAATGTTATTGGATCAGTTTGAAAATTGGGTTGGCATCACAGATACTGCCTTTGGCTGCTTTAATACTATTGTGCTGCACAGCAATCACACTAATAAACACTAACCTGCTACAAGTGATGAGTTGTTCCTGTTTTTCACAGAACACAGAGAAGGTGGATTTATTGGAGAAAGCTGTAAAAGTACACATATCATTAACTAACATGGTGAGTATCATTTACAGCACCACTCAATACTTATATAAGTATAACTTATAAGTTCAGTGAAAGTAAAGTTTATCAGTGTAAAGATGCCTTTAAGCAGCAACTGTTGTTAGAGAGTGTTGTGAACCGTTGTCCCTTTATACTATCCCACCTTATATTTATGACTAGCTTTTGATCCGTTTTCCTCCCATGGAGCTTGTTTTTGCTATTTGTACAAGACATTTACTTATTATTATCATATCCAGTTAAGGATTAGCATAAGATTGAGGATACCCTGGGGTTTTCTCCTCTAGTGGGATTATTGAGCAGTGTTTTATGTAGGGGTACCCGTGTTGTTTGTTGTCATTCTTGCACACAAGGCTGCACATGCACATGCAAGTGGTGACGTGATACACTGATCTACAGGTAGTGGTAACGTGCCAAGAAATGCAGCAATGCACCAGCAAAAGCAAGGAATTAGAAGACTGCTAGCAAGTAAACATGGATGTTAACAGTACATGTTTCAAACTATCAAGACATTTTTTTGAAAATGTTTTATGAGGAAGGAAATGCATTGAGCATGTTTGTTAGACTTTAAGGATAAACATAATGTGTTTCGGTGAATAACGCTGAATGTAAACTGAAACTTTTGTTTACAAGAGAACTCCACAGGATAACATAATTACTACATGTAATGATCGACTAGAGAGAACAAATAAATTGAATTGTCTCCATCCTTACAGGCATTTAGTGGACAGAGCATAGATGGACACCTCGTCGCTCTTAAAACTCAGGCTCTTAAGGAAAAAATCCCCATGCCTGATATCTTCACAGACACCTCCTTCACTAAAGCCTTTGATTACGACCTCTCTACAAGTCAGGTAAGGGCCAAGGTTGAAACTGTGATGTAAAATCAAAATATCACTATATTGCAACTAAAGATAGCTCACACCATTACTTATATGGTAAATGGACTGTACTTGTATAGCGCCTTTCTAGTCATCTGACTACTCAAAGCACTTTTAACACTACGAGTCAATTCACCCATTCACACACTGAATGGGTACAGGGGCTACCCTACAAGGTCCCAACCTGCCCATCAGAGGAAATCTAACCATTCACACACATTCATACACTGATGGCACAGCCATCAGGAGCAATTTGGGGTTCAGTATCTTGCCCAAGGATACTTCGACATGCAGACTAGAGGAGTCGGGAATCGAACCGCCAATCTTCCGATTATTAGACGACCCGCTCTACCTCCTGAGCCACAGCCGCCCCAAAAAATGGTTAATTAGTGTGCTCTCCTCATATTCTCATATTTATATATTAGTCACATCTTTTTCTCATTATAACAACAAACCAACTTCTTATGTTATAACACATATCAGAAGCTTCCATACTACAACAATAACTAACTACTGCATTTCCACTTCTGTCCCTGTTCACTAGGTAACGTCCAGGCATGGCACTTTACCACTTACTTGCGTTGAGAAACCCAATGGATACGATGTGTGCTATGGTATTATGAATGATTACATCAGCATTGTGGTGACAGCTTTCAACAACTGCAAAGACACTAATGCTGTACATCTGATCCAAGCATTGGAGGATGCACTACTGGACATGAGGACACTGCTGGAACAAACTCCAAGAGTTTAACTGTGAAGATATACAAGACTCAAGCAATAGTTAGATATTTGGCGTAAATTGTTTTTTTACATATAGTGTTTCCTCAGTTCCTGTTTTTCCTTTATTTATAATATAGTCATTTATTGTTTGTGTGTGGATGGGATGGGGGGTGTGTATTGATTGTGTTGTTTTTATTGTGTTAAGCACTTTGTGTTACATTGTATTTGCATGAAAAGTGCTAAACAAATACATTTTGATTGATTGATTGATATACCTTCCAATCATATACAGCTACAAGTCATCTGTAATAACTTGGTGGTTCTTCAACGATTCTTTCTGCATACACAACTTGCTGCCAATTTTACTCTCTCTGCCTCCTGCATCAGCATATTTCTTATTTCAATGGGTGTTCATGTTCTTTCAGAAGTTGCATATCCAAGGCTTAGCTCAGGGGCAGTATGTGTCACGTTTGTTTCTGTCACTATAAATGATTAAAAACTTGACAGTAACAGAGAGTGTTCTAACTAAACAAAAGACTCAGATAAGGCCTGATATATAATATATAGAAATGATATAAATGACAGAAATACCACTGTATAGAGAAAACTTTACATGATGTTTACACTATATTCTTTAATTTCATCAGGCAAAGATGTCCACTGTGCACGAGAAACTGATTATCCAATAAACAGTTTGCCATTAAATCTACTGAGCACATTCATGCGTCCAATATGTTGAATTCTTTTGATTTTAATGCACCATGGCTTTTCTTTTAGCGTCACCCTCAGGACAAAACATACATTTTTAGCTTTGTGAACATATACACAGCACACACACATACTATCTCTCTCTCTCTCTTCTTTATCTACACACTTACTCACTCACCCCCCCACTCACATACACATACTCCTACCATTTAAGATTTTTCTTTTTTATGTCTGTTATGTTTTAATGTCTCATTTTGATAGACATATTGATAGACATTTAGCTATAAATAAATCTATCTAACCTAATTTATTGTCAAGTCGTCTGTGTGTGTTCTTTTAAATCAGATGACAGAGGTCCCTGTATCAAAAAGAATGACAACTTCTGGTTATGAGATTGCTTAATTTGGTTTATTTATTTATTTTCTTCTAATGAAAGTGGTGCCCCAATTTTTAACGAGTGCAAAGATTTAATTTCTAAAAGTAGTCATATCGCTGCAGAGGCAAAAAAGCCAAACAGTGTCCAAAGCCCCAGACTAATACCTTAATATGGCACAATCCTTGCTGATATTAAACAATGGGTATGGTCACAATGGTTTTCTTTTCTGTTCATATACTTCCATCTTCACATATTTCTCAAGAATGCCATTTTCACTTTGATATGATGGAGTTCTTTGTGCAAATCTCAGTGGAAAAAAAAGAAAATAACCACATAACTGGTGGAAAAATGCTTTGTAACAATAAAATACTAAAAAGTCAAGAAATGCAGGTAATCTTAGGCTATATGAATACATAGAAGTACCTAATGTCCGAAAAGAATTGCACTACATAATTATGTTCATGTTCATAAACCTTTGAATGTTCACTTAAAACCAAACTGAACTGAACACAGTAATTAAAATTAATTAAATTAATTAAAGTGTTTTTAACTGATGAAAAAAAATCACCATGTATGTTTTATTAATTTCAGTGCTTAAGATTGCTAAAATGACTAGAACACAATGAGATAAGGTGAAGGTGCATTTGTTTGCAAGTAATCACCAAACTGCATCATTGACTTCACTCCATCTGCTTTTACATTCTCTGTTCATGTGCAAACATCAGACCAATCAACATCTACAACAAGAGTCCTCGCTCACAATGAGGAAAAGTTTAGTGTTACTGTACATCAAAAGTACAGGTAGTGTATTGGCACATCAGCTTTAGTATTGTGTTAAAAGTTCTACTTTGGGAAACACTTCTTTTTCTTTTCCTTTTCTTTCATAACAATGGTGAGATTCAGACACACACACTTACAGAGTACCAGAAGCAAAAGGTGAGGGGGAAAAAACAACCATTGCTGACATCAACTCAATCTTTACAACAGATGTGGTCGGATGTACTAAGGAAATATTTCTGAAAGTTGTTGCTGCCTCTCTTTCTCATGTTTGGTGAGCAGACAGCAGCTGCAGGGGATGTTGGGATTGCAGTTAGTGAGGGGGAGAAGTCAGTGCTGGATTAGAATTCACACACAGGGTTGAGTCGAGGGTGAGTCAGGCTTCAGCTGGCAGAGGCGAGAGGGTGGAGCTGAGGCCCTCTGTGGAGACATGGACAGGATGCTCTCTGCTTCTTCATACATCTGAGAAATAGACGGGCAGACAGTCAATCAGCAGATGCAGAATGTGACGTGTCATTTACAGTAGTGTACTGTGCTTCAGTATCAGTAAAAGCCACAGTGACTGTTTAATTACATGAATCACGTCTTCAGGTTTGCATTACAAGTTGCTGAAATGTGTCAGCTATTGAGAAACTTTAAGCTTTATTCACCTCTTACCCACTTAATATTAAGTAGAAATGCAATCCCAATGTCTGACAATACCATCCAGTGCTGCATCTCAGATATGAAATCTGATGTGCAATGAAGACAGTATTCATGAGAGTCCTTTTCTTCTCCTCTCAGCTGGATGAGTCTACAGACGTCGCTAACTGTGCTCAGCTAATGGTGTATGTGCGCTATATTAAAGAGCTTAGTGTCCAGGAGGAGTTTTTGTTTTGTCATTCTCTGCCAGCTCATATTACAGGAGAAGAAATCTTCTAGGCTTTGAATGATTTCATTCAGGAGAGTCATATTGATTGGGGCTGCTGTTGTGGAATATGTACTGATGGTGCGAGGGCAATGACAGGTCGCCACAACAGTCTGGTTAAACAGGTGCAAGCGGCTGCCCCCGCCGCTGTTTGGAAGCTCTGTATCATCCATGGCCAGGCCTTGGTAACCAAGAAGATGCCCTGAGAGCTGCGCACAGTCCTATTGTACAAGTAGGCCTTACAATGCATGATGTTGTTGAATTGAGGTTATTTTAGTAAGGCTACTGTTGAGTCTGTTTTTAATTTAGTTATTGGACTGTGGAGGATTAATTGTTAAATAATTTTAAGTAAGAGTAGCCCACAATTTAAGCTTGATGTGGGAGAATGTTGGGCTGAGAGTAATAAAGATGTTTTTTTTAAATCGATGTTTAAAAGTCCTTCAGAGTGGACTTGCGTTCAAAAACTGTGTTCAAAATGTGTTTAAAAAAATAAAGATAAAGATGTTTACAACATTTATTGTTGAAACCCATTTTATGCCCGAGTGAAACAAGTGGAAAGGGAGGCTCTGAAATTGCTTCTGGCTTCAGAATCTAGGCACCAATAAATTGTGTACATGGGTTCATTTATTATAGATAAATAAATGGATGGATAATATCAAATTGCTGCCACTGACATAAAAATAAAGCAGACTAGAAAGAGTGGAGATTTTGGATCCAATAACAAGATTTGTGTGTTGTATCTATGTGTGTATTTGCACGTTTAGTCTGCATGTTATGTGTCTAATGCTTTAATATGAAGGTTGCAAAATGGGTAAAACAACCAGTCCATGGCAGAGAAACCCAGAATTAATGAATAATTCACCAAAAGATGGTAAAACTCCAAAGAGAATAAAGTCAGAGTAAAAATTACAGTGCAAGTCTGAGAGCGCAACAGCAATCTGGGAGAAAGAAAAAAGAGATAAGAATGCAAAGAGGTTTCTTTCTCCTCTCTTGTTAAAATAAAGCTGTAAAAACAGTTGAATTGGTTGAAATCATATGATTGTGAAATATATAGTGTAAAGCCCCTTTCACACATGTAGTCTATCCATGAAATGTTCAGGAACATTTCCTGTATGGGGTCATGTGAGAATGGGAGCAGGGATCAATATTCAGGGAAATCTGCACCACCAATTTCCCACCTCAAGACCTAGTAAGATTTCAGGGAAAATGCTGGTAAGGTTGTGTTGTGAATGAAAGCAGTAACATTGCAGGGAAGGTCACGTAAAGGGTTATGTCCGCCTGATGAAAGACGCTTTTATGGCAAGGCAAGCCTAGAATCAGCTTTTAATAAAAGCTTCACATGGAACATTGAAAGCATTTAGACGGGTGCAGGGGACGCACATTGCCAGATTTGCCAGATTTTGATATGCAACATATTTTCAAGATGTCAAACATTCAACAAGTTGCTAAAACATTGCCAGCGTGTGCATCATGATATCTGCTATGAGACCTGTCTCACATTGTCATTTTACAGCAGCAGTTAACCCTTCAGATGAGTACAAGCAAGTGGCTGGTCCATTTGTAAATACACAAGAGTGGTTGAAGAGTGAGCCAGTTTTGTTTGTGGGTCCCTAGAGGTGTGTTTTACCAATCCAATTACCTGATACACACAGTGAATTGTTTAAGGCCAATGAGTCATGTCCACATGTTACTGAAGCAGTGACACTAGGTTACAAACCAAAACATATTGGAGAAATGATGGCTCGATACCTATCATGGAGAAAAGCTGTAACAGCTTTTCAAACCCAGACTGTTACAAGTCTAGGTTATAACTTGTACATGTTACACCTGAGTGAACAAATTGTCCTGCCACAAAGTACATTTGTACAGCAACAGCCATCTCTATCAGTACAATATGGACCCCCATCTGATCTTTCTGAGGTTCCTGCCATTTTATGGGCTAAAAATAAAAACAATGTGGAATTGGTAAAGTCTGCTGCCTATGATTCAGTAATATTATTTGCCCCTGAAGGCAATATAAGGATTTGAGGCAGTGATTCAGTCACTAATAAATCAGGGTGTGTTGGTTCAAACCACCAGTCCATGAAACACTCCCATTCTGCCTATTCCAAAACCTGGGCCATACAGATGAATTTTTTTCAGGATTTGCAAGCCATCATTCCCTCTGTTTTGTCTGTGTGTGTGTGTGTGTCTGTGTGTGTGTGTGTGCGTTTGTGTGTTATGTATGTATGCACTTTCTTTATTATTATTTTGAACAACGTGCCTCCTCCCAATCTAAGAAAGAGATGCTCTCGGTTTTTGGGGACTGCAGGCATTTATGAGTACACTGCTATGGACTCAGTTTTGCGGGCAGCCACAGTCCCATCTGTTCCTCCAACTGTGCTATGGACTGAGGAAATGTACAAAGCTTTTCATGAACTGAAACATGCACTCTCCGAAGCCCCAGCCTTGGCCCTGCCAGATTATCTTCATGCCGATTCACCTTCATGTACATGAGAGGGATGTTATGCTACAGGCATGCTGGTGCAGAAACATGGGTCTCATTGCCAGCCTGTTGCGTATTACTCATCTTGGCTTTTGCCTGTGGTCCTTGGCATGCCAGGTTGGTTAAGATAAGTGGCTTCAGTTGCCACCATGATTGAGAAATCTTCTCCCATTGTACTAGGACTGTGTGGGACTGTGTGGTGCATGTTCCTCATTCAGTATTGAAATTTTGTGGGTTTTTTGTATTTTTACAATTAATACTTGAAATAATAAAGAACATGTAAACCAGACTTTGGGGTTTCATTTGAATTCTTTAAGATGCTCTACTACTCAGCATATGACAGCAGCACATCACTCAGGATAGGAGGTGATCAATCTTTCCATTTCCCATATATCTTTGAAACACTCACCTTGTTAAAATCCAGCCACTCTCCTTCTGTTGATTGAGGCAGAAAGTGAGAATGATTGCCTTGCTATTATTGAGACAAGCATGTCTGCAAGACCAAATTTGTTGCAGAAACCAATACCTAATTCTGATCTGATTCTCTACACTGACAATTAAGCATGCAGACCATCAGATAACAAACACCTTGCTGGCTATGCCGTAGTCAATGACTGAGTAGTGATAAAAGCTTGAGCGTTACCTAATGGTATCTCGGCACAAACAGCTGAACTGTATGAACTTACAAGAGCGTGTATTCTAAAGATAAAGTTGCAGTCCTGTGATCCTGTGACACTGGGAATTCAGTGGTTGATTCTCCAGCCAAACAAGCTGCCATTTCCTGCCATTTGTGTATATTTGGTTGCGTCTCTTTCCTCGGCCTATCCTCCATGTGCTGGTACATGTTGCTCATGGGAGAGGTGACAAAATGGCCCCAGGCCACCAGGAAGTCCTTCCTGCTGCTTTATATAACAGTCACCAGTAATAATCTCTGCTCAGATTTCTAGTAATTGGGATCTTGATTAGCCCATAAAATCTATGCAAAGTATAAAGTCCTTTTATGCTTACTGGTATAAAGGGCACATCTTGGAAGAGCTCCTGAATGAAGCGACGTGAGGGCAGGCGGAACATGCAGTGAGCCAGCAGGTAGGACACCTCTGAATATAGACAGATGTCATCAAATGCGTAGGGGAACTTCTCCTTGATCCTGCCAAGAAAACACATTCACCCAACAAATCAGAAACCGTTGCAGAGCAGGGAAACTACATGTGTGTAGAGACAGCTGTAGTCTTACGTTAACAAGCTGGTTTCATGGTTTTTGGTCCCTACAGAAGAGCTGAGATTAATCACCAGACGAAGCACCTCCTTCCTCAGTAGGACCCTGCCAGCCGGAGCATCCTCTGGGATGGACTTCACACCTGCCCAGGTAGAGTAGACTGAATGAAACAATGATCTGAAACAACTTTTTGCTTAATATCACGGATTCAAATGTGGAGGGTAAAACTCTGTCGAGCACCAACCCAAAAAGAGTTCTGTGCTGCGACCACTACCCCCAGACCCAGAGTCGCTGCATCCAGACACCCCTGACAGCTTGGCTTGGACCATGACCTCCGGATGATTTGCTGGATGCGGACTGCACCACTCTGAGAACGGGGTCACCTCTGTAAGATCTGAAGAAGAAGGAAAAAAAGAGCCCCACTATAGAACTAACTCTGAAGGCCTTTTCACACTATGTGATTTTCATCTGTCTAAGACCAAAGTTGACAAGAAACAGAAATGTGGTAAAATCTTTGGTCATAAATCTAAAACAGTGCTCTTAGATCTCTGTAACTGTCTCAGAGACATGTTTCATAGATATGTTTATTTCATATGTTTCTGTCATAAATTCATGATTATTTGAGTTCATACAGTCATTAAAGATTAAAAATGTAATATAAATAAGATGTTAAAAGGGTAAAAAAATGTGTCTAAACTGTACCACCTTAAAATAATGCTTGGTTAAAAAATGTAGTGCTCTTTATGTAAGGTTTTATTTTAACTTAGAGTGTAACGGGTCACATGACCAGAGTTAAGGGCATAATCGTGGCATTGTGGGTCAAAGCCAACATGGATGCAGAGGAAAGACATACAGCCCCACAATAACCTTATCCTTCACTTGGTCTGTGCCTTTACATGGACAATGTGATACGTTTTCAGTCATTTTATTTGATTTCATCACATTTCTGGTGTGTGAACGTGTTTGGGCCTGTTTATCAATGGACACTAGTCCAACAGACTTTAAAATGACAGAGATGTATATTTTAAACTTTTTATGTCTATTATTTTCTTGTAGTTTTCCTGGTGTCTGCTGACGAAAGAGAGACGTGTGACTCTGCTGCCTTTTTCAAAACATCAGAGCTGCAGATGGATGACGTGAGCTGATGATGTGCCTCTGGTCTCATATTTTTTTCTATTTACATTGTAGCACTATGATTAACTACACATTCATCTCCCAGTCTAATTGCCTCAAATTGATATTGTGCAGTCTGACACAGATTGTGACCAAGATTTATATTATAGGCATCTTACACAATGTCACATGCAATAAACTTACACAATCGTTATTACTGCACAGTCTAAGGGTGGCTTAAGACTCACAGTGACATTCTGGCTTTATGAGCAGCTCACTAAAATAAATGTATTATGGCCATGAACATCTTCACATTGTTTGTTTCATTTTTCCAGAAACAGGATCCCACCTGAGTTGCTGTTTTGAGAGGTGAAGCCAGGCACAGATAGTCCAGCGCAGTACAGGCAGTTGTCATCATTGTGTTCACGGAGACCTGTCTCCTCTGAGCCCAGCATCTGCTGCTGTTCTGCCCGGCTTACCGCCATCAGCTCGGTGATATTAAGCTGAGAGCGAAGCCTTGCTGGCTGATATCCATCACTGGGGCCTAGCACACACACAGCAGACGTCAAAAAGATGGTGAAGCTGATTTACATCAAATATCTAATGGTGAACTCAAAGAATTTGAACAAATAAGAAATGAGCTTACGCTTACAAGGAGTGATTTTTTTGTATATCTACAGTTGAGACATTTTCTTACATATAAGGAATGGGAAAACATTACAAAAACATCCAATAGGAAAGCTCAGAATACAAAGTGAACATGTAGATGAGGTAAAGTAATCTCCAGTGTATATCAAATTTTTCTTTCCATGAACCTAAATAACATGCTACAAATAAATGAGACATTTGACTTCAAATGGAAATTAATAATAAGATCCACAAAAGCCTATATTATAGTGGCTACATGATAAAAACAAGAGCAACACATATCAACCGCACACCAGTTATCTTCTGTGTCAAACAACACACAATAATAATAAATAAATAAACACTGTGTCAAAGGTAATAATGAAGAAAATATGTATAAATAAACACCATGTCACAGATAATTATATGAACAGATTCCCTGGAAACCATGTACCACAATTACCTGTAAATAATATACAACCAATACCAGATGAACCTCCTCCCAAGAAAAAAAATACTTAAACAAAAATAAAGTTAAAAAAGTAAATAGATAAAGAAAAAGAATCAATTTTCTTTCTTTTTAAAGCAAAGAAAACAAAGGAATAATGGGATGGAGGAAATATCAGGCAGGATATACAGTGGCATTCAAATCACAGATGTTATTTTTCTTATTTATCAAGGGGAGGCTCATCTGTTATTGGTGGTATATGGTTTCAAGAGAATCTATGTGTGATTGTTTAACCATGAGCAAGAGTGTGCAGTCAATAGGCGTTGGTCCTGTTTTTATCATTTATCCACTGTAATAAAGGCTTGATGAAGCTGCGTGCCTTGACTTTTCTGGGTATTCATTACCCATTTGGTGAACACTGGTTGCTTACCCAAGCATCAAGAGCAATTGGGTCCTTCAGATGTGGTCTAACTAATTTAGGCTAACATGGTGCTATCAGCTAAAATAATCCTGTTAATTCTCATCCAGCTAATTTGGTTCCTTGAAGGCAGTTTGAGGATTGATTTGTTTATCCTGGAATATTATTATCCTTGAATAACGAAGGCAGAAAGTTTAAACCATGATCAGCATTCATATGATTGGCTGTGAGTGGAGTGCTGATCATCTGACTGCTGTTATATGAGGTAGGTGTGTTGAGAACCCTTCCAGCATGCACTAGGGCAATAGATTGGGTCAAGTCTCATTTCATGTGTTCCTGTATTGTTACTGCTGTAATTTTGTTCTACATTGTACTCCATAATGTTTCCACACTTTCATCACTGGGTAGAATGTGGGTAGAATTATATATGCATGACATTAAACTTTCTTCTGTCTTTCCTGTAATAAAATATCCTTTTTCATCCAACTGCAGAAGTCCACCAGATGACGCAAAACACAACCAGACCAGTGGAAATCTGTACTTTGGTCTGATGAGTCCAGATGTGAAGCATGGAGGAGGTGTGATGGTGTGCTGGGTTGTGCTTAGTGGGGTTTTTCAACAGGACAATCGCCCAAAACACATCTCCAGGCTATGTAAGGGCTATGTGACCAGAAGGAGAGTGATGGCGTGCTGCATCAGATGACCTGACCTCCATAATCACCGACGTAAATGCAATTGAGATGATTTGGGATGAGTTGGACCGCAGAGTGAAGGAAAAGCAGCCAACAAGTGCTCAGCATATGTGGGAACTCCTTCAAGACTGTTGCACCATTCAAGGTGACGACCTCATGAAGCTGAGATAATGCCAAGAGTGTGCAAAGCTGTCATCAAAGCAAAAGGTGGGATACTTTGAGGAATCTAAAATATGAAAGACTAGCGCAGTGCCCATTCCAACCGTGCCTGTTTGGAATGGGCCGATTGCTTGGCCTCTGGCTGCTTCTTCAATGCACAGAAAAATTAATACAGTTGATGTGTAGTCTGAATGAGTATATACACAACATGAAAGAAACTTACATTTTATTATACACAAATGTTATAAATAATAAGCATTCTAATAGTAAATAAATGTTCTTTTCTCATTTCAACTAAAATAAGGGCTGCATTTAAAAATAAAACAATGTGCATCCTAAAATAAAGTGGATCAGTCATATTGGGCTCTTTAGATCGTTCCTGTTTTCTGTGCCTTCAGTTCTGATTTGAGTGAGTATGTTTGTTCCAAAGATTTGTGCTTTGTCTGTAGTGTAGAGATCATCTCGGAGTACAAGTATGAGACAAGCTGGTTTTGAACTGCCCATGGAAATATTTGTTTTACTGTAATTACGCGCGTAAAACACACATAACTACAGTCATTGTGTATTGGGCTCTGAGCACTTCTAAAATGCAGGTGACCTACGCTCAACAATGTACCTGAACATTGTACATATGTAGTCACTTGCTGCTGATGATCTGCTAAGTGTTTAAATGTGAAAAGCTGTTTTCGCTGCCCACTTTTCTCTTTTTAGAGCACTTTTCTCTGTCTCGTGTCACACCTCGTCTCTGATCTCTCCCTGACATGCTGGAGCCCTGAAGCTGTACCCTGCCCCTGCACAGAGCGGAGCGGCTCGCTGATCGCTGGTTTATTTTAAGTTTATTAATATTGAACGTGTCACATGTCCAAATTGCACCAAATTCGACACTGCATTCCCTTGGGTCCCCAGCCATACACTCCAGTGTGGAGTTGAATGGATGAACAGTTCTCGAGATATGCAATGATGTCTTCAATGTTGTTCTACAATGTATAAACTAGTAAAAAACAAAAAAAAACCCTTGAATGAGTAGGCTATTTTAAACCTATCTGTGACATTTTATTCACCAAAAGTTGTTTCGATTTCTCTAAATCCATCTTTCCTTACAGCCCAGATCCCCCTCTGTCCTCCAGCTGGCTGACTCGGAGGCTATTTACATAAAATCAGCATTATTGACCACCTACTCCTACAATTGGCTGGAGGTGTGGCCACCCTTTCACCCCCAGCCAGTCAGAACACTACCTGATGAATAATGCAAGTTCCCTTACGCTGCATCTTTACTTGGAGTAATGGCTGCCACTGAGAATGTAAGTCAGTATATATATGATTTCAAAAGGATGTTTCAGAACAGTAAGATCGTGTCCAAGTTTCCTAACAAAGTAGCTGGAGTTCGCTAGCTTAGCTTTAGCACGCTTGCTTCCTGCATATTTAATTCTAACGTTGGGTGTGACGTAGTAACAAGTTAAGCCTCAACACCAGTAGCTCTTGAGCCACAAATTTCAAAATTTCAAACAGTTTATAATGAGGAGATACAAATGAGTAATATTACAGCACAGGAGGGCCCCACCATCACCCTAATCCATCCCAAAGCTGTTTGTTCTTGTTTTCCACAATACCAGCTCTTTAAAAATGTTATGGCAGCTGGAGACTAGATAAATAAAAACTGACATGTTAAAATGTCAAACTTTATTAGAATTGTACTACACAAAATAAAATTTAAAAAGGGTTGAGTTGCTGCTGGGATCGCCAAACATGCTGTGATCTAACTGTAAATTTGACCATGCTGTGTGTAGATAGTGTCCTGTTTCTTCAATTTTCTCACCATCAGAGTCTCCAGAGAAGAATTTAGCAGAGCGGTCCTCAGAAGGTGGGCTCATCCTCTTTTGGAAATACGGTGTTTCTTGAATCTGAAGGAGTCCAAGAACAAAATCCCACTCCCACTCAGTTCACGTTTCTAGAAAATCTCAGAGGTCTCTTGTGTTTTGTTAACAAAATGAATTCCCATGGATTATTAGTATTACCTGGAACATGTTGTTGATATTAACAGGCAAGGCAAGGCCTATGTAGTCATCAGAGGAACAATAGGTGGCAGTGGACACTATGGAGCGTACAGAAGAGGAGCGCTGCAGTGTGCTTTGGTTGATTGGGCTCAGCAGGTCTTCCTTATCCAGAGATGCAAAGCTCAGAGCTTTCAGGAATCTGGAGAGAGAGAAACCCCAGGACACAGGCAGATAAGGTATGCTTTTCAGTACTCTTGCCCACGCCTTATTTTGCCAGCTTGTTTTACATTATACTATACTAAAAACTTCCATCAAATTAATTACTCCTATTTTCTTGAGAGAAGTTTAGATTTTTTATTCAACATATTGCTAAATACACATATTACATATACATGGATTTTATGTTGTTTTATTTTAAGATAATTTGTGTTTGCTCACTTTATACCACGTTTAACAAAAACAGTAAACTTATTAGTTATTAAAACACCATCACCATTTTTTTAGGCATCTACGCGGCTTGCCACATTAGATTAGTGTGTTAGAGTTTACGCAGTTGTTAGAAAGAGCTGGTGTGTCTGTGCAAACTATATGTTTTAAAATTACAGTTGTAAACACTGTAAACCAGTTAAAATGTGTTAAAATGTTCATTCTTTGCTTGTGAACCACATGGAAGTAACAACTGAAGCAGTTAATTGGCTGGCAATTTTCTATATTTTTGCCACCAATGCGCAGTGACGTCTGCCTTACACAGAACTACTCTCCAGAGACTGAAAATGTGATCGCTGTTATTAGTCTTTGTAGCTGTTTCTAAACAAACTGACGAGACCAAACTCTGGACATGTCACCCAGTGTAGCGGTGTGGCTCACTGACATGTTTTTAATAGTTTTTGGACAACAGAGCTCTACGGCACAGTAGAATAAGATATATCAGACTTTGGAAACACACAATACAGCATAAATAGATCAGTTCATGGCTGACTCGCTCTGATTTGGCTCTGCACATGAGATTTGTTGACAATAAGAAAAATATAGAAAACCAGCCTTATCCCTGAACATTTCAAAGAATGGTGTTTCTACACTTATTGCATTAATTGTCTGTCATCTCATGATATAACAATAGAACCACACAAAACTGACCAAGGCTCTGTTTGCCTGAACATCAAATAACTGAGGTCATTTTTCACAGTACAAGTGAGTTCAGTCTGTACATCTGCAGTCAGACTGGTAGGTGTCATTAATGTACTGTGGGTCCAACTCACAGTCTTTGTTGCCTGTACTATTATTATCTTGCTCTCAGCTATACCATTAATTATGAAGAATTACTGAGTGGTCTGTAAGTATTTGGACAGTGAGCCAACACAAAACTGCCCCAATATGCAAATTCAAATTCAAATTTGCTTTATTGGAATGCCACAACAACAATATTGCCAAAGCATCTAGAATCGATGAAACAAAACAACATTAACACAACATTAAGATAATAATATATATTAATTATATATATACAGTATATCTTATGCATGTATTTGAGATAAGTCATGGGTAGCTCTGTTATACTTAATGTGTTTGGAGTGTTGTCTTAAATCAGGATGTATTTACAGACAATATAATAATATAATATTAAACAAATTTAAACATCACAGGTACCTTCGTGAAGTGAGTCTGGAGTCCAGACTGCCTGTATTCATGGTGATGGCATCAGTGAAGAGTATGTCTTTGGCTGGGGAGGCTAGGGCCTCGCTGTGGGACAGAGATGGCTGGATGCGTTGGTGTTGCAGCCTCCTCAGGGTGGCGTAGCCCAGAGCGTCGCGAGGACTTGTGCAGCCATTATGGGAGCTGGAGTACTTCAGTGTGGCGTATCCCAATGCATCTCTGGAGCTGGAGTACATGAGGCTGCAGTCAGCTAAGCTGCTCAGGGTGGTTGCGGACGGAGACTTGAGAGACTGGGCTCGGCGGGGCAAAGTGTGAGAGGAGCCAGGAGGTACAAGCGAGGTGGAGCAGGACTTGGGAATTGAGGGTGGCGTGGAGCAGGGTCGGGGTGTCACTGAGTGCATGTTCTGGATGGTTTGGGTGCTTATCACAGTATTGAGGCTGACACAGTCAGTGTCCATGGTGGAGGGCAGGGTCTCCCTGGAGGGGCTGGAGCTCATGGAGCTGATGCCGCTGGTAGTGGTGTCTGTGTTAAAGCTGTGCCTGCGGCTTTTAAACTGGGCTCCACTGCCTCCTGGAGGTCCATCTTCAGCCAAACGCCCATAGCTGTTCTGCTCCCCGAGGTTCTCGACTGTTCGGACCACTGACCTGTCCATATCCCCCTCCCCAATACTGGGGGTGCTCCCACAATTCTCTGTGGCTTTACTCTCCACTAAGGAGGTCTCCCTACCACCTGAGGGGCTTTTAGACAGGTGGCCATTGTTGTAAACAGGGAAAACATCTGCAACTCCAAATGAGTAGCTGGCAGGTTCTGCAATAGTGAGCCCCTGTTTTCCACTCAGCCCTCCTGCCTGGCCTTGACTGTTGCCTTTAGGGTAAGGGGTGGTACCAGGCTTCTTTCCAGGGAGAGAGAGTGAGTGGAGAAGGCGGTTGCGGAAGCGGCTAGAGGCCAGCATGGTGAAAGGGCTTCGGTCCTTCATCAATTTGGGGCACATGTACAAAGACTCCTCTGAGAAGTCACAGCCTTCTAGCCTCTCATCATCTAGCATATACACACCTGCAAATAACACAGTAGTTTCATCAACAAATTTATCAAAGCAATCAAATCATTCTTTGACTTTATTGGAGAGTTTGGGCTTACTGGGTTGCACTGAGTCACTATCGCTGTTGTGCCTGGAGCTGATGGACTCGGTGAGGCTGAGGGTACTAGGGACAGAGGACAGCGGGTTGTAGGGTTTGGGCTGCGGCTCCACTTCCTCGGGTACCACGGGCCACCGTGTGCTACGGCTATGCCTTACAGCGTCCCAGCCCTGCTGCTTCAATGTTTCGCAACCCTGCCTCGTCTTACTAATGAGGCCCAGCACATACAGACATGCCCTGCACAGAACCCAGAGACACCTTCTAAAAAACAGGCAGATGACTCACACTGATGGCATGTTACCATTAGGTTTGAAAGATTTCCCTTGATTTTAAAATCATGATATATCACAGCCTTCACAAGATTTTTCACCACACATGAAATTTCTGATGTTTTCTTTCAAATTGAACTAGTTTATGGACCCTAATTTCATGGTGGCACAACAACCAGCAGAAGCAGCACTGATAGTTTGATATTTTCCTGACCTTGAAATTCACTTTGCCCATCTGTGTGGTGTTTTGGTGCCGCAGAGTACACAGTACTCAGGTGGGAGGTTCATTCAAATGAGGCAGTTCAAAGCAAGTTTTTGGTTGAAATTGGGTCTAAGATAAGGAGGATCTGGAAAAAACAGGATCCAGTTCTGGCATATTAAAAGTTTCTATTTCGGCATACATCGGCCTTCAAGAGTTATGTGGGGTGAACACATCTTATATAGAAGAAAAGTGGAAAAGGGAAGGGAACTTTTTGATGTCATTGAAGAAATGGGAAACCTAAATGATAAGCAGTGGAAATCAACCGTACTCACTGTCTTGGAGAGAGTTTGGATGGAAAAAATATGGTCAGATATTTTATAACACCAGCACAAACAGTCTAATGTGAGGCAGACAGCATGCTAGAGAGCCTGTGGCACTTAGAGAGCGAATCACTACCGTGTTTTGGGAATGCCCTGGGATTTCCAACTTCTGGATGATAATCAGAGATAGCATGGAAAAGGTTTTAAAAATCTAAATTTAATTTTGTTTTCAGGTGTTGGCAAGAGGCCACCAGATCATCTTGGTTTCTCTAAAATGTTCAAAATAATGCTGGTTGCCATTAAAAAAAATTTTTTAAGAAGCCATCACCAAAAAATGCCCAAATTATCAGACTGGTTTAATGTGATGCAAGACATTTTTGTGATGGAGAAATTGACTTTTACTTAAGACAAGCATATTTGATAAATGCTGGAAAGGTGTGTCAAACCATTTAGATCAGATTTTCTGTGAAAAGGCATCAGTTGTACTGTAACCCCCCTGGTTCTGTGCTACAATCAATTTACAATTTACAATTTCATCTTAGAGCTGATACAACACAAGTGAGGATCTAGGCAGAAGGGAACAACACGAGTAAGTGCCATAAAACTAAGTTGAGGTATGATAGGACGCAGGTGCAAAAGGCAGTGCACATAGGCAATACATGGAGTGCATAGAAGCAGATTTTTTTTTCTCTCTTTTTTTCTTCAGTTCATCAAGTGTGGAGGTGTTCGCGAAAGAGCTGGGTCTTTAGTCTTTTCTTAAAGATTGAGAGGGACTCTGCGGATTGAACAGAGTTTGGTAACTCGTTCTGCCACCAGGGGAAATACAGAAGAGAAGAGTCTGGCTGGCGACTTAGGGCCCTGTTGTGGTGGGGGTGGTACCAGGTACCTCTCACTGGCAGCGCATAGTGAGCGGGAGGGAGCACAGACCTGAATGAGTGAGTTCAGGTAGGCAGGAGCTATTTTAGTTGCTGTTTTGTAAGTGAGTGTCAGGGTTTTGAATTTGATGCGGGCAGCAACAAGGAGCCCTTTTCTTGTCTTCTTCTTGTTTTAGTCATCTCTTTTGTCAACAATTGTTGTATAATAAAAAAAACATGTATTATCCCTTGTTTCTGTTTTCTGTTTCTAGATTAGAAGAAAATATCAAAATCTGGGGCAACATCACTCTGCTGATTTTATCTACAGGAACAAACAATACTTGCTGCAAATGCATAACAATAATAGATTAATGCTTTAACTATAAACTATTTTGACACTCCCCAGCTAGTAGAGGCATTTAAATCAGCATAAAAAATATTTTTAATGTGGTTAAAGTAGGAACGTTAGTAAATCAGTCTGCATTGATCTATGCATGAATGTGGGTGATTATTACAGTATTTGTTGTCCACAGCTGCTTTATACTGTATGAGAAGCTTCTCCTTCACTTCATTAAATCCCTGCAGCATGTGAAGGCAGCAGGACAGATATGTTGATACATCTGCAGCCCATGTGGAAATGCTTAACATATTAAAACATGGTACCAATAGCGCCACCTAATAACGCCTGGCTAATAACTCATGAACCGTGAGGCCTATCAAAACAATATTTGCACAGTGTGTTCTTTGGATGAAGATGATTAAACTGATATAGGCCACGCCCATATGTGCCTGGAAAAATGTTCCATCATTTGGGATTTTTTGGTAAACACATTTTTTGTTTCTGTTGGCACATATTACATCTAATCTTATAAAACTTGGTGCATACCATATTTAAATGGCCCAGAACAAAGCTAGTAAGTTTGTTTTTGGGTATCACTTACTGTTTGTCTGTAATTGGTTACCAAACTTTTGAAGGCGTGGCCTGATGCACTTAACGGGCCAGAACTCTCCAATACTGAATTTGATTGCAACCAAATTTACAGCGACACTGCACAAGTGTGTAACCTTTGATACAATTCTACCCACAGGGGGCGCTACTGTAATATTATAACATGATATTTCTACAAGTCTGTTGTCTTTAATAAAATGAAGCTTGGTACACAAGTTCTCCATAAGAATGTGAACAGCATATTGAAGCATGGCACAAATTTCCCCACTTATTTATTACTTTACCTTGTTTATATTTATTTACCTTACTTATTAAGGGCCATATCTCTTAAATGCTGAACAAGTCTGTAGTATTTTCAGCAATACTATGCGATTTATTTCAGTTGTAAGCATTTTCCGCAGGAAATGCATTTTCTAATTACCCATTTGTGCTCTGTGAACTAAGGACCAATGTCTGTGCTGATGTTCAGTTGTTATTGTACGTGGACAGAGCTTATATATATTTTATGGCTATATAATGTTTTAATCAAGGAGCACCTTTTGGCTATTTCTAATTTAATGGGACATTTGTTTGGGCAGCACTGGCAATACTGGATTCTAAACAATATTTAAGCACACAGCTGATTTGCAAGCTGCCATCGGGAACCTACAGCTGAAAAGTTGATCCAGTTATATTACCATAATAGCAGCAATTCCCAGTATTTAACCCTATTTCACACTGTGAGCAGAGTTGAAACAAAGTGAAGCAGGTTAGAAGCCCTACCCTCTGATGGACAGAACCTCACAGTGGTGGGCAAGAGCCACTATGTCAGGGATCACCGCCTCCTCCAACAGCAGGTTCAGACCCCAGTTTGATGAGCCTATGTTTCCCTGGTAGAGAAGGCAACTTGTGAGCATCAACTGTGGATTTCCTTTTCTTAAAAGTGCATATTTTTAAAAAAAATCAAATATGCAAAAATAGAGGAATTGCAATTGCTGACCAAAGCCCAAAGTGCTGCTTTCAGCTGTTTGATGCCCTCCCATTTGTCCAGGGCTGGAGATCGAACACTGTAGCTCAAATCAGGAACCACATTCTACAGGAGGTAGAGGAAAGAACACGAACATAGAAAACCATATCAAAGTAACCACCACATTTAGGCATGACATCTTTGATCTTTCCTTGCTTGACCATCCTACTCTTAAAGGAAAAATTCACCGCTGTGAAAATAATGATTTCTTAAAACTAGGTCACCTGTGTAGTAGAAATGTGCAATTATTTTGGAAATTTTTGCCCTATGATTATAGAAAACTGAGAAAAAGGCTGTAGATTCCCCATACTGCTCTTAAGGGGTAATCCTAGACCAGAATGCATTGCGTGCATCTTATCCAATCAGACTGACTGAGTTTTTTGACGGTGTGTTAACAGCCAGATTAGCACCAAAGACAAAGTTAGTGCAGCGTTATATCTCCTTACTGAGGCATATTTTCATTTACAAAATGTTTTTCCTCATCAAGTCTGGATATATCGAAACGTTGTGCAAGCAAACGCTGTTTCTTTACCTATTTTGGACAATGATGAGCCGGATCAGATTGTGGTCAAAGCTGAATACAGAGTGTTGGCAAAGTCCAATATAATATTCTGTCAGGAAACACTGCAAAGTTTGTTGCAGCGCAGAGTTTTCTGTTCTGTTCCCATTCTCTCTGACGATCATCACCAGGCAGGCACCGGTTGAAGCTGCAAAGCTACCCTGACTGCAGCGCCTCTATTTCAGCTGCAACTGGACCTTAGCTCCTGTGGTAGCTTTCTCTTCAATACTCTGTTTTGTCTGATTACACAGAGCGATATTTGGCCTCATAAGTAGTAATAATAGCGCCACATCTCTGCTCCAACATTACACTGTAAAGCTAGTTGTTTGTTTGTGTTAGTGTTATCACGGAGAAACTCAGCAGGTGAAGTCAGGCTGCGGCTGTAGGGTCGCTCTGGTGGTCGCTTCCTCTTCCAGACTCTGTTGTGTCTGATTCAACAGCGCGATATTGTATCGTGTACCTTGTATCGTGAAACTAGATTTCTTCCAAATATACTGATATTTTAAAGTATTTAGTAGTATGATATTTTAGTGTATGCTTTTCCCTATCACTAGTGTAACATGGTAGATGTAGAGTGTTTTGGGAGACCCACATTTTACCATCCTTGAAGGCACCACTACAGAAAATAACGTAATTTCTAGTCTAAGGCAGATCTCCAAAGTTTGCCAGATGACGCGTTTTGCATCACCCGGTGGACTTTTGCCACGGGGAGCGGGGAGTGCAGGCAACATGGAGGGAAGTTAAACATTGTTCATTTGCATATCCTACCCACACTGTAATGACACAATGCTGGTTGAAAATTGGCAAAGTTTCCCTTTGATCAAAAGTATTCAAGCAAAAACTTAAGTAATAATTTTTGCATTATTGATTAACTTTGAATCCTGACCTTAGGGCAAACAGGCTGATTGGAATGTATAGCTAAAAATCATTCTGAAAAGGTGTGAAAACTTGGGAGCAGCAATTTCACCCTGTTTCTCAATTGGTGATTAGCAGAAGGCTTTGTTACACTTTTAGAGTAACTTTACAATCAAATAATGATAAGGTAAAGGCAAGACAGTGAAAAGAGTCTTTTGTCTTTTTTGTGCCTGTACTGTTCTTTTAAAGCCTATGACTCATCTCATCTGTTCATGTTTTTTGTCTCTTCAGCTGCACATACTGAAAAGACAAGTACAAAAAGGCTGCATTTATACACAATAGGAAAAACAACCAAAACATTCAAACTACATTTTTTTTTAAATCAAATATAGCGTAATGTAAAATTGACCATATCAGTGTGATGTGCATCATGGCTGCCTTGTATAGCAATTACAACCAGGATGTAGCATATAACATCAGGGCACATTCAAGCTCAGCAACCAGTTTCTCCAAGTGCCTCTTCTGCAAACAAACTCCCAACACTGGTTTCATAGTAGTGGTGTATGAAAAAAGGCTTTGAGGACTTTATAATTAATCTACTTGTGTCACCTGGACACTACATTGCTAGTGAGGAATTTACTGAAACCTGTGAATGCAACACATCCATTTTCATCCATTGATGCAATATAATGTTATTTAAAGCCCAGTGAGCCCTGAGTGTACATGAATGATTGAATGACTGTCAGCTGGTGAGTCATATGCTTTATGTTTTTATGATTCCACTGTAAGGCAAATAGCTAATTAATTAATTAATTGTATTTCCCAAAATGTCAAACAGTGTGTAGCTGAGGGACAACAAACAGACAACAAACTTACCTGGGCTTCAAGCAGCTGGCAGCCAGTCTTATCATGAACCAGTTGGCTATATAAGTGCACAGGAAGGTAAACATTTGGCCTCTGTAACCTGTAACACAGAAGCAAAGAGTTCCATTAAGTTCCATTAATGACCTGTTTTTATCCCTGCAAAAACACCATTTTATATATATAGCTCAAACACAAAAATATGATTGTCCTGTCCTATCCTCCTTGTGTCCTTATGTCTGTTTTTAATTCTGTGTTTGTTTGTGACTTACTGCTCTCAGTATTCATTGGTAGTGTGCTATTTATTGCCTGGACCTTGTAATGTTTTTGCCTGGAGGGAATGGTGGGGGAAGGTGATTTTTCTATACCTACATCTCATTTTTGTCGTAAAGGAGAAACCTGCCTCACAAGGGTGTGTGATCAGGAAGGACAGTAAAGACTTCACTGCAGGCTGATACACAGAGGGAAGCTCAGCTTATGAATGCTAAACAGTTGGGCTTACAGTAAAGTGTTACTGGTTTATGTTTTGAAGCACAATATGAAATACAGTAAACAGTGAGTGACCTTTGGTTGCTGCGGCGTACATAGTTGTCTCCATTAACAGGTTTGCGGTATGTGGTGAGAGCCTCATTGAGCTGCTCCTCTATCATGTCCACATACTTCAGGTTATACTCCTGAAGGGGCCACACATAACACGGAGCAGCAATTTAAGCTTTTGTTAATGTCGGAAAAAACAGAGCGATGGATGTATGCTGGTTGAAATGTACCTTCTGCCATTTCTCCATCTGTTTAGTGATATATCCTCTGCTGCTGAGATAGGAGAACCCCTTTGGGATAGATAAAAACCTGGTGACAACAAAGACGAAGGTGAGAACTGTTTGTCTGGACAAAGATGTCATAGCCAGAGAGTGGTAGATATTTTACCTTAGCAGCAGTAGCATACCCTTGTCCCCCAGGTGTGTGAGAGCAGGTTTCATCTCTATCAGTGCATGAAGGTTGGCCTGAACAATAACGCATGGGGGAGGGGATGTGATTAAGAGCCAGTTTTTTGAAACTCACGGGTCATGCTTCATGCAGATTGTGTGGTTTGCTCCATCACCTTGTCTTCACAGGCTTCATCCAGGATGTCCAGTGCCTCTTTGGAAATGTTCTTATTGCGGTCGTGAAGCTGAGTGACCAGGAGCTCGATGCCCCAGTTACTGAAGAACTCCACATTGGCACGCAGAAGAACCCGCAGGTGCTTAGTGGCATACAACCTACAGGACTATGTTCACATGATTAGACACAGATGAGAAGTTACTCATACAGCTAAAAAAACATCTGAGTGAGTAGAGTTATGCTGAGACTAAGAGTTACTACTGTATTGTGTAAAATGGAAAATAGGAATAGAAATCAAAAATCAGCTTGATAGCAGTCATTCATATTGCTGCAATTTAACTTTCCTCCATCTAACTGAAGGAACAAGAAGAAAAACATGTTTGAGTAAGTACTTCATTGATATTGATTTATACACTACAAAAACTATCAGAGCTTCTCTGATTAAATCAGAGTGCTGTCAGAGAGCTGTTTTGACTCTTACATCAGTAGCAGCAGTGAGGATTTTTGACAGAATGACTCGAGCCAAACCGTCTCGACTGTAGTCCAGCGTGGAGACTGTCAACTTCAGCAGGTGCTCTTGATTCTTCAGACTACACAGGTTCAGCAAGCTGGGAGAGCAAATGCAAAGGAGCAGCTGATTACAGACATAATGACAGCCACAGGGGAAATGTACCAAGTAACAAGATCTGAATGTGATTGGTTCAAATGTTCAAACAAGTGTAGTAAAAGTAAATAAAAAAGCTACTGAAGTGCCTGGTCCGAGGCCTTTTACCTTTTTTATGGATAGTTTTTTTTAAATTGTACTGCCTAAAATCTTTCTAACACACGTTAAAAATGAGCTTTAAAATAGCTGCTCACCACTGGAAGACACTGCACTTCTCTAGCACCTTGACACCATGTGGGTGGGCTGACAGGGTGCCCAAGAAGAGGAAGTAGTGCTGGCTGAGTGTGGTTAGCAGCCCGCTGCCCTGCAGACTGCGGTCAGGTTTGAGCGGAGCAGAGGAAAACAGCCACTGGACAATGTCCTTCACCAGGTCTTCCAGGTACACCTGACCCTCCTAACAGAATGCCAAAGACAAGTGGATTAGGAGACAGGGGTGACAGGGTGACAACTGCAGCATTTACTCAAACATTGCCTCCTTGGTGGGGAAAATACTGCTAGTGAAATCCTGTTGGCTTCAGTTAAATGTAAATCAAATATGTAATATTGTTTTGCATTTTCTCTGTTATACATTAAAAGAAAACCCAAACAGTGTGTACTGAATTTGCAGTGGATTAACACTGCAAATTAAATTAATAACAAGAAGAAGGCTAATGTCAATTTGTAATGTTAAATTCTTAACTTCAAAAAACTGTAACGGGGTACTTCAGTGATTTAGTTTTGAGGAACTCACAAGAGTCTCACAAAAAAAAAAAAAAAAAATTCAAGATCAAAACCAAAGCAGCAGAGGGAAACCCCAGTGAGCCAGCAATGGAGTAGAACATGTTTCATTAGACTCCCACTGAACCTGATTTATAGTTTCAATAATACTTTATCTTGTGTTATATATATAATTCAGAGAAAAAAACCTAATGTGAATCTGGTGGCAAGTTCCACACTTATTTGTTCTTTGCAATGGCAGCAGGTTTGAGCAAGTACAAGTAGCCTCAGACTGTTACTTGACTACTACTACAGACTGAATATAACCTTAGTTTGACGAGACAAGCAGAGTACCTTATTTCACAGTTGAGAAGATTTTCTTATGAACACGGTAAAAAGACTTTTAGTCAATCAACTGCATCAAAGAACAACCAACCAACCCATCCCTGAAAATCAGAGCTAAGTGCCTTCTTTTAAAATCTGAACATTCCCACTATAAGCACAGATACATGCAAATATTAAATGCTACTGGTTACAAAGTGCTGTTCCTCCTCACCTCCTCAGACGCCAGGAGGAACTCTATAAACTGAGAGCCAACCACAGTGAGCTGTCTGGCCTTGGGATGCTCCAGCGCCAGGCTGCCATACAGCTTACTGCTGGGCTTGTAGAAGAAAAGCAGCCTTCGCACAAATCTACCCAGAAAAATAAACACAAAAACAATAACATACAAACAAGGTATGTGACTTGCCAAAAATCAAATGAGAGCTGAGAGAATATGTGAGATCATGTGAGAACATGTGCGGTACTTACTTATGCATTTGTTCATCCTTATTGCTACGTAGACATACATTTGGGTACTAGAAACAAGAATAAAACACAAATTTGAAGTTAAAATCATTAAAAGCACCTTACATTCCACAGCAATACTAGCTGGACAACAGCAGATAAGTTCAAACAGATTCAAACAAATTTAGTGAGCCAAAGCTCCAAAACAAAAAGGTACATTTCTCTAAAGGCTAGTATTTTGATCATTTGAGCCCTGTATGTGTTTTACCTTTAAAATTGTTCCAATAAGGCACCAGTTCCAGTCCAGGTTCTCCTCGTGGCTGAGGATATGACAATCTCTTATGTTTGTCATCAGAGCATCCTCAGTCTCCTACAGGACAAACACAGCTGGCTTTATTTACACTTAGCAGCTAATGCTATACAACATGCAAAACTTTTGTTTTGAATTAATTTCAATTCAATTCAATTCAATTTTATTTATATAGCGCCAAATCACAACAAAAGTTATCTCAGGGCACTTTACACATAGAGCAGGTTGAGACCGTACTCATTTACAGAGACCCAACAATTCCCCCCATGAGCAGCACTTGGCGACAGCGGCAAGGAAAAACTCCCCTTTAACGGGAAGAAACCTCAAGCAGAACCGGGCTCTAGGTGGGCGGCCATCTGCCTTGACCGGTTGGGTTTACAGAGACAGAAATTATTGAATTACTGATTCATTTATCGAGAGATGGATTTGGTTTTTATCTACCCCATATTTCAGAATTCAGAATTTATTTCTAGATGCAATAATTCCAATTTTTGTTATTAGCTAATTCAACCAAGTATGTTCAGTTTAATTCCACACTGTTATTAAATGGCCAACAGCGCCACAACATACATACATTCACTTTAATGATCACAGTGATAAGCAATTGGAATTAGTTCTTGGTAAAGTATGTAACAGCATGGTTCCATCAACACCATCACACGCACATAATATTAGATCACAACAAACACAGGGCCACAATTCACTTCACATATCAACTTAAAACATTCAACAACACAACAGTTACAGCTCGTGCAGTTGGCTCAAAGGACAGTGGGTGGGATTAGCCTGAGGAGTTCAGGGTCCGTATTACAGTAGGGGAAAAGCTGTTTCAGAAACAGGTTGTATGTTGAGTGAGTCTGAGATCATTTTTCTTTTTTCTTTTGTGGGTTTGAATGTCTGAACAGTTGCGATATGACGTCAGAATACTTTCAATTGCTGCATAGAAATGAAGTAGGAGGCTTTGTCTCATTGTTGCTCCATTTGTGTTTGCCAAGAGATTTGAACGAGGCACAGATGGATATGGGTTCATCATTGAGAAACATGAGCAAAATGACACAATTTGCAGTGTGTCTCTGCATTTGATTGTGTTTCCTGTATTTGCTTGTTTCTTCTGTATTAGCATCATGTGTTTCTGTATATGTTCTTTTTTTTCAGTGCATGCATTATGCTGTTGTCAAATTTTGGAAAGCTGGTGAAGAGTATTGCTACTATTTAAATTCTTTACTAAAAACAAAACAGATAAAAGCCCCCTTCCTCCAACACACACAAACATGCAGAAAATACAGATAGCCTCTGGCACAATGAATCACTCAGAACTTGTCACAGTTTGACAACACTTGTATATGGCAAAACAGATCGGCACAGAGACACTCTCCATCGTACAGAAACCGCTATCTCCTGTTTGTTGTCATGATGTTTACCCCCCACCCCACCATGTCCTCACACATTTCCGAAAAGCGTACTATTCCCTACTATTCAGTACTCTTTTCTTTTGAACCCAAATATCAAGATTTCCTGATAACCCCCTTGAGTTCCACTAAGTGGAAAAAACAGAGTCTAACCCTGTTTGAGTAGTGAAACAGCTTAAGATACACTGCAGGAATATGTAATGTGTGTACCTTGACAATGAAAATGTCTCTCTGAGGTCTAAAGTGCTGTTCTCGACAGTAATGCGATGCTCCTGATGTGCGGAGGATGTGGTCCAAGTACAGACTGTGAGGTTTGGGTCCTCGCTTCTTCTTCTCATGAAAGCACTTCAGGTAGTTGACTGCAGCACTTGCCCGTCTGAAAAAAGCACCAAGTGCAAAGTGCAAATTCTCAAATTCTCATTAATTGTTTTATATAACACATTAGAAGACACTAGTTTTGCATCATTTACATTCTGTTCACCAAACCTGTCGCATCACCAGCACGCCTGGGATGAGGTACTCACAGTCTCTTCTCAGGAGGGATATCAAAAGAGGCCGCCATGTTCATGAGGGTGGGTAAGCAGTGCAGGTGGTGGCTGTGGCTGTGAGGGAGGATGGTGTTGGCCTGTGTGGGCAAAATCAGATTTACACACAAAAATAATCCAGTGAATCTCCTGTTGTGATATATATTCTGTCAGTAAATGGAACACAGGAGGGAGCTACCATATGGAGGAGTTCTCCCACCAAGATGGTGGCCTGTATGGATATGGTGTCATCACTGCTCGTTATAACCTCGACCAGACCCTGTGGAAGACAGATACAGTGTGATACAAACACTGACAGGGTGATAAACCCACAAACTAATTCTCTGTGGTAAATGATTGTACCTCTAGTAATCCACTCTTGATGAAGGCAGAAAGCACCAGAGACAGGTAGTTGTCCATCAAGTCCGGTCTGGAACAGAACAAGATACATACAGTTTAAATATGAATAAAATCGTATCCGTCAGCACATATAATGAGAGACATTACTGCCTACATACTTACCTTGAGCGTGATCGATGTGGAAGAAGTGTTTTAGCCTCAGAGGCTACAAATCCATCAGACAACCTCCAGCTCTCTTGAAATTTACTGGGATCTAAACAGGAAATAATTTCAGCTAAGCTTCAGATTTGAATTCAGGTAAGTGCAAAAGAAAGAAGTTGATCAATGTGATTTCAATATACCCACCTACACTAATAAGTGCTTCATTGAAGTCTGCAGTTGCTACAGGTATGGTAAGCTGGAAGATATCATACAACACCTCTAACAAACCTTTCTGTGGGGGGAAAAGACTTGATTTCAGCATGGTCACACTTAAATGACTTTTCAGTTCCATTCAGTGTGAACTGTAGACACTGAGGTCTGTAGCTTATCCAGAGTAACAAGGGCACTAATTCTGGAAAGAGATGTGGCTGTAATGTTTGAACACAAAAAACAAAATTCAATTAACCTCCATTGTATTGGCGTGAAGCAGAAATATCTGGTAGATACCTCAAAACCTGGACAAAACTATCTGCAAGCCACTAAGGGAGATTTTTATTTATATAACTTGGGTGAACAGACCCTTTAAAAGTTTGCATTTCAAGTTAATTTCAATAGCACAATATCATAAAAATGCAGTTCAAAGTGCTTTACAGAGTGATAAAGCAGAATGAAAAACACTTTTCATACACTGCATGACAACATCACATGTACTGTATAATGAGCTTGGGACACTTCTGTATCATGCTGACATAAGACACCATGTTTTTATGGCTTCGCAAATATATTTGATGTAAATATTCTACATGACTTGTGCATCATTTTATACAAATGTTTAACATATACAGTATATATATTTTTGTATATACATATTTGGGAGAATCCTCTCAATTTTAAAATGCATTTGGCCAACTGCCAGGTTGAAATGGTAATTAAGTTTCAATGAAGAATTTCAGAGGAAATGAGAACCATTTCATGTTTCATTTTTAGACTCATGAAGAAGCTAATGCCTTTAGCTGGTGGGTGAAGGTTGTGTCCTTCTACAAAGCAATGTTCCATTATACTGAATACCTACCCGCACTTCCATATTTGGTATACAGAGTAAGCCAATAAGAGACTGGATTCCAGAGTTGCCTGACTTGCAGAGGTTAATGATGCCTGCAAGGTGAATGGGCCCAGAGGGTGAGGTTAGCTTAGGTTACACAATAACTCTACACACTGTGTGTGATTTGCAGCATGGTCAAATATGCTGGCATTCTATAAACAATGAAATGTTAATGAGGCATTTAAAGTTGAGGACAATGTAGACTAAGAAGAATGTCTTCTTAGTGCCACATGATTGAAAGAGGTGACTTTGTTGTATACATATTTTGTCTAAACAAAACTGACTGTAAATTCAACCATTTACCTGACCAGGAGCGAAACGAGGCAACTATAGACATTTTACTGGCCATGAATCGAGCTTCCCTGTCCTCCCTGAAGACAACACATAAAAATATTTTAACAATGACAAAAACTGTCCTACAAGGTTTATGTTCTATGCTTTAACAGACTCTGTGGACTCACCTAAGCTGCCCATCTGCTATGTCAGGAGTGTGTCTGTAGTGTAAATCAGTGTATGGGGCCAGGATTTGCTGAGAAAGAGAGACATGTGTTTTAAATAACATTGCTCACACTTTAGGAGTTATTGTATACATGTTCAATTAGAGATTTGTCAGTACCTCGAGTTCAACGTCCGAGCGGACGTACTGCCTTGTGTGAGGGTGGTTGAGGAGGTGCAGGATGGTGGTGATGAGAGCTTCATTGATGCGACTCAGCTGACAGTCGGTCACGCTCTTCAGAATGGTGCTGAGACCGCCCCGCTGTGCCACCACAACAGGGTTCTTCAAGGCTGCAGAATAAAGGGGCCACACAGAGTTCTCCCAACAGTTACACTGCTGACGTCAGAGCCTAAGTGTGTACGTATGTGAGTGTGTGTGTGTGCGTGTGTGTGTGAACTTTATTTTTACTCACAGAGCTCACAGATTATGGCGATGCAGGCCCGCACCATACGATCTTGTTCATGCAGCCCATCGTTGCCCACGGCGATGAGGGAGTTGGTGACAGAGGAGGGGAAAAGCAGCGCATTTACAGTGATCATCTGTATGAAGCAGCAGCACAAACACACAGTATGGTCAGGTTTTTTTTTAGTCTTATTAGTTTATTAGAGCCAGAGTTAGCCAAGAAAGCTCATTTACATCTGCTGTCCCTGGCCAGATATTTAAAAAGCACCCTAAAAAACAGTATAAAACAACACATCTTATAAAATTCATATAATAAATATAGCAACAAGCAGCAGTGATCGGGGTCCAAGCTGATCGGGAGCATTTGGATGCTTGTTTTCCATTTAAATGTTAATGAAATGTGGTTTTCATTCTGATTCCCATCATTCTGTTCTTGACTTTGGACAACTTTGGATATTTTGACAATGGTTATTCCAGCAAATAATTTATATCAACTAATTGATATGATTAGGGACAGACTTAAATATATGTGGAAATTTGAAGTGAATGTATGACTTCATGTATTTTCGTTAAAATTGTTCCTTGTACTTTTTTTTTTACTTTAATATATTCAGCAATTCTTGTATTGATTTTACAACAGTGTTTCTCAATAGTTCTATTAAGGAAGACAGCTTTCCAAATTCTATCACATCCATTTATAGGATTCAAGGACTTGATCAGTGTTTAATGAGATTAAAGAGGTATGTCAAATCACACAGACCTTCAATAGTAGTCCCTAAAACTGTTGAGAAAATCGCACAAACACCACATACACTGTTTCATGAAATCTTTATCCATCGGTAATCTATGAAGTTAAAGTGAGTTCAATCATGAAATGACCCATGGATAATATGATATACTCACCAAGTTCTAAAATAAGTAGAGTTCATTATGTTCGATTGCTGAGTTATAAATAGAGTGGAAATGAATGACATACACCTACTACATATTATTATATATATATTATATATTTTATTACATTTATAAACCACTCCCCTTTTCGCCGATCATGACCAAACACTATACAATGAATTGAACATGACTGTAGAACATATGGAAAATTTTTCATTCAAATCGGTGTTGTGTTGTTTTTGTATGTATTGTTTGTTTGTGTTTTTGAGATAAAGGCAGTTTTGAACTGTGAATGAAACCTGAAGGTTTGAGGTGACTAACAGTTAAAAACAGAGAAAGACGACTGTATTTAACAGTCTCAATCAGCAGATTAGGAGCGCCTGTGTGCATCTGCATTTTTTTTTATCTTCAACTCTACTGAGTGCTGCTCTTAGTAGGGCTCAAACTCACAACCTTTGGTTCTAAAAAGGGGCACAGGAGTGACAAGAAACCACTGGACTATTCAGATATACTGTTACCTGACAATAAAAGATGAATGTTTTTTAACAAACACCACACCCAGATACTTTTAGGGCAGAAGAAGAACAAGAACAAGAAGAATTTTAACAAATACAATAGGGTTCCATCAGCTTCGTTGCTTGGACCCCTAAATATGCACAATATAGTACACCACACATCCACCAATTAATAATGACACACACACACACACAGAGTTAGCTGTGATCCATACTGGATAAGTGAGAGACAAAAACACATGTAAGAGAAGGAATAGTAGAAGACTGATCTAGGCTGACATCAAGATGGCAGTAGAGAAGACAGTCAGTATGCTAATGTTGACATGTTTGATTATTAATGAGCAACAGCTACGACTTGCCAGAGAAAGAACATTAAGTACAGTGAGTGAGTTCTCTGATGTGCACTGGTACAAAATTCTATTTTCTGACACTGTAGAAAAAAAATGTTGACAGACAGAAGACGCTTCTTCTAAGGGGAGTCATATAATCTCCTCTTATGGTGCCTCTGATAACCAACTGCTTGTTCTTTGTATAATAAATGTTTGAAGTGGAGTAGTATTATGTAAATACTTTTTCTTTAAATCAACACAAAGATTAACATACTTTATAAATTTTTTTAAAAAAAGGCATGGTCGGTTTCAACCTGCTGCTCATTGTGAACCATGTTCATAGATTACTCTATCATCAGCATATAGCTGGATCTCTACATCAGGACAGACAGAAGGCAGATTGTTGATGGGTGGTCCTATATACGTGGTCCATGTATAGATCCTTGTGGAACACCAGTATTGGTTTTAAGAACTGTGAATGTATGATTATGAATCTTCACATATTTTGTTCTGCTATTTAGATATGATCCTATCCATTTGAGAGAATCAGGTGAAAATTTTAACAAAGACATTGTCAAAAGCCTTTCTAATGTAATAATCTTTTAATTCCCCTGATCAGTTACAAGTTACTTTTAAAGTTACAGTGTTACTATGTTATTTCATTATGTTTTGGATGTTCAGGAAGACAGTGAAATGACTAAAATTGCCTTTTGTCCAACAATAGAACACATAACATAACAGTATAGCTACTATTCCAGGAAAAAAATGAAAACACCGGGCACATTCGCAAAACTCTCTGGAAAAACAATCCTTTGTGAAGCAATCACATAGAAAAGTGCAAATGCATGCAGCAGCCATGCAACTATGTGAACACCCTATAGAGCTAGGAAGATAGGAAGAGTATTTATTGGAAGCAGATCTCACCTTGCGTGCCAGTCTGAGAGCCTGTGTTCTCTCAATCTCATTGCTTTGCTGGATGTCTATGCACCTGGAATGTAATCAAGAGGACAGGTTAATTAGGAGAATGCTAACTGCTATTAATCACAAAGATAACATTACACTACTTGAAGACAACTACTCATTGCCCTGTCATGAATGCAAACTAAAAGCGCATTTAGACTTTGCAACATAGGCTGTCTTTGGTCACCAAAGCTCCAACGTGAATGTGTCCCACAGTGAGATGACCAAAGATTTCACCACCTTTCCACTCAGATAGCCCAAAATCACACAGTGTAAATTGCCTTAAGAAGCTGGTAATTGCTGAGTCTCAGCAAGACAACATTGTTTGGACATTTGTCTTGTTAAGGTAGAGGTTATAATATTTCACTCACCTTGCAATCAAATAGTCCACTTGCAGACGAAGCACCTTTTCTAGTACACTACTGTCTCTGATCAGGTAACGCAGAGCTCGTAACCCAGCTGCACGTACTTCCTTAGCCTCGTTCAGCAACGCTAATCGAAGACTTGGGAGGGGAAAATCATGAAAAAACTTGGATCTAGAATTCTTGAACTCTTGATCATAATCAAGAAAGTCAGTCTAATGAGTTGTGAGCTAGGAGCTTCAGCAAGGCATACATGTCTCAATACTCACCAAATACTTATCTCCTCATATGTAAAGCCAAGCTTCTCCTCTGAGTGGCCAACACTGCAGAGAAGCTACGGGAGAAAGAAAAAGATAAAAAAGTGGCCGTAACTAAGTAAATAATAACAGTAAATACAAGCCACCTACAGTATATGTACTCAGAGCTGGTTCACTGATATTTTGCCCTACCATCAGCGCCAAAGGATGACAGTGTTAGCTGGTAGGTCGAACACTTTGGTCGAGGGTGTAGGTTTGTTGTTTTCTGTATTATGAATATAGAACCCCTACTACATGAAGCCTGACAGGCTAACCCCAGGGCAAAGAAATCTCTTAAACCACTTACTGCTGCTTATAAAACAGTAATAACTGAAGGCAGATGAGCATAACATTTTTTCAATTTTAGTGGGTAAATTTAACTCAAACTGTAAAACTGGATTTTGAAAAGTGGAGCAGACATGTTCCCCCCATCTCCAGTTGAAATTATTCCCTTGATTTTGGACTAAATCACGGTATTTCAACCAGATTGAAATCTGCTGAGTCTATTTGTGGTCTCTAGGGGATGATTTCAAATGCTTTTGGTGGAACAGTGTTGAACCATTGGCTGACTGTGTATCGCTTCATCCGTGAGCACGTGGGTGTGCTAGTGTGTCCTTGTGCGCATGCATGAGATAAACAAAATGGGGATCCCATCATAAAAAACTGCTCCATAGTGCTACTAGTTGTCAGAAACTCAAGGTACCTTCAAATTATAGTCAGAACATCTTGCCATAAGCTTTCCTCTAGCTACCTAGATAACTGATCATATTCATGCTCACAAGGGTACAAACCCTTTTTGAATGGCGCCATGGTACGACATGGTCTTTCCATTGTCACCACCCTCAGGATTTGCAAGTGGGGCTTTATGCTTTTAGTGTTATTTCAACAAACCTTTACAAAGTTGTTCAGGTGACCGAGCTTGCACATATTGGAGACTCCTTGCTGCTTTGCAACATTTTGAAGAATTTCACGAAGGTTCTCTGCAGGATCTGAAATTGGTGAAGAGCAGCAAGGCTTTTAGTTCAAAGTCACACTTACTACACACACTACACTACAAGCAAACACTACATCTTACAGAAAAAGGAAAAATATTGCTTTCAGACAATGAAATTAAATTTGCAACAATACATTTAGCCCAGTAGATTCTTACATATTCTCTGTCAGGTTTGACCCCTACTGTGTGAGACGTGTTATTAACAAGTGTTACCACTTGTTAAATAATAACCACATTAAACTGGAACAACAAATACAGCTGGGGTAAATAACGGTACCCTCACCAGAAGAACCATCTCCTTTTCACAATTACAAAGTCAGATGTTAACAGGTCCACTGTTTTCTCTCTAGTGTGGAACAATCCATCACCAGAATAGTAAATTATGCTTTCTGTCATTCAGCATTCCATAATTCTGCCCTACCACATCATGTAATGTAATGAAGGAAGGAAGTAATATTAATTATATTAAGCACTGCAGCCCATATAAGGCACTCTGTTGAACTGCTCCTCATTTTCTCTTCCTATTTTCAGCATTCTATTCCAGGCTTGAGTGAAATGATTCAGCAGAGTGAAACTGTGCTAAGTGTTACTCAGCAGATTACTGTGATTTTACAGGGACACCATCTCCCTGTGATCAGGACACCGTCACATCGTTTCTGCACTCACAAACGTTGAACATAATGATCTAAAAGCTGTTTCAGAGTCTTCTCAACATTGCTTTGAAACCAAAACCTTTCAAACCAGTGTGTGTCCTGACAACATCTGATCAGCCTTCTCCCATTTTTCACCTCACATAAGTCCTGCTTGAGAGGTCACAAGCTGAGAATGACTCCACGAATAAGCAATGTTAACATTTGGGCAGAAAGAGAGCATGAACAATGAGTCTTAGTTTTCTGGCAGGAATATTTAATAATTTGATGTTACTAGGCATCAATTCCCCCATATATAGAAGCTGTAAATACATTATTTCATTCAATATTAAAAGGATCCAGTGTTGGGTTCAGCACATGTTGCCTCAACATATGTATATCCATGAGCTACAGGTGAACACCATTCTTTTTGATAATGTAGTGTGAATGTATAACACACTGAAGAAGCTTTCTGCAAGAAACACACACAGGGATGAGGGGAAGCTCTTTCAATTTACGTTCTGAGGGAGTCAATTTTCTTTAAATATCCTCAAAGGATAAAACTGGTGTTTTTCTGTATTTTTCTTTTTGTCAACAAATTCCATGAAAACCAACAATGTGTTAGTTAAGCTCTCAATACCTGTGAACTTCCCCACCCTGTCTGTAGCACACAGCTCTATGCTAGTTTATTACAGTTTTTATCATTACTCAATCAGGAGGAAATAGTGCATTTGTTGGGGACTATTCTCAGCTGCAGATGAATCCACATGTGGTGTTCTAGTGAGTATTTCTGGCAGCACAAAGTTGTGTGTGTGGGATTGAGTGAAAATAAACTACAGTGCGTGTGTTCACGGTAATGAAGAAATATGTCACCCAGTGCAACAGTGTGGCTCACTGACTGTGTTTTAATGGTATTGGGAGGCTTTGGATTCACATACAATACTTATTAGTAGATCAATTAATTGTTGCTTTTGGTTCTGAGATTTGCTGGCAATAAGAAAAGGTACATTGTATGTGAGTATATTGAGGACCACTGGAAACTGGAGACAAATGTGTGCGTTGAAACACACTTGGCCAATAAAGCTGATTCTGATTGTGAATATTGCTGCAGTCTCATCCTTTAACATCATTAGAATGTACAAGATTTGAAATATCTATGATATTATCCGTCTTAATGACAGCGTAATACTCCTTAGAATATGTTTATGATGATTATCACTAACTCAAAGTCATGATTTGCATTTTTTTTTAATCACTGCTACCTGCGTTTTTAATAGCAGTGCAAGGTTAAAATGTTTGTATTGAAAAAGTCAGTACATGTTTGGAAGTTTTGACAGTGATGACTTTGTGCGTTTGGCAAACACGCAGGCTAAACCATTATCACCAAGTTTGAGCATGACATCACCCACGAAAACGTATCAACACAGAAAACACAATGACATACCGGTATGACAAGCAGAAAGTGAGCGGCAGCGCTGCTAACTGTGGCTGCTGCCTGAGTCTTCATGTGTCGGGTAACAGAGTTGAAACCTACCTCTGGACAGATCCAGCGGGACGTGTTCCTCCCCGCTGTCAGTCCGACCTGTCAGCACAAACACAAAGTTATGAATGATGTCAGCTGGTGACAGGCTCGACACAACCTCGGCGCTGATGATAATTCAATATCTGAAGTCTTGCTGAGACTGCGGTCCAGCCCTGTGAGCGAATAATCCTCCTCACCTCTCATCCGACTGTTTCGTGACGGGCGGCCTCGGATGCTGCTGACTGCCATCTTTACAGAAGCCGCTCTGATACTATCGCGAGAGTCACTTCTCTCATCCACTGTGCCTCATCTTCATCATGATCTTCATCATCACACTGCCCCCTAACCCCCACCAGTGATGCGCTGGTAAATAAGACAATGACACATTCATGAACAAAATACAAACACATGTAAATTACATCAGCTTATAAGTTATATATAACTACTCATCTATCAAATAGGGGGAAATAACAGTAAAGTTGGTGTCTATGTGTTGCCTACATTCAGTACAAATATCCATCTTGGTTTCTTCTGTTTTGGAGTTCTGCACATTAGCAAGTTTTAAGGTTACTTAATTTTTCCTCGTTGTTTTTTAAGGATCTCTGTGTTTTTAACAAACACAGAAAACCAGATTCATGTGAGGAATCATTCATTAGTGTGGAGCAAAATATAAAATCGTTTTTTATGATAATTATAACAATGTAAAAATGTCACTTCTGGGGAAAGATGCCCCCTTGTGGTCATATTTTTCAGTGCAGTTGGATTTTTGTTGGGTAAAAGTTAAAAAAAATAATAAAAGACACAATTACCAAGATCCCTGGAAAAACTAAGACATGACATCATGTTTTAATGAAAGGACATAAAATCAGCTCTAATAGGTACTAGCCTATTTGCTGTTAGCAAAACCTAAGCTAACTACAATTAGCATTCAGATTTTTAAAAAATACGATTAGTGAAGAATATAACTACAATCTACAATAATTTAGTCACTGACCTGTCTTCAAAATGTAGAAACGTTGTCAAAATTGAAAAACTATTTGTTATTTTGCTTTGTGCCAATTTAAAATAACTAAAAAGATGTTATTTTACTCAATGCAAGAAAGAAATCAATAAAAGCAGATGCTCTTGATGAGATTGTGTGCATTATATATGTTAATTACAAAGTCTGTAGATACCTAAAATCAAAATTATTAGGAGGGGCATCTTACCCCAGCAATGGGCTAAGAGGGGGGCGTTCCTCCATCTTACCCTATCTGATGGGTTAACTCTACACAAATAAGAATATTTGAACAAGGATGTAAAAATATGGTTTGACATTGTGTTTTAATGCAAAAAGATGTAATTTTGTATGTAAAAGAGAAAAAATAATTTAATACCTTGAAGCCAATTGTAGCAAATATAGTAAGGTTGTAAATGAGAGCAAGTTCATAGTAATTCCAGGCACTGCTGAAGATCTGCAGCAAATGGACTTTGGTTCTTTTACAGGTAGGTATTGTGACAGGTACACCTATCTTGGGGTTATTCACTTGTGAAGTACCCTGTCCTCACTGAAACTATATGTCGTAGGCTACATGAAAGCAAAACACACAAAAATGTTTTTAGCTATTAATTATGATGTCCCGTTTAGCGCATAAAAAGAAAGTTTCTGAAGCTGCCTTCTCCTCTGCTATTCTTCATGATATGAGTGTTACAGAATGAGCAGAAGACACGGGACAGAAGTTTTTAGTTTCCAAAAAGTTGGGTTTTTATTTACCCTGAAAAATGAGAAAGCACAAAGCAAAAGTGATTAGAGAGATCAACAAAACAGAACTACAGCTAAAGTGAATGACTTAACTGAACAAAACTGACTTAACCAAATGACAAACAGGGAGAACATATTGTTACAAAAAGCGGAGCAGGTGGACCAAAATGCAGAGACCAAAAAGCAGGGCTGAAGAAAACCTTCTTTATTTCTGAGAATGGGCAGGCAAAAAACACAAGCTGGCTGAGCTAAGCAGAACTGAATACAAGACACAAGTGAACAGGCTAAACAGAACAGGGCAGTGCAAACTGAGCAGAACCAGGACTTTAAAACTAACTGAACCTACAAGGAGATAAGGTGCAGGTGGGAAGATGGGCGGGAGAAGCTCAGGAGAGGGGAGTAAGGTGATGAAACAGGAGAACAGACAGGGAGCCAATTGGCTGGGGGAAACACAGGGAGCAGGGCAGGGCTGACGGGGCTGATACAGGGCAGGTGTGGAGGGAAAAACGGGCCGGGGATGAGTGCAGGAACACAGGAGGGAAACACAGTGCAAACCAAAACCCAGAAAACACAATACCTCTTAATCACAACCCAGCATAAATCAAACTGTCAGAATTACATAAATTTAAGTACACAACACTACAAGCTAACTAATAATGCAAGACAGTCCTTCAGAGATACAACTCAAAAAACATGACCAAGCAAAACCAAATGACCAAAAGGACTGGACAACAGAAGTGTAACACAGGAAACCAAAAGAACAAAAACACAAAGAGTCCAAAAACCATGAGTCCATGACACGTAACACATATAAAATATACTGGCAGGCAAAACCAATTAAACAGGTGGACAGGACAGAACACTACAAATAATCTTAATTAGCACAGGAGAGACAGTTTGCTAGAAACTTCATATTAGAAAACAGAGCAAAATCACTATGAAATTGCAAAATTAACTGCAAAATATACCAATACAAAGGCTTTCTCCCTAAACCTCTGCTTGCTGTGGCAGGAGTTTGGTATAGTCCAGGGCACAGGTTTAATCTTCATTGCATCAGTTCCATCTTTTACATGGTGGAAGCTGGATGCAGCATAGTAATTCAGATAAAAAAATATATTAATGTGAGTTATAATAGAACTTAATATATGACAATACACAATTAACTAAGTGTGTGTGTTTCATATCGAACTTACAGCATGTGTCAAAAAAATGCAAATACACTTGAATACAACATCAAATTGTGTTGGTTGTTTAATTACGTTTCAGTTAAAGACAATTTCTTTAACTGAAGGCAAACCTAAATGAGATCAGTGATCAGTGGCGGCCCTCTCTGCCCACTACTGGACACCTACCAGACCTGGTGTGCCCACAGAGCCGTCAGCATTGTGGGTGACCCCTCCCACAGTCTTTTTAGCCTCCTGCCATCTGGGAGAAAGTACCAGAGCATCCGCACCAGCTCCACCACTCATCCTCACTCAACAACAGATGCACAAGCCACTTTAATTAGTGTTGTTCATGCTGCGCCAAACTATATTTATATCTTGCATTTTGTATATAATAGTACACACCTTAATGTGAACATTTTTGTATCTATTATGTATAATGTGAACATTATTGTCTTTTGGTTTATTCCCCAGATTAGTCTGCCATTCTATACTAAACTCATTTACAGTGGACAAAAGTTACTAAGTATAGGTACTTGTACTTTACTTGAGTATTTCCAGTTGATGCTACTTTATACTTCCACTCCACTACATTTCAGAGGGAAATATTATATTATATCATATCAGGGCCAAAAATAAGTACCTTTGTTTTATCCTCATTTAAATTAAAGAAGTTTTGAGACATCCAGCTTCTCATAGAATCCAGGCAGTCCGTTAAGTCAGACAGATGCTGGGATTGTCACGTTTGACAGAAATGTACAGCTGTTTGTTGTCTGTGTAAAAGTGGAAAGACACATTAAAATGACGAATTACAAGGCCCAACGGTAGCATATAAATAGAGAATAAAACAGAGCCAAGGACGGACCCTTGAGGCACTCCCTAACTCAAGGCAGCAGTGTCAGACATATTATTACCAACCATAACAGAAAACTGTCTATTTGATAAATATAATAGGCTATAAACCAGCTAATAGTAGGACCAGTTTGCCAACCCACTGTTGTAGCCTGTCAATGAGGATTCTATGATTCACTGTTTCGAAAGCCAAGCTAAGATCCAACAACACAAGTGCAACAACAAAAGTCCCCAGAGTCAGTTTTTATTAAAATGTCATTTAGCACCTTCAGGAGAGCAGTCACTGTGCTCTGCTTTTGACAAAAGCCAGACTGAAACTTAATTACAGTTGGCTTCCAGATTCTCAATTAACTGTGTGGCACTTTTCAGTTTTTCTAAAATGTTTGAAATAAAAGGTCATTTTGAGATAGGCCTGAAATTATTGCATAAAGTTGGATCCAGATCGGGATTTTTAAGCAGGTGCTGCACATTAGCTAACTTAAAATAGTTAGAAACAACCAGAGGTGAGGGATGCATTAGTAATGGCCAATAACCAAGGACCTACAGTGGCCCGAACTTGTTTGAGAAATTTGTCAGGAATGCAATCATAAGGACTGGAAGAAGGTTGTAGATGTGATGCTGTCTGCATTAAGCTGCATTGATAGAGGTGGGTGCAAACTGGTGTAGTGTCACTGAATGGTTGCATGAGGGGGCTATATAAAAATCTGAGGATGGAGCTGTGACTGGTGCTCTGATGATCTTGATCTTGTCAACAAAAAAAATGACAAGATCAAGATCAAGACAGTGATGCCTATTATCACAGATCACTAACGCAACACACATGTATACAAATGATCAAGGTTTGTGGTTTTATCTTAGTTGTTTTTGTCATTTTCTCATATTAAATGAATGTCTCTCTTCTTTTCTTTTAGTTCTCTGGATTCAGACACTACAGCAGCGCCCCTGAACGCCCCCTACAGTTTGGTCAGACAGCGTCACCCAGCGGTGAATTGGTACAACTGCAGCTACATTTTTTGAATAAAAAACAAAACTAACAGAGCGCAAAATCACAATTCTTTTTTTTTTTATTTCACACTTACTTTGGAAATATAAACGCATGTTTCCTGTGCAAATAAAGCCTATAAAGCCCCTTTGAACTGAACATTGAATTGATAGAGAGGAATACAGGATTGTGCACAAATGTCCCTGTTTGGTTTTTGATTTCAGGCACAGATTCCCATGTAGGTTTAAATTGCTCTGGTCAATCTGACCCCAAACATAAAATATGTCTGTTTATTTTAACATAATAGCTGGGTTCATTTTGATTTTGACAACAGAAGATGCAGTAAAAGTGCTAAGTGTCTGTCTTTCATCAGTAGCTCACAGGGTCTTCCAGTTAGGCATAGCATATTCACATTATTTAATAAATTAATTTAAGAAATTGTTTAATAAATAAATTTGATTTAACTGTACACTTATGACTGCATGGCCACTTCAGACTCTAACATCATAATAAAGTTTGCTGACAACACAGCCGTGGTGGGCCTGATCTCCAACAACAAGAAGGCCTATATGACAGAGATTAACCACCTGGAGAACTGGTGCCAGGAGAATAACCTCATGCTGAATGTCAGTAAAACTAAAGAACTGATAGTGGACTTTGGCAGGAGGCAGCAGAGGAACTACCATTCACTCAGGATCAGCAGGGCCAAGAGTCACCCCAGTAACAGACTGTTCTCTCAGCTGCCATCAGGAAGGTGTTACCACTGCCTGAAGGCCAATACAGAGAGGATGAGGAGGAGCTTCTTCCCTGAGGCCATCAGCCTGCTTAATGAGAACTGTGCCTAGCCCAAGACAATTTGTAATTTGCACAATTCTGCACTTTTTCCTTTGGATATAGTACATACCATATTTTACCTCCAAGTTAGTCTGCAATATTCACTCAACTCTGTGTACTGTGTACATGTGTCTAATTTTAATCACTCTTTTAAATTATTGTCTGCTCTTTTTAATTATTGTTTTGTTTACTGTTGTGTTAACTGAGCTGGAATAGGTACATAAGGCATTTCACTGTGCATTGTACCGTGTATGATTGTGTATGTGACAAATAAAAATTGAATTTGAATTGAATTTGAATTAACTTCATATGGGTCCATTTTTAAATCTGCACTAATGGCAAACTTCTCAATTTAAATATTGTATGAAGCCTTTAAGAAAGTCAATTGAATTTTAAAATATATTTCTAATGAATAAACTTAATAAATAAAAAAGCAACAAGAAGACCAACTTCCTTTGCTAAGGTCAAGTGATTTCCTGTTTGTTTTTTTGTTTGTTTTTATTGAACATTTCATACATTACAATTGGATTGTACATATAAATATCTTTCATATTATTACATTCATTAAACACTCATTTTATCATCTTTCAAATATGTTCAAATATGAGAAAGCATTATTGAAACATTAAGAAAACAAAACAAAAATCAAACTAGACAAGGGAGATGTAAACTTAAATATATTTTATGCAAAATATTTATTTTTATTGCAGAGTAATTTCCCAATTATTTGAGAGGTTTTAATAGCTTTTCTGTTCATTGTTATCTTGGAAACAGAGTCAAAGAGATGTTGTAGTTCAATACAGAACAGACGGATGTTAGGTGTGATCTGAAGCACTCTAGCCTTATGGATGTGATATTTGCCGACAAGACAAATAAGTTTGAGAGCATTGTTAGTAGATTGTGAGTCTGTATTACAGTTCAGAAACAAGATCATATCTTCTAAAATTGGAGTCAATTTGTTGAAGCTTTGATAAATCAACAGATTTCTTGAGAGTAAGTACATTCATAGAATAAGTGAGAAATGGATTCCGTTTCTGTTTTACAGAAAGAGCATACTGGAGAAATATCTGCTTTAAATCTATGCAATAATTTATTGCAAGGGTAGTATCTGTGTAATATTTTCATGTGAATTTATTTTATTTTATTTGGAATGAGGAATTTATTCAGGTCAGATCAAATTTGTTGCTGTTGAAATTTCTGAAAAAGTTAGTTTCCATAAAGGAGTCAATTTAGGACAATAACTCCTACTGTTCTTAGGTCAGTGTTTTTCTTATATGACGATAATTACACATACGATGAGGAACAGCAATTTTGGTGATATATTTTTTATAACATGGTGATATTCTTTTCTAGAGATATTCATACCCTTATTCTGAACAAAGTCTTCATATCTGTAGAGGTCTAAAACAAAGACTACACCCTTATCAATCCATTCTTTTATATATATGGACTTGTTTCTGAACAGTACATGCTGATTGTTCCATATTTTACATGAATGTGGAGAAAAATTATGCTTCAAGTGCTTGTTTGTGAAAATTGACAAGTTGAGGGGCAGTTTATCACACTTGTAATTGCAGGACAAGAGAAATCTTAGGCCACCACATTTATCAAATAATAAATTAGGAATATAAAACCATTTAAAATTATTATTAGACAAACATTGTTTAATCCAATTGATCTTGAAAATTTGATTGATTGTATGAAAATCTAATGCATTAAAGCCCCCTTCAGAGTAGCTTCTAATACATGTTTTTCTTTTGACATACTCAGTTTTGTTTTTTCAGATGAATTTAAATAGGAGGGAATCTATGGCTGCACATGTCTTTGAATCAACATAAAGTGAGATGGCAGGGTATACTATTCTTCAGATACCTTCTGCTTTTGACAGCAGTACACAGCCCTGTTTGGTAAGGTCTCTTTGCAACCAACTGTTAAATATGTTTTTTGCTTTTTCTATTTTGTGTGAGAAGTTGGCAGATACTCTATCAGACGCTGACTTATCTATTAAGATACCAAGATATCTTACCGATTTTTTTTTACCTCTACACCTGAGGTCTTATCAGAATTATGTACTGATAAAATTTCACATTTACTCTGATTTATTGTGAGACCCGAGGCCTTGTCTGCAGCTAGGTACTTTTGGGGCCAACAACAGTAACAAGGCAATGCTCGAGGTAGTGCACAGATCATAATACATCAATAAAGAAATAAAAATAAAGAGCAAACATAAACAAAATAAATTAAATAAATTACAAATCAAAGTTACATTACATGAGGCTCTTGTTTTCACATCTTTAGAGTTTGTACAGTATTTTAGCATGTCCAGGTAGGATTTTAAGTAGGACATGAAGACAGTAAGGTTGGGTTTCTGTATTGAAAATTTGTTGGCGTGTATATGGGATTCTGCTAATAAAGAAATAAGATTAATAACATACATTTTCTTTACAGGCATTTTATCAGCAAAAAACAAAAACAAAAAACAAATAAAATAACTCAATTTTGAGTTTGTGCTGAGTATCTAATTTTCTCTTTACAAAAAGATGTATTATAAGAAAATTTGGTCAGACCCTAATAAATTAATCATCCCAAATAAAATAAAAGAAATTCTTATAATTCGTATAATACATCCATGGCGCATACGCAAAAAAAAGTTTATAGCTTCCGGGTTTGCTTCCGCGTTCGGCGGTGTGATGACGTCACAGATCTTTAACTCGCTTTTCTCGGCTCGAGGAAAGTTTTACAAATATAAAACCTCCATGGATCATTCATAATAGAAAATTCATAATAGAAAGAGTCATTATTGACTTTGTTTGCAGTTGGAGGTGTCCTGTCAACAGTTTTACAGACGTCTCTTTTACCGCAGGGGTATTTTTCTCTGCAATACCACGAGTGACCACTGGGAAAAATTGGCTGCAAGGCTGAGCGGTAGTGGTGTGCGATATTGCATATTTTGGTATCATCCGATACCAAGTAAATACGGGCCAGTATCGCCGATACCGATAACGATACTTTTCAATAAATAAGGTGGATGCATCATTGAATTGCTAAATCTCAATTAATTTTCATGAAGTGTTTTTTGTGATGTTTCCTTTTTTATTATTAATAAAAGAAATAAGCCTTTAGCACATCTATGTGTAGTTTAAATGCAGTATTCATACATTATCCCTTTGACAGTTAACACAAAAGGACAATAATAATCGATCCGATACCGACTTGGTATCGTTACTATCGATATTTGGATCGATCTGCCCACCACTAATGAGCGGCGGAGCCCTAACCAGCTCTTATAATACATCCATGAGATAACAGCAGGATTTTAACACCTGACGTATTGGTTTTGCATTCTCCCACGTAGTGAATGCAACACCATTCGCCTAGTTGAATGACGTGTCAACAAAGTGCCGGAAGCTTTCAGTCAGTCCAAAATGGCTTACCAGACCTTACAGCAGGAGTATTTACAGATCCCTGTTGTTACCAGGGCATATACAACCGCCTGTGTCCTCACAACTGCTGCAGTGGTAAGACAAATTCATAAACCCACCGTGTTGGCCAGGGCAGCTTGGTGTCGCTTAACAGAGTTAAGGAAACGTGTTTACTTTGCTGCTAGCTCGATGCTTTAGCTATAGCTCCTCTAAGAAGGATACGTGTCCAAACCCGGTTATCCAGGATATTAACGCTCTGTTTCAAGTCACAAGATAAGCTAAAAGCCGAGCTGCCTGTCTCCGGAGCCGACGGGCTTTATTTTAATTCGTGAACCTAAATTGAAGGCGCCCGGTAAGTTGTTTTTCTGTAGTTTGGCAGGTTGCAGAATGGCGACACAGCAATTATGTGTTTTCCTGTTAATGCTGCCAGGTAACAGTTCTGTTCTCTCAAGAGGAAACCAATAACAGCTAAACATTACCCAGTACCGTATCATTAGTTTCATTATATTATCATTACGTGCATTCTTATTATCTATCTATCTTTCTATCTATAAATGATAATAACAGTGGTCGGTAGTTTAATCAACAAGAATGCAACATTTGTTTGAAACCGATCATATATTATAGCATGAAATCTTAAAGGACAGGTTCGCAATTTTTTAAGTATGTCCTAAAACAGCAGTCAGGTGTTCATATGAACAGTGAAAGAGGTTTTCCTCGCTGTAATTATTCCTCTGTTCATACTGGCTATTAAAAGATCCCCTTCAAATGTGCTTTCAGTGTAAGTGATGGGGGCCAAAATCCACAGTGTGTCCCTACAGTCATTTTGGCACCTGATTGTTGTTTTAAGACACATTTGAAAAATTGTAAATCTGTCCTTTTCATTCCGTAGGTAACTAGTAATTCCATCTGCCAAATAAATATTTCTCTCTCACTGAATAATGATGGACAGAGAGAGAGAGATCGACCCCCATTCAAAACGGTGATGTACACATAACCCTGAGAGGATGTTCTGTATGTACACCAATCATTTGTTGTAGATGCAGAGCATGTATGACTTGAAGAAGCATGTGCTGCATGGGGAATCAGCTAGAGTATTTCAGGAGCCCATTTCGCAAAGAGTGCCAGCGTCCTGTTTTACAAATGATTGTCACTCACAAACTGCGGATACATTTGTGAGTCCTGCAGTCTTCTCACATGCTCATGCTCAGGTCACGAGTGTGGTGTTTATTTTGATTAGTTAAACATGTCCAAATCAACGTGAGAGGAAGTGATCTTGTGTGTTGCAGATTTGGTGAAACAGCATTGGGTTCCCATAACTATAGAAACATACTGGGACTGTTGTCAAGATGTAAAGGAAGTTTTGGTATTATCCCAAAGTTGGTAGTGTTCTTGTCGTAGTGTAGTGTAGTGTTGGTATTGTGCATGTTTTTGTAGGTCTGTGCAGCTCAGTGATTGAAACCAGACACAACAATTATTGACAAAATCAAATATCCTATAACTTTAGATGCAATGTATCTACAGGTAATGTGAGGATATTTTGGGTGTCACAGTTCGTGTTTTCATACATTTGTTATAAATTAGTGTGATATGATAATAGTCTATCAGACAGACTTACAAGGGTAAGAAAATTGTATCACTTGACTATACTACAGTTTCATCATTAACTATATGACAATAAGACATTTTGTCACTGATATTTTCCTATTTCTCTTAATGAACTCTGTCTGTAATGTAAGTAATTCACAGGACATAACCTGCCATGCATAACTGCCTTTATTTTTGGTGGGGGGGTTGATGGAGTCATTTGCAACTGAGGAATATTGAAAGTTAGTCTTAATGTAATTGAACTTGCTTCATCCTTCACATTAATATGCTGGCTGGAGGAATAATTGGTCAAAGAATTTAAACTCTGGCTTCGTTTTCTCTGTACTCTTTTCTGAAGTGTGCATACAACCTGTTTTGTTTTTTTTTAAATCAACTTTATATCTGTCCTGAGGAGAAGTGATACATCCTACTTTGCATATGATTCAAGAAGAGAAACTGGAGGTGGAGTGGATTTAGCTGACAATTTATTCAAGGGTGTCTGCTTGTTTAGTCAGTGGTGAATTTATTGAGGAAGCTCTTAATAAAACAAAACACACAAGTGTTTCATTTGCACTTGTTTTCACAGTCTGCTCAGACTGATTGTGTCAAAACAGGGAATAATATGTTCACTATGCTACCCTCAATTTCTGATGCACAAATGTAATGCTAAACCACGTGCACTTAGTGTATTACAGTATTCACAGGTAAACTGTTTGTTTTTCTTGTAAGGTGTTTTCACAGTGTCATTTCTACCACACCACTGAAAAATTCTGTGCACTGATAGGCTGCACTTTAGCTTCATGCAGCGTGCAGCTCTTCAAAGGCTAGTGCTCTTTTCTGATGAATCGTTGCTGATGAATTGTTTCTGATGAATTGTCTTATGAAGTTGTTATTTCACAAAAATGATAATGAATTACTGTAATACATTAAAGGCATCAGTCTTTTGTCATACTCTGCCATATGAAGATGTGTGCATATGTGGAATCTTTCATCTTAACAGACACATCTAATCATAGGTTTTAATAGAGAGATTTCAGTGTGTTTTGGTTAAACCAATTGATGAGAGTTGGGTTTTGGCAACAGTGAGTGCATTTATATACACATATTCAAATATTCTCTTAATGAGGTTATGTGTAAACACTATATACCCAGTTTATGATAACCAGAATAATAACAGAATATTGATTTAAAGCATAAGCAGTTTTCTAATGTATTTGCATGTATCAAAATAATACACTACAAATGTACAGTGGGAAAACTGAAACTCCATTTCCATGTAGAGAAGTAGCTTCCATTAAGTACCCGAGTATCATTCAGTGTAAATGTCTTATCTCAAGAGCTCAGCCAGGAAAAGGCTCAATTAAACAAAGTCACAAAGATGTGTGTTAATGTTTGTCCAATCTGGATCATTTTGTTCTTTATCATTATTGTTACCATCTATAACATTATCTTTGTTATCTTGTTCTCACAGCAACTAGAGATCATCACACCCTTTCAGCTATACTTCAATCCGGATTTGATTCTAAGGAATTACCAGGTGAGTAATCTGACCCACCACTCATCTTCATCCTCAGGGGGCGGTTTCAGGGCATATAACATTTCACATACTTCACAGCCTCAATTATCTCAGCTACCTGACTTATTTAGCCAACAAGTAGTGAGAAATAAAATCTGCGTTTTATGAGGTTACATTCAAACTGTAAATCATTTTTGTTGAAATGAGAACAGACATCTATCACACGGATTGTCAGTGTTTTTTCATTATTAAAATCAAATATAATTAGTTCTGTTATCCAAACATGAGATGGCTCGCACAAGAAACTGGGTTTCTGATAATAACTGCTGTGAGCCTAAAAGTTATCATTCACATGTCATGCGGGCTGCCTCACATCAGTATGTTGACTAACTGCTGGACATTCTGCAGATAAACAAAGCCTCTAATCATTATTAAAATGCAGCTTGTTAAACATTTTTGAATCAAGGAAATGACCTCTGGATTTGTTTGTTCTACTGTATGCATGTTATGTACAGCTGAATGTTCTCTCTCTTTTTGTAGGTATGGCGACTAATAACCAACTTCCTGTTTTTTGGTCCAGTTGGCTTCAATTTCCTGTTCAATATGATTTTTTTGTATCCTTCTCAGTTTCAAGTTTCATTGCATTTAGCATGTGAAGTGAGTTTGCATACTTTCTGTTTCACAAGGGGTGTGTGTTTTCAGAGTAGGGATGATGTAACTTTACTGTAAAATGGTGTCTTTATACACAAATGGAGTCAAGTCAGTATTTTTATTTATATAACCCAATATCACAAACCACAAATGATAAATGGGCTGCATTTATATAGCACCTTTCTAGTCTTCCAACCACTCAAAGTGCTTTACACTACATTCACACACACATGCATACACTGATGGCAGAGGCTGCTGTGCAAGGTGCCAACCTGCTCATCAGGAGATGTAATCTAATACTCATTCACACACCGACAGCACAGCCCTCAGGAGCAATTTGGGTTGAGTATCTTGCCCAAGGACATGTGGACTGGAGGAGCCGGGGATCTTCCGATTAGTGGACGACCCGCTCTACCTCCTGAGCCACAGCTGCCCCAAATTTGCAATCTGTATAGTATACAACATTGAGAAACTTCTACTCAATCTTCTCAATCATTCAATCATCATCAATTATTCAAAAATGACACAAATATGTATGGTGTGGCAGTTCTTTGTTATGTAGGTGATGAGGAAATCTGTAAAATGGTTCCGGCAGACTTTGTGTGTACATTTCCTTAACCATTTGCTTTCAGGTACCGATACTGTCGGATGCTAGAGGAGGGCTCTTTCAGGGGACGCACGGCTGACTTTGTCTTCATGTTCCTCTTTGGTGGGCTTCTGATGACTGTATCCTTCCCATGAAAGTGAAAAGCAGAAAAATTTTAGGCAGAAAGAAGAAGAAGAACGTAGGATTTGTGTAACAACTGGTTGATTTTGGCAAAATATTATATATAAAAGTGTATATTTTTTAAATGTAGATAGATGTCATATTCATAGGAACTTATATTATACTATTCAGTATTATAATAATATATATATTATAATATGCAGTATGACTATACACGTTACTAGAACCCTTTTTACATCAGCACTACTAACCTCTGTGTTTTATTTAGTTTTCCTATTTTTTTCCTCATCCTTGTTTGGTATTCATATTTATCTGTTCTGCAGCTCACATTGTGAAATTTGATTTGGAATTGAGCTCTGCCTTTTTGATTGTATGAACTTGAGAGTTCAAACAAGCATCAAAAGTCTACAGCCACACTAGCAGGTCTGTCAGACTGTTCTCAAGCACAGTGGTGCTCTGAGCTAAATGCTGACATCAGCATACTGACTTGCCCACAGTGACAATGCGAACATGTCCTGGTTAGCTCTAAACGCCAAGTACAGCTGAGGTTGATGGGAATGTTAGTGGTTTTGCAGGTATTTGTCATAAACAAAGGTATTGGACATATTTTGACCTGATGTTGGCGCCTGATGAAAAGTTTCAGGGGCCACTAGAGTTATTACAATTCATCCTGAAAGGGACATGAATGCCTGTACTAAATTTCATGGCAGCCCGTTCAATAGTTTTCATTTTCAAAACCCATCAGCATATACAATTAAAATAAGAGTAGCATGCCTTCAGCTGCTTTTTGACCTCGGACTGCACAAATGAAACTAATAAGAGCAGCGCTAAGTAGCTGGCCTAAAATGTATCACTTAATGTTAGAACCTAGCATGGTGCAGTCCTCACAATGACCCGTTTGTCCCTCGTGATACAGTCAGTAGAATTCATTTATTTGCTATGTTCTTTAACAAGGTTTCAGATATTTGGAACTTTTGTGAGTCTGGTGTTCCTGGGCCAAGCCTTCACTATCATGCTGGTGTACGTGTGGAGTCGACGAAACCCAAACGTTCGCATGAATTTCTTTGGGCTGCTGAATTTCCAGGCACCCTTCCTGCCCTGGGTGCTGATGGGATTCTCACTTCTGCTGGGCAACTCCATCATTGTGGATCTTCTAGGTACCTATCACTGTCACCTGCAGTCATTGTTGTTTATTCCCTATGTGGTTGGTGGTGTACAGTATGAATGGTGCTTGTGTTTTTTTACCTTTCTTGAGGTATCGCCGTTGGTCATGTGTACTTCTTCCTGGAGGATGTTTTCCCCAACCAGCCAGGTGGAGGAAGGTGGCTCAAGACCCCATCTATCATGTGAGTCTCTAGCTTCTTCTAACATTTTAGGTAAATAAAACGACTGAAAGCCTAAAGCTTTACTAGCAGCCCCAGTACACCATGTTCAACACACCTTACAATTGGAAAGCGCAGGAATTCATTCATTCATTCTTAGAGCTTTACTTGTGTGGGAGCTAATGGGTAAGTACATTTCATGTCAGTCTTTCTATTAGATTGTGATGCATCTTTGTACAAAGTTGACATTTAGTCCTCATGGTGGTGCCAGAGGAAAGCTCACAGAGTGACCAAAATGGAGGTATGTCCCAAAGTATTCAATATTAAATAAATAAAAATGAAATAAATAATCACATTAATAAATTTAGCAAAATATATAAATGTACCAACAAGTTCAAAAAGCATTAAAACTCAACTCATTATGAAATGTTATTTTATCATTCTTATTTCAATAATAACAGAGTTATATAGGACTTTTATTTCTTAATACATTTTTATTTCAAAATTTCCTTTTTCAAAAGTATGTTTTATTTCATAATGTCACTTTTTATAAAGACACATTTTATTTTATAATGTAATTTTCATGACAGTGGTGTTATCATCACCCCCTCACCTTTCAGCCAATCACATGCCCCTTTCAGTTCAACAACTGCTACCAAATTTAGCCAGTTAGTTCCTGTTATCTAGACTAGAGCAACATCAGTGTTTATTAAAAATGACATCATGAAATAAAACTTGAATGAAAAAAAAAAGTGTCATTGGTTAAAATACCAAAATGAAATAAAAAACCTTTGAAAAAGAATGTTTAAATAAACATGATGAAATAATAATGATATCCAATAAAATTATTCTATGAAAATGATGGAAATTCATAATAATGAGTTGAGTTTTCATCATTTCTTTTGCTAATTGTTGGTTCATTTATATATTTTACGCAGTTTGTTCAGATTATTTCATAATATCTGGGGAGCCTGAATCTGCTTAGTGTCACGAACTTGCTCAGAGTCAGCACACATAAATAAAATTTCTAAAATGACATTTATTGTCAACTTTAGATAAAATATAATCATAATGTTAGTCAGCTAGGTCAGTAATGAATGCAGTGTGTGGATTAGTGAAGTCTGTGTGATGGGTGCAAACAAAACACAAAATCTTAACCCATCTGGCTTGTGGAGGCCTGGGAGGAAGAGGAGAGAGAGAGGTTAACAACGAAGCCACTTAAATAGGCTGAGGCCTCACCTACTCAGATAGTTTCCTGATGTTCTCTCCACCTCTGCCTATTGGCTTATGAGCCAGGAAGCCAAACCAATCTCACAAGCAGAAGGCAGAAAGAGAGGGATGTCATGTTAGGACATTTAATGGCCATTTGCCAATTAGATTTTGAGATTTCTTGTGTATGAGTGGAAATTTGGACTTGAAAGGTTCACCAAAACATAAGGAATTGTCCTTTTGGGACCATTAAAAGACATGCTAAATCTGGCCAGCAGGAGCTCCCCTGTGACTTAGGGGTTACGACACCAACCATGAACCACAGCATCCCCATTTAAAGTCCAGCTGGGGAGCGCTTTCCCTTGCTGTCTCTACTCTGTCACTGTGTAGATATAAAATGCCAACAAAAATCTATTTTTTTATCTGGCCAGTAGTCCAGATGTTTTGATCTGGACCAGAGTGTTGGACAGAGAGACTGACCAATATGGGCCCTCTAAAGCCCCAAACCACCAACACAAACAGTCATGCAGAGATGTATTCTTTGTTTACATAGATGTTGGCCTAAAGAATCATCACATCAACTATGAACACTTCTGTATGTCTTAAGAAATCCTGCATCATCCTCCTCTGTGTGTCTCCCACAGAAAGATGCTGTTTGACACTCCAGAGGAAGATGCCAACTACAACCCCCTGCCAGAGGATCGCCCGGGAGGTTTTGCCTGGGGGGAGGGACAGCGCCTTGGAGGTTAAATACGCTCCCAGATCATCCCTGATTGTCAGGTCACTTTCAAGGACATTCCCTCCGAGAGATGAAGGGGACGAACATGGTCTTTGTTCTTGACGTGTTTGTTTAGTTCTGGATGAAGAATGCCAAACAACCAGAACTTGTCTGGAGATAACCATCTGTTGTCTTTGTATATGGGCTTAAATCATCCTCAGAAACTGTTCTTGATGCCAGATTGTTGCTCTAAGACTATTTTAGAGGACACAAGCTTCGGATGGACGGTGAGCCTTTGGGCTCGGTTGATGTTTGTCTTCATCTCGGAAAAAAAAAATGACAATACAACAACTGTCATATGAAAGAGTCAAAAAATGACAGCAGTAAAATATTATCGAAATGAATTTATTCAGATGGAGAGTGCTTTTTTTCCTTTCATTTCACTTTTTTAAAGAATAAATGTGTGTGGCAAATGATGCTTTGGTTTCATCTCTTTTGACTGTTGTATTGCATGAAACCAAAGAAGTCTCAACTTATTAGTCGAATTGAGCCATACACATAACATTATGGTCTGTAGAAAATTCTTTTATGGATTATGGAAGGTAATTTCATTCTCTCTACACAGCAGGTCAGTTACAGTTGGATGCACAGTTCTTGTTCTTCAGGCTCTGCGTCATTCAACTTGAAATAAAGTAATTGATACTACATTAGAGTGCCAGATTTAATTTGAGGGTTACATCAATATAGAAAGAAGTGTGTGGGAGATATAGCCCTTTTAACACATAGTGCCCAGAGTTTAGGGGTTCAAATATAATTGGACAAATACACATGAAGTCAAACAAAATGACCATATTTAATATTTAGTGGAAAATCCTTTGCAGTCAAAGGCTGAAGTCTTTGTATCTTCTCCTGTGATGCTCTCCCAGGCTGCACCTTCAGCTCTTGCTGGTTGTGGACTCTCTGCCTTATTCTGGTCTTCAGCAGGTGGAATGCAGCTCAGTCAGACTGTCAGATCTGGTCATCATGTCTTCTCCTGATCGTTAACAAGGAAACATGTACACCTACATCCTGGAGAGCATTCTTGACTTTCTGTGCAGCGCTTTTTACTCACCATGCAAATGATTTTCTGCTCATTCACAAGACAAGCTCCCCGGTCTGCCTGCTTGATTGCCATTTTCTAGTTTTCCTGTGTTCACCAGCTTTTTTAGAATGTACCCAACTGTTGATTTTGGCAAAATAACTACCTTTGATATCTCCTGATAGATTTTTGCTTTTCCCAGCCTCATTATCATCATCTTCACTTGCATGGTCATCTCTTTACTTACAGACAACATCTCAATCTAAATGGCAACTCTCAATCAACTCTGAGCTACATGTGAACTCTTTTGTGCTGAACTAAAGTTGAAACGACACACAGCTACCCAACAAAGATTTAGTAGCCAGTGTCCAGATGTCCAATTATGTCTGAACTTTGGGAACTATGTGTTAAAAGGGCTATATCTCCCACACAATTCTTTCTAACCCTACTCAAATGAAAGCTGAGACTTGGCACTTTAATGTAGTATCAATACTTTATTTCAAATTGAATGTGCTGATGCAGAGCTGGCTGTATATCAAGTTTTATACTGTGTTCTCAACTTCATTCAAGTTCAAGTTTCTTCCTTTCACTTGATTCAAACAGCCTTAAATCTGATCTGTAGGTGTGTGACACAGTCCGCTTTCAAAAAGGGTGTGAGTAATGCCTTTTATTTGTATGTGACAATGCTTCTGTTTTTATGTAATGGATACTGCACTTGTTTTTATTTATTTCTTTATTTTTATGTTGCATGTGACCCAGTTTACTGGCCCAGCAGCATGTGTGGAAGGGATTATAAATCCCAGTAAAGAATGTTCAGCCTATGTTTGTTGCTCTTGAGAAGGGGACAAGAGAAGTTACGATTCGTGGCAACGGCAAAAAAACCTTCATGGGCCTTAAGTTGAGTTTAATATACTGTGGATTATTGAGTGGGCTGAGATGAGTAACAAACTGATGTTATTGTTTTGTTTTTTTTATTTTACTTTTTTATTTTTCAATAATCTTGTGCAAAATATAGTTGGATTTTACTTCTACATATCTAAATGACCTTTCACTAATCCTTCTTGGGAGGGGCCACGCAGGCAAAGTTCTAATCAACACTTTGTACTGTATTTCAATGTAATTTCAAGTACTTTTCATTCATATGCCATTCATATTTCTATTCATATTCATATGTATGTTTTGATCTATCTAATTATAACGTTTTTATTGTAATATAGCACATGAGATTCACAAGAATTTTTTCAGTAATCCGCAATGAGATGGAAATACCCGATAAACTTTGCAGATCTTTTCTCACTTTACATCAGCAGGAGGTGGTAATGTACTTTGTAAATTGTTTCTCTACCTTTATACGAACGAAGAGTAAGGCCAATGCAGCGTTTACTATTTTCAGGAAAAAAAACTACAAAAGACGTGAAAAACCACCTCTTGGATGTGTTCGCTTAACATGTTCTCTAAAGCGGGGAGTGAATCGCGGTGGTTGTAGTTTTCTGGTGATTTTGGATACTCTTTATGTCGTTTTACACATTACGAGCAGATATGCTCTCCGTTTGTGTTTTTTAAGGCAGAAGAGCCTCGGTGGGCGCTATTTTCAAGAAGGACACTCTGATGTCCCATCTTTGTTGTAGACCTAAAACACATCTGGAGGAAGGAGGGCTGCCTACGTGTAGTTAGCTGGTTAGCGACTGCGTAAAGATGCAGTTGGCTCTTAGTAAAACGTTTGGCCAGAAGCCAGTTAAATTTCAGTTAGAACAAGATGGGGACTTTTACATGGTTGGGTCAGAGGTACGTAACTATCTACTCATTGTTTTACAATGCTTAATTTAGCTCTCTAATGTTAGCATCAGTTACCCATTCTTCTGGCTAGTGGATGCTAGCGTGCTAACGAGCACCCATTGATGGCTTCATAAACAAAGAAATGCCTCACAACGAACGACGGGATTTAACAGGGTAACGCCAGGTCAACAGCTGGCAAATGCAACACCATTATGCTGCTCCAAATTAAATAACAGCTCACAAATTGTGCTGCTTTGCATTAACTTCTCATTCCACCAAGTTAGCTGTATCAATGTGAAGTCACGTTAACGTGCAAAAGAGTCTTAATGTGCCTTTAGCTCTGATATTGTAACATTACAATTATGAACAGGCCATGTAACGTTACACGTGTTTCACTATATTTAAATATAACCCAGTTCAGAAAATTAAGCCAAACCACTAATCATATTGGTTTCTAAGTAAAGGTACATTTCCTGTAGTGTACAGAAGTCTCCTGTATGAGCTGGCTGTGTTTGAAGCGCCAGGTCATTCTGTGTAGAGAGGGGATGTATTAAAGGACATCTCCAACTTTTTCCCGTTTCCCACTTTCTCTTGCTGCCCAGTCAGTGAGACAGTGAGTGAGTGGAAAAAGCTTCTGGGCTTTGATGAACAAAGTTTAGCTTTTTTTCACCATCAAACTAAACACAATGATTAGTGAAAGTTAAACACAAGACCAGCAGAAGGCAGAAACACACCATCCCCACCATGAAGCTGATGCTGGTGGCAGCATCTTGCTGTGAGGGCAGAGGCTCAAATCAAAGTTTTACAATGGAGACCGAGGGAGACATTTTCATGTCCACGTGTGTAAAGCTGATGCAGACATATCCAGTTATTGAATGTGTATTAATTGGACTTGTATATTATACACATTTGTAGAGATTTGTTTTCTCTCTCTCTCTTCTCTAATATAAGATAGACAATAAGAACGCCTTAAAAACGTGTAGCACCTCTAAAGCTGATGGTTAATCTCAATGACTTGGTGTGTGTGAATATAAAAGGATGCAATTTCAGTCAAAGAACATCTGCCCTCTGTTCTCCAGGTTGGAAACTATCTGCGTATGTTCAGAGGCTCTTTGTATAAAAGATATCCATCTTTATGGAGGAGGCTGGCTTCAGTGGAGGAGAGGAAGAAAATTGTAGCATCATCACATGGTGAGTGCCAGCATAGTCAGTTTGGACTACTCCCAGTCTGGAAGGTCCATAAGTTATGTATAATGGTTTATATTACTGATTTAAATATTTCAAATGACATTTCATTTTTGAATCAAGTGACCACTTAGACTAGAAACTTGTTTCATATTTTCATTTTGCTAGAGGTATTCATTTAATCTTTTACATTTACCATTCTAAATACCCAGTGTCTGATCAGGGAAAATCCTCCAGCATACAGGAGGTGATGGAGGTGGTGAACTGAACAGAAAATCCCTCACAATGATGTCACAGTAGTGGTGTCAGTGATTAACAAGTGCAAAAATGCAACGGTTACAGCAGCTTCCACCTCACTTACACATGTAGAGGAGCAAACATGCCAGCAACATGTAATAATATGATACAGTGATACAGTAACTACAGCCTTATTGGGTTGAATAAACATCTCTCTGAAAGTGTCAGCAACAAGTAAAAGGTTTCACAAAGGTAGGATCTATTACAGGACTGTGATATTAGATTACATTGCATTGGTGTTTAGTTTCAGTATGTCAGCCTTCTGATGTGAGAGTGGTGCAACATGTAGCCACAGACAAAGCCTTAATGCACTTTATATTTACCGCTTCAAATTGGCGCACAAGTTGACAAGCGTCTCTCTTTTTTTTTTTTCTTCTCCATTGTCCGTCTGTAGCCACCAGTGTTACTCTGCTAAAGGCATCAGAATGTGAAGAGATCTTCGAGGGTAATGATGAAAAATACAAGGCGGTGTCCATCAGCACAGAGCCCCCAGCTTACATCAGGTAATTTCCATCAGATGATGAGTGATTCAGCATTTGTCTTTTTTAACAATTTTAACATTTTCCAAATGTCTACTTTTTTTTGTTTTCCCTGGACCAAACAAGCAAGTGTGTGTCAGTGAATATGTGACAGGTTGACCTGCTGTGCCTTTTCACAGCACTGAAATCGGTTGCATATAGGTAGTAAACAGTTTATGTAAACAGTATAGTGATGTCATCATCAGCTTGGAGAGTACAGAAAGCCCGTGTTAGAAACCGGGGGTGCGTAATTTGAAAGATATGGGCATTTGCCAGCCAGGGAGGGTTAAATGACAGTATCAAGTTTCATTAGGAAATGTAGGATCCAGCTTTTATGGAGCTAGGGAATAAAAGTCTAAATATCTCGGCCTCTGCTTCGTCAATTCTGGCCATTCAGTCCGACAACTTTATGGAAGTGCACTACTGGATCACTGGAGTACCTTTCTCAACGTTATGTTTTCGATCCTTTCTGTAAAGGGAGCAGAAAGCAAAGAGGAGCAGTCAGTGGGTCCCCACGCTGCCCAACAGCTCTCACCATCTAGATGCTGTGCCATGCTCCACCACCATCAACCGCAACCGAATGGGTCGTGACAAGAAAAGAACCTTCCCACTGTGGTGAGAATGCTGTTTGTTTTTATAAGTGAAGCAAAGTGCAAGCAGTCCTGCAGTACAACTGCATGCTCAGTCAGCATGTTATATTGATTAGATGTTACATTACAGCAGAATCAACGCTGTTACACTGAAATGTATTTCTAATATGAAACACATTACACTATGACAACACCACAAACTCCAGACTTATTAAATTAAATGAACACCTCTGTGACCGTGTTTATCACAAATAAAAGGTTTCACAAAGGTACAACCTATTACAGGACTGTGATATTAGATTACATGACAGTGTAAATGGCTTTCTACTTTTCTGGTCACTCAGTGTACCTCAGTGGTGTTTAGTTTCAGCATTTCAGCCCTCTGATGTGAGAGTGGTGCAAGTCCAGTGTGGATTCTTGAGTGTTTCTTTTCTTTAGCGAGCTTTCATACATACAACCAGAGTTGGAAAGTAATAATATCAAGGTAAAAGAGTATTTTCTGTCTGATCTTTACATCTTTGTATTGTATGTACTGTCATTTTTATAGACTGATCTGATATGAGAAGAATCTCCTAAACAACCTACAGTGGTCTCATTCACAGTGTTTCATGGTTTATTAAACAGATTTTATATTCTTTGTACATAAGAGATGATAGAGTGACACATTTATACACTGTTCTCAATAAGACAAACAAGACGTGTTTAGTGTCTCTGTGCATATCTCACCTTGTGTTGCTGCTGCCTTTATGTTAATGTGACAGCATTTAATTCAGACTTGTTGGAAATGTTAACATGTCAGAACTAGTCAATCACTGCAGTGACTTTTACGTAACTCAGGTGCATATTCACACATGAGACCAACACATAAGATTGCCATCACATTTACATAACAAGGTGCAAGTCTTAAAAGAGGCTTTAGTAACATGAGTATCACTGCCAACACAGCATGAGTCTCATTTGGATTCGGTCATATTAAGGAAAGGCTGCAGATTTAAATAAGCAGAGAGGTAAAAAACCTTATCATAACCATGGTAATAATCAGACCAGCAACTCCATCCTCATGTTTTCAGTTTGATGATCACACACCAGGTGACTCCTGTCATGTTTGACTCCTGTCATGTTTGAATAAAGCCATAATAAACATTTACACAACAGCCTCTTTTGTCTGGATGACAAAAAGCCTTCATTTGTATATTGAGTTTTGTTGTGTCTTGTGTTTCACTCAGCTTTGATGACCATGACCCTGCAGTGATCCATGAGAACGCAGCCCAGGTAGAGGCGCTGGTTCCCATTCGTCTAGACATGGAGATAGACGGACAGAAACTGCGAGATGCCTTCACATGGAACATGAATGGTATAGTCAGCTAGCTGCCAACATCCAAGCATACAGTATTGTCTGCTGTCTGATTTGTCTTGTGTCAAGTTCACCACTTTGAATATTTTGTCTAACCTCACCAATCCCTCCCTCCAGAGAAACTGATGACCCCAGAGATGTTTGCAGAAATTCTGTGTGATGACCTGGACCTGAATCCTCTGGCCTTTGTCCCCGCCATCGCCTCTGCCATTCGTCAGCAGATTGAGTCCTACCCCACTGACAGCATACTAGAAGAGCAGGCAGACCAGAGAGTCATCATCAAGGTGGGTGCTGAAGACAAACAAGTCCTCAGAGGAGTCGAGGGATATAACCAGTATCCTGGTTATGTTTTGCACATAACACCATATCCTGTTGTCAGAAACCTGGATAAGCCCTTATACTGGTATACTTGATAAACCTGGACATGCTAGCTGGAGTACTGATAGAAAACAGGATACTGTGGCATGTAAACACCTCATCCAGGTTTTTGATCATTCTCTGCCCTGTGTGTAGATGCATCATCAACTCAAGTTATGTAGTGGTTAGTCTGTCTAATCATAGGTCAAGATTGTGCAAATACCCAAATATCTAACTTGGCTCAAACTCAGCATTGCAGAAATCTTAGACTCATTGTGCGTTGTTTTTATTGTTTTTATTGTAAAGCACTTTGTAACTGTTTTGAAAAGTGCTATATAAATAAAGTTTATTATTATTTCTGTGTATTCCACAGCTGAACATCCACGTGGGCAACATCTCTCTGGTGGACCAGTTTGAGTGGGACATGTCAGAGAGGGAGAATTCCCCGGAGTCTTTCGCACTGAAGCTCTGCTCTGAGCTGGGTCTGGGTGGAGAGTTTGTTACCACCATTGCCTACAGCATTCGTGGTCAGCTCAGCTGGCACCAGAGGACCTACGCCTTTAGGTAACACATACACTTTCACACACACATACACACACAGAGCTGTTAGAATCAGTGGCTTCAATTGTCTAAACATACATCATTCCTTTCCTCCCAACAACAGAGTGCAAGCTTTCATTCAGTCAAAAGCTGGATGTAGAAAAGTGTTTAATTTTTTTAGATTTATGAAAGGACTTCATCTGACAGTTGTGAAGTATTTGGTGTATACTGTAATCTCATCCCCAACTTTGGTGTGTTATGATGAACTGATTTGTGTACTGCCGTGCTTGTAATTTGCAGTGAGAACCCATTGCCCACAGTAGAGATTGCCATCCGCAACACAGGCGATGCAGACCAGTGGTGCCCCCTACTGGAGACTCTTACAGACGCTGAAATGGAGAAGAAGATCCGAGACCAAGACAGGAACACAAGGTGAGACAGTCAGATACAGACAGAAGGTCAGATACTTTAAATAAATATATATAAACTTTGCTGCTGCTGCCTGAGTTCTGTTGAGTTAACAGTTAGAGGAACTGTGTGTTAAATGACACGGCTGACCACCATTTACTGCTGGCTCCTGGAAGGAGAATCTTTAGCACACTGCTTATCTCAGTAAATAGAAAATCTAATACAAAAAAACATTCCAACATTAATATAAAAAGCTATCTTTGATGGAGCTCCGATATTATCCGATATTCACCATGGCAACCCGGTGGAGCTGGAAATAAAAATGCTTGCGTATGCAGACTATGAATACGAATATGAATCTTTACAAAATCAGTGCAACGACAGCAAAAAAAACACGTAGTCTTGTATTCTACATAAGTTTGGAATATATTTATTCATATGTGGGACAGGGTCAACTACAAGTACTAGTTTTGTTTAATAACTGCGTTCTTGCACACTAAAAGTTTGCTTTGAATTTGTATATATTGTTTTGTATTGATTTCTGTTTCTTTGACTTACAGTTGCAATGCACTGCCATGTACACTGTGTTTACATGTATTAATTTGCGCTGTTGCTACTCTCCTCCACAAGTTGTGAAGAAACATTGCAAGTGGACCTCATGTATGGGAGGGTGCATCAGTGGTGTGGCTATGTGGCTACTGTAGAGGACCCAAAGAAGATATTCTATTGACGCATGTTCTATTCTGTTTATAAGATACTAAACACTAAAAAAAAATCACAGAAAAAAAAGAAAACCTTCCAGCAAGCAGCTCAGTAGTTTCACAAAGTTACCACAGTAAGTGAGTTAGTGTCTCTGGAACTGTCAACACAGTTTCCCTTTGCTAAACCTGTTTATTTATTTAGTCCATATGAGTCCTGTCTAACTAGAGAAGGTTTGGATCATCCCTACAGCTTTTACAGCATCTTGAAATAATGTGAATAAAATGTTTTTTTTTTTCTAGGCGTATGAGACGACTGGCCAACACTGCTCCCTCCTGGTAGAAAGAGGCATGAAGCTGCATCAGATGACATGTCCTCTGGAGACTCCTGTTACTATAAAATGATCAAGCAAACTTACACACACACACACACAGGTCATCAACAAAGCATCTGGACATTCCTGTAAGCATGAATGCACTCACACATGCACGTGGTCAGTGTGACTGAACCTGCCTGTCATCAACACAAACACACACCCAGGCATTCCTCTGCTCACACACTCTACCATCCTCATCTTTTGTTTTGCCTTTGGCACATCAGTCATGGCAACAACTCAAATGTACACAAGATCACTGTTAACTGATGTCATTTATCTTAGGAGCGTTCCACAGATGCTCTGCATCACAGTACAATGGACTGAGCTTAATGTATTTGTATGAATGGTGTGTGACATTAAACTGATCTGGACAGCATGTGTATAACATCACCACAGCAAAAAATGTTCAGACTTCTATCACATCTGGATCAGAGGTGTTATTTAATCTGGCTACCATGGCAACACAGGTGATAACTAATAACATTAACTGGTGTGTACAGAGCCCTGCACTGACACAGTTGGATGAAGTCATTATTAATATGAATGCCACCATAAGTCAAGATGTCTGCTGTGAAAAAGGCCTTTTGGGACCTCTGTTCCACATGACCAGTGGTTGGGGTTACTGAGGCAGGACGTCCTGCAGAGCTTTTTAATCCTCATTTTCCAAGTGAAAAGAGTGAAAAATGTCTAATATTGTTTCAGCTTCTCAGATGAGAGGATTTGCTGCTCTTCTTTCTCATTGTAAACTAGATATATATTTGCACTGTGGATTGGACAAAACAAGACACACACAACATTTAAACATGTCACCATGTGCTCTGGTAAAGTTGTGATGGACATGTTTTCACTAATGCTGTTATTTGTTTATAGATTAAACAATAAATTAATCAAAAACTAGCAGATAAATCAATAATGAAAATAATTGTCCTGATGGCAGAGGTGTTGTGTTTAGCAGTGTCAAACTGACCTCACACATCAACGCTTTGTTGGTGGACATTACCCCAGAAATAGCAAATGAAGCAGCTTAAAGCGGAAACAGATGAAAACAGTCAGTGTTGTAGACAGAAGTGTTTGAGGGCTCTCTGGTTGACTTCCTGAAAGCAACTCTGCAGACTTTGCTTAAAGGAATAACCCACAATGCATAGTGTGACATGATGACTTCCATTTCACAAAAGCAAATTTGCAAGTAGGCTACTGCTTCCATGCAAATCAAAAACGGCATCAGAGTCACATTTCACGTTTCCTTCATGCCATTTGTTTTAAGGAAAGTCATCAAAATTAGAACAAAAAGAAATCTCTTGCTTGCATGTTGCAAATTTGGTCCCCCGTGTATTAAACTACACACTGTACTGTCTGTGTGTGATGTCACAAAGAGCTTCTGCACTCAGACACTGAAGGCACAGTCATATTCTTCCACTCAATAAAATAGCCCCACACAGCCCCCCAGAAAGTTCATATCACTGTTCTGGTGCGGGGAATAAATCCATGGTGCACATGCGTGATGCTGCAGTTTGTAGTCTCGTAGTGTAACATTGTACTAAACATGGTGATGATACGTGATGGAATAACTTCTCTATTTCCAAACACAGTGCATCAGTGTTTCGATTGGCCAACTGAGCACATCTGCACAAAAGTGAGTCTGAGCTGAGTGGAGATCAAAACAGGAAACAGTAGAGCAGATATTCGAGGACTGAAAGTGTAATGTGATCATACTTGCTAACTGTGATGTCACGGGTGATGTCAGTAGCTGGGCTGTAGAATACACCAGTTCTCACTGGAATGGTGAGAATTGGTGAACAAACTTGTCTACAAACAAAAATTCAAACTATCAGAATTATTTGACATGCAGCAATCTAAACATCTCACAATTGACAATAGTGCATGTGTAAAATCAAACTGGTGATGTCACTGCTGTCCAGACAGGTCATTAGACACCGTGGCTGGGATTTTCAGCCAATCGGAGAGGAGTTGTGGTTTTAGTATATAGCTTCTGAGCTCTGATTCTGACAAGTTATGTGCACCAGTGTTCATCTGCATGCTAAAACATAGCTAGCTCATACTGTACCCTGTGCATGAGGGAACAACTGTTCCCATAGTTGTGTGTTGCACTGTGCCTCACATAGCATCAGTGTCAGCAGACTGGAGCCTCTGTTTCACCGGTGCTGTGGTCGGGTAGTACAGAGGATAAAAAACAAGCCGATGTGAACCGATGGTGTCTTTTAAAGTGATCATTTTTCAACTTGAACATACTCCGTAGAATGATGTAAACGTATGACGCTTCTTGTTATCTTGTTTTGTAAAATTGCTTTACCTTTATAGTGGACTTGTTTTTTATATGAAAAGTAACAATAAAGGAACTTGTTTAAAATCTGTTGTTTTCAATGTGGATATTCTCTCAAGCACGAGATGAATAGTTTTATTGAAGGTTGCAGATGTAGCATAGCCGTGGGAACGTTTCAAGTGGGGGTGCTGTAGGGATGATGCAATATTTATGGGGGGGGGGGGGGCTGTTAACACTTAGAGACCCACCATAGACCCATTTTTGTCTTTTTTGGGGGGTGACAGGGGATCTTTAGGGGAAGATAGCAGGTCAACAGTATATGCCACATAGAAGTGGTATACATCTGAAAGCTGGAAACCTGAAGATGAATTTGAGATGCACTTCAGCACTGTCAAGTTTTTCTAGTTATAAATCTGTAATAAACACTGCATTTTGGTTAGGTGCCTATTCAAATTTTGAAAGTTTATAAGTGTATAAGGGCTTAGAACATTATGATGGCCATTCCCGTGCTCATTTATGTTTCAAGTCATTGCAGCAATTTTTCGGTTGATAGCATTTACACAGATTTGGTGAAAAATTTTACCATTTTGGACCACTCGAGAATTGATAAAAATGGTCAAAATCCCTCCAAAATACCACATTAAGACACTATGATGTTGAGGAACACCACAGAAAAATTCATGCTGTGATTTGGTATCAAAAATTTTTGACATTTGGAGATTTCTATATGAATTGCACTTTTGGGCGATTGGATGGCGAGCACTTCTGTTCTGGAAATTGCTCAGAAACCCCCTTATTGTCAATATACCTAAAGCCAAACATCCTCTGAATGCGCTCGGTCTCTAGTTTGTGGTTGTAAAGTTTCATGAGGCTGTGATTATCCTAGAGGTCACAATAGGTCATTTTATACAGTGAGGTCAGTTTCAAAAAATGTCTCACTACAATGAATGGCTACTATGGGGTCTAACATCATCACACAGAAATACAATTGGGCTCTTTGAATCCACAAGAGTCTCAGCTTTCCAGTCAGACCAAATTAATTTAATTCCAAGACTGTTTGAGGATCCCAGTATGCAGAAATATTCAAATACACCATTTTTAGAATAGGTGAAAATAAGCTTTATACTGCATGCAAAAAACTATGTTTTGCCTAAAACTGCACGGGATTAGCGTAAAGTGGGCGTGTCTGTAAATAGGACACTGGTGGGTACCCATAGAATCCATTTTCATTCAGATATGTTGAAGTGAGAGGTCAGAGGACCCCTTCGAAAATGGCCATGCCAGTTTTTCCCTCCTAACTTTGGAGCGTTATTTAGCACCCTTCCCGACACGCTAGTATGACATGGTTGGTACCAATGGAAGCCTTAAGTCGTCTAGTTTCATATGATACCACTTAACTCTAGCTTTTAAAAAAATGAGCCCGCTACATCCTCGTATACGGCCCCGCGGGTCTCGGTTTATAGTTGTGAAAGTGCAGGTCCTCTACCATCCGCCAGGGTGTGCTGCAGCACCTTACGCACCCCTACTTCCCACAGCCTTGAGATATAGAAGTCTACACATCAGGGATGGAAGTATACTTTTTACTTGAGTTAAAGAAGAATTCCTCAATGGAGGAATCTGGGAAGGTATATGTAACTATTCATAAATGTTCCTTAGTGTTTAGACTTTGTCTCAAGCTCCGAACACTAAGAGAGCTCCGGAGGTTTCCTTAGTCATAGTTAGTTTCCATATGTTAGAAATGTATGATGCTAAGTGGATACAAAATCTGTCCCAACATCCACACTGCCTGAACAACATGGCAAAGTTCTGAACATGATGGATTCAGCATGAATACAATCAAATGTTCACATGTTAAGGCCTTTACACACCGGGGGCATTTTTATCGTGTGATTAATTCGTACATCAATATTTTAAAAAAAAAACTGTTGTTCAGGCTTGCAGCCAGCAATGGGCCTGGGTGGCACTGGCTCATCCACATTACTCACTGGCCCACCCAGCCAAGTTTGATCAAAATACATTTTGTAACAATAAATGTAAAATATATACATAAGGAAATAGAGGACATGTCAACAGATTGGTGCAACTGCAGTTGTATTTTTTGAATAAAAACAAAACTAACAGAGAGAAAAATCACAATTCTTTTTTTATTTCACTTGGCAATTTAAATGCATGTTTCCCGTGCATATAAAGCCAATCAAGCCCTTTTGAATTGAACCTTGAATTGATAGAGAGGAAATACAGGATTGTGCACAAATGTCCCTGTTTGGTTTTTGGTTACCAGTATAGATTTTCTCTTTTCCACAAGAGTACTTTGTAGGTTTAAATTGCTCGGGGGACAATATGACCCCAAGCATAAAAGATGTCTGTTTTTTAACATTATAGCTGGGTAATTTTGATTTTGACAACAAGGGATGCAATAAAAGTGCTAAGGGTCACTGTCTTTCATCAGTAGCTCACAGGGTCTTCCAGTTAGGCATAGCATATTCACATTGTTAAATAAATTGTTTATAAGAAATTGTTTAATGAATAAATTTGACAGTGAGACAGTGGTGCTATCAGCTCACACTGGGGTGTCTTCTCATCTTGCTGGCTCTTGTAGCTTGAAGGATCAAAGGGGGTTTGGGTCAGTGGTCTGGTTTAGTGGTCATGTAGGAGAAAAGGGGTCTTCTTATCTTGATCATTGCTGTTTTCCAGATGTTGTGAATATCACTTGTGTCTTTGTTAGCCAGCATTCCTGGGGGGTTGGAAGAAGGAGCTGGTCTTGTAAACTGAGGGTACTGTCTGCAATCGAAGCCATAAGGGGACTTTCCCCTACAATATACTGTATCATCCCTAAACTGATTGTCTGTGGCATTCTACCACGTAATACAAATTCTTCATCCAAAGGCATCAAAGGCTCTAATAAATGTTTTAAAATTCTCTATTTTTTTCCCTCCAAAATGCGTTCAACATTGCACAAAACCACAAAATAGCATGATTTTCACCACATCCCCTCCAACATTTGGATGACACTGATTGTACATTATATTTAGCTTGTTCTATCAGTTAAATTAAAATGCACATCTGTGCATGCTCTCCATAAACTAGATGTCTCTACATATCTCCCCTATTGCTGATTAGTTAAGTGTATTCATTCAGTTGACTTGTTGATTCACACTGCATAATCATGGACTCCAGCAATGTATGAGTGCCAGCCGTACACCGGAGTCATTTACCTGTTCATGTAATCAGTTCATGTATTTCATCATACAAAGCCAGTAACTCTAGACAATACAGTATAACTGGACAGCTGTTTACTATTATACACTGGCAACAATGAAATCTTACGTGTCTGAGCTGCCATCTGCTGCATAGCAATCTAACCACAGCAATGTGACTGCAGCATGACTTGTGCGCAAGATAGGAGAGACAAAACCTGGAAATAATCAGCATTTGGAGCTGAGCTTTCTAGACACACAGTATGTGGACATCATTTTTTATTCTATACACCTCTGTTCTTCTCTTCTGCATAACTGATACGTCAGTGATTCTTAAAACAAACACTGGAAAGTTCTATTTTGCAAAGTTACCATAGTATTAGTAATGATAATAATAACTAACTTTTTGAGAAGGCAATTTAAATAAGAAAGTGGGAAATTAAAACTTTACTTTCATCCCACTAATTGAGGCATTTATAAGCAGTATATAGATAGTATATACAGTACAAGGACAGGTTCACAATTTTTCAAGTCTGACTTAAAACAACAGTCAGGTGCACAAATGGTGAATCATGTTTTTCTTGCTGTAATCATTCCTCCTGTTCATACTGACCATCAGAAGATCTCTTCATAATGCAGAGATCTGGGGGACAAAATCCACAGTCCTCCTTCTGTGCAAAAATGAATTTAAAAGTTTATCTGAAGCTGAATGAGAAGGTGTGTCCAAACCTTTGACTGGTACTGTACATAATCTCATCTTGATATTGTTACCAGGCTGCCAAATATCAGAATTTATAAATAACTAGAAAATGCAATTTATGAAAAAATTGTGTTGTGATGCTAAACTGGATTGCTGGCTTTAATTTGGATGAAGCAGCGGAAGGAGTATGAATTAGTTAGGAAAAGTAGGAAATGGGTGGGTCAAATTAGGAAATCTCAATCAGCTGTTTTGAATATTTTCAAAAAAAAGTATGAATGGAATTTAAAAGTTGAGTAAAACTCCTAATGTATGAAAGATGTGGAACATTTTAAGGTTTGAATGGAGTATGAATCAGTAGATAAGTGTTGGAAAAGCATGAAAAAGCAGCTAAAGCAGTATAGCAGTATAAATAGTTGGAAAAGTGGGAAAGGGGTGAAGGATGCAAAATATAGAGTAATATAAATTCAAATGGGAGTTTTAGAGCAAGAACTTAAATGAGCGTAAGTGTACTGAGAAGGAGATGAAGTTTCCTTTAATTATCTTTGTTTGAATAAAGATAAAGCATCAGCTGAGGTCTAAGCCCTGACAAGAGTTGAACTATAAGTACTTTTATTTTGAAAAACTAGGTCCATCCCTAGTTAACATATAGTCCTGTTAACATATAGTGACTGTGTGTGTGTGTGTGTGTGTGTGTGTGTGTGTGCATCCCCAGCAGTCCTGTACTGCATCAAAATTAGCACATTGTTTAAAGGTCCATGATTTGAGTGCTGGGATTTCCCACTGCAAGTGGATGCACAGTCACATCAGTTAAGAATCCACCAACTGCTGTTAACTGCTGTCTCAGTCCTGGGTAAGACTGGTCATTTAATGGAGAAAGCGCTTTTACTTTTATTTTGAAAGGTCTGGCTCACCCTGACTTTCCTTTTATGATAAAGTTACCATCTTGGACTTTTATTTTGAATGTCAGAAATAAGACTCTCTCACTGTGTGTGTGTGTGTGTGTGTGTGTGTGTGTGTGTGTGTGTGTGAGAGAGAGAGAGAGAGAGAGAGAGAGAGAGATACAGGTAGGTTTGAATTGTGAATTAAACCTTAAAAGAGCTGAGGCCTATTGACAGTTAAAAAGGACAGAGGTCCAACTGCCAAAAATAACTTAACATCAATCCACCAATCAGAACAGAAACTGAGTCACAGGTTGCTATGGTGATAGTGCACCCCACCCCTGTGGCAGGGCCAGACCTGTGAGACAAGCACTTCTTATAACTCAAAAACTAAAAGTCACATCAAAAAAAATTTTCAGTTTCAGTGACTGAGACTTCACTGACAAGACTGATGTAGATGAGACTTTGAACATTGGATGAGAGATGACAAATTTGTCTACATTTTTATGTATAAATTGTGCTCGTAGAGTGGAAGCACACGTTCAATAGACACTAATGTAAAAATCTGAGAAGGGCTGAAAATTTTATGAAACTTGAACTGCAATTGTGTAAAAAGTATGAATGATATGAAAATGTTGAATTAACATGAGAAAGTCCAAAGTGTTGTGAACACTTTTAAGTTTGAATGAAGTTTCTATGTGAATGTATGAATGATTTGGAAGAGGTTGAAGATGAGTGTGTTTGAATGTTTTTCTAATTGACTTCTATTATAACTAAGGTTCAAACAACGTTGAATATTTTGAAAAGTTTGAATGGGATTTGAAAGTTGAGTAATAACTTGAGTGTATGAAAGATGTGGAACATTTCAAAGTTTGAATGAAATTTGTAGCTGAACGTATGTATGAATGGATATGTCATGGACTCATGGTTTTTGGACTCTGTGTTTTTGTTCTTTTGGTTTCCTGTGTTTTGCACTTCTGTTGTCCAGTCCTTTTGGTCATATGGTTTTGCTCGTTCATATGATTTGGGTTGTATCTTTAAAGGACTGTCTTTTGCATGATTATTTAGCCTATAGTGTTGTGTACTTGAGTTTATATTCATGGGTTGATATATGCTGGTTTGTATTAAGAGGTTTTGGGTTTTCTGCTGTGTCTTTGCCTGTGTTCCTGCATTGATTTTCCCTCCTTTTCCCATCTACACACCTGCATCTAGCCTCAATAGCCCTGCCCTGCTCTGTTTTCCCCATACCTGCCCTGTATCAACCTCATCAGCCCTGCCCTGCTCCCTGTGTTTCCCCCAGCCAATTGGCTCCCTGTCTGTTCTCCTGTTTCATCACCTCACTCCCCTCTCCTGAGCTTCTCCCGCCCATCTCCCCACCTGCACCACCTCTCCTTATTAGTTCAGTTTTTAAGTCCTGGTTTTCTGTTCAGTCTTTGTTGGATCTTCTGTTCTGTTTCTTCAGTCTTGTCCTGTATTCTGTTTTGCTCAGATCAGCTATCTTTTGTTTTAGCCTGCACAATCTCAGAATAAAGAAGTTTCTTCAGCCTCGCTCAGCCTGCAATCACTACTCCTTATCAAGATAAAAGTTGAAAATGCATCAAAAGTATGAAAATGTGTAAATTTTGAACATTCTGTCTATTCATTTGAATGGAGCAAAATTACCAGAAAGTATATTTCAGAAAGTATGAAAGGGATGAATGAGAAAAGTAATAGCAATAATGTCGTAGCTGAATGTTTTGATGTTTGACTTAAGTTTCTATGTTGAATAATGTGGAAGGAGTTAAGTGCCAAAAAAGTGGGTGGAATAATAAGGAATGTAGAATAACATATATTGTGAATGCTTTCCAGCATTCACACAATAAATGCCTTCTGTGTGAACATGTGCAGGCCTGGTGACCCTCAGGGAAAGTTCCTGCTGCTCAAAATGCAGACAGCATTTTTCCTTAAGTGTCATCAGACAAACTGTGCAGGGAGGAACTGAGTACTACTTTCAGGTCTCCTTATATTCAGTGACACACAGGCTACAGCTCTCCAGAAGCTGTATTGGGGGGGGGGGGGGGGGGGGTTTAAATGATTGGTTTTGAGATTTTATTGTAAACAAACGTTAGATTTATTCACATGAGAAATACACATTCTGACTGAAACAACTGAATATAAAATGAAAACAGTTAAGTATATATTGAAGGTATATCAAGACATGATGTCATTGTTTAAAGTCACGACTGAAGGTCTCCAAGCTAAACTGGACTGCTATTATTGCAGACACAACACAGTGTATTAAACAAGTCAATGCAATCATCAGTGTCCTGCACTGATTACAAACAATAACACCTTGAATACAAATGTAATATCCATAAAACAATATACAGTAAGTGAAGCTCTGTCTCATTTCTCTGGTTAGGACTGAAACACTTGATTTAACATTAATATTTTAGATTATATCAACCAAAGTATGTTTGAAGGGTGTTTTTTCCTCTGAAATAATACAGTGCATTTCTAATAAAGGCACAATAACAATCAGAGAACTGAAACAAAGCTATTCAACAGATAATGATGATTATTGTATGGCTCTATGAAAATGCACCAAAGAAGTACACTGAATAGTGGAAAGGACAGATTTATTTGAACTTTATAAGAATCTTCTGTATATGTGTAATATGAGGTACTGGTTTACCTTGCCTACAGAAATTAGTTTTAGCACCTTAAATATTCAAAGATGTAACACACATCTGCTGTGAATTGAGAGAAATCAACATGAGGAAATACACACAGTTGATTTTCAATACTGACTGTCAATGAATATCATTCAATGGTTACAGAGAGCAGAGGTGATGAGGGGGTAATGGGCAGGTAAGGTGTCAAGGAGAGGAATGTGGAAGGACAGATGGTGGTGGATTTTGCGAAGGGAAGGTGCATACAGGTGGACTATGTGTTATGCAGGAGGTGCAATCTGAAAGAGATTAGAAACTGCAAGGTGGTGGCAGGGGAGAATGTAGCTAGGCAGCATCGGATGGTGGTCTGTAGGATGACTTTGGAGACCAAGAAGAGGAAGAGAATGAAGGCAGAGCTAAGGATCAAATGTTGGAAGTTGAAGAAGACTGTTGTGTGGAGTTCAGGGAGGGGTTAAGACAGGCACTAGGTGGTAGTGAAGAGTTGCCAGATGGCTGGGTAACTACTGCAGAAGTGGTGAGGGAGACGGTTAGGAAGGTACTTGGTGTGTCATCTGGACAGAGGAAGGAAGACATGGAGACTTGGTGGTGGAATGAGGAAGTACAGGAAAGTATACGGTGGAATATAAGTATAAGTGGGATAGCCAGAGAGATGAAGAAAGTAGGCAGGAGTACAAGGAGATCCGGCATAAGGAGATGAGAGAGGTGGCAAAGGCTAAGGAAAAGCATATAGCAAGTTATAGGCTATGAGAGGTTGGACACTAAGGAAGGAGAAAAGGACTTGTACCTATTGGTTAAACAGAGGGACTGAGCTGGGAAGCATGTGCAGCAGGTTAGGGTGATGAAAGATAGAGATGGAAATTAGCATTAGATTAGCAAGGAGGAAGTGAGGGCAGCCATGAAGAGGATGAAGAGTGGAAAGGCAGATGGTCCAGATGACATACCTGTGGAGGCATGGAGATGTTTAGGAGAGATGGCAATTGAGTTCTTAACTAGATTGTTTAACACATTCATGGAAAGTGAGAGGATGCCTGAGGAGTGGAGAAGAAGGGTACTGGTACTGATTTTCAAGAATAAGGGTGATGTGCAGAGCTGTAGTAACTACAGAGGTATACAGTTGATCAGCCACAGCATGAAGTTATGGGAAAGAGTAGTGGAAGCTAGGTTAAGAGGAGAGGTGATGATTAGTGAGCAGCAGTATGGTTTCATGCCAGGAAAAAGCTCTACAGATGCATAGTTTGCTTTGAGAATGTTAGTGGAGAAGTATAGAGAAGGTCAGAAGGAATTGCATTATGTCTTTGTGGATCTAGAGAAAGTATATGACAGGGTGCCGAGAGAGGAGATGTGGTATTGTATGAGGAAGTCCGGAGTGGCAGAGAAGTGTATGAGTGATGCAGGGTATGTATGAGGGCAGTGTGACAGCAGTGAGGTGTGCAGTTGGAGTGACGGATGGGATCAAGGTGGAGATGGATGAGTTTAAATACTCGGGGTCAACTGTTCAAAGTAACGAGGAGTGCGGAAGAGAAGTGAAGAAGAGAGTGCAGGCAGGGTGGAGTGGGTGGAAAAGAGTGTCAGGAGTGATCAGCAACAGAAGGGTACCAGCAAGTGTGAAAGGTAAGGTTTATAAGAGGGTAGTGAGACCAGCTATGTTGTATGGTTTGGAGGCGGTGGCACTGATGAAAAGACAGGAGGCAGAGCTGGAGGTGGCAGAGTTGAAGATGCTGAGATTTTCTTGGGAGTGACGAGGATGAACAGGATTAGGAATGAGTATATTAGAGGGACAGCTCAGGCTGGACGGTTTGAAGACAAATCAAGAGAGGTGAGATTGAGATCGTTGGACATGTGCAGAGGAGAGATGCTGGTTATATTGGAAGAAGGATGATTAAGACGGAGCTGCCAAGCGAGAGGAAGGCCAAAGAGGAGGTTTATGGATATGGTGAGGGAAGACATGCAGGTAGTTGGCGTGACAGAGGAAGATGCAGAGGACAGGAAGAGAAACGCATGATCCACTGTGGCAACCCCTAATGGGAAGAGCCAAAAGAAGAAGAAGAAAACTGTGCAGAACTAAACTGTCAGTGGCTGAGGTGGCTACAGGAGGCTGTGTGAAGACAACTGGCTGCACAGTCTGCCAAGCTCCAACCTACATAGTGTTTTGGATTGCCCAGTGGGTTGACAAGCTAAAGAACCAAACAACCAGGAAATAAAACCAAAGGAAACTGAGGAAGCAATCAAAGCACAATTGCGATTAACATGTTTTGGAAATAAAAATAAAGGCCAGGATAGATGTAAGGCTGGGCAAAGGTAAGATGTTTGCTGCCAAAACTGTGGAGTGGCTCTTTTGTGTGTTGTGTGACTCCCTTTACAACAGATACCAGTTTCACTGGGCCAGCCATATGTACATGCTTACCCAGGTGACACTAAGGAGCAAGACTACAGCCATGCTAGTAGATCTGTGATGTTGTACTGAGGCACAGTGGTGCTTTGAGCAACATGCTAACATCAGGATGCTAACATGCTCACAATGATAATGTTAACATGTTAACATTTCGCAGGTGTAATGTTTACCATGTTCATCATCTGAGTTTAGTGTGTTAGCATGCCAACATTTGCTAATTAGCACTAAACATAAAGTACAGCTGAGTTTGATTTCATTAGGTTCACAAGTAATGTCAATGTGTCCAATTTAAGTATTGGACACATTGAGATTTTGAACTGGCAGTACTAGGTGAAAAGTGAAGGGATCACCAAAGTTATTATATCATTCATTCTGAGGGGGACATTGATACTTAGATATTTCAGTCTGGACCAATGCTAGCGTGGCTAAACAGCACCACTGTAGGGACCTAAGTTCAGTTTCTGGTTTCAGTGCTAGCTAGTTACAATGTTATAATGTTACAATTTCATTTGGCAAACACTTTTATCCAAAGCAATGTAAACAGAGTTAATAAAACACAAGCAAGGATCTAGTCAGGAGAGAACAACGCAAGTAAGTGCCATAAAGCTAAGTTCAGGTCCAATAGGATGTAGGTGCCAACATACAGTGCCTAGAGGCAATGCATAGAGTGCAAAGAAGTGGATATATAGTAAAATAGTTTGTTTTTTAAAAATTATTTTATAAGACCATTAGGTGCGGAGGTGTTCACAAAAGAGCTGTGTCTTTTAAAGATCGAGAGGGACTCTCGGATCGAATGGAGTTTGGTAACTTGTTCCACCTACAACTACAGAAGAGAAGAGTGTAGCTAGGGTCTTAGTGCCCTGTTGTGGTTTTAGTACCAGGTACGTTTCATTGGTAGAGCGTAGTGAGCGGGAGGGAGCCTAGACCTGAATGAGTGAGTTCAGGTAGGTGGGAGCCATTTTAGTTGCTGTTTTGTGAGTGTCAAGGTTTTGATTTTAATGCGGGCAGCAACTAGGAGCCAGTGGAGGGATATGAACAATGTAGTGATGTGCTGTTTTGCACTGGTTGAAGAACAGATTTGCTGCCGCATTCTGGATCATCTGCAGAGGTTTGAACGTGCACGTGGGGAGACCTGCCAGTAAGGAGTTGTAGTAGTCAATGCATGATATTACGAGAGCCTGTACCAGGAGTGCTGCATGCTCAGAGAGGTAGGGTCTAATCTTCCTAATGTTGTACAGGGCAAATCGACCGAGCAATCAAGGCCACGTGAACGTTAAAGGTTAGTTGATCATCAATCATGACACCCAAGTTTCGGGCAGACTTTGTGGGCATGAGTTGGGCTGATTCGAGCTGCATATTGATCTGTTGTTGTATATAAGGACTGGCTGGGATGACAAGGAGATCATCCCCATTTGTGTGATTTGTGTGCAGTGTTGCACTGTCTAAGGGTGTGGCGATGCTGATCCACTGCACACTGCAATCTTGGTGCCAAGAATGAGTGCATCTGTCTGCCGCCCACCCACTCAGAGCACACTTGTGTTCTGTAATATTTTGTCACATTATTTAGTGAAGGCACACCCATATAAAACTCCCTGGAATCAGAAAAAAACACTTTATTCATGTTCTGCTCATCTTTCCACTTTCTACTAACAGTTTTATTTTAAATAATGCCCATGAGACTGAATAAAAATTAATGAGTGATTCTTCATCTGACATCCACAATAGCTAGCAGCTTACACTTTTCTTTACTCTGGTGACTATCCATAAAGCCATCTGAAGGCAGATATCTGTTCCATCTGCAGTCTCTAATTGGAATGATGTTGCACATTATCAAGGCACAATAACACATGCTAGATCTGCTAGTTACATTTTGTGGAACCAGCACCAGACCAAACCTACGTGCTTATGTGCACATAAAACTTCTAATGGATTTAAACTTTAAAAATAAATTCAGAAATAAAAAAATACAACATGCAAAATACTAAACCACATTTTAAATTCTCCTTTCATTTTATATATGGCAGTACAGTGGTATTTAACTGCAGATGGTTATTGTATGGATCATTGTGATGCCAAGTAAAATCACCAACTATTACGCATATAAAACATGGTGATTACTGGATAATCAGTGTGTCCAGAGAAGTGAATTCAACTTAAAAAGAGGTGCACCCAGTGAGCCTGGCCGTGCAATGCACGGTATTGGAAATGCACTGTGCAGGGCGCACAGAGTCCTGTGTATTTATATGACTCTTTTCTTGAGACTCCTGGGATTTCTTGCTGAATATGGAGTTTATAGTCAGAGTGGTTACAGAGTAGTGTATAACCACCTTTATGTTGACCTGAGGTTATTACTCCATGGAGTTAGATTGATAATCACAGACTGCCATTTTGTTTTCACTTTATTATGTATTATTATTATTATTATTATGATTTGGCTATTATTATTGTATTGTTAGTACCATTTAAATCACTGAAAAACTAAAATGTGAACGGTGATTCAGAGGCCCCAAACTAGACTAGTGTGGAGTGGAAGAGAAAGAAAATCCGTGTTAAGCATTAATTTCGGTGTGTTATTTCTGTGGTTTGGGGAACAGGAGAGTTGTTGTTTAGTTGTTATGTTAGGGTTAAACGCTGCTCTGCACTCTGATTTGGGGATGTCTGATGATATTTTTGTGTACAGATTTTGCAGATTTGTTCACACAGCTGAACAATGGGCTGCCATTTTAGCATGAACATTTTTTTGAAAAGTCGATCCAGTTGTATAACCATAATGATGGTGTTTCAGGTTCAGAGTATATTTACAACAGTTGCGTGGTAGAGTTAATGAGATTTGCCGAAGGCGTGTTTGTTTCAGTACATAGTAGCCTACATTACGTGAACACAGACATACAAGCAGACACATACCAACAATCTGCAGGTATTTTTCCCAGGAAACGGGAGCAGATTTTGGCAAGAATTTCTAGGAAATATGGTGATCTCAATTCTCAGTATTCAACCCTAGATGCAGCGAGGGGGAAACTATGACAGCAGGCTTTTTGCCCCGCCTTCAGGTGTGGTCATTCAGAACAGGCATAATCATGTTTGCACTTACGCGGTCAGACAGAATCAACAAATTCTGTTTGGCCATACTGAAGCCTTAATACATGCATCAAGTTTGCTAATAAAGCAAGGTGTTGCTTGATTTGTCTCAGGTTTTCCTACTCCAGGCATTAAAGAGTACTTGCTCCCAGTCTGCTTACACTGTCAACTTCTGGTGGATGCTCCTTCCACAACTACGGCAGTTCACATTGCATTACAGGGCATCGCTACAGACTGGAACCTTTCAACCCACAGAGGTCAGTACAGCAATACTCTAGATCTCTTCCTAGATCTAGAGTGGAGTTGCTCTTTAAAAGTGGACAAACTCAAAATACTTGGGCAGTGGGTTTTGGCACTAAAGCCTGGGGGTAAAGCTTTGTCAGGGCTGAATTTTACCAGCTACCTGTCTCCAGATGTGTATTCTCATTTCAAATTGAGAAAATCATTTGTGGACTGTTCCTGCAAACTTAGACTTACAGTAAAATCTAGAATTTACATGTAAATTGAAATACAAATGCATTGTTTTCAAAAGATAATTTGGTTGCAGCAGGAGATGACTTTGGCAAGTGGCTGCCGTTATAGTTATATGGATTTTGGGTCATCTTAATGAAATACATCAACCTTCAGTATATTTTCAAAATGACCAGAATGTGCTGTATGGAATAATAAACTGAAAAATCAACCCACTCCTCTTCAGAAGTTTACCAGATGTACTGTATGTGTTTGAACTTATTTGGACTGAAAGGCAGAGCAGCCAAAGAAATCCATGCCGATGCTGCGGGGGTAGCCTTCTAGCACCTTTAGTGCCACAGGGTCAAACTTCCAATAGTGTGACCCACTCAGGAAATTAGCGTAGCCTGTCAGATGGGACGAGAAGGCAACAGTCAGCTATGGGTTTGCAGGTTAAAACAATCTCCAGACTTGTATCAGTCACTAGCGCAGAAGCACAGAAAACTAATATGAAAGTTAACATGTCTCTTTACCCTCATCCCAGTCCTCACCATATTTGTCCCGAAAACCTGCATCAATATGGATGGGCAATCCTCCCCACTCATGCAAGCTGCGCGGGTGGACATCAGAGACTCGATTCTCCTGAGGATTGAAGGGCCAGTAAGAAGTGGACTTGAAGAGGTACACTTTCTCGACTTGGTTCTCTTCCCACTTCATGGCTGCTTGGATGTCTGTTACAGGAAGACCCAGCTGCTGCACTGAATCTGGTCCTGTTATCTTCCTCTCCGCATCAAACACCCAGTAGTTTCCACCTGTCACAATAAGAACATAGACATAAAACCCAAAATTTGGACCTAATTTACCTGGATTTATTTCACTTTTGATGAATATTTTTTCTGCACTTTTTTGTTATTGAGCCCATTTTGTCTGATTTTTATTTTGTCGTCGTATTTACATTGAATCTTTTGTCACTTCATCCATCTCAAACAGTAACAGAACACCAGACTAAAACGCCACCACTGGCTGACCACACACAGTATCACTGGATGTGGTTGTGTGTGCTCTGTTGCAACTGTACAACTGTAACCACACCCAACAGTGATGTCACAGTGTATTGACACACCCTTTTACATCACTGCAGCAAGCTGAGAAGTTAAATCACTGGAGGTCAGCAAAAACAAAAATATTTTCAGCTGCTAAGTTGCTTACCTGGACATTGTTTCAGGAAAGACATTGCTGATGAATGTTTTAAGTGTACATTAAGTGCCAGATCACACCAGAAAGTGGCAATGTGAAACTTATTTGTGCATCCTCAGGAGATGGGTGGTCCTACATGCTTTGTGGCATAGCAACTACCTGCACTCTTGCAGGTAGTTGCTATGCCAACCGGACAGTAAAATTAAAGTTAAATCACCATACACTCAGGTTTCACCGACAAACATCTCTTTTGTGGAGTTGACTCTGGCAGAGCAGGGTTATATAAAATTGGACACAGCTAATAAGATAGTTTCATAATCCATAATGGTAAAGAATAAAAAAGGAGCCATATCAAGAAATTTTCCACCGTAAAAGTAATAATTATATACAGTATATACAGCACTGCAAAAGTTTTAGGCAAAAGTTAAGTGAGGATGCTTTCAAAAATGATGCCATCAATTGTTTTTACCAACCAATTAACATGACGGGGAAATCCCTGTGTTTAAAGGGGATGAAATTAGCAAATATGATTGGCCACAATTGGCGCAGCCTCTAACACGCCCACCTTTAATGTATGATAATGTGTTCTTAGTGAACCCACCCCTATCCACTTGACTGTGATCTGCACTGTGATGCTGGTTTCACAGAGATAGGGCCCTTAAACTTATATTTTAACTTCTTTCAGCATTTCCATTTTAACTGCCGTTTCAACTTATTTCAGTATTTGTATTTTAAATACCATTTGAACTATTCAACTGTTTCAGTATTTCAACTATTTCATGTTTCAACTGCAAGTTTTCGGCAGCGAGTCTCTATTATGACCAACCTTGGAAGAACCAGATGTTGCCAGACTTGTCTTCATACACAGCATCGATGTGGTCAGGAATTCCCCGCCAGTGGCGTGAAGCCAAGGCTGGATAGCCAGCTTGTAGCTGCCCATCACGGATACGCCAAACATATAGAGACTTAAAGAAGAACAGCTCTCCCCTGATCATGGACACAGCATCAAAGGTTGTTCTGCAGGCATCCGGCTGGGGCACAAGGACATACACAGCAGGGGAATTTTGTGTGTGCACTAACATGTGAGTTGCAAAATAGAAAACTGGTGAAATCTTGTAAAAACAGCACATGTAGCTTTGAGGTCCAATCCCAGTATTATTGTCTCACCACTCCAACGTCAATCTCATTGGTCTCCGTCATCTCGGGCGGTGCATGTCGAGGGGGGCCGTACAGATACTGGATGCCTCTCTTGTCATCCTCGCTCAGCTGCAGCGGGTAGGAGTTGCTGTAGAAAGGACACATCACAGCATCCGGCTCCAGAGAATGCTGCAGGCCCAGGACATGGCCAAACTCATGAGCTGCCACTTGTAGGAGATCTGTGCCTAAACAGGACAGCAAAAGGATAAAGAGACAGTGAGGCTAAAATTAATTGATGAACGCATTACTCTTTAGTGGAAGTTGCTGATTTAAAGAATTTTAAAACCAGGTTCTTTCAAGATAAAGCACAACCTCTGTTTACCTTAACATTTTTCACATATACTTACCCACATCATTGCCCACAGTCCAGTGCTCATCATAGTCAAAGTGGACTTCTCCCTGTCTGTGTGTCCGGGGGAAAAAGGCGTGGGCAAGGATTCCTCCAGGACCATCAAATGGTAAGTTGTCCCCATGCCAGTACCTACACAAGCACATCTAATATCACCCCTTTGTAGATATTTCTCTATGCTTAGCATGTTGGAAATCCAGGTGGGAGGATAAAAAGCAAAAATTATTTAAAACCCTTTTCCATTAATGAAACAGGGTTGAATAACCATGTGCTCTGTGAATGCTGAAATGCTAACTTGAACGTTTCTTCAGACAGAGAAAAACTTTCCTTTGATAGATGCCGAAATTTACATGAACAAGAACAAACCTGCTAGCATTCACGTCAGCTCCTCTCTGTGAGCACTCACACAATTAATGTACTGAAACATCGCATTTTTTTAACTTCAAAAGTTTATTTTCAGGAGGCATGCATTTGGATTTCTCCCTGTGCTTTTATGGTGATTATTTTATGGTGATCACGGCCCGCAACGTACAGCTTAATTTTTCCCAATTTACTGTGTCGATTTTTGTGTCCCAGTACAGTACAAATAAAATATAATTGAATCTTTTTGTAGTATACCCCAGTTAAAATTACTTCTCCTATATGTGGACCAAATATGGTGTCATGTACAGTATATACAACAGTAAACACAACCCCATAACTGGCAACAGTTCAGGAATTTGGTCTAAAACCACATGTCCATATACTAAACTCATTCTCTGCCACATACAGTATGTGCGAATATGTGCAACTATTGACTGCTGCGTCAATAGTTGTGTGTATGAAATGTTCGTTGTCATTATTTTTTCTTTCATACTTTCATACTCCTACTGACATGTTCTTTGTTAAATGTTGCCTGACAACTTCGATGAAGGCCACAAGCTGAATTGCATTACTTTCATTATAAAGATGCTTTCAATACTACAAGAATGGAATGCTTGGTTTTGGAATCTGGAGTGGGTTGATTCCTCTCAGCAGCTTTGGCTACAACATGTTCTGATCAGTTTTTATGATTAAGAATCTGGGGATAAGGTGAAAATATTGTGTGCTTAAGTTCATCAGCACCCACAGAGCTGCCACCTGTGCTCACTCACTCAGTCACTCAGTGGCTGCAATAACTTCAATTTAGCAGCTCATTATTCACAAATGGAGAGCAGCTTGACTTGTTTTAACCATTTTGTTATGTTTTCAGTCAAGGGAAGGATCCAAATAAAATATAAATAACACTGGTGAGGGCCTTGCTTTCTTTTTAAAGTGAATAAGATTTACTTCCCAACCCAGTAGTTTTCATACAGTCCCTAACAGCAATGATGAAAGGAAGTTATGAAAATAACTTGTACAGGTCAAGACTCAAACTAGAAAAGGGGCTTGGGCTTGGTTATGAGTTATGAGCAAAGTTTTTATGACATGGAAGTATTGTAAACCAAATCCCAAAATGACTCATCTGAGTTTTAAAAAAATGTAGCTGGAGGCACGACACATAAATCTTGCCAAACAAGTCCTGTGTTGCATTCATTCATGTTTGTAATATTATCTCAAGCCTGGTTGTTATACATCTGGTTTAGTTTTTCTTTTGACAAAAGGGTCCAAGAATTTCATGTCCGAGTCAAATAACAGAGATTCATCTGGTGAGCAGAGGCAGCTGCCAGCTCTGCTCTCTAAAATCTATCATTAAACAAAATTGTGCCTATTAACAACAAAACTGTGTAGTGGCGCTAGCTGCCAAGCCTTTCTTACCTGTTGAAGTCAATAATGATGTCAGCTTTCTCACTGGTGACCTCTGTGAACCTCAGAGGAGTCACTGCACTCCACACACCAAACGCCTCCTGTAAGATACGGCGCACTTTGCCCTCACTCATCTGCCAAGGGAAACGCACAATCCTATTGGATACACACAAAGACACACACACACCCACACACACACCATTGTGCTATATTAGAGAGCACTTGTGAAAAAACATATTTGCGTCCTGTAACCATGTTAAATTCCTGCAGAGGTTGACTTTCTGTGACTTTCCATATCTACTATCAACTTTCCAATAGAGACTTAGGGTTCTTTTTTTGTGGAGGCACAACAACCAGTGCAAGCAGTGCTCTGTTTGGTATTTTCCTGACCTTGAAACTTGCTTTGCCCATCTGTGTGGTATTTTGGTTACTAGCGCAGAGCCATGATGCACAGGAGGTTCATTTAGCAGTGTAAAGCCAGTTGTTGTATTTTGGTTGAAATTTGGTCCAAGACATAGCACTGAAAACAGACGTCTCAGGACCACGTCCAACCTGCTGCTGCTGCTGTGATTTTATCAACAAGAGCAAACTAAATACTTACTGTAAACATGCTGCAATAACAGATTAATGCTTGAAATATAAATAAGTTATTTAAATTAAACACTCTAACCAAAATTTGCACATAAAAAAAATAACATTTAATGTGGTTAAAGCAGTAATGTCAATCAGTGTGCAGTGATCTAGAAATGAATGTGGGTGATTCTTACAGTATTTGTTGTCCACAGCTGCTTTATACTGTATGAGAAGCTTCTCTTTCACTTCATTAAATCTCTGCAGCATGTAAAGGCAGCAGGACAAATACAGTATGTTGATAAATCTGCAGCTTCTGATAAGAGAAGTGCTGCAACAGTGTACCATTACACATGGTTGTTGACTCTGTTTACCCTCATTAAATGACGTGATGCCAGCAGGCTGCTACAGAATAACCACACACCCCTCTACACACACTGTAACTTGATATCCTGCCTGTTGATGATGGAGGCGTCAGGTTACTGGGGTTCACCATGGCCTCTTTTCCAACTTTCTTTTTAGCAAAAGTAGCTTCATGTTTTATTCTTGAAATACATTGCAGTGCAACCGCTGTTGTGTAACATTAATTACTAAACTATGTGACCATTTACAAGGTGAGATACATTAGAGTTATGGCTGAAATAGTAGCGTTGGTCCAATGCAATCATATAAATGGCTTCACCAAAATTTAAAAAAAAAAAAGATTTCTATCGTTATTATAGTAACTAACTATACTAACTGAAAAAAACCTACACTATCTGTCTTTGGGTGCAGATTTGTGGTGGTGTGTGTTCATGTCGGCGTTCTGAACCATCCAGACATTTCCTGAAGAGAAGCTTTTGGTTTGTTGAGCTGTCATTATCATGCTGTGACTGGCTCAGCTGTTTCAGAGCTATGAGAGCAGTGATGTGACTGGCTAAGAGTGTATTTAATAATCACCACACCCACTGATCTATATTCACCTTCACCCAGCCCTTTTGCACTTGCATTGCTACACATACATGAAACAAAATGGCAGGTGCGCATGGAGACACAGTCTCGCCACACTGCGATTGTCATTGCACTTGCACGGTTAAAATATAGCCCTGTGTATCACTTCATGTCTACCTCCCAAGGCAGATGGGAAGTATTGTCTTCGTGTCATGAGTGAACGACACTAAAGGTTGACTAAAAAGTAGAATAAACAAAAAGCACTTTAACTTCATAATAATCACAAAAAACACTAAAACACCATAAAATGTATCACCAAAAGGAAACATTGCACAGACAATTGTTGAACCTGCTGACATGTAATTGCCATGGATAAAAGTGTTAATGTGAAAGCCTTGAAATTCACTGAATGAACCCAAGTCTAGTGTGTGGCTCGGTAGTATCTTTTACACTGCAGGACTGTGGCCTGTAGCTAAAGTGTACACCACCAAAACTAAAAAAGAACATTTCCTGGAGAAAATGTATGTGATTGTTGAAAGCAGAAAGTTACAGCCTGCTTAAGTACAGTGCATTATAACAGTACATTTCACAGTTGGAATTATAAATTGTAGCAACAACAGAAGGAGTGTTACAAGTACTTTTAAATAAGGAGAAAGAAGAAAATGTACAGTAACTACAGATTTACTCTGACCAATCCTAATTCTACTTTATTGTTAAACCCAAGCCAACTTGATTTGTGCTGACAGTAACATATTCACAAGTATACTATATACTTAGTGAGGATATTTTTACAAAATACTGGTCTGTTTTTTACTTTTAGACTAACTTGGTGAAATATAATCATATCTTGCAACTACCTAACTACTAAGTACTTTGCAAATCATCATATCTGGTATCGGTGAAAGTATGATTTCCATTAATACTCAATATTTCCTGTAACACAGCTCCTAGACCATATTAATTGATTACATTAAAACGGGGAAAAAAATCATTGTTATATATTCAAAGAAGTAAGACAGCTCTGAACCATACATGACACATGCATATACACATTTATTGAAATTTACTGACATTTATTGAATATTTTCTGGTACAAGATATAAAACCTTCACACCAGACTCTCCAACTACAACAAACAAACCATACAACAAAACAATACCACAATATAACTGTTTAAAATAAACAATAATTTCACAAATAATCATAATTCATAAAAAGTCAGCTTTATATAATTATACAAAATATCCTTTTTTGACCAGAATGTATCCAATCTAATTTTTAAAAAAGTTAACTGAAAGCCCTTACTACATCCTCTGGAAGCTTGTTCCATGCTTTTACAGCACAAAGTGTGAAGAAGTTTTTTTCTCTGGATTTTTCTTTGTGTCGTCCGGAAAAAAGATATGCATCAGAATGTATCATACTTGGTAAATCTTTATATAGACAACAAAGAGTACAGGGCCCAGCACAGATCCCTGTGGAACTCCAGAGGTCACCAGTTTCCAGCCTGAAGTGGTACCATTTACCACCACCTGCTGTTTATATGAAACCCAATTCCATGAAACCCAATGCATTTGATTATGAAATGACTGCACACAATCAATTCAGTTAAGCTTATGAATCCTGATACTTTGTAAAGGTCTTAAAACTCTCATCTGTCAAGTAATGAATAGCAATTCTCAACATCGATGTAATACAGCCATTTCTCAGTTTACATTTTCTTCTTATACTTTTTCCTATGCATTGTTTTACTTTCATCCCAAACCAGTTTGATCCAAGTGTTTAAAATGTAAACTGACTTCAAAAAGCAATACTCAAAAGCAACAGAGTGAACGTATATGCATACATGGTGGTCATAACCCTCAGTGTTAATCTTGTGATGTTGTGTTAACAGACACTGTATAGAGAACGGGTTCTTTCTTATTGTTCAGGTGTGTGGACGAGCTCAGACACGTCAGACAGTATGTAATCTGAACTTCTTTACCTCCCCCTCACTCCAAACAGATGATGAGCTTACTGCTGTGTAAGGAAAACTTGTGTCAAAAATGAAAATGAAAAGACAGCAGACTTTGAACATACTGCCTTGCTGTGGTGTACACAGTTCAAAACAGAACGACATTATCATTCTTTTAGAATCGTGTTTCTAGCCACTTGGTGAATGTAAGTCTAATATTCACTCTCCCTTTTAGCTTTGTTTAACTCTCTATCAACCCCTGAGAGAAACATCTCAGAGGGTTAGTGCTAAATGCTTCACTATGTTCACCAGCTAATTGCTGGTGCTTTGACTGCTCTTCAGTGCTATATAGCATACATTGAGTTTATCAGAGTGTTTCTTCTGAAGACAATTGTGTGCTGCTGCTGGAAACAAGGTTGATGAGATGAGACTGAACCAAAACAATGAGCTAAAAGATGCTAAAAGTTCCATAGGGCTGAAGGGATAACAGTTAATACACACATTGAAATGTACCAAAACATAGGTGAGCATTCCTATGGATCCCAGTATTCATATTATATGATGTTTTGACCTATTATTTTGCATGTAGAATAGCAGTTTTATATTCAAGTCAATGTTTCTTTTCCTGGCACTGGCAAAGAAAACCACCAGTGTCTCCAGTCTTTCTTGAATGTTTACTGCCCACTGCCTACACATAGATACAGAGCATTATCTGTTTGTCTTTCATTCAAATGTTTTGTTGACCAAGTCTGTGACTGTTAACTGTTAACACAAGCACATATGCAGAGTATACAGAGTATGAGGCTGACTTATTCAGAACTCTGCTTACCACCCTGATAAACTCATAAATAACAGAGTATCTACTATAATCAGTAAGTAATGTAACTTTTAATTATACAATGATTCCAGAATTTATGAGGTGACAGGCAACCCTACTTCACTGCTTTGACATTTGAATCTATAAACAATCTACACCACAATTCTTCGTGCAAAGTTAAAATGTAAACATATTTTCATGCAAGTAACAATTAGCTTGCAATCTCCACCCCCTCCCCTCCCAGTTTCAGCCCTGAGGTCTTTACTAAACTAGAACCGTCAGCTTTGTTTTGCTCCAAAATACTGAAGTGCACTCAGAAAGAATGGATTTATTTCTCTGGAGGTCATGACACCCTCGAGCCAAATTGCAAAGAGGGTCTGTCTATTAACTGTGAGTGGAGACAGGCAGATTTTGAGAGACTCTTTATTTATCTTGTAGTATACTCAGCTAATCCCCAGAGAAAAAAATGCATGAAACATTTGTCAGTCATTGTTGAAAAAGTTAACGTTAGCTGTAAAACTGAGTCTTCCAAATGTACTTACGGACATAATGTTTGTGTTTCTTACTTGTAAGTGAGGTCAGTCTTCTCCCAGCGCCCTCCGAAGAGTGCAAATCGCTTCATGCGCTGCTGTCTGCTCAGTCCTTCCTTCTTCTTCTTTAGGTTGTAGTATGACAGGCTGACCTGCGTTAAGGTGGGATAGTCTGGAACTCCACAGCGAGGACGCTTCCAGAACTCTGTGTCATTTTTGGGGGCCAGTACAGACTTCAAATTATACTCTTCATTGAACGTGTCTTGTTCATGTCGTCCCTTCTTCAAACCAACATGACTGTTGCTGTGAGGCCATCCCTGCAAACACAGGCACAGTCATTGAGGACAGATACAGACAACAAGCATATTATTTTAATTACAGATTTATTAGCCATGTGCTTTAAATGTGAATTTAACAAATCACTTGATGAATTTTTATACAGCATTGAAATTACTATTCTATTTATTTAAATTATTATTATTAATTATGATTAACTGCTTAACCAGCTGGACACACCACACCTTCTGTACAGAGCAATTAAGAGAGAGAGAGGGAACTGGCAAATGTGGACAGACACTGAAAAGCAAGTTACATTCCTATAGAGATGTAGCTTCAACATCAGACCCAACCTAGACCTGCAGTAGGTATGAAACTAACAATTATTTTAATCATAAATGATTTGTCAATTTCTTTTTTGGATTAACTGATTCATCGTTTTGTCAATAAAAATAGTGAAAAGTGCCACAGTTTCCCAGAGTTCAAATTTAAATTACATGTTTGTTGGACCAACAATCCAAAACCCAATAATACATGAGATGATATAAAACGAAGAAAAGCACCAAATCCTCTCAAGCTGGAACCAGAGAGCGTTTCTCTTTGATAAATGAAAACCATGAATTGATTTTGATTAAAATATCTGGTCCACACTGTTCCTGAAGTGCTCAAGAGCCACATACTTTCACTGTAAAAGATCTTCCAACTTAGAGTCAAAAGGACCAACTACCAACCACAGACCTTTGCTTTGGAGCGACATTACGCATTGGCAACATTACAATGACTAGACAGTCTCATAACAACATGATGGTGACTGTCTCAATAACAACAATGTTTGGAGAACTTGAGCTTAAGTAGTGTGAGCTTCCATCTGTGCAGGCAAGGACATTGTTTAGCAACCATGAACTGTTTAAAACACAGTTTTAACACTTTTCTAGTAACCCTGTGATTGACCATCATTCACAAACACTCTTTCTTGTCCATAAATGTCTTGGGGGCCTAACTTAGGTGGCTCTCACAGGGAGCAGGCTAGACTATGACTTAGAATAGTTGCACAAATTATCTTAGAGCTATTATTCAGGTCTTTACAAGTGCATTTTGGCATCTTTCACAGTTTAAAGATCTGACCCTGCCCCAGTCTACTGGCAGCAACAAAGGGTAGTTAATCTTAAACACACAAGGCTAACAGTTACCTGATAACTCTGACTAATTGCATCCTTTAGGGCTGATATGATCTGAGGATATTTGGCAGTAAACTCTGATGATCTTAGTTTATTGCTACATTTCTGGACTCCATTCAGGCATTTTCCTTTTCCTCTTGATCGTCTTTGTGCTGTTATAAGGCTGTGGAGCTGTTGTGCTAAGTTGTAGTGATTCAAATTCGTTGACTGATGTGTCAGTTGGACCAGAAGTCACTGATGTACATATACTATGTGTAACAAAGGAAAATATGAATCAACAAAATTGTGAACAATATGTATTTTCTTTTTGTTCCAATATTGCCTCTAAAAATACAGTCAATGTGAACCAAAACAGTAACGCTGCACCTCATAAAAGCTCATAAATCCATGTGATGACAGCAGCTTATGAGTGTCATATGCTGCTATGCTGGGTGGCCATACTACTTCACACAATGAAGTCAGTTACTTGCTGATACAGTTTGGTCTCTATTCTGCTGACATGACTGTTTCAAGCCACCAGGGTCGGCTATTACACTAGCCTATGATTGTTGGTACAATTCAGGTTCAGAGTCGCTGAGTGGGACATTTTAAGACAAGGAGACAACAAGCTTGACCACAAAAAATACTGTCGCTGAGAACAAGCAAGAGGGTGGAAATTATTAGGTGAGAACTGTCACAGAGATGGTGAATCATTGTTTTGTATCACTCCTTCTCACGTTATCGAGAAGAATGTGATTCAAATTATTGGTGTCATTCAATCTGGATAACGTGTTGTTTTCATCTGATATCAGACCACCTACAGTTTCACTGCTTTGAGCTACTGTAATGAAATGCTTGTCAGAATGAACCCTGTGATATATGAATCTACACTAGAAAAGTCCCAACAACCACTAATCTCTCAGCTAAGACAAACACCTGTGCTCTTTGTTCTGTGATGGCTAAGGGTGAAACAAACAGGATTATTTTCTCTTCACAGACAAAAGGGACAGTTTTAGCTTTGTTACATTAACCTAGCAACCTAAACAAGTCCCCACCACTAAGTGCAAAGTGTAATTAAACAGTCTAATTTATTGACGGATTGTCCTTCGTGACTGTAAAGCAAATAAGGCAATGAATGAAAGAAATTTCATGCTGAAGTTTCAAAAGTGCTCTTATGTACAAGGATTATGGCTTGACACAGATGTCTGTTCAAATACATGGCAATCAAAAGCCACGCTGGACCTGAGACAGCCTTGAAAAACAACAAAGTCTCTGGAATGAACTGAGGTGTGCCATGTGGGCCAAATCCATCTGTTCACCATGATGTCTAAAGAAGAGAGGAGTGTCTTATCTCATTCAAGTGAGCTTGAGACATGTTTAATAGAAAGCTTAAATTACAAAGTAAAGGTGTGTGAAATAAATGGGCATTTTTGAGTGTCTAATTAGAGACAGTATTAAGATGCATTATGGGAATTGTAGTGTTTTTGGAACTTGACCCATTATGGGAATTGTAGGATTCATTGTTTCTGGAGCTTAACCCATTCTGATTTGCCTATTTTGAGTCCCATAACTAAGTTCAATCCTGAATCAGTAGAGTACAACTTTCATTCATAATTACAAATATTTTAAATATACTAATAAGATACTAATATATAGTATCATTTTACATTATTTTAAAAGTGGTTTACTCCAAAAAGTTTGAAGTTTTCCTCACTTTATGACATCACATATACTGTATATGTTTTGTATCTGCTTGTTCTAACCCTTAACTGAAGCTATATGATGCTTACACAGACGGAAATGTTAGATGTTTCAGCAGCTGCATCAGTTCATCAAATGAAAAATTTCTAGTTCTTCTGAATAATTTGATATGCATTTCTAATATATTTGTATTTATTAGAAAATGTTGGGATTAGGGTTGAAACTAATGATTATTCTTCTTATTATTAATCTGTCACTTATTTTATGGATTGAACATTTTGTCTATAAAATGTGGACAATACCATTATAACTTCTTAGAGCCCAAAGTGACATTTTCAAATTGCTTGATTTGTTTGACCAACAGTCCAAAACCCAAAGATTTTCAGTTGACAATCATTTATTTGAAAGATGACTGAAATAATTATCAAAATAGTTGCCTATTAATTTTCTGATGATCAACTAATCAACTAATCGTTTCAGCTCTGGTTAGGATCTTCACTGTATTTGAAAAGAAACTTATGCTGGTTTGAACAAAGCTCTCATGCACAACATGAGAACATAATAATGGACCCACTGGTGGGTCTGGCAGGGCTGAAGAGGTTTTAACCACTTCAATAAAGCTGAAGTCACAGGCTCAGTTGAAATGATAGCCAGCTATATTTAAGGTAAGTGATAGAACTAAGGCAAGTGTGTGGGCAAGTTTTCATTTAAAAAGCATAAACACAAAGTCACATGACCCTGAAACAAAGGATTTTCTATGCTGGGGGAATCCAGGAGATGGAGCTAACATGTCACTACAGGACACTGTGGCTGTGGTTGTGGACGTGCCCAAGCTTCAACCCAAATTAAGTGCTGAGCCCATCTACAGAGTAGAGCATTGCTGTTTTATTTAATAGGTGTCATCTGTTACATTGGGCATTCTTTGTTAATGTCACTCAAACATGTAAATATAAAGTCTGCATGCAGGTATGAGCATGCACATCACTGCAAAAATGTGCACCACTAATAAACACACATTGGCACACAAGTCTATTTTACAAACCTCCACAAAGTTGCATGACACACTCTGACCAGATGTCTGGAAATTCCCAGTGCAGTCATGACATCAGGGTGTCTACACCATAACACAGGGAGTGTATTATGAAAGGTTTTCGAGGATGCTGATCTGACATTATTGAGAATGACTAACTTTACTACTTGCAGCTATAATAAGTGTGCGGAATCTGATCTGACTTCCTAAACCACCACACTACAAATGTGTTAAGATCTACTCCCACAGATATTCTCTGGCAAAACGTAGTCCAAACTTTAGATAAATAATGTGCATGAATTCTCTCAAGGGTAAATATTTAACCGCAGAAAACTCCCAGATATCAACAAGTATTCTGTGTTTTGCACACAAACTGTGTGGAATGTTTGCAGGATAAAAAGGTTTAGTGTGAGTGGATGACAGACTGATCCTCCACTGTAAACATCCCTCACTGAACCTCTTATCTAGCTTCGCCAAATCTCGATTTTTGACTTTGATTTTTACTTTCACAGATTTCGGCATAAAAAAACATATGAGGGCAACTTCTGAATATGCCAATAAACAAATTCATGTGTAGCAAACTAGAAAAACAAACATTCACTGCCAGTCACAAAGTGTCTTATAGGGTGGCTTCATGCATGCTGTCAGGGCTTGACTGCATGCTACGAAGATTAATCTGTCAACCAGTAAGTCTGGTTTGGCTATTAAGATTAAGCGCTTAAATATCAAGGATCATATACTGATGTTTGGTTGTGTTGCAGCATCGTCCTGTTTGGTGGGGCTTGTTGTTTTCTGCAGAAACTCAGTATAATATGCAAACAATAGCCTCAGTGGTGGGTTTGCTCTGTGGCTGAGTGTCTGTTTGCCTGATGTGCCTCTTTCTCTGAGTGACTGTATCTGCTGTTTTCTCCTTTTCTGCCCGAGTCAGCAAACAAGCAGATTTTTTAGCTTCCACAGACTGCCAGATGACTTGCCTCTGCCTGCATAATGTGACTTTCTTACTCATGCTGTAGAGAGCCACACCGGAAACCTGGCATGGCATCCATCAAGCTGCAGAAAGTTTGACCCAAATACTGTATTGTTTGGACATACAGTGCAATGACACAATATACACAATGCTTTGTTGTTTTTTTCCTGAAAGAAAAGGAATGCTTGATTCTATCTATGAAGACATCTAATGCAGTACAAACACAAAATGTATACAAAATGTATCAAAAGTATAGGACCACTGAGTTTTCCAGGGTTAATAATCCTTTAAAGCATCAGCTTTCAGTGAGCAACTTCACATCGTTAAAACTATCTCAGCCAAATAAATCAAGCTTACTATGAAGCGGAAAAGCATTTGCAGGGCATGGCAGACCTCTGTTTGAAGTAAAAGCTGATATTCAGTCTTGTATGAAACTGACGTAGGAGTTCAGAAATTTGAACTCCTACATCTGAGCACAAAAAAAGTGGAGCACAATTTCACAATTTTTAAGCAGTTTTATGAGAAACATGTCATGAGAGTGCTGACTAGGACCATTACATCCATTTTAAAGTCCGTACATTGTTTGCCTGTCAGTTTCTGTATTGATTTTAAGATTCTTTTACTTGTTTTTAAAGCACTTCATGGTCTTGCACCAGCCTTCTTGTCTGACATGCTTTCAGTGTATGAACCAGGACAGTCCCTCAGGTCCTCTGGCACCAGTCTTTTAGTTGTTCCAAAGTGCAGGAAAGACTTTTGGTGAAGCAGCTGGAGCAGTCTGACCAGGATCTGAGAGCAGCTGGAAGTGTTGATATAAGCCAGGCTTTTAATTAGAATTATTATGGCCATTATTTATTTAATTTAAGTATATATTTATTGTATTCATGTTTTAAAATGTTCTATTCCCTCTTACCGATTGTATTTGTCCCTGTCTATTTTATCTCATTTTTATTTTCTTTTTTTCTGTTTTATTGGTTATATTATTATTATTTCATCATATCTATTTCTCTTGTGCATTAGTCTCAATTTGTTTTACTGTTTACATTTGTTCTGTCTTATTACCAGCTTGTCAGTCATCTGTAAAGCACGTTGAATTGCACTAACCTGCACGAAAGATGCTATACAAATACATTTTGAGTGATTGACTGATTAATAATAAATTAAATAATAAATTAAATCTCGTGCAATTCCACTGTATTACATGACCTCTGTTATACATTTCTGTTATATATTTCTGTTATACACACTCACCGCATCCTCCTTTTGTCCATGACTGCAGGAGGCTGTGAGATCTCTGGCTACTAAAGTAGCGTTTCACTCACCTGTAGCTGCTTGTACCTGCTGACGGCCGTCCGGTCGAGCACCGGCGCAGAGTGAACGCACAGCAAGAGGTGCAAAGGCAAGATGCTGCTGCAAAACACGACAGCCTGCATCATGTCGGCACAGACACGAGCTGATACAGTGACACAGTGTGCAGAGCAGAGAGCAGGTTTACTGAATGTGCCGCTGTGCTGTGGAGGACGGTGTGTTGTGGAAATGAATGACGGCAGGGGGATTTTTTTGTCCTCTTTAAATGACACTTTTACAACTCCCAAGTGCTCACACTGCACACGTGATTTAACCCCTTTTACTCCAAATGTACAACGACTAATGGCAATGTTACTGCAGGATGTCTAACAAAGCAGATAATAGAAATCGTTCCTCACTTAAATAATAAGTGAGGAGGTGAATGGCATAAATAAAGGAGCTGCTTCTAAACTTACCTAAAAGTACAACTTCTTCTTCTTCAGCTGTGATGGTAAAATGTTCTGGTTTTAGTTTACGGGTCCCTTCATTTTATACTAATTTGATGGTTTTTAACTTTTAATTATTGGGACATTTTACAGAGAGGGTGTTGCAATTTAGTGCAAATTATAAGAAAAAAACAGAAAAACGTGTAAAGTTGGTTTAGTTGGTAACTCTATATTGGGGTTGATGCATAGTTCTTAATTTGCAAAAAAATCTTAATAAATTAGACTCTTGCCAATGTTTTAACTGACAGAAAATACTTTTCAGTGTGTAGTTTTGTGTGTCAAACGACATATTAGTATATTAGTTGTTGTTTTTTTCTATAATTTCCCAAAAGTAGCTGCTGTGTAAATGTTAATTCAGGACATTTCTTTCAGAGGGTTATGTAGTTTGGTAGTATATAGGAAATGTGCTCATTGTAGAGTTAAGTGTCTAATTTATTGAGAATTTTTGTTTCTGTTTTTTCCTGCAATTTGTAGCAAATTTCTCTCTGTAAAATGTCCTCAAATTAAATGTTACATACCTGCAAATTACTCAGAAAATGTCCAAGAAATTAGTATAAAAATTAAAGGACCTGTAAAATAAAGCCTTACAGATGTTCTTATTATTTTGTAACTGTCTCTTAATGAACGTTTCTGTCTCGAAAAAGTAAATTAGGTGTCTGTAGCACTTGCCAGGAGCCAATACTGATAGAATGGTCACAATAAGTTCCATCATTTCGTTGTGGGACATGTATGCTATATCAAGTCTAAAAGTTGCCATTTTCATAATGCTTCTCCCATAATGTCATAGGTCAAACATATGGTTAATTGTGTGGTTTCCATTGTTAATACTTTCATTAAAGGGTCACCCAACCAATTTGGGAGAAGTTCTTTTTTGTTATCATGCAGTGATAAAGAGAGAGTCCTTGAGAATTCTTGAAATACCTTCAGAACAGCAGTAAGTGTTGTTACACTGACCTTTCGGGTTTCTCAAACATCGCTAACAATTTATCTTTTAGAGACATGGATGCTTAGCTCTGTAACTCAAATGCATGCTAATACATGAGAAGCACAAACTGGGGCTAGACCCATACTAGGGACTAAAAATAAGGATATCTCAGCATCTGCTGCACAGATTTTGACCAATTCCCTCTTTTAATATGTCTCTTGTGAGTCCTCTAACTTGTGTGCTAAAGGCAATATTCACTAACAAAGACCAATAGTGATGTGAGTTTGGAATGATTTATTGTATGGATTGGGTGATAACCGGGATGGTATGAGTGAGATGGATTAATGGTTTGGGGGAAGGGATGAGGGATGGAGGGAAGGAAAGATGAGGGATGGAGGGATGAGGGTTGTAGGGTGGGGGATGAAGGGATGAGGGAATTGGGGTAAGGGATGAGGGGATGAGGGATGGAGGGTGGGTGGTGTTGGGATGAGGGATGTAGGGTAAGGGATGGAGGGATGAAGAGTGAGGGATGAAGGGATGAGGGTGGGAATAGGGGTAGGGGATAGGTATGTATATATATATATATATATATATATATATATATATATATGTGGTATGGGGGCGATGTTCAGTGCTGGTGGGAGATGGGAGGGAACCAAGGGGGTGTGGAGACTCAGAGTGGGGGAGCCGTCTCTTCGAGCCGTCTGCTTGGATGGGGCCCCCTGGTTCCTGTAATCAAGCGAAGGAGAGGGAAGGTTAAAAAGGGGTTTTGGGAGGGAGGGATGTGAAAAACTGAGACGAAGGGGAGGGAGGCAGATGAGGTGTGTTTTAATAACTCGTAGTATGGAAATGGGAAAGGTACGAGGTGTGGTCTATGTTCCCGAACTTAGTTATAAAACTTCATCTAAATCACTTGAGTGCCCCTTTAAGGAATATTTCATTGTTTTTCACCATTCAGAAACTGCATTAATTGATTTTTTTGGACAATATGGAACAGAAGAACTCTGCAGCTAACTGACAGACACGGCTCTGACATTTTACCACCTTATTAAGTTATTATGCAGGCTTCCATGGACCGTGGCTGTGGGGACCACCGTGGTCCTGCTTGACGCCCACACCTGCTATTATTATTGTTAGTCATACTTCTATCATTATTATCGTTGTTGTTGTTATTATTGTTGTTATTGTGCTTCTCTGTGTCTCTCTCTCCACTCTCCCTCTCCTTCTTTTTCTCTCAACCCAACCGGTCAAGGTAGATGGCCGCCTGGTTCTGCTTGAGGTTTCTTCCTAAAGGGGAGTTTGTCCTTGCCACTGTCATCAAGTGCTTGCTCATGGGGGAATGTTAGGTCTCTGTAAATTAAAGAGAACCAGTCTAGATCTGTTCTATGTGATATGTGCCCTGAGATAACTTCTGTTGTGATTTGGTGCTATATAAAAAAAAAAGAATTGAATTGAATTATGGCTAACATAAACATAATCAAATAATTTCCTATTTCCAGGGACATAGCAGGACATTGAGACCATGTCCTCTGTATTTTTCTGGGAATTTGAGGAGTTTTGCAGTCAGGAGAAATTACATTCTTGAGTTATTTTAAAAAATAAAACATGCTGAATATTCTATTGACTGACTCCAGTATTTTCAGATTTAATATATGTAATATATTGAATAAGATTTCACTATTTTCCCACCAGAATTTTATCCCAAACAGTGTAGATAAGGCTTGAAACAGCATTTAGACATTAATGTATGGAAATAGCATTTACAGAGATTATAGCTGAATAATTACAATATTTTAAAAAAGTGATTTGAATTGAGACTTAATTTATGTGTTTATTGTATGGCCCTGCCTATTTCTACACATCCAGCAGAGAGTTGTGCAGTGTGTAGTTTACACATCCAGCAGACACACATATTGACTCTCCTTTTAGCTCAACTCTACCAAATATCTGGCTCTTTAACTTGTTACATGTTCAATTTTTTTCCCAGCTAATGCTGTTCACTAACTTTGTGTGATGTTTGGTGGTAGACAGGTAGTGTACAGTGGGTTTATTTGGGTTTCTTTGGGTTTGCTGAAAACAGCTGCCTGCACCTGACAGAAAAGAGGTTAATAAACGCTATGAGAGAACTACACAGCAGTGAATTCAAAACAATTTTAGTAAATGCTCCAAACAGAAAAGCTCCCTATGCTGTGATTTTATTGAAGAGAGAGACAAAGGTCAAGGTTCTGAGCCTTTTGTCAAGAAGGACTCTGCAGAGGAGGGTCTACAAAGTCAATAAACTTTGAGAAACTGAGGTGAAGTCCTGTTCCTTCAAGGCTGTGAATGACATGCAGCAGACCCTGTAGGAAAAGGAGAACATTTGTAAAGTGAGCAGGAGAGGGGTATAATGGACAGGATTATTGATCTGGACTACCACATGGAATAGATTAAACAGAAACCAAAGAAAAGCTCTTTTCTGCAGAAAAGATTCCTCCAGTACTGCAAACCAGTCCGCTTCTTCAAATGAGCTGGTAGAGTTTATTGTGGATATGTCAAATTCTCCCAGGTCTCATTCTCCAAGTTGCCCCCATCCACTCACCCCATTTTCCCATCGCTTTACCCTCTAATTTTCCCCAATAAAACATATCGTGTTTGGACAAAGGTTTTATAGTTTTTATAGTCTTGAAAGTTTTAATTTAGTACTTACAGTTGTTTTTATTGTGGTTTTCTGTTGTTCATCTGGTGGTGTGGTTGTATAATTTAAATAGTGTTAAAATAAATCTTTCTTCCTTCCTCCTGGTTAAAAATTGAAGCCTTGTTTTGTAAAATATCTTTACTACCTGTTCTAATCATGTGCTCCTCACCTGTGGAATTCTTGTCAAATAAAAACAACCAAACACCTGCAGATTCCCTTAAAATCTGGGTACAGTTTAGAAAAAATTGGATTTATATCAATGCCCCTTTCAGCAGACAGATTTTTTCCCCTATCACATCACTGGGTTAGGATTAGATACTGCTTTTAAAACCACAAACACAGAAGGTATTATATCAATGGTTCAATTTTTAACTTACTTACTTAACTTACTTCATTCACCCAAGTTGTTGAAGTGACTAATCTTCCTAAATATAAATGAAATGCTATTATGTTTGTGTTTCTGATTGTCAGAAGGCTTCTAAAGTGGAAAGATGAAACACTGCCCTCTTACTCATTGGATAAGGGATCTAATGCATTTTGTTTGCAGTTAGAGGAAGTTACTGTCACTCTGAGGGGATGTTCTAATACATTTTATAGGGCCTGGCAGTCATTCATCACCCATGTTGGATAACAGACTGTGGATGTAATTATGTCTGGATGTGAATGCTGCTGTAACATGCAGCTGACTACAACATATCTGTTGCAAACAATTATAGATATTCACGGTGACGTTATCCTTAATTGCTGTACAAATTATTTATTTATCATAGTAAAATTGCCATTTGCCATTTACTAGTAATCAGCTGCATAAAAGACTTTCTGTGTAAGAGTTCAGATTTCCTCTTTATTCTCAATCAATTAGGTTTCCTCTTTATTCTCAATCAATTAAAAGTAAAATAGAGTGAAGAGTATAATAATGACTTTGCAGTCTGATAAACTGCAGTAAACTAACTAAACTAAAAAAAAGTATAGTCATTTTCTAATGTTCCTCTGATTGCCTTCCAATGTAGTTGGCTTGGAAAATGTGTTCTGTTTAAGATTATACAGAATGTTTATCAGCAGAATGTGTCTCTGTTGAATTTATCATCTAAATCATCATCACAGTTTAGATCAGGAGTTTCATTTCATCCAAACACACCAGCTGTCAGATGGCGGTCTCTGTTTTCTTCAGCTCAAAACTTGAACAAGAATTCCACAGATGACTGCCACAGTATTTCAATCAAACCCTTGCTCCTCACCTTTGCTGTACAGGTTATTAAAACACAACTCATGTGTGGAACAATTGATTCTCTGTCTCCTGTTGAGGTTTCTTCTTGTGATATGGCTTTGTAGAACAAGTTGCTCATCTGTCTTGTCTGGTTGCCTCTGTGTCTAGCTTTATGTTTGCAGGGCAGTACAGTCAGAACAGCTGGTACAACTGTCTGGAAGGCAACACTGTGCAGGTTCTTCATGTAAGACATTTTTAGATAGCCTGGTTTCTAGATGGAGATTCATGCTGGCTTTGATTCATGGTAACAGAAACACCAGTCATTGCTTCGTATGCTGATAGAGTTTAGAAACTCCTCAGGCGGAGTGAGAGCACTGTCTAATAATTGGGTGGTGCTGAGGTTTGATGACAGGTTCAGTTGGCAGGAGCTACATCTGAGCGTTACAAATTCACACACACAGAATTCATTTTGAACACTTATTTATGAACTAGGACAACTGTGCAGGAATCACATTTATTACCTTTTTTATTACAAAATAAAGAATATTTAAATGTTACTTGGGTTATGACCCCTTACTTAATATTTATCACATTCATTGTCAAACTGGTTAAATTCAAATGCATTTATTACATAGGCTTGTAAAATACTCCAGGGTAAATACCATTGAAATAATACAGATGTCTCCAATTTATTAAAAAACATAACTGTAACATTGCATATGCAAACAAAAACTACTGCTTATACATTACAAAGATAACAGATACCAGTTTAACACCTGTACAATCTGTCCAATATATTAGCCAGACAATAAAATCTTTTCTTAACTAAGTCTATAATATCCGGAAAACTCTTTGCAACAGAGACCTTTTTCTGTCAGTGAGTTACTCAAGTGTGTTCTACAAGAAGAAAACCAAGTCAATGGTTTTAGTTTAGTACCACTTAGGCCCTGTTTACACCTGGCATTAAGATGCGTCTTGGGTGATCCGATCACAAGTGGACAGCTCTAAATACGTCTGTTCACACCTGGCATTAGCATGCGTCTCCACATGCGTCGTGAGTGACCACTCGGATCTCACTTCCCCGCTTTATATGCCAAATTCGTTGTTTTTAATTGGTGGGAGGACCGGCTGTGCCTCCCCATTAAGAGACGCTTTGCGCATTTACGCACGAGGCACAGCAGGGTAACTTCATTAATTATTTAAATTTCCAGACACACCCACAGGATCAGTCAGGATCTAATGTTAATTAATGTTCTGTGTTCTTTTACACATCCAAAAGGTCAGCTGTTACACACACACACAGTCCAGGTTCATACAGTGATTGTTTAGAGTAAAGCAGCCGTTCTCCTGATAAATCCTGAGCTTAGTCAACTGTGTCCTGCCCTCTGTCTCTAGGACAGATATGTCCTCTGCTGTAACGACTACCCGTTATGACGCCACATTTCTGCCAGTGTTTTTTAAATGCACGTGCACTGTGCAAAATTAAATGCACGATCGGGTGTAAAGACGCCATACAAAATGACGCAACAACATAAAACATAACTAAGAAAACAAAACATATAGCTGTAACAGCATGTTTGCACCAGCAGGGGGCGCTCTTACGTCACGTTGCCTGCAGATAATTCCTCTTTAAAGTTACCTTCGAAATAAAGGTGTACAGACTGCTCCTGGCATTTTTAGAACATTTTCAGAAATGGGCGGTTAAGGTAACATAAATTAAACATTCATTTTTGAAGAGCTTGCTGGATTTGACTTTGTGTTCTTCATTACCGGAAGTCCGTCTCGTCAGTGAGATTTTTATTTTGAAGGTGCTTGCAGGATGTGATTGACTGGACACCGGAAACGGAGGTTGACTGTGAAGGAGCGGTAAAGAGGAAGCAGAAGAGGAACTTGCTAGCCGGCTAACTACTTTAGCAATTTTCTTGTTTTAGCGTTTTGATAATGGCGCCTTTAGACCTGGACAAGTACGTTGAAATAGCAAGACACTGCAAATATCTGCCGGAAAATGATCTAAAGGTGAGTTTAAGTTTGTTAATATCAGTGGAAGCTAACGTTGTGACTATACTAGGTTAAGTTTGTTCAACAAGCGTGGCTAGTAACTTATTTATTAACGTTAACTGATTCGTAAGTAGCAAGGATTATTGTTGTTGTTTTTTTTACTTTTTACCAGCGTCACAGATCATGGCGATCATCGGCTAAGTTAACGAACGAACGAAACGAGAAGATATTAGTATGGACATGAAAGTTACTTAATGCTACGAGCTAACGTTAGCAGGTAAATGTTCCTAACGAAACACGGCAGCGCAAAGCGAACAGGTATCAACTAGTTTCACCAGCGTCTAAATCAGTACATCGTTTCCCATTTGGAGTCACTTACAGTATTATTAATTCCTAATGTTTGTCGCTCAAATATCAGCTAAAGCAGTGGTTCCCAACCTGGGGGTCGGGACCCCCACAAGGGGCCGCTGGATTAATCAAAGGGGTCGCGAGATGACAGGATATGATACGGGGGGCGGTGTTTTGGACACACAAATGTGATTTTTTTTTTTTTTTTTTTTTCAAGCTTTCTTCTAATTTTTGCTTTACTTCTTCTGGATTTAATCTCCTCAAGCCACTAAAAGTTATTTAAATAAAACAAAATAAGTCCTCTTCCTAGAGCTGCAAGGTTAATCGATTCATCAATTATTCCAACCACAAAAGTTTAATCAGCAACTATTTTGATCATTGAATAATTGTTTTCCTCATATTTTAACAAAAATGAAATAGATAAGCTGGGTTCAGCTTCTCAAATGTGGTGATTTATTGCTTCTCTTTGTGGAACATGATGAGAAACGGAATATCTTTGGGTTTTGGACTGTTAGCCATATTCAGACCAAATCAGGCAGTGCAGCGAAAACGCCAGTCCTCCCATTCATTTGAATGGGGTTAGTGCATTTAGGCTGCAGGTGTTTTGGCCGCAGCGGCGCCGCACCAGCCTGCAGCAAGGACGTTGATCCAGAGTCAACTTTTGGAGAACTGCAACCCGACGGCACGCTGCAGTGGCCAATCGCAGCCGGCGATCAGACTGATCAGAGCTCTACAACCCCGCCATGAGGGACTGTAAAAAAAAATATGGACACAGCCACAATGACATCACCTATTGGTTTCTGAAGAGCAATTTGTGGGCGGCTCCGACCATCGCCATCTTGGCAGTGCCCGACTCCACCTAACTCCCGGCTAATCCAAAATTTACGGCTTAATAAAATTTAAAAGGGTGAGTGAAAAAATTCCCCCCTCATATAGTTGTCATGAAAGGGGAAATTACCTATAGAGACCAAAACCGTTTTTTGTACTAGGCTGTAAACATGTTTATTTCTGCTGTAAAGTTGGGCATTTTAACATGGGGTCTATGGGGATTGACTCACTTTTAGAGCCAGCCTCAAGTGGCCATTCGAGGAACTGCAGTTTTTGGCACTACTGCACTGGCTTCATTTTTCAGCCTCAGAGGTTGCCACTTGGGGAGTACAGAGACTAGGAGGAAGGGAGGACATTTCTCTTCCTTTGATAACATTAAAAGTAAAGTCAGGCTTTTCTGTCAGCTTCCCGACTCATTTTAAAAAAAGACAGAGAAAAAGAGAGAGCACCAGTGAGAGAGAGAGGGAGAAAGAGAGAGCAGCTGTGGTCGAGTGAGTGAAGAGAAGGAGCGGTGATAGCGAGAAAGCTGGTGAATCAGATCAATAAAATGTTATTGTTTCACAGCAGTTATGTTCCAGAGCACAAACATGCACACACACCCCTGCTCAACCCTGCAGCGGTGCACCACAACGCCTGATTTGGTCTTAACTTTCATGCCACAGGCCGGTCGAGCGCCACTGCAGCCAAAACTCCCACAGCCTAAACGCACTACCTAATTCAAATGAATGGGAGGACTGGCATTTTTGCCGTACCGCCTGATTTGGTCTGAATACGGCCTTAGTCAGACAAAACCAGACATTTGAAGATGTAACTTTGGACTATGTGGAACTTAAACAGATATTTTTCACAATTTTCTGACATTTTATGGACAAAATGATTAACTGATGAATCAAGATATCATCAGTAATTTAACTGGTAGACAATGCGACATGTGAGGACTTTGCTTTATTTTAAGGGGTCACAGGCCAAAAAGGTTGGAATCTACTGAGCTAAAGGATACCTAGCATAAAAACTGTTGTTTATGAGAGCAACAATACATTTGTTGAACCCAGAATCTACGACACACAAGTATTTTCTGAATACAGTGTCTCAATTATGAGCACTTCCTGCTTTTCTTCACCATATATGATTGTAAACTGAATGTCTTTGGGTTTTGGATCGATGATTGGCTCAAACAAGGAATTTTAAGACACCTCCTTGGGTTCTGGGAGATTATACTGGGTATTTTTCACATTGTTTTGACATTTTATAAACAAACTGATTCATTGAGAAACTAATTGTCAGAGTTTTTAAACCTTATAGCTCCTACCTGTGCATCCAGCAGTTTCCATGTCAGAGTTGAACAATAGTAGTTTAAGATTGAAAAGCTATCCTTGATTTGAAACCATATTTTTTCTTCTTATTTCTCATCATGGAGTACAACAGTTGACCAGTCAGCTTGATGCTGTAAAGTAAGAGGATGACCATGAAGAGTAACCTTTGTATTTTGATTTTTTTTTTCAGAGATTATGTGATTATGTTTGTGATTTACTGCTGGAAGAATCAAATGTTCAGCCAGTCTCTACTCCAGTTACTGTTTGTGGAGATATCCATGGTCAGGTAAGCTGAACTGATGTCATGTGTTCTAACCTTCTACGCTAAATTACTCATTTGGAGGGAAAAAAATCAGATTTGGTTTTGCATGTTATTTTCTTTATTGTTCAATGACTAATCTAGCATCTGACTAAGGAAAAGCAGTAAAAAATTACCCTTTTGACTAATACTGGCACATTTACAATGATTTTGATTAATGTGTACTGTACTTGTTAAAAAAAAAAAATTTAAATAAAGAAAATACATAGTGTCAGTCGGTTACTTACAGTTGTATTCAGTTCTTCTAAACCTTTTATGCTATAAAACACAGTTCATGTAAAATGCAAAATGAGTTTGTTTATTTTAATCGGCTAATGGCTAATACTGTGGCACTTATGAACAATCATAGTCTGTTTTCTAAGAAAAACAACAATGAATTCAATAAATGAGTTCTCTTTATTGTTCTGTCTAGTTTTATGATCTTTGCGAGCTCTTCAGAACTGGAGGCCAAGTTCCAGACACAAATTACATTTTCATGGTAAGTTAGTTTTCTTTGTTTCTGTTAATCATGCCTTATTGTCAGTTGGTCAACCTCCATGTTGTAAAAAGCATTTGAATTCTATCTTGCCTTTTGAAAAATGATATTTTAGGGTCATGTTTTCCTCATTTACACAGATGTGATGTGACAGTGATGATTGTCTTGCAACAAACATTGACTTTAATGGTATTCTGACTTTAACTCTAACCCCAAAAACAACATTATAGCATTGTATCCCGAGTTAACCGAGTGTTACAGTTTAGTGGTTCAGTTAGTTTTAATTTTGTGTCGTGCCAGACGTTTGGCCCACCCTGCATGGGATTAGAAACATGGCTATATATACATGACAATTATGACAAGACATTTACAAGTCAAGACGATTTTATTTGTGTAGCCCAATATCACAAATCACAAATTTGCCTCCGGGGGCTTTATAGTCTGTACAGCAATACAACATCCTCTGTCCTTAGACCCTCGATTCAAATAAGGAAAAACTTCTTCTGCATTGAATAGCAGAAGAAAGACAAGAAATGCTACAAGCCTAAAGTTTATCCTAATAAGTCTTTTCCCTCATCTTCCTGTCTCTCTGCAAAAAAGGAGAACACCAATTTTATACATAAGTGTGTTTCCAGGTGTTGGGGAGTGCTACTGCATATGTGTAAAAAGTAGTCTAAAGCCTTTTGTGTCTCCAGAGGGAGCTGTGTGAAATCTGATAAACTGTCTTAAGTGATGTCACTTGAGTAAGCGTGGGTTGAGGTTAGCAGACCCCTGTAGTCCGCTCCTCATCTCTGCTTGAACTTGCTGCTCCTGGCTACATTAGCAGCTACTAGCATAACACACCTGAATCAGCACGGTCAAGTGAATCGAGTCAAGCTGCATTGTGGGTAGTGTAGGCGATAGGTTTTTGACAAGGATGAAGATAAATATCCTTCTAGTCAGCCTATTCCCTTACTGAGCTACACATATCATCCAGTGAACCGTACATGTTTCCCATCCCATATTCCCCAAGCTAACTTTGGTATATGTTTGTGCATATGAAAAATATGTAAGAGCTCTGTTTAGCACTTATTCACACATAGAAAGATGTGTTAATTTGTAGTAGGTTGCTTTAACAAGTCTGATATTCTAGGCAAGTAGCAAACAGGTTAGTCTTATATAAATATGCCTTGTGTGTCCTGAAGACATGTGTTTTGAATGGATGTAGGGAGGTTCTTGATGGTCTCTGACATCTTCTTTTCATTCTCCTAGGGAGATTTTGTAGACCGAGGATATTATAGCTTGGAGACATTTACACATCTGCTAGCTTTAAAAGCAAAGTGGCCGGATCGTATCACACTCCTACGAGGAAACCACGAGAGCAGACAAATAACACAAGTGTACGGCTTTTACGGTAGGTGACATGTTATTCTCTGTCACTATTTATGTGTGCAAATGTGTTCGGTTTTCGTATTTCACAAGCTCATTAAACCACATTGCTATGTATGTTCTGCTTATTTTTAGATGAGTGCCAAACAAAATATGGAAACGCAAATGCCTGGCGGTATTGCACAAAAGTGTTTGACATGCTAACTGTGGCAGCTGTAAGTTCATTTATGGTTCTTTATGGTTTTTATTTGTGGTTCACATTGGTAACATGATAACATTTGCCTGTTGGGCCTATTTTAAGTGTAACATAATTGAATCTTTGATGGTAAGCAGATGTGGATAAATTCTTCACTCTGTCCTGAAGACTCTTGAATGAGGAACAAATTTGATCAAAATAGTCACAGAACCGGCATTAATCTGAGATACAGTAGATGTGCTCTCTGAGGAATATTTAAAAGTATTAGTATTACCATTTGGACCACCTTTGTAATTACAGCAGTCAGTTCCAAATGGTAATATACTGTATGATGATGACACTGATTAGTTTCTGGTCGTGTGGTGGCTAGTTAATTTAAAGGACGGGTTCACAGTTTTTCAAGTTTGTCTTAAAACAACAGTCAGGTGTCCAAATGAACAGTGAAACCTGTTTTTCTTGCTGTAATCATTCCTCCTGTTCATACTGACCATTAGAAGATCCCTTCATAATGCACTTACAATGTGATGGGGGACAAAATCCACAGTCCTCCTTCTGTGCAAAAATGTATTTAAAAGTTTATCTGAAGTGAATATGAAGCTTCAGCATCCAAATGAGTCAAATCAAGTAGATATCTTTCAATGTTACAGTCTTTTTAGTGCCAAAGTCCCTCTTTTTGTTACTATACTTCTACACAGCTCAACAGGGAAACACTGTCAGAGGAAACACAAAGAGGGAATTTGATGCTAAAAAGACTGTAAATGTGGCAGATATCCACTTGATATGACTAACTCAGACTGCTGAAGCCTCATATAAGCTTCACATCAACTTTTAAATGCATTTTTGTACAAAATCACTGTGTGGACACAGGAGGAATGATTACAGCGAGGAAAACCTCTTTCACTGTTCATATGGACACTAGACTGCTGTTTTGAGACACACTTGAAAATTGTGAACCTGTCCTTTAACCCATAAAAAACATATTTTCCTACTTAGAAAAAGGGTTTCAGCTGCGCTTTGTGCTAAATGCTAACATCTGCATTTTAGAATGCTCAGTTATAACACTAGTATGTTTAGCAGGTATTATTTTTACCATCTTAGTTTAGTATGTTAGCATGCTAACATTTTCTAATTAACATTAAACACAAAGTACAGCGGATGGGAATCATTAGTTTTACAGGTATAGGACAACTTGGACGAACAGATGATGGCTGTAGATAAAAGGTCAGAGGAACAAAGTTTTTAAAATTCGTCCCATGGGGACATAAATGCCTCAACCAAATTTCAGTCAGTAGTTGTCAACAGTTCAATAAAAATAAACAAAACAAAAAAATGACAACCTCATGGTGGTGCTAGTCAGGGGATCACCAAAGTCAGTAGGAATCTTCCTCTGTAGACAAGGAATGTGTGTACAATATTTTATTGCAATCCATTCAATATTTGTTGAGACATTTCAGTCTGGACCAAAGTGGTGAACGACCAACTGACATTGCCATTCATTGAGCCAGGCTGCTAGCATGACTAAAAACAGCCCCACAGACACAACACAGTTTATCCTGGTAGCAGCATTGGTGGCAGAAACCATTCAGGTAGGAATTTGCATTAGATTTAAAGTGATGAAACAATGCCTGATAGTTAGTCAGCTAATAACAGGGCTGTATTCCCATACTCACTGAGTAGTAGGTACTGTAATTTGAGCAGTTGTTATTTACAGGGGGAGCCTCTGCCATGCTGCGGTCACTGATCTCCCTAAGTAATGTACAGTATGCAGTAATACAGTATGCACCTTCACATGAGTCGATATTAACAGAATCATTTAGTTTCCAGTTTGTCATGTGATATCCTTTTTTAAGTACAATTTGTATAACTGATAGGAATTACAACAAAGAGGCTGCTAAATGATCAGAGTAGTAAATGGGAGTATTGTCAGTTAAGATCAGACGAGCAGTGAGAAAAGACAACCACAAGGAGCCAGTGCTTCAACCCTCCCCCCAAAAACACACACACACACACCTTTCCAACGTCTTAGGGAGCTACGTCAAACCTGATGAGTATTTAGACTCGGATCATATATTGCTGAGATATTTTCAGAACTGCCTGATTTTGTAACGCCATGTTTCATTTTGAATTTCCAGTTGATAGATGAGCAGGTCCTGTGTGTTCACGGTGGTCTTTCACCTGACATCAAGACTTTGGACCAAATCCGCACTATCGAACGCAACCAAGAGATTCCCCACAAGGGGGCCTTCTGTGATCTGGTGTGGTCAGATCCAGAGGATGTGGATACCTGGGCTATCAGTCCACGAGGTGCAGGCTGGCTGTTTGGCTCCAAGGTTACTAATGAGGTAAGTAACATTTATTTTCATTATCGATGAATCTACTGATGTTCTTGATTAATCGATTATTTGTCCATTATGTAAAAAATCTGCAAATTGTGAGAAATTTGCATCACAAGTACCCAAAGCTCATGGTGACTTTTCAGCATGTCTTGTTTTGTCCAACCAACAGCCAAAAACCCTTATGATATTCACTTTACAGTCATGTATGACAAAGAAAAGCATTAAATAATCACATTTGAGGAGCTGAAACCAGCAATTATTTGGTATTTTTGCTTAAAAATGTAAGAATTATTCCTTTTGTCAAAATAGTCCCAAATTAATTTTCTGTCGATCGAGTGATTGATTAATCAACAAATCATTGCAGCTCTAGAAGTAAGCTGTATTGTCAACAATTGAAACATACTCAGTGGTAACTTCAGTTGTATGAAATTAATGCTCATACCTCTTGTTACCTTTGTTTTAGTTTGTTCACATCAACAATCTGAAGCTCATCTGCCGTGCACATCAGCTGGTTCACGAAGGCTACAAGTTCATGTTTGACGAGAAGCTGGTGACCGTGTGGTCTGCGCCCAACTACTGCTACCGCTGTGGGAACATCGCGTCCATCATGGTCTTCAAGGACGTGAACAGACGAGAGCCCAAGCTGTTCCGCGCCGTCCCCGACTCCGAGCGCGTCATACCTCCCCGAACAACCACTCCCTACTTCCTCTAATGACAAGAGCCAACTCTCTCTCTCTCTCTCTCTCTCTCGCTCTTGCTCTCCCCCCCACCACCACCTTGTCAAACTTATTTATATGCAACATCTTTTAAGAAAGTCACAGGGGTAACATCCCTTTCAGGTCTACAGCATCTTGAGTATGGTTTCTTCCAAAGCTACTGTCTGTTTGCATCACACTCACTTTGTTCTGTCATAACAAAAAGAAATCCTCTTCTGCCCCCGATGAGAAAATTATACTTTTGCATTTTACATTTTGATGTCAGGCATTACTGAAGCACATTAAACATTAAAACTGGGTGCTAACTGCCAATAATACATGTTCAAATAAAGCGTTTTTTTTCTTTTCCTTTAAGTATCAGTATACCAGTTTGGTCTTGTTGCATTTTGAGAGACTAGTTTGCTTCTTCTCACTGTGAAAATTTGTTGAATGGAAGTAAATAGAGCTGTAAGTTACACCTCAGACCCATTGTATAAAGAGTATTAGCTGCTGAGCCCACCATACAGTGTCCTGTCTTAAATGCTGGTTTCATTTTAACTGTTTATTTGTCTTTTTTTTATTTATTGTTTTTAAAAAAGCTCTGCATCCTGTTGGCTCAAGTCAAGTCAATTTTATTTATATAGCACCAAATCATAACAGATGTTATCTCAGGGCACTTTTCATATAAAGCAGGTCTAGACCATACTCTGTACAATATTATTTACAGAGGACCCCCCCTCCCCCCAAGAGCAGCACTTGGTGACAGCGGCAAGGAAAAACTCCCCTTTAACAGAGCCTCGAGCAGAACCGGGCTCTAGGTGGGCAGCCATCTGCCTTGACTGGTTGGGTCGAGAGAGAAAAGAGGGGGGACAGAGAGAGGGAAGAAAGAGAGCATATCACAATGCAAGTTCCATATAGATATGTATAGTAATAATAATGGTAATAATAATAAGACTAATAATAATGATAATTGTAGCAGTGGGTATGTTGCACAGATTCTACAGCTCCGGAGGCCAAAATACCTGCAGAAAGCAACAGGAGGAGAGAGAAGATGCCGAGTTAGTAACATGCATTAATGGGTCATGAATGTGTACAGATGGAGAGGGGGAGGAGGAGAGAGGAGCTCAGTGCATCATGGGAAGTCCCCTGGCAATCTAGGCCTATAGCAGCATAACTAAGGGCTGGTCCAAGGTGAGCCTGGCCGGCCCTAACTATAAGCTTTATCAAAAAGGAAAGTTTTAAGCCTACTCTTAAACGTAGAGAGGGTGTCTGCCCCCCGGACTGAATCTGGAAGATGGTTCCACAGGAGAGGAGCCTGATAACTGAAGGCTCTGCCTCCCATTCTACATTTAGATATTCTAGGAACTACAAGTAAGCTGCATTCTGAGAGCACAGTGTTCTAGTGGGATAATAGGGTACTATGAGCTCTTTAAGATATGATGGAGCCTGACCATTAAGAGCTTTGTAGGTGAGGAGAAGGATACAAATTTTGAATTCTATTCTGGATTTTACAGGGAGCCAGTGCAGAGAAGCTAAAATGGAAGCACACATACTAGGTATTTTTTTATGACAAACATCCACAAGTGTCTTAAACTGGCAATGAATTTTGCAGTTTCTTTTCACTGTCTCTCTGACTAATTTGATAGATTGATGACTCGTTGCTGAAACAGTTCTGTGTACTTACATGTACTAGGCTTTTAAAAGCAATAAGAGTTCAATTTAAAGAAATCTTACAGTGAATGTTCTTGAATATCTCAGCTCAGAAGTTGTGTATGAATCAGAGAACATTGCTATTTCCCCTGTTTTGTAATTTGAATAAAACATTCATTAAGTCTGTGGACTTAACACTTGTTGGCTGCTTTTCCTTCGCGCTGCAGTCCAACTCATCCCAAACCATCTCAGCTGGGTTTAGGTTGAGTGAATGTGGAGGTCAGATCATCTGATGCAGCACTCCATTATTTTCTTTCTTGGTCAAATAGTCTTTACAGAGCCTGGAGGTGTGTTTTTTTTCATTGTCCTGTTGGAAAACAAATGATGGTCCCACTAAGCACAAACCAGATTGGATGGTGTGTTGCTGCAGATGTTGTGATAGCCTTGCTTGTTAAGTGTGCCTTGAATTCTGAATAAATCACCAACAGTGTCACCAGCAGAGCCCCCCCGCACACCATCACACCTCCTCCATGCTTCATGGAGGGAACCACACATGCAGATACCATCCGTTCACCTTCTCTGTATCTCACAAAGACACGGCGGCTGGAACCAAAAATCTCCCATCTGGACTCGTCAGACCAAAGTACAGATTTCCACTGGTCTAATGTCCATTCCTTGTGTTTCTTGGCCCAAACAATTCTCACCTTCTTATTGGTCTCCCTCAGTTGTTTTACAGCAATTCGACCACAAAGGCCTGATTCACACAGTCTGAACAGCCTCTGAACAGTTGATGTTGAGATGCGTCTGCTACTTGAACTCTGGGAAGCATTGATGTGGGCTCTAATCTGAGGTGCCATTAATTGGCGATATCTGAGGCTGATAATTCTAATGAACTTATCCTCTGCAGCAGCTCTTGGTTTTCCTTTCCTGCGGTGTCATAAGAGCCAGTTTCATCGTAGTGTTTGATGGTTTTTGCAACGGCACATGAAGAAACTTTTAAAGTTCTTGAAATTTTCTGGATTGTCTGACCTTCATGTTTTAAAGTAATGATGGACTGTCACTTGTCTTTACTTAGTTGAGTGGTTCTTGTCATAATATGGATTACTACAGTAGTGGAATAGGGCTATTTGCTGTATACCAACACTACCTCAGCACAACACAACTGATGGTCTCTAATGCATTAAGAAGGCAAGAAATTCCACCAATTAACTTTTGAACAAGGCACACCTGTTCATTGAAAACCATTCCAGGTGATGACCTCATGAAGCTGGTTGAGATATTGCCAATAGTGTACAAAGCTGTCATCAAGGCAAACAGTGGTTACTTTGAGGAATCTAAAATGTAAAACATATCTAGGTTTGTTTAAAACTTTTTTGTTTACTACATGATTCCATATGTGTTATTTCATAGTTCTGATGTCTTCAGTATTGTTCAACATGTAGAAAATAGTAAAAAATAAAGAAAAACCCTTGAATGAGTAGGTGTGTCCAAACTTTTGACTCATACTGTAGTTCTGTTGAATATCGGTGTCTTTTGACCTGACCTTTGGCACTGTAGACAGCACACCTGCAGTGCATTATTTAGTCCTATTACATAACTTTGTCACTGCTTTGCTGCTTTTATCTTTATTTTAGGGGTTTTACCTTTTAGTTTTAAAGAAAAGGCTTGGCACATGGCAACAAGTGGATCTTAACATCATTTCAGGGTCACAGGAGAAGTGAACATTTTAAGACATGGTGTAGAAAATAAACAATAAAAACATGCACTAAAGAGGGGAACCCAGTTAACAATGAAATAAAATGAGGGAAAATAATTCCATATACAGGAGATTCTTAACAATGAATGAAATCTAGACAAGCACATCATCTTTTTTTAAATATTAGTCTAGAAAAAAATGTTCCAAGCTACATTTTAATCTACTGGGTGCTGACTGCTTAAGCTTTAGCTACTTTCCAGTGTAGACATGTTGCCCCTTTATGGTCATTTTGTTGATTTTAGGTACATTTTTGTCTGATGAGAGGCAAATATATTTAATTTCAGAAGTTTAACTGTTGGACACAAGATGTCTCCTACTTCACTGTAAAGTAAGTTGAATATTGGACCAGGACTGGCTTCCAAACTAGTTGTGATGTCACAAATCATGCTCATAGGCCCGCCCCTTAAAATCAGATTTTCAATGAGCACAGAGAAACTTTCCACTTTCAGCAGATGAATGTGAAAACAGCCTTCTATTGTCAAACTGCGCATACATCATTCTAAACAGTGAAGCTCAAACATCCAACTGTGGGAAAATAATATATCATATTTGTATGCAGAACAGAACAAGAGGAAAGGAGCAATATTATTGTGATTAACAGAACATACAAATTTTAATTTATTGGGACAAAGCAAGAATCTTTTCCACAGAAAAGCGGTCTTTGGTTTTGCTCAGAATTTATGAATGTATATTAAGATGTATGAATTTCTGGTGTAAAAGGATGCCAGTTTATTTTGATTCACTTTTATAAATAGTCATGTTTGATTCTCTGCCAATAAAGTTAGAATGTTGTAATTAAAACTCATATATGACATAGCTCACACACACATGACTGACTCTTATTATATATATAGGCATTCTTTAGTGGGGAAGCTTTTATTTTAAGGCATAACATAGCACTTGACATAGCTCAAACAATATTTAGAATTAAGATGTCAGGAATATAAATTAAATTCATGTGGATTCCTGCAAATATTGGTGTGGATAGAAATGAGGTGGCAGATAAATATGCTAAACGAGCAACAAGATAAAATACAGATAAGATACAAAAAATAATACATATTATATATATATATATATATATATATATATATATATATATATATATATATATATATATATATATATATATATATATATATATATACATATATATATATATATATATAATATAGCAAGGCTGAGGTTAAAAATCTAATCAAATCAGAAATGAAAAAGAAATGGCAGAGTGGAATAGAGGCAATAAGGGCCGATACTAGTACAACATTCAAAGAAAAGTAGGAGAAATGAGAGGAAGCAATAATAATAGAAAGGAGGAGGACATTATATCAAGGATGAGGTTTGGTCATACCAGTCTGAACAGTATATTAGACATGATGAATAAGCATGCTATGGACAGATGTGAACATTGTGGACTACAGGAAACAGTGGAGTATATACAGTATTTTTTTTACTGTCCTTGAAATCAGCAAGAGAGACAGACACGAATCATGAATAACTGGATTGCTTTTAAATACACCAACTCAGAAAGAATGGATCACTGAAGCAATAGAAGTCTTAAGTTGGAAAAGGTAGCTTTTAGACTGCAAAATAATGAGACAGAATATGCTGACTGCTGACTACTGACTACTGAATACTGAGAAAGTACCCTCTAAGGTGCCCACACAAAGGAAAAACCATACCAAAATTATATAATGGCCGTCTTACTAATGAGTAAATCAGGATGAAGTACCCTACAGAGGGCCTCTATATGTGACAATCTGGAATGACATGCCCTCATGGGTGCCCTTTCAGTGGAAGAAAATGTGATAGTGCTCTGTAAGTACCCCCACAAGATGTAATGCAGTGCCCAATGAGTTGCCGTTGTAATGGGGTGAACTGGAGGTTCTGTAAGGGTGCCCTTTTAGTGAAAAAAGTGGACAAAGTGCCATTTAGGGTTCCCCTAAGTCTAATATATGGAAGTGTAGAATTGGATGCCTTTTCAGTGAAAGAAAAAAACATGGTGAAGTGTCCTATAGGGTGCACTGTATGGGAGAAAAACATGGTGCAGTGCTCTCTCAGTGAAGAACATGAGATACTGTGCCCTTACAATGGAGTAAACTGGCCCTTATTGAGGAAATGAATGTATCCTTTATGGAAGGATACATTCATTCATAGGCTGACCATTAGGAAAATAAAGCAGCCTTAAAAACATGCTGCAGTTGTTGTAGCTGACATCATTCCATTCAGTTGATTTTGGTACAGTACTACTCACTAGTTTGGTCAGTTGCACTTCCTTTAGATTGTCAGTGCAGTCTAAGTCGTAACCTTGATACTAGGACAGTTTGTGAGCTTTTTGCAATTACTGTAAAACAAGTGTATGGATTAAATATTATTAAGGATGCATTACTAATGCCTGTAGACGGTATTTTCTAAGTTGGTTTTATATGTAGGCCTGTCCAAAGCTGTATAACATGCTAAACAATATGCTAGATCAATAGTAGCTAGCTAGCTATGTACTTAGCAATATATCTATACTAAATATTTGGTACAAACTGGAAATCAACCTTGTGGTGTAGTAAAATATTAAAAGGAAATCAGAGTATGATTTTCTCAAAATGTGTTTACAACCCTTTAGCTTGGATTAACTTGCACTTGTAGAGAGGGAGATTGGTTTACTTTATGATTACAGAATGCCAAGAAGAGACAGAAAAGTAAAGAGAATACAAATAGATCTGCAAAATGCAGTTAGAGGCAGCAAGAGAGGAGATGAGCAAGATAAAATACGTTTGCATTATCCATTAGCAATTAAAGGGATGTCCAGTGGAACTTAAACTTCTGCCTAGGCATGTTCAAAAGTTTAAGAAATTTATCCTGTCATGAAACTGTTATGAAATCTGGAAGAGAGTAACCCCACTAACAGACAAAACTCCTCAAAATAAATGCTACATTGCCAGTGACAACTCAGTCAAGCAATTATTTTCCAAAGCTGATCAGGACCCAGCTTAGACACAGACGTGGAGGAGGAAGACTCTCAGATCTGCTGTTGTCCATTCAGAGGGACATCACAATTGACCATAACAAGGTTTTAACATTTACAAACTCATGACCAAAAGAATTCTCCTTTGATTTTATCAATCTTGCTCCTTGCTTCCCTGACAAGACTGCTCAAAATTGCTCAAATAAACTGCTCAAAACTGAGCAGTTTATAAACTGCTCAAAACTGAGCAGTTTATTTGAGCAACTATTAATAGTTCCATGTTTTTACTGCAGATGTGTTTGAGAAACAAACATTTAAAGCATTACCCATTCCCTGTATTTTATTACAGAGATGTTTGCAAAGTAAATGTTTAAAAAGTAAATCCTTTTTAATACAAAGGTGTTATTTTCCTTATATTCTAATTCACCCTATAAAATGTTAATCTTAAATGGGGATGTAGCCTTTTTATCCAAACATGCATCGTTGTTCTCTGCTGATTGGGGTCCATTGAATGTATCAGGTGCCCTTTATATTTTTTTGCCCCTGCCCCCCAGACAGCCTGAGTCCACCACTGTGCTGAAACATGGGTGCCAGTGGAAAAGTACTGTCACTATAAAAAAAAAAATCCAGGACCACCATTATTATTTTTTGTCAGTTCTGTCAGTGCTGTTCTACAGTATTAACATTGTATGTTACCTGTGCTGTAAGATGAAAGTACATGTTTATGACCGATATTGTTTGAGGGGTGCATGGGTAAAGGATTGGTTTAGACTTGTAAATTGGTTTGGAGGAGGTTAGAAATGGTAGGACTCATTTGTTGGTTAATTGTCAGGATTGTGTATCTTTTGTTTTTCTGTTTGTATTTTGTTATTCAATTTTAAAAAAGCAAGAGAGACAGACACTGAAAATTACACTTCAAAGGAATCACATGACACTTGGTATTAGAGAAATGTTGCAGAGGAGTTTAGGTGATGTAGGGTACAGAGCTATTTTTAGATTTTTAGAAAACACAGGACTTCATAGGAGAATTTAAAGGTATACAATGTAGGATTTCACTAAAAAAACTATGTATAGACTCATACAAAAGTAATCCCTCTCAATCATCATGACCCACTAGAAGTGTGTGGCGGTGTATTTCCTTGTTTTCTTATTATTTTGCTGTGTTTGGGACGTTTCTGGGCGTCAGCCTTGGATGTATAAAGAGCCGCAGGTCTGTGTGTCTGCTTGACCAAGGGCGGGGCTCAGCTACACACACGCAGAGCAGAGAGGCCACAGCGGACAGGATGGAGCTCTGTGTTCACACAAAATCTGGCAATGCGGCACCTTCCTGCAGGGGTGTGCGTAGGTGTTTATTTGTGCTTTACAATATAACCACAGTGAAACAATCAAAAATATAGCTTCTCATTCACAGCTTTGTTTTTGCCAGCGCCACTCTCTCGCTTCATTCACTCTCTAGCTCACTTGACCACCACTGCTTTCATTCTCTCTCTCTCTCTCTCTCTGTCTCTCTCTCTCTCTCTCTCTATGTCTCAAATACAGGCAGGGAGAAGAGAGTGTTGTTTGGGGCCCTGAAACAGTGCAGTGTAAGCAAGATGACTTTCTAGTGGTGGGAGGGGATTTGAACTGCACTTCTGATCCTTCAATGGGCAGGAGTGGGGGGGGGGGGGTACCCCATCAGGTTTCAGCAGGAGTGTTGAGAGAGATTGTGGCTACTCATGACCTAGTGTATGCATGGAGAGTAAAACATCCAGACAAAAAACAATTCACCTGGTTGAAAGTGGGAGAAGACAGAGTCAGTGCAGCCTGCCTAGACCGTCTGTATATCCATGGCTGTCACAATAATAGGCTAGTGGAGGCTAGCATACTACCGGTGAATTTTTCAGACCACCATTTAGTTCAGGCTTACATTTCCATTACATCAGGTACATGGCAGTCACCGTATTGGAAATTTAATGTGAGGCTTTTGCAGGATTCCTCTTTTTGTTTGAGTTTTGAAGAGTTTTGGTTGCAGTGGAGAGAAAATACGCTTATGACAGAAAACATGATTGGGCTGCAGCAGAATTTATCAGATTTGCGTAGGGAGTTGGGAGTTTTTCTCCAGGGAAAGGCAAAAGGTGCACTTGTAAGGTCCAGGTTTTCTATGTTGGGGGAAATGGATGTACCTACCTCTTTCTTTTTTGGAAAGGACACATGGGGAAGATAAACAAATGCATAGTGTACGTCTAGCTGATGGGCAGATAACATCTGTGGTGAGGAGGGGGGTGTTGATTTTTACAAAGATCTTTATGCTGCTAATGTGTGTGGCCCTGATTATGTTGATGTGTTACTTAAGGATATCCCTAAGCTTTCTATGGAGCAAAGGACTGAGCTGGACTCTCCTGTTACCTTCCAAGAACTAACTAAAGCAGTCTCTCAAATAGCTTGTGGTCAAGCACCAGGGGTTGATGGTCTGCCTGTGGACGTCTGGACAATAATTGGCCTGGACTGGTTTGACATTTTGTGTGAATGCCTGTGTGCAGGTAGACTCACAGGACAGTCTCTAAACACTTCGCTCATAGAGCCTAAGGATAATCTCCCAGTGTTCATTGTTAAAACTGGGTGGAAACAATTAGAGAGTTTTAAAAAAAACCTGCATTGCAGAACCAATCCAAAGTCTGTAGGGTGGCCCTTCATATTGGGGCGGTGACATGCAGTTCACTATGGAGGAGAATGAAGGGAGAGCATCATTTCCAGTAAGGCGTGTCCTTGACAAAATGTAAGGGGCATAGGTTTGTTAGCGGCTGTTCTCGCCGCCGTTCAAGCAACTACCTTGCATTTAGATATCCCCCAGACTCCACCTACAATGGATATTAATATGAATTAAGGTGCTAGAGGTGTACCTGGGCTCAGAGGGCTGGGTCAAGAAGAACTGGGAGGAAGTTCTACCTAAGGCAGTCTCTAAGCTGGCAAAATGGAAATGGCTACTCCCCAAGTCAGGACACTCTGAAAGGGCAGACTATGGCAAATGGCAAGGTTTAAGTGGAGAGCACTTTATAAGCCCCAAATAACAAAAAGATCTGGGCCGTAGGGCTAAATATGCTTATTACAGTGGTAAATGATATTGCTGGGTTTCAGAAGGTCTGGTGTATAGACGGAGCTGTTTGTAGTGTGGGGGAGGAGGGAATGTGAAGGTTTGATATCATGTTTTTGTATTTTTGTTGATAACTGAGTATGCTGGTCTTCTTATAAGGAATGCTGCTGTACAAGGCTGCAGCTGTGTGTGTATGTGCGGGTAAGGGGCGTGTGTATGTGTGTGTTTGAGGCATGATTGGTGGATGGCGTAAGGGGTGTCTGTGAGGTGTGATTTTGGTTAACTTGTGTTTTTCTCAATGGTTAGGAGCTGTATGTGGTGTTATTTTTAAGTGCCTTGTTTTTTATTACAGGACAGCAAAAGTCTCTCTCTCTCTCTCTTTCTCAACTTTGAATGGTGTGTTTACAAACACCAACTGACAAATCCTTTATAGTATACCTTTAATATATAGTAATAGAGTAGTAACTGTTCTGATCCAGAAGGTGGCGGTAATACAGCTGCAAGCTGTTTGCAAACCGCCATTAAACAACAAGAGAAGAAGAAGAAGCAGAAGAAGCTTTTATTTTGGAAATGTTGACCCAGAAGTAGCTAGCCAGTTGTAGTGGAGCGGAGCCAGCAGCTGTCCTCACCTCCTCACCTCCTCACCCTGCCTCCCACTGCCTCCGCGCCTGCCACGGGACAACAGCCTCTCATACGGAGTACCATTAGGCTTCAGCAGACTGCTGGAGGACAGGCTCAGCAGACAGCGGTCCAGTGTCAGTCACACAGTGAGATGCCAAAAAAGGCACCGCTTCACCGACACAGCTCGTCGTGGCTTTTGCACTGATTCCTGAGAAGCATCTCTGTGGTTCTCTGTCCTGTTCACCATCAACGTTATCCGGCTGGCGAGGTAGGAACAAATGTGTATTATACAAGCAGGGGAGGTTCAAACTGATGTAAGTTAGCCAGGCGGTGTAACTGACACATATTACTGGTTATCGTCGTCAGCGTTTGTTGTCCAGGTGTTTATTTAGTTGTGACGTTAATGGAGTCGTGTCCTGACTTTAATTTGACGATGTTGGGGATGATAGAAGGCTGATATAACGTTAGATACAGAGCATTAGCCATGTTATAGCTTACGGCTAAATTAAGCTTGGTCCCATTAGTAGCTAGTTTGGTAGATTAATGTTAACTCGAGGGATTCACTGTCACAGGAGTTTACATTACACGCTCAGCAACGTTACGATTTTAAACATAAAACAATAGACAGCCAGCAACCCTTGACCGAGTCCTTGTGATTTTTATGCATATTTGTTGTGACATGATTTCTTTCAGTAAGAAGTAATTCACGTATGTGTCCTGTCTTGCCGTGAGGGACTCATTGTAGTTTATTTCTCCAATCATTGCGTCCGCAGACGTCCCGTCATGTTCACGTCAAAGACCGCGGCGGCGTGAGCTTTTTCTCGTAAACTGAATGAGAGCTGTGGGATGTGAAGTGTTCAGTCCTGCACGGAAAATACCTGCATATTTTTATCATCTTAGAACAATATGTCCAAGGCGAGAACCGTTCGTTGAGATATAGCTACAGTATATCAACCGCGCAGGTGTTTAAGACCCTAATTAAGGATAACAGGATATACGCACGTTGGGGGTTTTAGAGTAGTGCATTGGTTGGAGGTGGTACTCGGGATGTACAGCAGCTGAGGTGATCCTGCAGGCTTTCTCTGGCGACACTGACAGCCTCCCACCATCATACATCTATAGGCACACACAGATACCACATCTAAGGCTAGCCATGATACACTCAATCACTTATGAGGCAGAATAAACATTTTATTGGCTGCAAATGGTTTTAATAAAGTCAGTATTTATGTGAAAAATGTGACCTGACTGTGTGCTGCCTTGACCTGATTGCACCATCTTAGCGTACTGGAGGTTGCAGCCACTGTGAAAATGAAATCTGGGACAGCCCAGGTCAACCTAAAAAAGGTGACCATGTGACGCATTTCCTCCATACTTTCTTATTTCTATTCATATGTAAGTAGGGCACCTGTAAGACACTCTGCAACCAGCAACGTCTATTTAGATATCAGTAGTTTTCTTGTCATTGATTGAAATGAACGTCTTATTTAACATTAACACATCAGAAGTTCACATTGGTACAAATTGTACTTTGGTCTGTTTGCTGCATGTTGTACTATTTTCAACCATTTATAACTAACCAGTAATTGTTTGTTTTATACAGTACCCCCCACAGTCTATATACACTATTTCTGTTTTTCTTTTTTTGTAATCAGGTGTGAAAAGTCACTGTCATGACTGGAGCTGAGACTGAGGATGATATTCCGTTAGGCGAAAGGAAGACTGTCACAGATTTCTGCTATCTCCTGGACAAGTCCAAACAACTCTTCAATGGGCTAAGGTCAGCTTTTACTGTATTTAATTCTCTCCAGTCTGCTGTGCTGCTCCTTTTTGTAATCAAGCATTAGGGCTGTGCGATATGACGATATATATTGTGTGACGATAGAAAAACGTCTATCTTTTCATATTATGCTCTATCGTTTATTTCATTGAGCCGCAAATCACACTCTTTACTGCAATATTTTTCGTCATTTGGAGTCTGTCCATCTTTGCGCAGATTACATTAATAAATGACTCTTCTTGGCTTTTTACTCACAAAGCTTTTATTGCACTTACAGCAACGTAATGAGTGTAGTTGTCGTCAACTTGAGTACTGCACCTGGTTCACTGTCTCTCCTCTGCTGCGCTGTATGTGCAGCACACACACAGAGGGCTCAGCCCCGCCTGCGGTGAAACACAGAGAGCAGAGGAGAGTAGTGCCACCATAAATGACAGAAAAACACAGTAGAGACTATGTTTATTTATGTTATTTACCTAATTTATGTGCACTTGTTTCATTTCAGCTCAGTGAGAGTCTCTACTCTGTTTTGCTCTCATTTATTGTCGCGCTACTCTCCTCTGCTCTCTGTGTTTCACCGCAGGCAGGGCTGAGCCCTTCATGTGTGTGCTGCACACACAGCACAGCAGAGTAGAGACAGTGAACCAGGTAAAGTACTCAAGTTGATGACAACTACACTTGTTACCTTACTGTAAGTACAATAAAAGTTTTGCAAGTAAAAAGCCAGGAAGAGTCATTTATTCCATGCAAAAGATGGACCGGCGTGTGTGTGTGTGTGTGTGTGTGTGTGTGTGTGTGTGTGTGTGTGTGTGTGTGTGTGTGTGTGTGTGTGTGTGTGTGTGTGTGTGTGTGTGTGTGTGTGTGTGTGTGTGTGTGTGTGTGTGTGTGTGTGTGTGTATGTGTGTGTGGGGGGTGTGTGTGTGTGGGGGGTGTGTGTGGGGGTGTGTGTGGGTGGGTGTATCTAAAAATCTAGCCCAGTACACAAGCACACAATTAATGTCCAGTGCCAATGGAGCAGTGTGTCCATTATGTAAGGTGTGTAAAACTGAGATTTAAGGTGAGCTCAGAGAAAATTCATGTACTTTCAGTTACATTCATTCGGTCACTTGCTGAATCCCGTGCAATCCCTGGCCTCTTGTTATCTTATATGAAAATATGGCATTCCTGTGCAGTGATCTATACAGGAGAGGTTCTCAGTCTTTGCAGATATCCTGAGTTTACGTATCGGAATTAACATCAGGAGAAGAAATTGGAGCATCCTCTTAAAGGGGACCTTCCTGTTATGATATCGGATGTTAAACATGGTCGTAGTTCCAAAACTTGAGGCTAACGTATGTAGAAATGCTCCCTGCAAGTCAAAAGCCAGGGCTTCAACCTGCTCTGAACGCTTTGTTTGCAACGTTTTTTTCTACCTTGCTGAAGAGCTCACATTGGCTCATCGCACATGCCCATAAACTGCTGTCCGCTCCGTAGCCTTGGTTGCTAAAGTTGATGCTATGGTTTTTCCACGTGTTGTTTGTGTTGTCCAGTCTCATATTTCGGATTGGATTCCAACTCAAACTTGTATGGATGTATTTGAGAAGTTGACATCTCAAGTAAAGAACAAGAAAAAGAAGTGAAATCCTGCTACCATAGTTAGTTTCATAGTTTGTTGACGTGCCCTCTGGAGCCGGCAGAAGTTTTCCAAGGGGCAGCTTGCAAGAGCTGGCCAATCAGAACAGAGTGGGCTCATCTTTTATATGTTGTCATTGAGCATAATGCAGGGTTTGGCAGACTTGGCCATTATCAAGGTTCTTTCTAGTGATAGGTTTTGAAAGAATCTCTGCATGTAGAACTTTGTAACACCTCTGTCTTTATGAGGAGCAGGAACCAATTATTATGTGTGTTCCCACTTAAAGCACCCATCTAAGCCTGTACCTACTTGTGACATTTTGTTGTGAGATGATAAATATTCCACACAGTGGAATTTAATGTCCCTTCTTTATTGGCTTTAGTGGCACTTTCTTCCTCAGACAAAACTGTTAATAAACATAACAGCATGTATGCGTGCCTCACTGACATTCTGCCAGCTTCTATTTATGGCAGATATTTGACTACTTTCCTGATCTGGAAATTGAAACCTTTTTTTTTCTCCTTGTGATTATGTAATTGAAGCAATTACCAGCTGAACATCACTGACCTATTTATATTAATAGGCTAATTGTGAATGGTTGTAGATTAATTGATGCTCCACTATCACAGTTATATACTGTCATTTTTATTTATTTTTTATTGTCAAGACATTTTCAACATTAAATAATACCAGTAACATATTTGTAATAATATTTCTGTCATTCATGCAGTCCTGTTGGTGGATTCTTTTAGCTTCTAGCTCTATTTTCAATGTTGCCTGTGTTTTTTTAGTCATGGATAATGTCCACTTTCCCATTTTTCTTCCAGTTCTTTCTTGTAGTCTTGAAATATGTGGTCAGTGTTTCCATCAAGAAGATTTCCTCAAAAATGACTAGTTGTTGGTCCTGAGTCGAGGAAGCTACTTTTCCCCACTTCCTTGTAATCACTTGTAATACCAGCTATTAATGGCATTTTAACCAAATATCTATCTATTTTCTCAATTAACTTATTAATTACTAGGTCCATAAAAGATTTTTTTAAAAACAATGAAAAATACCCATCAGGATTTCCCAGACTTCAGGTGACTTCTTCAAATTTCTGTTTTTTTTTTTGTCAGACCAACAATCCAAAACCCAAATAATTCAGTTTAAGGGAAGGAAAGGAAAGGAACAGCAGCAAATTCTCACATTTAAAAAGCTGGAACCAACAAAACAGAAGTTTTTCCCAAAGCACACCATGCAATGATTCCTTTTTCTGCCCATCAAGCTGGTTTAAAGTTACTATCAAAAGCTTTCCAGTGTAATACATTTTATCTTTCTGTATCTTAGACAGTGTTAGTATTTTGAAGCACAAATGTAACTATACATTTCTATGTTAAAACACTGTTACAGTGGCTCCTGTTCAAAAGACACAGGAGTATAAGGTGCTATTTACTGATGGTATGTGCTGTGCAACATCTGTATTCATGCTGTCTATGGCCCAAAGCTCACGTCACTTCAGACAAGCACAGTTGAACATGGGTTTCAACAAATTCATTTGATACTGTAGCCTACTGACATATCTATGTAAAGTAAATGCTTGAGTGCTGCTGCCAGTAATAGATGTATACTCACACTGAGATGCTCAGTTTTCAGTGTTAAAAACAGAAACTCCAGCTTTTCATTTTAGCGAGGCATTTCACTGATACACATCGAAATCAGCTTACTTATTAGTACTACTGTGAAAACACATGTATAATGTCTTCTGTGGCTCTGGAGGAATTTACAGAGTTGTGTGAAGAAGTCAGGATTAGGTCTGCAACCAATAATTATTTTCATTATTGATTAATCTGTGGATTATTTTCTCAATTAATTGTTAATTTGTCTATAAAATATCAGAAAACAGTGAAAATGCCCATCACAATTTCCTAGAGTCATTCCTCTAGTCATTCCTAGAGATTTCTTGTTTTGTCTAAAGTCCAAAGAGAATCCATTTATTATAATGTAAGAACAAATGAGAAGTACATTTTCACATTTAAGAACCTGGAACCATCAAATGTTTGGCATTTTTGCTTGAAAATTGACTTAAGCAATTATTCTATTATCAAAATAGAATATCAGTCGACTTATCGATTAATCAACTAATCATTGCAGCTTTAGTCAGAATATCTCAGCCTCTGCTGCATCAATTTTGCCCATTCTTTTTTTTTTCTTTTTGTCTCTTGCAAATCACACGTTTCCCAAGTAAATACTAAATTGCTAAAGATAACCTTACCTGCCAGCATTTCTTTTGTAAATAATTGCTTACCTCATGTAGTAATTTAGTTTCAAGTTACACTAAACACATGTGCAGAATTTAAACTCGATTTAGAAACATTTTAGTCCAAAATAAAATAACAGAAAACACTAATAGGTCTTATTTTCCCACCAACTCTAAAGTTAAGATTTCTTTACACATAGTTTGTGTCAGTCTGTTTCACTTGTCAGGGATATATTAAATATATAATTTAATAAACTATTAAAATTCCAGTTAATCTACCATATACTTGCACATCACTGTGATCTCCAAAAATTTCAATTCATCAACGATATGAAGAGCTGCCTTTCCTGCTGAGAGAGCAGCAGGTTGTGAGGGTGAGATCAGAGAGTGCAGGAGACACCTTTTCTTTCTTAAATCGGTGGCTTTAGGAAACCTAAAAGCTCAATATTGTAGTTCTTCTGCAGTGCTGCTGGCACTGACTCCAGCACCAAAAACAAATAAATAACAGGTTTGCCTCAAAATTGAAACTGCGTCAATGTTCATCAATCAGGTGCTCCTACCAGAATTTAGCAAAATTTTTTATATTTGAATTCAAGCCAAGGTCAAATCCTCAAGTTGACTCTTAAATAACTGACACAGGTTCTTTAAATGATCTTGAATGTTTTTTTTTCTGATATTGTTCCAGTGAATATCACAATACGCTCAGAAAGACTGTAGAGTGCAAACAGACAGACCGGCCATCTGGAGTAGCAGTTTTCCTGCTGAGCTAGTGAACCTGTCATCTGGTGAGCCAACAGGATAACACTGACAACACTGAGAGAGAAATAGAAAAGGGCCAGGCCAGAGCTAGATTGATAGTTGAATGCATAAAATGATAAATTGATTAGACAGACACCCACTCCTCCCTGCTTCTGCCCTGTCACCTTGATTTTGGTACGTTCTGCTTGTTATGATCTGAGCTGAGTGACACATTGCGTTTGTGGTGGATTAGTCAGAACTGATGCTGGTTTCTCGTCATGTTTGTTTCATGTTTGTATCACCGACAGAATGGCATGATCATCAGCTCAAAGCACCTGTTTTGAAGGGCTCACACACTCAGACCCATGTGAAATGATTTTAGCGTTCATACTGAGCTTGAGTATTCTGACTGGACTTACATTTGAATCCATATGTTACAGCAAAACAAACACTGCAACCCGAAATAAAAAATCCAGCTGGCTGTTGCATCTTTTCCTGTCTTTCTACTGTTATGATCATAAAATGTGACACAAGAATGGATTAATCGGTCCGAATGCCGCCTCGAAAAAAACTCAACAAATGGTATGGTCTTTTAAAGTACATTAAAGGACAGGTTCACAGTTTTTCAAGTGTGTCTAAAAACAACAGTCAGGTGTCCATATGAACAGTGAAAGAGGTTTTCCTCGCTGTAATCATTCCTCCTGTTCATACTGGATATTAAAAGATCCCCTTCAAATTAGGGCAGTGCAATATGACGATATATATCTTTGACAAGAGAAAATGTCTAACGTTTCATATTATGCTCTATCGTTTATTTCATTGTGATGCAAGTCACACTGTTTATGGCAATATTTTTTATCATTTGGAGTCTGTCCATCTTTTGCTCAGATTATATTAATAAATTACTCTTCTTGGCCTTTTACTCATGAAGCTTTTATTGCACTTACAGTAACGTAACGACTTTAGTTGTTGTCAACTCTCCAACTCTCCACCGTTGTCTGTCTCTCCTCTGCTGCGCTGCACACACACAGAGGGCCACGCCCACACTGAGAAAGAGAAGAGGAGAGAAGCAGCGAGACGGCAACCATAAATGACAGTAAAACGCAGTAGAGACTTTCTTTATTTATGTTATTTACCAAATTTATGTGCACTTGTTTAATTTCAGCTCAGTGTGAGAGGCTCTGCTGTCATTTTTGGTGGCGCTACACTCCTGCTCTCTATGGTTCACTGTGGGTGGAGAGACAGTGAACCAGGTGCTCCAGTGAACCAGTACTCGAGTTGACAACAACACTTGTTACGTTACTGTAAGTGCAATAAAAACTTCGGGAGTAAAAAGCCAAGAGTAATTCAATTTAATTTAATTTAATCTGCGCAAAGGATGGACAGACAGCATGGGGGTTGGGGGGGGGGGGGCACAGACCAACTATTTATTTATTGAATTAAAATGTGCTATATTGGGATAGGTATCATTATCGGGATATGAAATGACCTATATCAGGATATGAGATTTTGGTCATATCGCCCAGCCCTACTTCAAATGTGTTTTCAATGGAAGTGATGGAGGCCAAAATCCACAGTGTGTCCACACAGTCATTTTGTGCAAAAATGCATTTAAAAGTTGATGTGAAGCTTATATGAGGCTTCAGCAGTCTGAGTTAGTCATATCAAGTGGATATCTGCCACATTTACAGTCTTTTAAATACATTTTTGCACAGAAGGAGGACTGTGGATTCTGTCCCCCATCACTTACATTGTAAGTGCATTATGAAGGGATTTTCTAATGGTCAGTATGAACAGGAGGAATGATTACAGCAAGAAAAACATGTTTCAATGATTATTTGGCCTCCTGACTGTTGTTTTAAGACAAACTTGAAAAATTGTGAACCCGTCCTTTAGAATTCATGCAAAAATAGGGCTTTATAAAGATTACATGGACGTTAAACGAAATAAGAATTTGTATAAAATATTGGAAGACAGGAATTCATTTGCTTTAGAGAATTTTTGTATTTCTTTGTATACCAAAATCCTGTTGTTACAAAATTCTCACATAGAGATATTATAAACATTTAACACAGTGGGCACCATGAGTAAACTTTTTATTACGTGATTTTGAATACTTCAGCTGACACTGAGGTGTAGAAGTCTTAATTTGGATATGTTTTTGAGGTCTGTTAGTCACTAATGTATAGAGTAATCTCCTGGTCATAAAGAAAAGTGACTTGTGTTGACTACCAGTGTTTTCCAATTCCATTTTTTTTTTATTTGGACATGTTAAAAGAAAAAAATAATAAAAGATATAAGCAAGAAAACAAAACAAACAAACAAAATCATCAGCAAACATATATCAAAATCCCAGTAAACAATTCAAACAAGGCATTACATGTTTGAAAAGGAGTAGGAAGAAGTTAAAAACTTTTCTAGTCCTAAGCCCCCCCCCTTTTTTTTTCTTTAATAATAAACTTTTATGATTAATAATAAACTTTTATGATTAATAATAAACTTTTATTATTAATATAAACTTTTTGGATTAATAATAAACTTCTGTGATTAATAAAAGTTTGTTTTTAGCAGGAGTGTGCATCAAATCTTTTGCACACATTCATTGCACAAGTGTGCTTTACCTGAAAGGACCAAAAGGTCAAAGCTCTTCCTTGGATGTTCCAAAGTCATTCCCTGGGATTATGTGTTAAGTGTCAGAGAAAACTCTCCACACCCTGAGGGATTAAAGCACCATGAGTGCAAACAACTGTATTTCCTGAAATGTTTCACTGTTCCTTTAATTGCAGGCTGTTCGTGGGGCTGAAAGCATCCAAACATGATGTATATGACGTTCTCTTTTTTTCTTCTCTGTCTGTTGTGCTCTTTGCTGCAGAGACCTTCCTCAGTATGGACACAAGCAGTGGCAGTCCTACTTTGGACGGACTTTTGATGTCTACACTAAGCTGTGGAAATTTCAGCAGCAGCACAGGTTATTTCCATCTCTTACTAATGTAATAGTTCACATTGTTTGCAAAGTCAGAATGGATGAATGAAGACTGCTGTGTTTCAATATGTGGTTCAGTGAGGTGAAGGGTGGCGATTCAATTCAGCAGTCACATTTTTTAGTTTTGCAATGTTAGTTTGACAATGAGGAAACATACTGAGTTGGATCAGTTTGTTTTAATGAGCTTAGAGACATATATAGTGTCACAACTTTGCCCAAAGACAGATGCACATGTAATAGGTGATGACCAGATGTTCTGTCACTACCAGGTGTTAAATGATATCATTGTCTAGTGTTCAGTATTATAATTTCTCATTCATTGACAGGCAGGTTCTGGACAGTCGCTATGGCTTGAAGAGATGGCAGATTGGGGAGGTTGCATCCAAAATTGGACAGCTTTACTACCACTACTAGTAAGTCACACTATGTCTCAGCCACATGCATTACCAAATGCTTTCACAGTCTCACTGTTTTCAAATAGTTTTTGATATTAGAGAAACGGCCAAAATACTGCAAACAGTCAAGGCCTAGAGAGGGCCTTTCGTGTTTTTTCACAAGTTTTGCAGTCACCATAGGAAGGGGAGGGTGAGGGTGAGGCAGGTTATTCAGTTAGATTTCACTAAATCTTACACACTGGTCCTTTAAACACACAATATGTAATTTCTGCCGCTAGGGGTCAAAACAATAAAAAGACAGAGTTTGATGATGTCTCCTTCTCTCCAGAACAAACACACATGGAGATTAAAACTGGGAAAAACACTGAATAAAGCAGTTTCACATAAAAAAATCAGTGTTTCTCCGGCGCTGGTCGGTGGACACAGTGCCGGAGAAATTATCCTAAAATCCTTCACCCGGTTAAAAGATATAGTTAAAAATGACCAAGATCTAAAAAGTTTATCATAAAAATGTGGCTTAAAACTGAATAAAAGTCAATTCATGACAGTTTCTGGCAGACAACCACAACGCCAATCTATTACCTTGTGTGCGTATACTCTTTGGTAGAGGGGGTATGACACCATTGACAGGCGACCAAATGAAAAGGATCATTACCTTGATTTATAATTTATGGATAATTTAATCAAGGTAATTGATTAAACCATAATCCTGGGTTTGAAAATTGTTGGAAACATTTGGGATAATGTAAGTACACAACAAAATATATAACATAGGTCTAGTTGTTTTTAGACATTTTAATGCGGAATAGTTACATATTATAGCTTTAATAATAAAATTATAGCTTAAATAATAACGAATTCTCTGAGTTATATAAAATTCAAACAAATATTTAAAAACGGGAGTTATCGCACAAATAATTCAAATTCATTTGAATTACCGCATGACTAACTGATTATATTTATTGGATTTGCCTTTTCTCTTAGATAGTTTTCAGTGTAGGGAGAGAGGAAATATGGGACAAATGTCCTGGGCTCCATTTTAAACCAGGACATCATGCTATGAAGCAGCGTTTGTACGAGCGGTTCCCACTTTTGTTTGTGGACGCACATCTGTGCACACAAGCATACAGATGATTAGATACACATCCCTGGCAAAACTTTTGTGTTATTCCACTGATTGACTTTGCTGCCTTTGCTGGTGCATTGATACATATACGTATGAATGCACCAGCAAAGGCAGGGAAGAAGAAAACTTTGACACAAACATGGAAGTAAACAATGCATTGTAAACACAACTTTGTTTGTTTACAAGAAAAACCCCACAGGGCACCTTTAACTGCAAGTTGTCTGGCATGTGCTGCCAGTTAAAGGCAACGTGTAATCCAACCCTGGATTTCTGTGAATTTGGACTCCACACGTTTCCTGAATTTAACTTTGATTTCTCTTTTTTTACGTAAATCTTATTTGAAATACGCTCCACTCCAGAGATGGTAATTCACTGGTAATACACCTTGTATTTTCTAATCTTTATTGACAGCCTTCGTACCTCAGAAACAAGTTACCTGAATGAGGCCTTTTCATTCTACTCAGCCATCCGTCAGCGATCTTACTACTTTCAGGTCAATAAAGAGGACAGGTAAGCTCCAAAAATACTTTTTAAAAAATGTTCTTCTTAAAATATTTGTTAGTACTACTAACTTCTGTAGTTGCCTTTGCTTGGCATATAATAAGTTGTATGGACATTCAGTTTTGTTAAAGCTGCATTAATTGATTTGTTTTTACTGCTTGCACAGCGGAAGAAGGTATAAACACAATATCATCACCTTTTAAAGTTGATATGGTGAACATGTCAGCAAACAATTGTCTATTTTACACATCAAATATACATATACACATATATATATATATATATACACAACAAAACAAAAGGTTAAATGCTAATTTAACATGCTAGAATTAAATCCCCCAATGCTCCTTTCAGTACTGTGGATAGCACCACTCAGCCAGACATGCCAATATACTTAATGTCAAGTCTTGCAAGTCATTGTTCAGTTGAGCTCTATTTACAGCAAACTTCAATATTAAATAGAAAATAATCACAACATGCAATAGCACAACGTGCTGTCATCATAAAAATAAATAGGCTACAGTATATGCCTACTTGTCAGACTAAGAAAACAGGGATCTTCTTTTTATGCTTTCTTGTGAAGGGGTCATCCATGGCGTGTCGCCCCTCTTTTACCCACATCTGCAAATCTGAGCAGGGCAGAAGGCAACCCCTGCTCCATTTACTGCATCATCACATAGCCTAGACGCAGTGTTTGTACTACAGACTGTTCTCATGGTGCAGTGCTTCACATAGATTTTTTTAAATACCCTTTTTTTAATTTTAGATATTTTATATGGTCTATGGGTGAAGCAGCATAAATCACTATGAGGGGGATACATTTTTGTTCCCACTGGGGATAACAATAACTCATCAGAGGCAGGATTATATAGACCAGAGGGGGGGGGAATCCCCACCATCCCTCCAGCAGATCACACCCTGCCTATATTATACATACATCAGTCAAGATGACATATTTTGGGGAATACCTGGTTATTTAATATGTCTAGAAAAATTTGCGAACTCTTCATATATTCAGCTGTTTTAAAAATGAAGCCAAACGAACTTTTCTTGTTCCCAAGATTACGACTATGTTCAGCAAACTTCAAGTCTAGGGTATTTCTTAAAATTTCTCAACCACAGACAATGACCAGTTGTAGGTAAAAACACAAACGTGCTAATTGCAATCCTCAGACTGATAAGTGAACCACAAGCTGTTATCAGTAGCCTTAATGAACAAAGCTTGAAATGTGACTGTACTTTACTGTGGATTTGTTTTATCTTACAAGTTCTTATCTTCTCTCATCTTCTATTAGGCCAGAATTAGTAGTGAAGAAGCTTCGATATTATGCTCGCTACATAGTCGTCTGTTTACTGCTCAACAAGATGGACCTAGTCAAAGTTTTGGTGAAGGTATGGAAGCAACATTTTCGAAACTTTGTTACTTGTATCATAAAAACACCCCCTGCCCCCTGTGTACCCCATGTAGCATTCATAGCATTCATTTCAGTGTCTCACCTGGGCTTCCTGTAAGAAGATTATGCTGAAATTACACACTGGAAAGGATTTTCACCATTTCTCAAACACTCTCCACTTACAGTTATTAAGGGACCTGGTGAAGGATGCTCTCTCCATCTCGGTTGTATAACAGTTACTCACAAACCAAGCAGCTCTGTATGACATGAGAGAGCAGGTCCTTGCACAGAGGGAGGGGTCGTGAACAGCCACAGAGTAGCTGCTTCTGCCAGCCAGTGCATGAACGACCAGTGAGGAGCAATTCAAATTAGGTAGACAATTCTCCATAACTCTGAGGCAAGTACAGGAAATTGATTCTCTGAAGTAATAAATGGTTTAGCATGTGTGATTGTTTGTGTTGAGACAAATTCATTGCCAGCACAAAGTTTTCGTGGGATCCACTGCTCTTTGTCCAGTGAGGCTGTAACTTACGGGGAAACCATGACCTGACAAAGGATAGATCTGTATGACACAGGAGGCTCTTCCAGCTCTAGTTTCTCATATGCATTTTCCATACTGATAGCATGAGCTATACATCCATGGGCTAAGCGAACTAGCATGGTTTAGCATGACATGGTAACAGACAACAACTAACTCACTGCAAAAACTTTCCAGGTGACTCGCATGTAAGAATTTGCTAAGACATAGACTTTGGCTGTGTCTGAAATCATTCCCTCATTCACTCATTCACTATTCCCTATATAACAGACACTCACTAGTTTGCTCTATGGTGAGACACTCACTCATCATCATCATTTTGCATTATCAGTGTCAGCTGTGAACTCCAACAGTAGAAAGTAGTGTATATGCCATGGACACAACTTTTTTTGCTCCATTGTGGAATTTGGACATTCAGATAGAATGGTGGAGGGTAAATATAGTGCTCTATATAGTAAATAGGGAGGGATATCAGACAGAGCTCTACTTAAAGTGTGTGAGGCAAATTTGACTATTATTTGATTCACAGGCAGAAAGTCACAGACCAAACCATCGTGTATTAATTCAGGGTGAATATACGTACCCTTACACCCCTAACCCATGTGAATGCATCCACTGCCAGTGGTGTGTTCTGGCCTTTCTACAAACAGGATTGTCTTTGTGCGGCTAATCGGTGCCCAAATCTGATTTATTATATCTTGATGAGGTCTCCATTTCTTGTACAGGGAATTGCCCCAGACAGCAAATCTGCACATAAAATCTGAACCCCAGGTACTCGAGTCATTCTCAGAGGGAGGATATGTGCATTGTTCCACAGTATCCATTAGTGTACCTGCATGTGGAACTGATGGGAACACAGCCGCCCTTGATCACAGATGAAGGCCACCATATTGTCCTTCCTCACAGTACATGATGGCTTCAGGAAATGGAAGAAAATGTTTTAGCATTAAGAAGACTGCTGGTAGCCATAAACAGTTAATATGGGCATATTTGAGATGCCTGCTCCAAACTCCATTCACAGTCTTGCCCTTTTAGGACAGATAGCTTCAGTGTCAAGAGTTCTGATAAATGCTAAAACAGGAGGCTGAGCACTGGGCTGTTCATAGATGCTGTCATGGAGGTTTGGGTTGGGCCTGAAAGACACCAAGGCAAAAGTCTGCCTAAGGGGCAGCTGCACCATGGCCTGCATCTTATCTGGAAGACAGAGCTGCTTGGCTTTATTCATGCTTCTTAACTTCACACCTATTCTGCATGGAGGTAAGAGCGGTGCCAAGTATGCCCTTGGAAAAACTTGAATGTCCAAAATATCCTGCTTTTCCTTAGTGGAGAAGTGGGTCAGTTTGACCAGCCTGGCCCAAGGCCACCTGGCTACAGTGCTGGATGCACAAACAAATGTTGGTACTTTGTAATGGTAATCTCATCCCATGCAGCCATATCAGGAGTGTAACCGGTGTGGTGGAAGACCTGCGTTATAGAAGAGGTGGAGGTGACATTGAGAGCTCTCTCTGCTAAAGATTCCACCTTTTAAGCTCCTTGGATGGAATGCGCTGCCTCCAATGGCTCCATAGGATGCTTTCAATTCCTTCAAAACACGGGGAAGATGCCTTTTGGATTAGGGTCTTGCTGGAATATGAGTTCTCCCTTTAGGACACAAACGCATGGAGAAGTTACATAGCAGCCTGCTTAGCTTGAGATGATCCTTTTCTTTCCTTAAATTTCTGTTTCGTCATGCCACATTTACACATGCTGTGCATGTTCATGCTGAGGCAGAGCTGAGGCCAGGCAGCCTCACCAGTGGCGGTCAAGATATGAGAATAGACAGTATCTTCATCTGATAGATCATATACAGTATATATACAGTATATATAATATGTGGTTCAGTGAGGTGAGTGTATATATACAGTATATACCCATACTCAATGCAATGAAGGGGAACATTTTCTGCTCTGACTTGCAGCACTGTACAGTAAAATGCTTCCTTTTAAAAATATGATATATGGGTTTGTGATGTTGTGCTCTCTCTAAATGTAATAACAAAAAAAATATTTTTAAAAGGGAACATTTTACAGTGTTGCAATTCCTTAAGAAGCAGAAAGTATGTACAATTTTTTGGACTCAGCACTTGGACATGAAAGATGTGCATGTGTTCTGCACACTTTTGAATCAATATGAAACATTTGTCATCTGAATTGCTTTCATTTCAGTGGAGGTTTGAATTAACAATGGGGAAATGTAATCAGTGATTGTGTTTTAACTTAGCCACTTAGCCATCTCCCATCATTTTTTTATCTTTCTTTTGTTCATCAGCAGTCTTTTTACAATTCTCACAAATGGAGCCCATATGATGCAAAATAATAACACAGACACAAACAGCTGAGAATCCAGGCAGCTTGATGTGATCGGTGACACTGGCTTTTCGAAGGAAAACTAAAACTTTGATGCAGCTTTTTCCCAGAATACTGGGGCAAGTTGGCCCTCTTCCTGAAATGCCCATGAGACCTTATGTTATAAATCTAGCACAAGACTTGCAAGTTTTACAGTAGTCTGGAAAAAGTGTTTGTATATTTGTAAATATGCATCTGGAACTTCCTACCTGTCTGCTACCTGCAGGAGCTATCTGAGGAAATTGAAGATTACACCCAGCGATTCAACACAGAGGACCAATTGGAATGGAACCTAGTTCTACAGGAAGTGGAGGCTTTTGTAGAGGTAATCAACTCTCCAAATGTAAAGTAACTCAGAACTTTAACTGTTGTCTGTTTTATTACCCAACATGCATGTTACAAAATGTTTTTTTAGATTGTCCTCAGGTCTACTGAGTTCTTGTGTGTCCTATAATTGTGTAGTCTGTGACTGGGTCAGACAAAATGGTGCAGTGTACAACAAAGTGAAGGCAGATGTTAATGACTGAAATTGTAACATTAGTGTAACATTTCACCTTACTGGACAGACAGCCAGGTAAATAAAGAAGTTCCTTTTTGTGAGTTGTCTGCTGACTGGCTCACTGCTGTTTCTCTCTTTGTAAAACAGGCGGACCCAGTGGTCGTACTGAATGACAATAATTCTGTCGTCGTCACCAGCAACCGGCTGCAGGAGGGAAGTGTGCCTCCCCTGGAACAAGGCATGGTTGTTGGGCAGCTCGTCCTTGCAGATGCACTAATCATCGGCAACTGTAACAACCAGGTTTTAACCCACTAATTCTAATTTACAGTCCCTAACACTTCAAACACATAGACACAGTGGTTGATCTGTCTTTATTGGAGAAAAACCTGTGTGATGTTGGCTCTCATAAAAAGAAAAAAAACCCTGAACACTTTTCATTTTAGAACAGTATCAGTTTTACCTGCAGCTCTGTCGTCTCTGACGTTTTATCTTATACTGTTTGTGATTAATAGATTCACTACTGTACTACAGTATGAGTGTACTGTATGTCAGTTGTGTAAACCAACTTTTGATAGATGGTGCATGCCATGTACCGCTCCACAAAGTGTAACCCACTGTTTCTAACCACAGCCAGTAGTAGTGTGATAGCTGTCATTCTGAAACAAAATAACAGCAATATATGACTTTATAACATGCAGTTTACTGCCATTTTCATTCATCAGATCGAGCCAATGGGTCTCATGCAAGAACCACTCACACGAATAGATTCATTAATCTGTCACAGGTACGAGTGATTGAAGAGAACTTGACGCATTCACCGCATTTTCTTGTAGTTAGACTGACGCACAGATCTGCATTTCCACTCTGGTCATAACACTAACACAACACTATGGGGAAGAAAAATGTTCACCTACATTTTCAAGACATTGCTTCTACCAGAGCAGAATCTTCATTCCTATCTTCACTGACTGATTTTCTAATAAAAATAATGATACATCCAGAATATAAATTGTAATCACACACATTTAATATTTTTTTCTGTATGGAATCATTTCTGTCTGAGGTAGGAACCCTACTACTCCCCCTCCCTGTAAATCTTTATAAAGCAATATAATGATAGAGCAAATGTATTTTGATCACCATATAGTTGTAGTATAATACACTGTAAACATCATTTTAGGGAGCACACTGTAGTTTAATTTAGTTTTTAAGTTACTTTTCTAAGGATGTTTCTCATTTTTCTTAAATGTCTCTTTGTTTTCCTCACTAGTGTCTTTATGCATCCCACGTGAGATGCATAATGTAAAATGAATGTCAAATATTAGTGTTGAAAAGGACTGACAAGCATCTGCACATGCAGAATAAACCCTGTATTCACTCTGCCCAGTTTGTAAATTTACCTCGCTTCTCAGGCACTGCATGTACATGAGCCACTTCTACATGTAATGATTAATTTGCACCAGCATTTATAGATATTTTACTTTTAAATTCATCATTTGATATTCCATGTTATGATTAGAATGCCTCATAATGTGTAGAAATAATCTAGCAGCCTAAAGGGGAACATGGAAATGATGAAGTTAATTATAGCTCATATTAAAATAGTGTCCAACCAGTGTGTGGTGACTGATTTACAGCATCACATGTGAGTCAATGACACTATAGACAGTGAAAATGTGTTTATGGTTCAAAGTCTGCAAGTCTAAAGACCCTTCTGCTCTCCCTGATTATGAACCAAGGTGCAGGCTTTCATTAAAGGAAAATCTTCATGAATGATGGAACACAAAAACAACACAAAAGTTGTTTTATTGTTCTTTATTTCATCATCCACAACACACATCCACTAATTATAACTAGCTGGTGAGTCATAAAACATAACATCTTAAAATTGGAAATAATACGATCCCAGAGTCAGTTCTGTTATTTGTCTCAGTATAAAACTGTGGTGTCCTGATCAGCTGCAGCATCCAATTACAAACAGATTTTCAAGAAAGCAGTGTGTCAGTCTGATAAAAGACCTCCTCAAAGGACTTTGTCGTGTATCCTCACTCAACCCTCTTCAATCCTCAATCCTCATCCCCCTGAGCAGTAATAAGGGATTTGAGACGTCCTTAATTATGGTGGACCAGATTGATTTCCAGGTCAGCCAAGGAGCGAGCAGACATGAAATAAAGCAAATGTGAAGCACCCTGTTTCACCCCAACAGTAGGCACTCACCACACGAAACAGAAACTTGTTCAATGTTAGCCCCTTTACTTATTTTAGGGAGGCTGTGGAGGTAAAGTGCATGTAAGCCAGTGTTCAGGGGGGTCAGAGTTTACAAATCTATGTGTGTTTTCAGGGTGTGAAATAACACGGGCAGTTTACAGAACACATAACATTCAACCGATCATCATCGCAGATGGCTTTGTGAAAGTGAATTTACAAGAAAGGCCGTTCATATTTGGGAAAGTCGTAAAGTCTGGCAGTTTTTTTTTGTGTGTTTTTTTTTTTTTTTTTTGGCAGCAGCTCTGTCTCCATGGAAATGTATAGTTTATTCCCCTGAAACACATTCAGGTGTTATGGAGGTCTTACCCCTCCCTGCTCTCTGTGTCTGATCTGAGGTACCTGTACTGTATAACAGGCTTCATCTCCTGTTTGGAGAGGTGCAGTGCCCTCTGCTGGCTGTAAAACTGCACTGACTAAAAAATAAAAAATTTTAGAATTTACTGCCTTTTTTTCCTAGTTATTTGAAGGATTTGTCTTTGAATGCTGTAAAATAGTGTTATTAGCCATCAAACTATATTTTGTGTTGTATAAAAGCTGACCTTTACATCACAACAGTGCCTAAAATCTCTATACCTAGAAAAATACCTAGAAAACTAATTTCTCAATAATAATTTGAGTCCTGCTTTTTTCCTTTTTTTAGGTGAAGTTCAGTGAGTTAACCATCGACATGTTCCGCATGCTTCAGGCTTTGGAGAGGGAACCAGTCAACCTGGCCACACAGACCTCTAAACAAGGAACGCTGGTGTGTTTCACTGTTTTAAAACTAGATTATCACAATATGTTGTTTTTACATGTGAATCCTCTTTTATTTTTGTGTTTGTATGTCAAAAGTCAGAGCAGAATATTCCCACCACAGCAACAGTAAACATGTTGTGTCTCATAAATGATGCAGTCTCTCTCAGGACCAATCAGTAGCAAATACCTGTATGTCACCTTGTTTTGGTCTATGATAGCAGCCCTGTAATTACTCTGTAACTGAGTGCATCATTCCCTCCAGAGTTGCATCATTCCCCACTGGAGTCTGACTAATTTGGCGGATAAACAAATGAACACATAACTGCATGGATACCCTCCTAGAGACAGTGGTGGAAGAAGTACTCAGATTACTTAAGTAAAAGTAGAAATACCATAATGTAAAAATACTCCATTACAAGTAAAAGTCCTGCTTAAGTTAAAGAAAAAGTATTACCAGGTACATTTACTTAAAGTATTAAAAGTAAAAGTACTTGTTTTGCAGAAAACTGGGCTGAGGAATATGTGTAATGAAGTACATAATTATTACTGATGGATCAGTGCATAAGCAGCATTTTATTGTCATTATTGGATCTTCAGGACTTTATAACAGTCAGCAGATAAATCTGAGGGACTGTGAGATGATCGTTTGTGCAGGAATGAAGAAGAAAGTTCTGATACATTTGGATTCATTTTCCAGACCTTTTCTCTCATCTTTGTGTTTATGTGAAATATTGGAGTTTTACCTCTTTGGGTTTTATTTATTTGAAACAAAGTTTAAAGGAGCTAACAACTCATAGACATCTGAAACATGACAAGGAGACACAACTACACACTGATTTCATGTGAAGTTTAGGGACCACTGGTTTGATCTTAAATAATGCAGAAGCTTATCTTATTTCATGTAAATTTTGATCTGAAAAGTAACTAAAGCTGTAAGATAAAGGTAGTGAAGTAGAAGTACAAAGTAGCAGAAAATTCAAAACTCATGTAAAGTACAAATACCTCAAAATCGTACTTAAGTTCAGTACTTGAGTAAATGTACTTTCCACTGCTGCCTAGAGGACTGATTACTCTGTTGTACATAAAATAAACTTGAACTCTCAATGATAATAATTTGAAATGTTTCTCCACAGGAACCCAATGAGAAGCCAGCTAAAAGAGAAAACCCCCACAAGTATCTGCTATACAAGCCAACATTCAGCCAGCTTTTTACTTTCTTGTCTGCCTCTTTTAAGGTCAGTACTGACTTAAATCCTAGCTTCTCTGGGTTAAATGTCACTAAGTTAATGGTTTATTATTAGACATGTCAAGTTGTCCAGATATGTCACCCTCAAGCATTACAAGCACTGCTGTGTGACATTGTTACTGATTCTCAGCTTTCCTCTGCTATTTTTATGTGAACATCCAAACATTGTTTTAATATTAAGATATATGACCTGAGAGATCATCCTGTCTTAAGGGTTAAGTTATTTACTGACTGGGGGAGATTTGAACTATTCAGCACCCATATTTGGATAGGTTATCTATCTACCTATCTATCTATCATTTCATTTAAGCCTTTCAAGTATATGTATGCAGCACTTATATCTGCTATAGTCATATTACTTAGTTACATTATCTTTTATTTTTCATTGCTTCAATTTCTAGGAATTGCCTGCAAACAGCGTTCTGCTCGTCTACCTGTCAGCTACTGGAGTCTTCCCTGCTGGGCATTCAGATTATGAAGGTAAATGCCATTTATTAGGCCAGAGTCTGCCACTTTTGTTCCTAACATCACAGACATGTCACCAATCTAAAGTATGTATATATATTAATATGATATTATTTAATATTATTATACATTTACAAATTAAAAGGCCAACATGTGCATTGTTTGCATCTTAGTCTACATCTGAGCACAGCTTTCAGCCTCAGAGACTACATACACACTGAAAACACTGTTTACCTGTGAAAACATTTTCAGGTTGTTTTTGTAAAATTTCCCCTCAACACAGTTGAACCAGCATGAAATAGTGATTTGATCTGAGTTCATAAATGCTGCCTGTTAATCAGGTGAACAGCATTTCCTACGATGCTGCACTGAGACCTCCATCAGATCGCCATTTTATGGTCGCAAAGTCGTCTGACTTGGTCTGAGGTGACAGAAAGTTTCTGCCACACAGCCTCTGACTGCATCTGAGCAGGCTGACATCCTTGCTTTCCAGTTTTGGGGTGTGAGAAATGCCACCTTAGTGTGAACAGAAAGCCAAAACAGACTGAAAACTTTTTGTTAATTAGTGTCAGGTCACAAAAATGTGTCCTTCATCAAGTTAGACGTAGTGTCTGGTAGATAGCTCTGTGCGGTGCACCTTCTGTTAAAAGCATACATCCATCATGTAGAGTTACAGTGATGTCCATCATGTCTTTTCAAGTTGAAGCAATGAAGCTCTTATCTGTGGGTGTTTCTGGTAGGACCATATGATTTTGGAGGAGTTCTCACAAATACAAATCGAGACGTGGTGAATGGAGAGACGGTGCAGAAGAGGAATCAGGCCCAGAAAGAAATGCACTGGTGAGAAACTAACTATAATGTGAATGATTCATCTGTCTGTCTGATGTCATCAAATGTTTTTAGGAAAAGCTAAAGTTCAGATGAACAAGTTTAGTAACTCTAACTGTGTGCACAACCAGCTATCTGAGAGACGTCTGACTAAACTTGAGCAGTGCAGAAGCTCACCATGAGCTTGCTGGGATATAAATGGAGCTTCCTGACACTGACTAATGCTTGTTTGTAATGTTACAGCCTTCATCCAGGAGACTTGTTCCCTTTCACCCGGAAACCACTTTTTGTCATCGTGGATTCTTCAAACAGCACAGCCTACAAGGTCCCTGAACACCTTTATTTCTTTGAAAACATATCTGTGTCATGTGATCACACTCATTAATATAACCTTTTCTGTCTTTTGCTTATGCTTATAGAATTTCACAAATCTGTTTGGCCAGCCTCTGGTGTGCCTACTATCACCTACAGTATATCCCAAGACTGTACAAGGTGCGTGTCACTGTAGAACAACAATTCATTACAGCAAAAGTCTCATGGTTAGATGTGGTCTTTCATGAGATTTGTTGATAATAAGTAAAAAACTAGAATATTACCTTAAAGTTAATGAAATGTTTTTACTGATAGTTGTGAAACAACACTCTTTTGGATTTAAAGATTCCAGTATTTATGTATTTTGTGATGTACTCAAATCACTCTATTTATGTGAACATAGAGATAAGACGTGTCACATGTTCTGACCTCTCCCCTGTGCCGTGTGTCTTTTTACCTGTTCAGATCAATCTCAGCGTGGGAGTCTCTTCACTCTGTTCCTCTACAGCCCACTCTTGGCTTTCTTCTCTGTGTGCGGCTTAAGCAGTGTGCGACGAGGACTGTGGGAGAGGGCTCAAGAATTCCTTCGCAAAGTCTACCGTGACATTGGGCAGATGATAACTCGATCACGGACCATAGGTAGGTTACAGTATCTGTGATCGATTCTTTTATGTCTGCTAGTATATTATGAAGAGTATGACATTAGACTGGACCGTGGACAATTTATTTTCATGCATGTTTTAACATTTTTTTTAGCCATGCTAGCAGCACAGCTCCAGGTATGGCAATGTCAGTCAGTCAGTCCAGCAGCACTTTGATCCAGACTGAAATATCTCAACAACTGTTAGATGGATGGCTATGAAATTCGGATGAATAGTAATAACTTTGATCTCCTGACTTTTCATCTGGTGCCGTCATCTGGTCAAAATGTTACTCCTGTGATTTATGACCAAATATCTTAAGAACTAATGACATTCCCATCAACCTCAGTTGTACCTTGTGGTTTGTGCTAATTAGCAAATATTAGCCTGCTAACATACCAAACCAACATGGTGAACATGGTAAACAGATGTGCATGCTAGCATTGTCATTGTGAGCATGTTGATGCATGCTAATGGTAGCATTTAGCTCAAGTACAGCCTCACTCAGTCTTGTGAAGACTGCAAGTAAAACAGTGATAATCATTGTAAAAGTAATGCCTTCATTATTATTGTTGAAAAAATTGCAACAAATGTTTACAATAATATTGTCACTATCAATGTATCTGTCTATTATTTTTCTGGAATTGATTGCTCTAAAATAGTATTGGATGGTTTTATGGCATTAGTCTGTAAAACCATCACTAATTCGGTCTTCAAAGTACTGCTTTTGTTAGAGCAACGATCCAAAACAGTGAAAATTGTCACTTTTGGGAAGCTGAAAGCAGTGAATGTTTGTTATTCTTGCTTGACAAATGATTTAAGCGATTGATTATCAAAATTGTCATCTACTGTTATTGCTTTTGATTGTCTTCACAGATCAAGCCTTTTTGCAATTCTTTGGTGACGAGTTCCTTCGGCTGCTGCTGATCCGTTTTGTTTTCTGCTCAGCTGCACTGAGACTGCATAAACTCTTCCGGGTAAGTCACTGCTGCTGGAGTTATCCTGAAGAAGTTGCATTGTTTATTTGAATGCTAAAAATGCATGGTATAGTAAGAACAGGGTCTGTCTCAGTACCCAGTCTTGTGGTCTGGAGCACTTAAGTCACGTTCACGCACCATTAGGTACGCAGGAAAGTGTGTCCCACTTCTGCAAAATGCCAACACACAGAACACTTAAACTGATGCACGCTTGTCCTAATACCACTTCAGAGCATCTATTTAGAGCTAAGTGCATCACAGTCTACTGCACTACACTGCTAATACACCTGTACACTGGTTTGCTGATCCACATCACATCTGCTCCCAAGATCTAGGAATGCAATTTGAAAAATATTGTGGGTGTGTATATTTTGTACATACACACACAATATTTTTCAAATAAAAGAGCTATACTGTATAAAAATTTTGCTAACTAGGATGTCAAAATTTTGAACCTCAATTTTCAAACCACTTGAAATGCAGATAGAAGCTGATAATTCCAAGGTCATGAAGTATGTAAATACATTGGTGCAAATGTCAAATGTATCTCAGCTTTAATAGTTTATGGTAGTTAGTAATGATGGAAAACATGTCCGCTAGTTAATAGTGACTCTTTAAAGCTTGTCAGTTGTGATATTTATATATATTTTATGTTGTGCTTGCAGGAGGCGCGGAGCTTCCCAGAGTCCTACCCTGAGCTCCCCAAACAGGACACAGTGGAGAGCAGCGTTCTACAGAAGCATATATTGGAGCTGGCGACCATGCTGGACGTGCAGAGCCTATTTTGGGATGATTCACTGGAAGCCTACTAACATCTTCGCACAGGGCAAAATGGCATATGTGTACATACAGACACATAGACTCAACTGCCACAGCCCTCACAGTTGCTTTTCTTTTTTTTTTCTTTTTTCTTTTTTTTTTCTTTTTTACAGGTAATCAAATAACTGATTCACACATACAAATTCATGTCCTGCATTTAACTGTTACTTGTGCAAATGTAGTGCAACATCAAAATGTTCACATAGGTAAGTCAGAGAGTTTAATATAGTGTAAATTCCCCATTTTGAGTCTCAGCAGCTTGCATTGTGAGTATAAGCATTATGTAAGACATAACCCTAAACCAACCAATAAGAGGCTATGAATAACTTTTCAACTCACATTCCCCATTCAAACGCAAAGTTTAAAACTGCAGCCAGTAACTTCACTCCTTGTGTCAGATAATTGTGAGGTTTGTTGTCTTGGTGGTGTTTTTTTAAGTAATATTTATCATTGTTTATTAGAGTGAAGGTTGTGTAAGCCTCAAGGATAGAGAATATAAACCTGGGCTGCTTCCAGGTGTGACTTTATCTATCTGCATGAAGGCAAAGCAGGGTGGTGCTGAACTAATCCCTTCACTGCATCAGTAAATGTTAAAAAAAAGCAGTTATAATGTTGGAATTTGAAAGATTTCACCAAAAATGTAATTACTGGTCTGCATTTTTGTATTTGCCAAACAGCGCTGTATAACAGCTGAACTTGTAGCAGGCAGAGGTGCATGAGGTTTGTTCTGCGAGTTCTGTTGCTTGCTGTAGGCCATCATTAGTTGTAAAGATATCACACTTCTTCATGTCATTAACCAGCAATCCATCTAATACCTTTTAATCATACATCATTCAAAAAGCCATTGTTTCGGCCTTGTGTGTTTTGAAAGTGGTAGTTATTCCTTTTTGATATCACTGTGCTGTATTTGCATGCAAAAAGGCAAAGAAATGTATCCATTTAGTTTTTATCCACAACATATGGCCTCCACCTTTAAGGGCACAGAAGAAATCCTTCTATAAAAAGGGTTGCAGGTTTTAAAGTGGCATGCCATAGGGAGGTAAATGGAGCCAGTGCATGTGTTGAATTACTCAAAGCTTGCATGGGCCTGTGCATTTGTAGTTGAGTCAGCAAATGAAGACAATCTAGGTTGAGATTAGAGGAGATGACTTAAAGAAAAGGTATGCACACCATTTTTTTTCACTAAAATGCACCATCCCACATATTACTTGTATGACTATCCAAGACACCCGTGTAACCTTACAATGTCAGGATTATCATGTGACCTGCCAGTTGAGTAGCTTGAATGGAAAATCTTTGGCAGCGTCGCTCATCTTCCTGCAGTCATGAACTGCAGTCATGTTACTTTCCAAGCATGACTTTTCTGCCATTTCTGCTACAGATGCTGCCATCTTTGTCAGTCAGTGGAACCACAAAGCAAATTCAAATTTGGTGGAAAGAGAGGAAGCCTGGGTGGAGGCGAGTAGGGATGAGCAAGTAGCAACCACCATGGCTAACTTTAACTTTAACTGTTGAAAATTGCAACTGTGACCTTTGTGGATTTTTGTTTGCTTTGTGTCTTGAGATAGAACTTGAAGACTTTTTTTTTTTTTTTTTTTTTACTTTTTTACTTTCACACATACTGACCCAAATACTGGAGGCTTGACAGAGTGCCTTTCATTGGTGCGCTCCAAAACCCGACCAGCAAAGTGCCAGTTTGATTATCAGCCAGTTGAGATTTAGTGTTACACCTGCTGCCTGCACTCTATTTAGGTGTTCCTACATAACAAGCAGTACTCCCACACAACCAAACGGAGCTCAGTCATTGTGAATTGAAACTCAAAATAACTAGCACGACCACCAAGACTGAGGAGTGGCCCAGAAGCATAATGTTGGGAAGTTGAGAGGTTCAATAAGAGACAACCAGTCTCACTCGTTTTTGATTCCCTCGTGAAACAGAAGCACATGGTTGTTTTTTACTACTCATTTCTAATAGAGTATACTGGCAGCTTAACACTTGAGTGGTCTGAGACTTTTTGTAGCCATCATCTTGTGGTTAATAGAAGAACTGCTGCTTAAGGCATGTATGCTCTTCTTCATCACTCAGTCATGGTGGTTGCTAATGCAAGCAAGAGCACTTGAGATATTCGTAGTTCGATCGTAGTTTGTAGGTAGTTTAAATTTTCTGATTCAGGGTGGAATGAAGTGGATCACAGGAAGTGTCATATTGTCTAAACCGACTACCTGAGTAACTGAAGTATAGTGGTCAAAGACACATCCCATGATGCCTTGGGTTCTATATGGCCCAGTACCCTAATCACCGTTTGTCCTTTCTCCCCCAGTCGATTCTGTCTCCACTTTTGATTCTCAAATAGTATCACACTACAGACCATTTGAGCCTAACTTTCAGATAGCATTAGCGCTATCCTAGCTAGCACTTGCAGAGACATAGTCTAAGTACTTTTTCATTCACTTCATATATTGTTTCCGTCTTTTACGTGGCGTGTTATTGTCTGCTGAGTTTCTCTGTATGCATGTAGGCAGCATCCAAACGTTGTGGCATCTCACTCCCTCTCACCTGATTGCAAGTCTGTTTGAGTCTTGTTCTGCAGTAGAAAGTAACATTTCAGAAGACTTCAGTAGTCTGGTGTCACCCTGGTGCCAAAATTAAATTTCCTGCACAATCTCACAGGATACATATTCCTCTCCACACTCATCACGGCTGATAGCAGAATTGTTATGAAATTGCTGATTTTTTTTTAAAGGTTTTGATAGCCTCTTAAATACTTTGTCCAAAACAAGTTATCTCCAGAACTGCTGACCAAAGTCCCAAACATTGCTGTGGCTGTCCATGGTTCCCAAACAATGAACACTAAAACTCCTTGATCAAAATATTAGCTTTGCACATCACAATCTAACAAGCACATTGCCATGACATTGACTCTAGCTCAAACAATAAGTGGAGCATTTTTCTGTATTTGTATTTTGTTTTGTTTTTTAAATCCATGAAAAGACCAAGGTGTTACTCCATCTCTCTTCCTCCTTGTCTTGTCCCTATGCTGCCAGTCTGACAAGCCAAGGAGGAAATGGTGCATTTGTTGGGGACTATTTTCAGCGGTGGATGAATCCACACTTGGTGCTCTAGTGAGTATTTCTGGCAGCAGGACGGTGTGTGTGAGATTGTGTCAAAATAAACTACAGCGTGTTTGTTCATGGTAATGAAGAAACGTGTCACCCAGTACAACAGTGTGGCTCATTGATGTGTTTTGTATAGTTTTTGGACAACAATGGAGCTCTATGCCACAGAGGAATAAGATATATCAGGCTTTGATACACACACAATACTTGTTAGTAGATCAATTCATCGTCGGTTTGGGTCTGCACATGAGATTTGTGCAGAATAAGAACAACTATGTTATGTTATTTTACTATGGTATGCTGTTTTTGTCCAATAGTGCTCAGGCTTCTAGCTGAGCTTCAGGATTTTAATCTTTAGCTTGGATAATTATTTATTGAATTATACCCCAAATCTTCGCATATCCTTAAGTATAAAAAAGTAGAGAGCAGGTATAAAGAGTCAGAATGTTAATCTGGGGATTTATTTTTGGCACCAGCAGAGAGGAGTGATTGCACAGGCCATTGTAGTGATGCTGATTAGAAACCAGCTGACAGCTAACTGCCCTCGACCAAAATCAAAAAATAATGCAGTGATGCAGGAAGTAGCCTAGCCGGATGGTGGAAATTAAGACTTTTGAATTGACAGAAATTATAAGAACACTTTTTTTTAGTGTTTATTATATTTATTGACAATGTTAGAGCGTGTACAGATAATGTAAAGCAATGTTTCGGCACAGATGTGTTTGTTCAGTATTTAGTAAGTCTATCAAATGTGTAATGAAATATGAAGTAAGCATTGAGAAGGAGCAAACCAATAACATTAATGTGGCCAGTTTGTTCTTCGGCCATTTTTCTAATGATGTTACATTCCAACTTTTCAAGGACTTGAAGAGAGGCAGAGGAAAACTACCGCTGTTTTCTCCATTTTACATTTGTCTGGGAAAGTGAGCCGTTTATACATTTTCCTCTATTTTCATTGTAATATTAGCCGCCACATTCCCTTGTGTTGACAGTTATGATGATTAAGATATTGTAGGCTTGCACTTTATGAAGTTAAATATTGTTATGATCTTGTTTGTTGTGCTTTTAGGGGGAAAAAAAGAGAAAAATCCTTCCATGCTATTGTTCTTCATGCCAGCCCTTCACACTGGTGACCTTTTTTACAAAGTGTGAAGTCAAGAGTGATTTCAGACATTTTCCTATAGGAACTTTTCATCTGCTGTCACTTTTTTAACAGCATCTGCCTGAAATGTGTCAAACATGTTGGCTGATTTTTGAAACGTCTTGAATAGGCAACTTTAACATGTTAGTTTATGTGTGTCAAATAATTAGAAAAAAAAATGTGTTTTATAGCCAGTGGTGCTCTAAAACGATGCTGTCAGTTGGGGATTGAAACACCAGTCATGATTTTTTTTACTTTACAAAGGAATATCAGCAAAAAAAAGAAGTGAAGAAATGTATTCATTTAAAATGTCAAATATTGCATGTTAACAAGTTTGTATGTTAAGTCTCAGAAACTCATGTTTATATGTTCATAACATGTTATTGTATGGTGTTTTCCCGAATCTATAAAAAGAGCAAATATTGTGGCCTAATGGCACAAAATAAGCATTATGTAACGGAAAATATACACAATCAGTGAGGTGATACTGTAATCAGCTAGATAAAGAAATGAAGAAATTAGATCACTTTTAGCTTCTTTTAAGACCGTTTGCTGTAGTGATGGCTTCTGTGCTTCATATTTTAAACCAGACCATGAACACGACCAGTTCATTCATTATGCAACACCAGTGGAAACATTAGTGTAGAAAAAAAGTACCATTTGAATTAGCTTGGAACAGGATTATGCATTAGACAGTTTTGTGAATATCTGTTTTTCATTCACTTTTAAAATTTCACATAAGCTACCCTGCAGCATATGCAGCATGGTGCAATAGTGTAAACTGATTCTGTGTGATTAATGGCATTTCCTGTTTCACCTTATTTGATGGGTGTATCAGAGGAGATTGTTATGGAGCCCCCACAGGCCTGGAAGCTGATAAGCTTTTTTTAATCACAAGATCTTTGCACTAAATCTTGAGCGCAAGATAACTTGTGCAAACTAGATATTAACTTGTGCGAGCAAGAAGAACAACGTGCAAATATGAGAACTTAGAAAATTTGTGTGAACAAGTTACTAACCTTTGCGAACAAAATATTAACAAGATGTGCAAACCAGAAAATAACGTGTGCGAACAAGATATTAACTTGAGAAGATATAGACTTGTGAGAATAAGATAAGTCATGTAAACAAGATAATAACGTATACGAAGAAGATAATAACTTGTGTGAACGAGATAACTTGTGCAAACAAAACATTAACTGGTACGAAAAAGACTAGAGCATAAGATGTCTAAACAAGATGCTGTAAGTTTTGCAAACTAGATAATAACTTATGCGCATAAATTAGTAATTTGTGCACACATGATCTTTTCGACAGCCTGAAGTGACTATTACATGTTAGAATCTGTGGCTGATCTACAGGAGTAGCTGTTCATATTAATATGGGATTATAAAGCCTTATGCAGGGTGGACACTGTGACGATATCTTTCCTGTCTTCTCTGCTGCCATTGCTTTTTATCTAAATAGTTTACAACTGCTGAGTGTTCAAAGGTCTCGTAAGTGATGCATGTGTTGTAACCAGATTTAGCCTTATTGGATAAAAGCTTGATTTGAAACTTTTTTTCACATTTTTTTGAGAGTTTGGGGTATCACAGTACACCCACTGTTTAATGGATGCATCTACTGTAAAACAATACAGAAGCATTTTTGCAGTCCTGCACCCATACTGAGGTCTTTTCCTTATTCTTGGGAATAACTGATCAAACTTGGATAAATATAGATGATGTGATGTACTTTCCTAGCAGAAAATGCTTTAGCACATAAAGCATTTTGTCGCAGTCCCAAAGAATCAATGTTTTTTTTCTAAAGCTGCCATTTTGCAACATTTATACAGAGAAAATGTAGAGAAGAAGCAGATAAACCAACATTATAGAAGGTAGCTAAAGGGAGGATTTGAAGGCTGGTGAAACCAAATCAGTGCTCGCCCTGCATAACCAGTATTAGAATCCACCAGAGCAGATTAAATAAACTTGACATGGACGCACAAGCACAAATGGCCACTGTTCTATGTAATAGACCCACATGTATAGAGAAGCATGTTGAGCACGCCTCTCGGGAACACATCTTAAATAACTGCCGTCTGATCAATCCTGTTTTCTCCCCCAGTTATCCAGGGGTCATTTCTACTTTTTTATACTTATAAAAATGTCCAAAAGATGGGTGCAGCCCTCATTTATAGCAACATGTGTGACTTGCTTGTCGTGATTTTCAGTCAGTGTCAAACTGTCAATTGTATTTTGAATATTTCAGTTTAAAAAAAATGCACAGATGATAATGTCTGTAAGCAGCATGTTTGTTTAGAATAGAAAGTGCCAAAGACTGGTGTACTCTCACTTTCCCATCCTAACCATGACTGAGATCAATTATTGTATCAGTTTTTTTTCCTTCTGTGTGTTGCCAGATGGAGCCAATAAAAGATCAAGAAAATTTGGTATCATGAAAGGACCAATAAAGTGTCTTTATTGCAGGACTGGGAAGGATGTTAAAATGCACTGCTTTGTTTGCCAAGACAAGTTCAAATTTTTAGCAATCAAGATCAAAACATATACATAGTAGTGTAATGGAATTATTTTTTATTTTTTATTTTTATTATCTCTTACTTTTTGTTGGGGGGAAGCAGAGAGCGTGGACAATCTGGTGCATTCAATTGCAATTTTAGGCAGACACTTTCAAAATACTGTATAAATACTTTAGTAAAGACCATAAAGGTTTTGGAGCTGTTGTGAACCCAAGCAAACCCACTCAGACAGTTGACTAAACTGGTTCAGTCAACACAACACACACATGACACGTGTTTAGTTTACTTCATCAGCTAATTTTTCATAATTAAGGATTATTATGTTGATTGTTCTTTCATTGGCTGGTGCAGTATTTGATTTGCCAAATACAATGTTGGACTTTTTATTTATTTTTTTATTATTAAACTTCATGTGACAGTGATAAGGACACAAATGTGAAGTACAGAGATGAGAACATATGACTCCATTCCTGTACCGCATGCCAATAGATGGCACCATGATACATGGATTCACAGACACCAGATGAGACTTTTCCTGTTCACTGGTAAAAATATTACATCACTTGTGTCCCTTCCAAATACCATCAACAGACAACACATGGCAACTTCACTAAGTTTTATGCCCACAGACACAGAAACCAAACAGTTCCTCCATACTGGAACATTACCTGACCTCAGGTTTGTCTGTGTGTAGTTTTTTTTAGTAATTTGATTAAATACACACTCATGTGCACCATATGCACCATGTAAACACAATATTTAAAAACAAAAGGAAAAAACTGACACAACAGTGTTAATGTCAGTATCATCACACTGCTAAAATGCTCCCCAATAGTCTGCAATAAATACTACCTGTCAATCTTTTGTCTTCTTTATTTACATGCAGTAGTTGGAGAGGAGCAGAGTATTTGATCTAGTTTGATCATTTTATTTTGAAGGTTCTTACCGGACGTGTCACTATGTGATTGTGTCTGCCTTGACCATGGTGGAGCTGTGTTGACTGCCCTCCAGTAGTCACAGTGAGGAACTACAACTTCACAGTCTTCAGTGGGGAATGAGCTGAGACAGATGATCCTAGCTGTTTTTATTTTTCTCTTTCTTAAGTTGTGTTCTGTCTCCTTTCTCTTCTGTTGTCTTCTGTGTGTGTGTGAAGTGCTTTATAAATAGAGTTGAATTAGTTACAGTAAACAAAACGACTTCAAATTATATTCTCAGGTTTCAGTTGATGTGTGTGTGTGTTTCAGTAGTGGGTATTGCCAAACATTCTGCAGTTAACAGCCTTACATCAGCAGATGAACATTATTTTGATAGCGCTCTAGTAGTTCCCATTCAATGCATTTTAAAGGGACGATGTGCGTGCAAGAGCGGATTAAATCTTCACATACTGAGTATCTTTGATACTTGCCGCAGTTTGTGGTTGTGTTGCTAAGGAACGTTAGAAGTTCGGCTCTTGTCCAATCACTGCTGGAGAAAGATGTCACATGCTTTAAACGGACCAACCAGAGAGCAGTCAAGCGTCATTACCTGATGAAGTTTATCCAAGGTTCTACTCCAACAGAGTTTTTATGTTAACCTAGCTGCTTATTTTACGTGCGTAACATCAAACGCTGCTTTGCTAATGAAATATATTTTCAAGTCTTGACGAGTATACTTCGGTTTCTCATATGGTAAGACTTGTTAGTTAATTGCTCAGTCTATCCTCCGAGGTTGTCAAGGTTAGCTGATAAGCTAGGGCTAATGTATACTTCTAGCTAAGCTACAGTGACTTTATATATACAGTATATGTCCTTCTCATTATAAGACTGACTCAGCCACCATACTCATCATAAAACATTGACGAATTTCTACATTATACGAAGTCAGTACATGTGTTTTATGGAATTCATAGCTGTGATTATTTGTGTAGAATTTTGCAACTCACTTTAATTTAGTGTTATGTGAATGGGATTAGCTAATCTTTGCAACTACATTTATTTTTACTTTATCCTCATAGTTTTTAATTATTATATTCCACATTATTCTACTCCAAGGAGATGAAATAGGTCAAAAACGCCAATCTTTTTTTTCACCATTTTTCTTGGTTTTGTTTAATTCACAGATTCACAGAGTCTGGACATTTTACTTTATTACCTCTTGACATGATGGTATTTACACAATTATCTCTCAAATATACACCAGTAATTGTAAATTTTTTGTACCATAGAAATGTTAACCACTTTGTCTTCAAGGAAAATCTGAAATGTGTTGCAATCAAATTAATCTCAAATATCATCATATTTTGCAATTTGGCCTGTCATGAGCTGAGCACTGAGCTAAACACTGATGTCTATTTAAGATTCCCGATGGGAATGGTTACATTGGTTGGAGACACTAAACACTCTATTTTAACTTCCCACAGAGGAAAGCAATGAGAACCCGGTCAAGTTCACCTCCAATTCATGTGCACGTCAACGATGACACACCAGTTCACGTGCACGTGAAGAGCCAGAGGAGGAGTCCTGCCAGGACACCTCAGGTTAGAGGTTTATGTTCCAGATATTTGGACTGTGTGTGATAGTGATGTCTTTCATTATCTCCGCCAGGCGAAAGCCTGGAGGGGATCATGCATTTGGTTGTGTGTGTGTGTGTGTGTGTGTGTGTGTGTGTGTGTGTGTGTGTGTGTGTGTGTGTGTGTGTGTGTGTGTGTGTGTGTGTGTGTGTGTGTGTGTGTGTGTGTGTGTGTGTCTGTCTGTCTGTCTGTCTGTCTGTCTGTCTGTCTGTCTGTCTGTCTGTCTGTCTGTCTGTCTGTCTGTCTGTCTGTCTGTCTGTCTGTCTGTCTGTCTGTCTGTCTGTCTGTCTGTCTGTCTGTCTGTCTGTCTGTCTGTCTGTCTGTCTGTCTGTCTGTCTGTCTGTCTGTCTGTCTGTCTGTCTGTCTGTCTGTCTGTCTGTCTGTCTGTCTGTCTGTCTGTCTGTCTGTCTGTCTGTCTGTCTGTCTGTCTGTCTGTCTGTCTGTCTGTCTGTCTGTCTGTCTGTCTGTCTGTCTGTCTGTCTGTCTGTCTGTCTGTCTGTCTGTCTGTCTGTCTGTCTGTCTGTCTGTCTGTCTGTCTGTCTGTCTGTCTGTCTGTCTGTCTGTCTGTCTGTCTGTCTGTCTGTCTGTCTGTCTGTCTGTCTGTCTGTCTGTCTGTCTGTCTGTCTGTCTGTCTGTCTGTCTGTCTGTCTGTCTGTCTGTCTGTCTGTCTGTCTGTCTGTCTGTCTGTCTGTCTGTCTGTCTGTCTGTCTGTCTGTCTGTCTGTCTGTCTGTCTGTCTGTCTGTCTGTCTGTCTGTCTGTCTGTCTGTCTGTCTGTCTGTCTGTCTGTCTGTCTGTCTGTCTGTCTGTCTGTCTGTCTGTCTGTCTGTCTGTCTGTCTGTCTGTCTGTCTGTCTGTCTGTCTGTCTGTCTGTCTGTCTGTCTGTCTGTCTGTCTGTCTGTCTGTCTGTCTGTCTGTCTGTCTGTCTGTCTGTCTGTCTGTCTGTCTGTCTGTCTGTCTGTCTGTCTGTCTGTCTGTCTGTCTGTCTGTCTGTCTGTCTGTCTGTCTGTCTGTCTGTCTGTCTGTCTGTCTGTCTGTCTGTCTGTCTGTCTGTCTGTCTGTCTGTCTGTCTGTCTGTCTGTCTGTCTGTCTGTCTGTCTGTCTGTCTGTCTGTCTGTCTGTCTGTCTGTCTGTCTGTCTGTCTGTCTGTCTGTCTGTCTGTCTGTCTGTCTGTCTGTCTGTCTGTCTGTCTGTCTGTCTGTCTGTCTGTCTGTCTGTCTGTCTGTCTGTCTGTCTGTCTGTCTGTCTGTCTGTCTGTCTGTCTGTCTGTCTGTCTGTCTGTCTGTCTGTCTGTCTGTCTGTCTGTCTGTCTGTCTGTCTGTCTGTCTGTCTGTCTGTCTGTCTGTCTGTCTGTCTGTCTGTCTGTCTGTCTGTCTGTCTGTCTGTCTGTCTGTGTCTGTGTCTGTGTCTGTGTGTTTATTTGTCCACAACTAATCTCACACACTACTGGACCCATCAGTCTAATATTTTTTGTGCACATTTATGACTGTATGCTCAAGGACCTCTCGTGGTAGCGTTGATTCACAATTTTTTAAAAATCAATTTTATAATACTGTTCCCTATGAGCCTATCATAAAGCTTAAAGGGGACCTATTATGCTTTTCCTTATTTTCAGTGATATATATAATGTTACAATGTTGGATGTTCATATTAAACAAAGTTTAAGTATCAAATAATGAGGTAAACATATGTAGAAGTAATCCCTGTGAGCAAAAAGCACCAACTTCAGACTGCTCTGCACACTTAGTGTCCAACGGTTTTTTCTACTTTCAGCCTGCGCCGACGTCGGCTTGTGAGAGCTTTCTTTATATGGTCATCTGCTCCACTCAATCGGTCATGAAGGACGCTTATTCCATGTAGTCCATAGTATACACACCATATGCATAGAAAAGCCTGACAGACAGCAATGACATGCTATTGAATACAATCTGTGTTTTAAAGGGCAAAACCAAGGTCGACAGAGGAAACCTCCGTTCTACAGCCAAAGTCAAAACTCAAGTGCCATGGATTCCACCAGGGAAAACCTCCATACGGTCGGGGTCATACAAGTGGGAGGTAACACGTCTTAAAGGAAAATTACACCTAAACTCTATCCTCCATGAGGTTTTTAAAAAATTTTGTCTCTGCGTTGTGAAAGAACTGATCCAGTCAAAGATGTAGTGTTACTGAATGCGTATTTTGCACAAAGGGGCCAACGCACCGCCTTGAGATCACACCATCGCTCCCTGAACCAGAACCTGAACATCCCCAGAGTGTACTGCGTTTGGCTGACCTCACATCAGAAGAAGAGGAAGGGCTGCACGGACGAATCAGCCAGTATGAGAGGAAGATCGACAGCTTACTGACTGAAGTCAGCTCTCTGAAGAATGAGGTCAGTTTGTCCTCTGTTCACACAAGTTCCTTCCTTATCAGGTCCCTGTTTATCATGTATTGTCCCTATTTGGTCGTATAACTTATTGATGCTTCACAATGACTTGTGTGTAGGAAGACCATAACTTGACTGCACTCAAACCTGATGTTTTGCTCTGATTATTATTATTATTATTATTATTATTATTATTATTATTATTAAGTTACAAAGTACTTCACACATGCCAAAACAGTAAAATAACAAATGATTGATACAATGCAAAAAAGAGGTTGATTCATACTGATGACCCCCAGCTGATCCAAAGAGTTCAAAGAGATACGACTCAAAAAGACCACGTAACCCTTCTTAATAGACATTTAAAGGACATTTTTAATAGACATTTAAAGGAAGTTACTGATGTAGCAGATGAATTTGAACAGGAGAGCCGTTCCAGAGTTTGGGGGCCATTATTGCAAACACACAATGTTCTAGTTGTAGTCTAGACCAGGGGACACTGGCAGAGATATGTTGCAGAGTAGGAATTGTTATAGCAACCAGAACCCATTGCCATGTACATATTAGCACTTCAGTATTTTATTAAGACAGACTTGAAAAAACCTGAATCTATTGTTTAATAGCATGCCATAGTACACTATGTCACACACTATTTAATGTTAAAGGACAGGTTCACAATTTTTCAAGCGTGTCTTAAAACAATAGTGAAAGAGGTTGGCAAACGACTGAGATTTGAAGTCTTGTCTCACTACATCTACTTGATGGGGAAAACAGTGAGCGCTTCAGACACGTCAGAGTTTGTATGACCGCAGTAACACAAACTGTATGGGTGTGTCTGTCCACATCCATATATATGCAGGTGGAACTGCGGAAGAAGGAGCAGCTGCTGGAGCGTCAGTCGGAGCAGCTGAGTGTCTCCCAGCGGGTGATTGCAGAGCAGGAGGAGGAGCTGGCTGAGGTGACCAAAGAGCTGGAGGAGACTGAGTGGGAAAACTCACGACTACGCCAATCCATGGGGAAGATGCTGGAGGACACCGACTACAGCAGGCAAATATCATACTTAACACTTTTACTGAACCAAAGCTGAAGTGTTTTACATGTGAATAATTCTTCTTCTTCCTCTTTCTTCTTCTTCTTCCTCTTTTTCTCACTTTTATCTTGTTTTCAGTCATTGCCAATGAGACAGCCTGGGTGCAGAGCTTAGGACAGAGATGATCTCACCTTAACAAATACTTCAGCTGTGATGTAATGTTTTTAGAAGAATGTAAAACTGTGCAGAGTTTAGTGGAAGCCAGTGTAAGGAGGCTATCATGGTGGTAATATGGGGTGTGTATATTTTTAGTTTAATTATTTATTTATCAAGCACGTCACTCCCAGGATCACTCCCACTCAGTTGGGACTAAAAGCACTCCGACCTCGAACTGAGAGATAATGATGAAGCTTCTTTCACTGACTTTCAGCAGGAGAGGAATGAGACCTGGCTGGGAGAGAGTGTGACTTTGCTGTTTTACCACATTCTCAGCTGCAAAGTAGATGATGATGACTTGTTGAAGTTTTCTCTGACAATTGGGATTTGAAGTATTAGACAATGGTAAAATTGTAAATTCAGGACATTTTCACAGTCTAAAAATTAGGCCATTCTTGGCCAGTTGTGATTGAGATAATTGATAAATACAGCACTGGTATTTAAAAAAAAACAGACTCATCGGCAAATAGTAAGAATATTTGTCTGGTTTTCATTCTGACAGGCATTTTTTTAGCCTTTTTTTTTTGGAAATTATTTTACGTGTGGTATGCACAATAAACAGATCCTGGGTGAATCCAGGGTTAAAATGTTCCAGATAAGGACCAGCTGCTCTGTCTGATGCCTCTCCTGTGGGAAGAAGAATAGAAATTAGATTCTGTTTCTCCAGTGCCTGAAGGCAGATCTGATGTCATTGCTCTTCTTTAGTGCTGTCCTCTATTGCAGGGTTTTTATTCTGATCTGACAATATCTCAAAACAACACAGCCCAGCAGTCTACTGAAACATTTTTAGATACCATTTCTCAAATCTCAATAACAACATCCATGTGTGTGTGTGTATATATATATATATATATATATATATATATATATATATATATATATATATATATATATATATATATATATATATATATATATATATATATTCATGTGGACCTATAAGAATATTGGTGTAGTAATAGTCAGTCAGAAGTTTATGTTCACTGGTTGTATCTGTATCTGCAGACTGGAGAGGGACAGTGTGCAACAAGACAAAGATGCTCTGCTTAGAAAACTGATGGAGGCTGAGGTGGATGGGACAGCAGCTGCCAAGCAGGTGTCAGCTCTGCGAGAATCTGTTTCCAAACTGGCCAGCACTTGTGGCAGCGTGAGTATTAGTTCAGTATTTGGCCCCATTACGTGTCCTGTCAGGTCCAACGTGCTCTAGAAACCTGGGAGGCTGCAGGCTGCTTTTTCATCCACGGCAATCAAACTTGTTCACGGGACTATTTTTAGACATTAATGAGATTCTCTTGAAATGTTTCTTTCTTGGGTACCCATGACTTCGCCCCTCTCTGTCTTTGCTGGTGAAGAGGCTCTCAGGCTCTGAGTCGTCAGTCTTGGCCCGTCAGAAGGAGCTGTTGCTGCAGAAACTGGAGACATTTGAGGCTACAAACCGAACTCTGCGGCACCTTCTCCGAGAGCAGCACGGGTCCCAGGTACTGTGTGTCAGCAGGGGAACAGATGAATCTTCAAAACACTGTGTCCCACTTTCATACTACATACTAATCGTGTATACTAAACTTCATAATTTATGTTTTTTGCAGTTAGTATACAAGAAATGAACATACTAAATTGTTAAATACTACCAGGAAATGATGCAAAACTTTCATGGAGCTGTTTCACCACTAGCCACTGTTACTTTAAATTTTGTCCAGTTGTGAGCAGCTCCTCCATTTTCTTTGTGCATTATGGGAGAATAGTGACAACAGCACACTCAAAAATCAAACCAACTGTACACACACACACATACATTGGATTCCATCCAACACAAAGCAGTCCTGCTCATTGATATACAACCAGAGATGTTAAAGGATGTTATACTGCCTCGTGGTATGTATTGTTATGTTGCCTTTCCCTGGTCCTTAAATAGTTGTCTTGGTTTTTCAGCAGCAATATAAATATATAAGCAGAGTAACTAACTTTCATGTGGGTTGTTTTTAACAGATGGAGTCAATCCGACTGTCGGAGCAGAAGGATGCATTAATCAAGACGCTGGCAGATACAGAGGCAGAAAATGCTGTGAGTTGAATAGAAGCCTCCAATTTTATTTCATTTTAATCAGCCCAAATGATTTTTTGTTTCTATTTTTTCTCTCAGACAAGCTAATACCTGTCAAAAGTTGGATTTACATTCTTTTTTGTTTTTTCTTTTTTTTCATCTCATCATGGAAAACAGTTCCTCCTGTTTATTAAATGTGTCGTATAAATAAAGTTTGCCTCACTTTTCCTTTCACAGCATCTTGTGGTGAAACTTCAAGAGAAAGAGAAAGAGGTTAATCAGCTCTCCAGACTTTTAGATACTGAAAAGGTACTGTGAGCACAGCTTTCACTATTTATGATGTGTTCTACTAAAAATACAGCTCTGTGGAACTGTGCAGCTCTCTAAAACAGGGATCCAAAACACAGCAATATCTTGCTGAGGCATTTCATCTTCCACTTATGGAAGTCAAAGCGCAATACACATTTGTTACTAATGTAAATTCTGCTGAATTTTGTGAATGCAGGACAATGCAAAGAGCACAGCAGATTTATCCAAGAGTCTGGAGTCAACAAGAGCTCATTTACAAGGTCAACTCCGCAACAAAGAAGCTGAGAACAACCGGCTCGCTGTGCAGATAAAGGTCTGTCATGGGATCTGTCTAGAACATGCCATCATGTCATTATCTGTTAATACTTGTGATTCTATCATAGTTACGAACATGGGTAATGAAGTTTGAGTGACACTTTACTGCAGTCAGATTTAATTGTTGTTGAGTCATTCAGTGCCAGTGTGCCTCTTGTTTATCTAGTCTGATACTCTAACAGTGAATCCATTTGTTTTGTCCTTTCCGCTGGTTCAGAACCTGGAGCGAGCAGACAACCAGCAGAAGGCAGAGATGGAGCATCTGACGGAGCAGCTGATGAGGCTGACAGAGCAGTCCGGTGAAGACCGAGAGGCTCTGAAACGAGCCACGCGGGCCCAGAAACAGCGAGCTGAACGTAGCGAGGACACCGCAGGCCAGCTGAGCATGCAGCTGGACGACATGGTATGCCTGGTGCCACAGAGCAGGCAGACTGTTCTACTCAAGCTCTGTATTTATTTGTTCAAGGGACAGAAGATACAGGCATCTTACATTTATATAGTTAGTCTTATCACCATCATGAGGTACTTTTATCAAATATTAGATTAAAGAAACACTCGTTCACTAGTTAACTGCTCTCTGACACTCACATACACTCACCCTTATTCTGCACTAGTGTCTGTAACAGAATAACCATGACAAAAAAGGCAACTTTTTTATATCTTGTAACAGGAGAAGCAGATGTCAGATGCACTATCTGCCGCTGAGACCTGGCAAAGTCGCCATACCCAAGAAGTGAAAGACAAAAGTAAACTGGAGATTGAACTGTCTCTGTTGAACAGGTAACTACAGACAAGAATAAGAGTATGTCCTTTTGTCCAGACACTGCAACTAGAGCAGTAGTCACACCTTTTATGAGGTTTGTGGAAAAAAAATGGAATATGAAATGGGCAGCAGTGTTCCCACAGTCACACTTGGATTAATGTCTGTCCAAATAGTGCACCGTCAACATTGTATTTTATAGTATTAGGACTGTAACTATTGTTTTCATTGTCAAAGTTGCTACTGGGATTTCAAAAGCAAGCCATCTTAGTCGTATAGATGAAAATATGCATCACATAATGTTCTCTAATGTGATGCAGCCGTGTAGTGGAGCTGACTGAGCAGCTGCACGGCACAGAGGATAAAGGGCGAGCAGAGAGAGAAGCCCTGTTGGATCAACTGCATGGACTGACCGCACAGAGTACTGCTGCTAAACTGGAGAACCAGTCTCTGAAGGTGAAACACCCAACCACCCACAGAAAGCTTTGATTCACTTTAAAGTGACAACACATTTATTGAATGTTAACCTGACTTTGCCCTAATCACAATTTGTTCATATCTATATCTTATATAATATCTTTCCTATCCCCATTTTTTACTCTAACTTAGACTGACTCATATAACATTAGGAGGATAGGCTGTCCTGTTAATTTCATAACTAATGATGCATCATCTGAAGCTGTATGTTCCTGTCAGGCTACAGCATCTGCAGTGGAGGAGAAGCTGGCCTTGTCTCAGTCAGAGCTCCAGCAAGTCAAAGCTTCCATCAAGCAATATGAAAGTCTGCTGGAAAGCTATAAGATCCAGGTACGTGAAGCAGACTGTTCTACCAGGGGTGCAGAGATTGTGATAGTACAGCAGATAACATTACCATGAACGCTGTTGATGTCCATGAAAAGTGTGACACCAGTGCTTCCCTCTGTCAACCGTTTCTGTTCAGGTCGCGAAAACCCGGGCTGAGGCGGATGAATACTGTGCTCAGTTGGCTCTGGCTGAGCGGGAGGCTCAGACAGTGCGCAGGGAGCTGGAGCAGGAGATAGAGCAGGTGCGCAGGGAGCTGCTGGAGCGGCTGGCAGAGCTGGAGCCTCTTCCCGAAGCCTTGCAACGCTCCGAACTCCAGCTGCAGGAGGCTCAGGACAGGGAGCGCTGCCAGGAGAGACGCAGCGTGGAGCTCAGCTCAACCCTGACTGATCTCCGCTTGAAGGTCACAACAGTCCTGTGCATGACGTTCAAGATAGCATCACAAAATAATGATTTAATTTTAAGTTAACCTCAGATATTACCACAGCCATTTAGAGAAAACAGTAAGGCCGCTGCAAACACTGGCCTCTGTATTGCATTTTGGATTGTGAACCACCAGGTCAGATTTAGCTGAAAGCTTGCTGGATGCTTATTGCATGAAAGATAATAGTTCTGTGGAACAAAGTGGATCGTTTAGCACAAACAGAGGTTATGCCACTGGCGGATAGTGAAAATTGAAGAACAAACAAACATGTTTGCCCATAATCAGGGAGAAAAATAAATGATAGGGACATGATTTATGGGAAATGTAGTTTTAATTTTTGAATTGCACTAGCACCAAAAACAGTGGCATGTGATAGAAGCCACTATGAATCTCCCACAATTTTATTGTGTAACTTTTAATACTGAATTTTATTTGATTGGAAAAAGTACCACATCAATCCTGCTAGAATTTTTAGTCAGAGCATATTTATGAATACTTTTTGCAAGCACACAGTAGCAGCTAAGAAGGAAACCAAATACAGTCAGAGCCTTTCGATAAAGGACTTGTTTTATGTTGTCTAAGGTGGATACTCAGGGCAGCCAAATGGAGCTTCTCAGGCACAAGAACAAGGTGCTGCTGGAGGAGAACAGACAGCTTCAGCAACAAGTGGAGAATCTGGAAAGGTCTGTACCTCACCGACAGCCTCTCTGCTTTGACACTGTACAGACTATACAGCACATCTTTCATTTAATGACCAGCAACTGCTCCCACTAGCTGCCTCTAGCTCTTGTTGCACAGTCCACTGCTACCCTTTTTTAATTCATGATGAAAATTCTTTATCTGAACTATTTGATCACTCAACATTTTGATAATTAAATGTGATCAAGTGTTTTATTGTTCAAAAAACAAGCGCTAAAAGTTAAAGCACCTACACTACGTTTACTTTATAATGATGTAATGTTGTAGAAAAAGCCTCTCATGATGAATTAAAGCTGCAAGCAGTGATGATCGGGCCCTCGCACCTTCTTGCATGTCAGGGTGGGCTGCAGTGGAAGTGCTGTTATTGGGGAGCAACACGATGCAACTATACATTTTCCAGAAGGCAACTGACATGTATATACATTTTCATGAATATTGGACATTACATGTAGGAGATATCTATCACTTCTTGTGTACACTATGTGGTACTTGAAATGACGCATGAAATGTACATTATGTTGTTGCATATCAAATGTAGACCACACACTTTATATTTTATGTAAATCAAAGGAAGTTTGTAACATAAGGCTGCTTCCTGCTGCCAGTAGGCAGTGCTACACAAGTGGGTCACTGATGCAGCAATACATTTAGTGTAGGTTGCCTGATATGCATATGCATTGTCATGAATATTGGATGTTGCACAAAGGAATTAAATATTACTTCCTACTACTACTACACCTACTAATTATACATCATGTTGCTGTATATCATGTGTAGACCACACCAGATGAAGTGAAGTCACATAAAGCTGATTTCCTGCTGTCAGTAGGTGGCGCTATGACTATGGCTCAATATTGACATGTAGATGTGTTCAGGCTGGGACTCTTATCAAGCATGAGAAATTTGGGGCAGATTTGACAAAGTCCCATTGAGTTACAACAACTTCCTGTTTCATGGCGAAACATGCAAATTGATCGGTACACCATGTCAAGAGCGTTCCATGAAAACTCAAGAGCTTAATAACTTAGCATCACAAAGGTATTTAGATCACATCCATCAGTTGCTCTGGTTATTTCTCTAGGAGGAGTTTGTTCAAATACAAACCTGTAAATGGCAAAAACTGTGCAAAAATTGTACAGTAAATTCAAAATGGCTGACTTCCTGTTGGGTTTAGGGTATGGCTCCAAGAGGCTTTTTTGTAAGTCTGGAGATTTTACATCTGCCTTCCAAATTTTGTTCATCTATGACAAATTTGAAGGTGGGGGATTTGACTTGAGCCAACTTGCCAGGCCCAAGCCCAGGACCCATATCAGACATCAATTTTCACCAAGTCTGACGTGTATGCCAACTTTCATGAGTTTTAGAGCAGCTCAAGCTCCTCGTTTTTGCGATTGAGTTCAGCAAATAATAATCCTTAAATAACAGTACAGCCTTCGCACCACTCGGTGCTTGGGCCCTAATCAGTGCACTGGTTGACAGCTAAACTAACTGTCCTTTTTTGTGCCATCTCCCAGAAAGCTCGAGGAAGTTAGTTGTCAGAACAGTGACCTGCTGGCAGTCATTGCCAAACGGGAAGAGACCGTCCACAGCAATCAGCTCCGCCTGGAAGAAAAAACTAGGGAATGTTCTTTGCTGACCCGAAAACTAGAGGAGGCTCTGGATGATGCTCGCCAACAGGTCTGAACCCAACAACATGTGGAACATGTTAAACATTGATCATACAAAGTGTGTGCTTAAGAATACACTATTAGATCGACATTAGGTTTGCTAACGCAGAGCTTTTTTTGGCAAAAAACACAGGGTTGTCCAGCAAAAATGTTGAACCTAAGCCCTTGTATTTTCTTTAACACATCTTATTTTCCATCTGAACTCAAGGGCTACTGCTGCATACTTGTATAGTGCTGTATGTAATTATAAGTGAACATGTCTCAAAGTGCATGTTGTTAGGAATATATATCACTGTCGCCCATTAATTAAGTCCAATGTGTCATATTTTTCTCCAGATGTCTGAGACCATTGAACGTGCTACAACCAAAGAACGCTCCACCCAGTCCAAGATAGAGGACCTAGAGACCCAGCTCAGCAGGACTACCTCAGAAATCAACCAACTGCGACGCAGCAAAGAGGAGGTAAAGGCCTCCATCAACACTTTGCTCAAAGGTTTTGTGTGTATAAGCTGTTTGTAGATCTAATTGGTGTATTTATGATGGTCAGGTGGAGCGGCGGTACCAGAGCCGACTGCAGGATGTGAAGGATCGCCTGGAGCAGTCAGACAGCACCAACCGCAGCCTGCAGAACTACGTCCAGTTCCTCAAAGCCTCCTACACCAATGTGTTTGGGGAGTCGGCTCTAAGCAGCTCAATGCGCGCCCCCTCACCCATCTAACAACCCGTCCATCAGAGGTTGAAATATATATACGCACACATTCCAAAACAGTATCGTGAATTGTGCCTGTTACATCTAGCCTTGCTAACATGAGCTGGAGGCTGTAAGGATGACAATGTCACTCAGTTAACTTGTTGCTTGTTTCATTCCACTTTGAACCAGTTGGGTGAAGAGAAACAACATCAATGTTTTGCCAGTGGGGATCCTGTAAACTTTACAGGAACAATTAACCTTTACAGTGTAGCAGTTAACTGGGACTGAATTGGAAGACTATATAATATGTCATTAGGATAAAAAACAAAATCCTAAAATGAGGCTTTTTGATTACGCCTTTTAAATTTGAATGTCTTCTCTTCATAAATGTAATATTGGATCTTGAAGTCAGTTTGCATTTTACATGCCAAAAACAATGGAAATTGCAACTTTTTAGAAGAGTTATACTACATGCTGTATTTGTACTACTATATACTAAAATTATTGTTTTGTTTTTTTACAATAATACAACTTTGTAACCAAGCCATCCATGACACATTATGTGCTTAAATGTATCAATGCTCTTTGATTGTATGGAGCTGAAAACATTGGTGCTATCGCTGTCCTTTGGCTGGTTCAAGACAGTGTGTGTCAAAACAATGATTTTGGGTTTACAGTCTTACATATTGCATTAGATGAATCAATAGTTGTTGCTCATATATTTTTTCAGAACTGTTTCATAGAGAGTATTTAATAATAATAATGATTATAATTTATATCCACTTATATTCACTATGGGTAACCTAAAGGCAGTAAAACAGTGTTTTTTCACCTGAGTCAAACTGACTGAAGATTAATGGTGAATGTGTTGTTTTGTCATATAATGTTAAACAGGATACAAACCAACATACATACTTGTTGCTGGTCCATTGACTCTTTGTTGTCATCTAAATTAGTTGTATTAGAATGTAAGGCTTACAGCTCTGTCAGAAAATCCCACTTAAGTCATCTGTTGTCATATTGTCCCATAGCAGCTGTTCTGTTTCACAGCCTCCTCACAACAGTGTGTCTCTGGTATGCTCATCTTAAGAAGGAAACTTAAAACTGAATTGGACAATAAATAAGAGTATAAGAGGAACCGTCTCCCATTTATATGCACAACATAAGAGGTTTGATTGAATGTGAAAATGTACATTTTTAGATTACATCAAGAGAAGACAGTTATAGATGGAAATGACTCAGGCTAAGGAATGTATCCACCAATATGTAAGGACTCATGCACAGATGATCTCTTGTCTGAGGTCCTTGTAGTCAGCTGATAGAGAGGCTGCTGAGGCAATTCCCACAGACAGCACTGATGGTTACAGAGAAAGATAATGTGAGCTGAACACATACTTTGCGGTGTTAAAAACTAGTATTCAGTGAAAGTCTGTTTAATGATACAGCTATGACGTTTTGTGCATCAATAATACAGCAGAGCCTGCAGGGATAGGAGCAGTTTCTCAGCTGAGTAAAATGACGCCCAGTCCTGCATTGTCCTGCACTCATTTTATTAGGCTTGACCAGCCTGATAAATGAGCAGCAAGCCTACCATAACTCCCTCAGTCCACTGACTGTATATAAATACCTTTATATACAGTCGATGCTTCAGTTCTGTGATGTTTAGTATTTATCTTAGTGTATTCCTGTACAGTGGGGGAGGGAGTGTAAGTGTGCTTCAACATCAGAACATTTTGATAATACAGTCTAAAAATTGCTTTAAAATATCCCTCCGTCATTCAGCTCTGATTATTCAGCGAGTGCTGATCTCTACCACATAATGCTGCTTCTACTAAGCATTATAATAATATGATCCTCTGTCAACTGAAGTAACAAATATGAACACATTTTGTGTTGAGCCTGTTATGTTTCGGGTCCTTTCGCTATTATTCGGTTCTTTCCGTACAGCTGCAGAAAATTACGTCACATTAGCTTAAAAAAAAAAGCAGCCTCCCATCCTTCGTCGTCGATCCGCCTGGACAGCTACCACTTCGTAAGCTCTTTCGAAAACAGACCAAGGTAATAGAAATGCTTACATTTTTATTGAGTTTGTAGTCTTAAAACAGATACTTGCACAATGTGAACCGTGTTCTCATGATTCAGTTAGTCTTCCCGGGCTGCTATCAATTTGCTAGCTTGGTGGCTAACGTTAGCTAGCTGCAAGCATTCTTTTTGTTGGTGATATTTACTGTTCGGTTCGTGGCATTAAAGCGAATAACGGCAGATGAGGCCAGTTTGTCCCTAAAGCGGCCAGAAAGTTAGATAGATATCATCTAAATGTTAACATAAACCACCCAACCCAATGACATTAGCGTGCAGCGACACCCACCGACTTGCGTTGCGTTCATAGAAATGTTTGATTTAACATTTATAAGTCGATATACTCAAAGATATGCTTTTCATTTGTAAAAGTTTATAATATTGCTTGTTAAGTTAAAACTGTACAGCGACATAGCCCAGGTGTTTGTCATCAGCTGCTGTCTGCTAGTTTTGTGTGTTAGTTTACTATGCAAATTTGCAGTAATTAAATACGATTCACCGATGTTTATTGAAATAAGTCCTTCCTCAGTGTTTGTATATTGTGTGTTTTGAATCAATGAATCAAATATCACTAGAATAAAAACATCAAGGTTATGTAGATGGCTGCATGAGCTTGTCGGCCTTGGTTGAATGGGAGCCGCCCAGTGCAGTTGGATACCTTTGGACATATGTGGCCGCAGCTGTCAGTCCTCTTGTTACCCTGCATTTATTTAAACACGGAGAGTGTCACGGTTAATCATTTACACGCGTCCTCTGGCTGGCTGATATTTAATTTTCAAATGCATAACCAGATTGTCAGACAGCTTTGTCAAATGTATTGTCATTAGCTACATGTTTTAATGAGTTGAACAAAGGCTGTGAAGAGACCCTGGAGTTCAACGAAGCATGACGGATCATAGTTTACATAGTGTGTCGTTTGCGTTCAGACGGTTGTAGACAGTAATAACACCATGGCGCTATCTCACATCTCTGCTACTGACTGTTCCAGCAACTGGCTTTGTCAGGGTGGTGCTAAGTTCCTCACATGCCAGTTACCCCCACCCCTCCTCCCAACTCTTACAGAGGAATTCATAGATAGATAGTTGAAGTATACAGCCAACAGGATACACACACTACAGATATAGAGGAATTTAAACACCATGGGAATGTGAAGTGTACCATAGTAACAGTTAATCATGTTATTAACCATGTAAACACTCTTTAAGAGTTCCCAAGCTTAAAAATAAATTTGCTATTTTTTATCTTCAAAGGATTTAAATGTGTTAAATTTTATAGCCCACAAAAGTTATAGTTCAGAAACTTTGGATGAAACTCTACTGCAGTTTATTGTATTTAGCCTACGTTTTGCCAGTCTGCAGTCACTATTTGATATATCAATGTTGCATATTTGTGGCCTCTTGGAGCAGATGCGTTTGAAGCAGTCTTGCCATTTGATAGGAAGTGGAGTGAGTGGCTTTAAGATATGAGTATATATTAATCTGTCTATCCATCCAGTTGTGTGTCCTGGTCAGGCTCATGGTTGCACTGCTGTGTCAGATTTCTATTTGTTATTTGGCTGTTACACCCACCTCAAATGTAATAAGCCCCCCCGCCATCCAAATGTAAAATGGCAGCAACTAAGAATAGGAGAGAATGATTGACCCACACAGTAATTAATTAGCATTTTTCTGAGCTCAGCAAAGTATAAGCAGGTCTGTTTATTTCACGGTGATTATGCTTTAAAATCGTAAAGAAGCTTTTAAAATCACCATCTGAGGTGATGACTTTGTCTAGTTATTAGACAAAATTGTGTTGTATCATAGTTTGGCAGCAGTCAGTGCAAACTCCTGGGTGATGAAAAGTTTTTGTCCACCTGTCAGACCCTAAGTAGTAGAATCGCAAGTTGTGACCTTTGCTGGCGTTGTGAACAGCATTAGGTGAACTCTGGGGCCTGATCTGATGTCACTGTCATACAGGAACATGGAGACAAAATGGGACAGCTCTGTACTGGCAGCTGTAGTGCCTAAAATACTCCCCAGATATTCCCAAGTCAAATTATATGTCCCTCCAGGCTGCCCCATTTTAATTGGGTTGAATTGTGATCACCACTTGAATACATGTCATATAAATATTGTTCTGTGTTAAAACTGACACACAGCATGATTATTGAAGAGAAATGTTTGACTCTAACAGCTGAGGTGCTTTTCCTTTTGTTTTTTCTCAAAGGTACACGTGCTTATGCAGGCAAATAGTTTAGTGTGCCTGGTTACAGTTGGGCACACTGTAACAGGGCTGCAACTAACGATTTTTTTCATTATCAATCAATTAGTTGTTTAGTTGTTGTTGTTTAGTCTATAAAATGTCCTAAAATGTAAATGTAAAATCACTGTTTTCTAAAGCCAAGATGACGTCCTCAACTGCTTGTTTTGTCCCAACCAACAGTTCACAACCCGAAGATACTCAGTTTACTGTTGCAGAAACCAGAAAATAGTCACATTTGAGAAGCTAAAATCAGAGAATTTGGACATTTTTTCTTAAAGAATGACTCCAAACAATTCATCGATTATCAAAATAGTTGGTGATTAATTCAATAGTTGGCAACTAATCAATTAATCGACTAATCATTGCAGCTCTAGCCATATGTTTTTGTTTTTTACAATAAAAACTCAATCTCATTCCATGGGTGACACAGATATATATAACAGTTAGCTGTGTTTGTAATGCAGAGTAGACCCATCACAACATTTATCATCAACATCATTAGATTATTGATAATGGTGCTAGAAAGCCATTCAAGTAGGGTGGGGTGTATTGTTTGTGCATGGTCAGCTCTGCAGTCATTTGTCATTGACCTCTTTCTTTTGATTGTGAGTAATATTAATAACTTCTATCATTTGAAGATGACTAGACAACAGTTGACCTTGCTGTATGTGCTACAGTGAATTCAAACCCTGGTATTTCTCTGCTCCAAGCTCCTTCTCAACCTGTCAAGTTTCAGCCTGCGAATTGTCTTTTTTGCTGTAACAGTGCTGTGCCCACCATGACCCAAATAGAAAATAGGCCTCCCTGTCTCCAGGGCTGTCAGGTTTGGTGCTGGGCCTGCTAACTCATTGTCATTCTACTGCTGGCACGGACTACTTTCAGACATTTTGGAGACACTGTTTGTGTGGAAGAGTCTGGTTCTTTCCATCTCAAATGTACCGTGATCCTGCATTGCATTGCCTGCTAAAAACATTATCATAATGAACTTCCTGTGAAAGCATCTTCTTATTCTGACCACTCACTGCTGATTGCCTCTGATTGTGCGATCAATGTTATGCCCTGTAGCCAGCCTACACAGATACGCAACATGGCAACGTTTACTAAACCCAAACTCAAGGTAACGACCATGTTTGTGTCACTACTGTGTGTTTGTGTGTGCCTGTGTGTCTTCTGGGCTATACAGGGAAGAAGATTCGAGAGAGGTGTAGGGCAGCGGTGATGTTGTTTTGCTGAGTAAAGGGATGGGAGGGGGGGCGGATTGGGGGGAGTGAGCGAGCGAGGGAGGGGTAGGAGCAGGGAGAGACGCATGGGCTGGGCTACATCTTGGCTTGCTCTTTTGTACAGCATAGTCACTGCAGGTGCAATGCGTCTGTCTGCGCTGCGGAGTAGATAAGACTTTGCTTCTTCAATCACTAACAGACTCTTAGGAGTGTACGAGTGTACAACAGACGTACAGGCTGGTGCACACTATGACTTCGCCACAGATGTAGCCTTCTGATCAGCCAAGAGACATACAAGAAAACCTGAGGATCCAGGCTAGAAAAATCTGACGTGTGTATGGTTTGCTTTTGCATTATTTGTCTTATTTTCATCCTGTCAAACTATCAGCTCGGATCTGTCAGTATGAAAATGTAGTGTTTGATTTAATTTGAATGTCAGGAGGGTTCGGTAAGTGGCTGGTGATCTAAATTGTGCATGCATGTGTGTGTGTTTCTGTTGGCCTTGGTTTACACTGAGCCAGCACTGTCCTGCTTTATCAGTGAGTGACTCAGTTTGGAGTAATAGTCATTATTTGACTTACACTGCATGCCTTTTGTTGGTGTGACATTCTTTGCATGCAAATGATGTGCAGTCATGTGTACCTTGGTGAACCTGAACCACACATTTCAAAGTTGGACACAGTGATCAGTCCCTCAGAAAACACTGTGGTTAGTTTGCATATCCCTTGATGCCTGCTAGTTATCAGCCTAATTTGAGTAGTAAGAGGATAGTTTAACTGACTGGACAGGAGCTTCTGTCGGCCCTCTCAGGCCAAGACTCAGTAAAAACTTATACTACTCATTAGAGTGGTTCTGTAATACCTTTCACTGTTCATTAATGTCATATTTTGAAGCCTTGTAGTTGGTTTCTAAAGTCTACAAAAATGCTAAAGGGTTCCTGAGCAATTACATTTGCTTAAAATTCCTAATTTTGCTTCACAATTATTGTGAAGTTGTATCACTTATTGATCCAGTATGATTTGTGAAAATTCTTTGGGTGCGGCTACTTCAATAAACTCATCAGTAAATGTCTCCTTCTGGTTGGCCATGCTGTAAAGCAAAGGGAATGACAGTCAGCTGCAGGTTGTACAAAGTTCAGTTTGAGGAAAAGGGAGAGATGTGTTGTTGCTGTTACGTCATTGTCTTCTCTCTCTCTCTCATGAGACTCTCCCATTTCCTGCAAATTCCTTTAGCTTCTATACTCCCAGTATGGCGTCAGTATGACCTCTATTCAAAGCAGATGGTTCACCATAGTAACTGGGAGTTGTTAAGTGAATGACTTCATCCACTCCTCTGTGGACCTCTGATCATGACAGAGGACAATCTATTAATCTAGTGGAGTGATGCTGTATTCTCAGAGAGAGTCTTAATGTCAGGGTGTATCCTTGCTTCATGCTAACAGCAACACCCAACATTAGTTTACACATACAGTGCTTTGCTAACAAGCTGAGTGAATGTATTTATATGTGTGTGTTCAGCTTAAACATGGATTCTACAGCTAGGCCCAGTTGACCTCTTCTGACTCTAACTTTCCCTGAGCTGTTGTTTAAGTTAAAGTAGCCTCACAAACTTAAAGACCCTGAAGGTTGTTTTGTATCAGTGTAGCTGTTTGTCGTACATTAAGCAATTAGTTTAGATGTTTGTTTTTTAGGATGGAAGCACAGACCTTGGTAGAGGCTTTTCGATGCATAATCCAAGTGATGGCTGTAGTATGTGGGCAATTGTTTTGTTGGAGCGAATCGATCCATTACCCTCCATTCATTCCCCCCCCACACACACACCCCCACACACACACACACACACGCGTCTTATCTCTTTTTCTCTCAGCACTTAAAGGAAGCATGGGATCTCTAAAAATATATTTCTGTGTAGCGGCTCTTTGACAAAAACCTGATTTGTTGCAGAGAAAGGATAAAAAAATAGATGACCAAGCTATTTATTATTTTCATAATTGTTTTAATACAGATTTTCTAATCATGTAATGGGATAAGAAGAGTTTTATTTTTTAAGAGCAAGAGTAAACTGAGGAATCAGACCAGAAATAAACAATTACTGGTTTCCTTGAACAAAAACAGTATTGCAAAAATATTTAAACAGAATTAAAATCCTCCTTTATGCCTTTTTTAAATTGCTGCAATATATTTGAGTGTTGTATCAGGGGTATATGCCACTTATAAACAGCATGACACTCTTCCACTACCACTTCACATCAGCTGATGCTTTATAAAACCGGTATGCCTCTAGCAGATAATGATCCTTACTGTTTCTGTGCCTGTTAAAGTGGATAATTGAACTTTGAGAGTCACATGCAGCAGACGTCATTCAAAGTTCCCACTCAGCATTAAAATTTAAACATGCCTGGAAGAAATGGAAGACGGGGTAATATGACCACAACCATCAATGGAACAGAAGCCCGCTGTACTGCTGGCTGGTATCAGAGTGAGTGGGTGTTTGCTGGAGAGGCAGCGCAGAGGTGCAGAGAGGGAACACTGTTATCTACTGATACAAGATGGGAGGAAGGGCTATCAGCAGTTGCAGTGCTGTATTTCGGGGCGTCAGAGCTGTGACGCTAGTTTGGACTTGTTTTCAGATGTATTCAAGTCCAGTAAATTCCATTTTGATTGATATTAGACTATAATAAACCAAATAATAATACTTTGGTTAATAATATTAGAAAATAATAATGTTCCTCCCTTTGACCCATCAGCTAATAAGTTAACTTGTACTCTTGAAAGACTCAAGATTCAAAAAACTTTAATGTTCCTGAGGGACAGTTTGCTTTACAGACAGTAGTCCAACACAAATACATACATCATACACAACACAGCACAAGATCAATATCTCCTACACTGTCACCATGAATCATAGGAAAAAGAAAAGTCGGGATGACATCTGGGATTATAGTTTGTTTAAGATACTAATAGCAGATGGAACGAAGGACAGTCTGTATCTATCAGACATGGTTGTAAAAAATGTGCTGTGTCATTGCAGTTTTGACACAGCACACACTGAATGGCATCAGATGACTTAGATTTTTTGATGTAACAGTAGTTTCACATTAGCTTCATGTAACTTTGTGTGTGAAGGCTCTGGTGTGAACAGATTTTGCAGGCATTTGCCAGCCAGAGCAGTAGTGTGCCATTACCTAAATAGAGACGAAATAACTGGGCAGGACCAATGGGCCTCATGCAAGAACCACTTGTACCAACAGATTTGTTCTTAAGCGACTTAAAAGAATTTGTGTAATTCACCAATTTTCTCATACTTAGAATTTTCTCTGAGATACGAACAAAAATTGTGAGTGGTGCAAACCTGTCATATGAATCATGAACAGTCAGTCTGACTTTCTCCACAGGGCAAAAACACTCATTTGACTCAAGAATCATTATGAGTTTAACTATAATAGTGAAATAAAAGGTGTTTTTTTTTTTTTTTTTTTTTTTTTTTTTCAATTTTATGATTTTTATTGCCACATTTTGGCACAGCAACCACTACAGTTCAGTATTGTTGTAAAGGGCTGCCTCAGGGCCTTTCTGTAGCTCTCTGTCCAGTATCATCATGTGTTGCACCTGACCTGTGTAACATTACCTACCATAGGCTATAATATTCTCTCCTCTCGTATCTCTGTGTCTGTCACAGGTGTTCCTTGACTGTCTTTCATCAAAATCATGGAGCGCTTTGCTTGAGAAAGATGTTTATAGCATCTAACTTCATGTCAAACCTTTCCCTCTTTATTTCTGCCACAGCACAGCTCTGATAACGCATCACTGGCAGCTGTATTAATATTTTCTAAATGTTTCAGGTCCTCTTATATGACTACTGACACTGCTAAATGTGTTATGTTTTTGTCTGCTGATTTCTGACAGCAAGACTTGATGCAGTCACATTATATGGCAATTTTAGGGGCGCAGATTATGGTAATGATCAAATCTCATGAACATGTATCCCCTTATGAACAGGTGACATTCATCAAGATTTTGCCGAATCTAACTATGAGCAAATCTCACAGAAAAAAAGTACGAGAACTTTAGGATAAGAATACGAAATGTTCTTGCATGAGGCCCAATGTCTAACAACGCTACCCTGCAGATGATCTATATATGATCAGAATGAGTAGAAGCTGTACTGCTCCTGGCAGTAATTGTAAAACATTGTAGTGCCTAATTAAGCATGATTCTTAGTAAAACTTTCCCGGGACAAAATGCAAATTATTAACTGCTCAAGACTCCGACTTCATGCATGGTCACCTTTTGAAAATGCCCCATGTGTTGTCAGAGTTGGGGTAGGCAGGTTCAAGGCAGATACAGAACATACCTGATATTTCTGATATCTGATGATTTTGTTAGTCTGACCTATTCAATTTTAGCCATTTATGTCACCAGTCTTCTACCTGAGTGTTACTAGTTTTATCTGCTGTTATTTTTAATTTAGTAAGTAACCACAAATAAACTAAATTTAGACCAGTACATTTCTGTCCTTAGTTTCAGCCAGGTAGTAAATGGGCAAATGGGGTGTTTGTGTGTTGGGTAAGGGGATGATCAAGACATCACAAATCACAACTTGTAAGCCTGTGCTGTTAAAGTTAGAGTGAGAGTCAGTCACGTTTGTCTGTCCCCTTTTGCTGACATCACTGTGCAGAATGAGGCTGAGGTCAGTTAAATCCCTGAGATGATTTAAGCTCTCTGTGAACTGGGGCAAGTTAGGAGATGGGGGAGGGGTGCCAGCTACCATTCCGGTCACTTTTTCAGGCGGTGGGTTGATGCCACTAATCGGCTTACTGTATACACAGTGATGCTATGTTGTTGTTTGGTTGTGTGTTTATTTCAGTTTCAACTGCAACATGCATGAGCTGAATAACTCCCCCTCTGTCTCCAGAGAAGATAATGTAGACTGAGCTGATATGATTTATTAAGACTATAAACACACTGGACTTCACAGAGAAGACAGATACTTACTCATTACCTTTACATTATGTGTGGGCTCACTGGGATGCTTGCTTGTCTGGAAAGCTAATGATGTCTCTGGGGACCAAAGCATGTCTGTCCTCTGGCTCTGGTTTAAAAGCCCACTGCTGACTCCACTAATCCTCCCATTGAGCACACACATGGACCAGTGGACTGTCTCACATCAGTCCATCTCTTTTTGTCTCACTGTCTGCAACATCAACAAAAAACCACGTTCAAATCTACATTTAGGCCTGACAGACTGCCCCCCCCCCCTCCTACTACCATGCACTCTGCTATTATGCTTGTTGGAGTTTGGCTGACCTTGGGTTAGATCAATATTTGTCTCTGTCTTCCTCTTTGTGTGTGGCTCACAAACAAAGAATACACCACAGGGTCAGCTTAATCTGGTAAAACTATCAACAATCACACTTTGATTAGTGTCACTGATAATTGCTTTTGTTTTGAATTTCTGAATGGGTTCACTCTTCCTTGTACTGCCCTTGCTTTATTGATTCAGAGAAATTAAACTGGTTTAGATGTCAGCTCACCATCATGTTATTGTTTCAGCGAGGCTGCGAACTAGACATTACCCACAGTTTGAGGCTACGCTGATCAGGGCCAGAGGCACAGTGGACAGAGAAGCTGACTGCAGCGATCCCATTGTTCAGTGAAGCCTGGTTACTGTTCGCATGCATGTGGAATTTCCGCCCCCACCCCCATTTGGCATTTCAGTATCTCAGCTGCTAGCCCCTTGGTTGCTCAGCTTGAGACAGGATGGGGGAGGGTGGTGGGGTGTTTAGGCCTTGACTTTTATATCAGGGCCTCTCAAAGTCCGGACCTCAGTCTGCATCCGGACTGAATAACAAGTCAGTCTGGACCCAGCCCATACCTCGTGTTATGAATCCAATACTTTATGAAGTGTAATGTTTTTTATTTTAAATAATAAACAATAGTAGATTATTTAGCCAGTTTTATCAATATCTGGGTGGTCTGAGCAGGTAAAATTTTGAATTTATTTCAATTGCTTTTCTGCACAAATCTGTCCTGTTTTGGATGTAATTGAAACTGATGTAGTAGAAAACAATTTAATGCTGTGATACATGTTACTAATAAATCTTATCTATGGTGTGTTTCCCCAGAAAATGGACACCGCAGGGGCCAAAGTGCTGGAGACAGCAGAAGACATCCAGGAGCGCCGGCAGCAGGTGCTGGACCGCTACCGGCGTTTCAAGGACCTGTCGATTATGCGTCGGCAGAAGCTGGAGGACTCTTACCGCTTTCAGTTCTTCCGCCGTGACGCTGATGAGTTGGAGAAGTGGATCCAGGAGAAGCTGCAGATCGCCTCTGATGAGAACTACAAGGACCCCTCCAACCTGCAGGTTTGACAGCCTGGTTTCGTTGTCTCTCTGTGTTTGTACCCTGCCAGACTGTTAAGTTGCCATTGGTACTGCCCCCAGAATTCATAGTTATCAAGGTAGATAAGCTTTTGCTCATCTATGTTTTGATTATATTTAGCTGTCAATCATTTTGGTTTTGTAAGTCACTAGTCATATGCTCTGACTACAGCAGACTTTGTCATGATTTCTATATAATTTTATTATTGTATATATCTTATATGTATATTTTCATCTCCACAGGGTAAGCTGCAGAAACATCAGGCCTTTGAAGCTGAAGTTCAGGCCAACGCTGGGGCCATTATCAAACTGGACGACACAGGAAATGTCATGATCACCGAGGGCCACTTCGCCTCTGAGACCATTCGAGTAAGACATATAATGTTGAACATGCTGTGTATCTATGGTGAGACAGAATCTTACAGGCACATAGAAACCTAGTTTTGTTTCCTGTATATCTTGTTCGCTGTTAACCCCTTCCATCCGATTCAGTCCTACACGCCTTACCGGACACAACAGAGACCCATAGTTACAAGTCTCAATATGGCTGAGTATATAAAAGTAGGTGGTGAACTGCAGTGGACAACGCGTGACTCTTGAGTGCTGCGAAAATTCTTCCACTCCAACCTCTTCTCAGCCAGCTTTCCCTTTTTGCCATTCTGTTGTTAGGAAATGAACTGATGTTTTTTATTGCATGTAATGTGTTTCATATGGGAGACACTGCAAGGGATGGGAATGCTTATACACTGTGGTCTTGTAAGAGTACTGTGTTTCCTCTGTAAACTCACAAAGGAATTTTTTGGTTCCAAGTGGTATTTTTAAACAGATATCTTAGTATAGTAAATATTTTTAAAACTTAAAAAATTAGATAAAGATTCAGAGGAAATTTATAATTGAATACAGAGGGAAGAAAAGTCATCTTGTAATATGTTGGAGTAGAGATGTTTGCCTACTAGTCTTTTACCTTTTTGTACTTATTTTCACATTTCCTTTGAGCTTCTTCTTAAAAAAAAAAGTAACTTAAACCACTAACTTCAAAAAAAATTCTTCTCTCTTGTGCATTAGACTCGTCTGGAGGAGCTGCATCGCCTATGGGACCTCTTGCTGCAGAGGACCAAGGAGAAGGGCATGCGTCTCCTGCAGGCTCAGAAACTGGTCCAGTACCTGCGTGAGTGTGAAGATGCCCTGGACTGGATCAGTGATAAGGTCAGATTGGCACTGGCAAAATTTTACAAAACAAGAAAAATGACTTGCTGCTGGAGTGAACAAATAAATCTTTTATTTATAATACTTATTTTTGTATTTAATAATTGAAAGTTACATCTTTCAGTTTTCTTCTGGCTATTTGGCAGAATATAGAAAGTAGTGTTTCTGTGTTTGTTCTTTAGCTGCTCTAACTGAAAAGGTGCCTGTATTTAGCTATCCACATTAAAAGGAAATGATAAATGGAATCAGAAGCTAAAAAGCTGGCCTGAGGCTAAATATACCAATTAATTTGAATGAGGAATGAGAACAAGGCTATTTTGGCAGGTTACTTCACCAGTAACCAGTAAAGAAAACTAAGCAACTAAAATTCACAATGCCACAGCAGTGACCAGCTGTAGCTGTAAATGAAGGTCAAGCACAGTGCACAAAGAATCTTGAAGTTGTGAGATTATCAAGTTCAGTTGTTAGTAGGAGGGATTAAAAGGTGCTTGTTGCTCAAATATTCTCAAAAGTTCATTATGCAGTGGTCCCAACTGTTGATGACCTTCTTCAAGCTTTGTAAATGAAATAAATGATTTATATGCCATTTTCTATAACTTTAAACCACATAAAAACATAAAACTTTGACTTGGAGTGTTCACATAAAAGTACTTTTGATTTTGACCTTAACGTTGTTGGTCCCCCTCCACCTATAGGAGGCCATGGCCACCTCAGAGGAGCTGGGTCAGGACCTGGAGCATGTGGAGCTTCTGCAGAAGAAGTTTGAGGAGTTCCAGACAGACCTGGCGGCCCACGAGGAGCGTGTGAATGAGGTGAACCAGCTTGCAGCCAAGCTGATACAGGAAGCCCACCCTGAGGCTGAGCTGATAGTTCGCAAGCAGGATGAGGTCAACGCTGCTTGGCAGCGCCTGAAGGGCTTGGCCCAGCAGAGGCAGGGCAAGCTGTTTGGAGCTGCTGAGGTGCAGCGCTTCAACAGGTAAACAGAATCAGAGCAACATCTGGACAGCTTTTACACATCACATTTTACATATGTATCACAGTAAGTGATAGTGTATAGACACTGTAAATATAAATCTGTGTGTTTCTAACAACAGGGATGTGGATGAGACCATCAGTTGGATCAAGGAGAAGGAGCAGTTGATGGCCTCAGATGACTTTGGTCGTGATCTGGCCAGTGTGCAGGCTCTCCTGCGCAAACACGAGGGTCTGGAGAGAGACCTGGCTGCTCTGGAAGATAAGGCAAGAGGATGCTTTACAGATTATCCACACATATACATAACAGTCATAAAGTTACATAAAACTTGGAATTCTAACTTCTTATTTTCTCCTCTTCTTCTTCTTCTTTCAATCAGGTCAACACACTGGGCGGTGATGCTGAGCGCCTACAGCAAACACATCCCCAAAATGCCTCCCAGATCCACCTGAAGAAGGATGAACTCATCACCAACTGGGAGCAGATTCGCACTCTGGCTGCTGAGCGTCACGCTCGCCTGAACGACTCCTACCAGTAAAATACCAGACACTGCTTGGATAAACTGTCTGCTGAGTGACATTGCTGACACTCAATCAAATATGCTATTTATTGATGATTTATTCATGAAATGATCAGGCGTTGAGGGCACACATTCTCTAAAGCAGTCTGAGACTTCCTCCAGCTCGGGAGGCTATATAAACAAACAACAGTTGAATAATTTCACTTCTTTATCTGGTGCTTTACTCAAAATGGAAACTTCTCAAATACATCCGTTTACGTCTGAGCTGAAATCAGCTTATTGACAGTATACAAGGCATGTGGTGCTATATCAAACTCTGTTAAACATTTCTCCACAGAAGTCTGCTCACTCCTGCTCTCTTGTGACAATATCTTTCAGGCTGCAGCGTTTCACTGCGGACTTCAGGGATCTGACCAGCTGGGTGACAGAGATGAAGGCCCTGATCAATGCTGATGAACTGGCCAATGACGTGGCTGGAGCTGAGGCTCTGCTAGACCGCCACCAGGAGCATAAGGTAAATTCACCTTGAAAACCATATGAGCTTTGTCCTTTTTAAAAAGCTGAATACAAAATAAAATGCAACATGTACTTTACATTTGTGTTGAATAAGCAATGTACGGTTGGTAAGTGTGTGTCTTCTGTGCTACACAGGGAGAGATTGATGCTCACGAGGACAGCTTTAGAACCACTGATAAAGCTGGCCAGGCTCTGCTCAATACAGGACACTACGCCTCTGAGGAGGTCAAGGAAAAGGTAGGATTGTCAGAGCTTTCAGATAGAGCTTTGTTTTAGTGTGATGTTATCTTACTGTATGGACACCATGTGCCATGTTTAAAATGTGTGTGTTGTGTGTAGCTGGGCATCCTTTCTGAGGAGAAGGAGTCTCTGCTGGAGTTGTGGGAGGTTCGCAGGCAGCAATATGAGCAGTGCATGGACCTGCAGCTCTTCTACAGGGATACTGAGCAAGTTGACAACTGGATGAGCAAACAAGAGGTAATCAACTAACACCAATACCTCTCTTCAGGCTAGTATATGTGATTTGTCAGTTTCTAATATTGTCTGTTCATTATATAGGCTTTCCTCCTGAATGAAGACCTTGGAGATTCCCTGGACAGTGTAGAGGCACTGTTGAAGAAACATGAGGACTTTGAGAAGTCACTCAGTGCCCAGGAAGAGAAGATCACCGTAAGTTACACCAGTTGTCCACAAGAATATTGTTCATGCTGTACAATCACAGCTGGATTGTACTCTGTTCTTTCTTTTAATGTCTTTTTCTTGTACATCTCCAGGCCCTTGATGAGTTTGCTACCAAACTAATCCAGAACAATCACTATGCCAAAGAGGATGTGGCTACCCGCAGAGATGCTGTAAGTGCAGTACCATAAATCATATTAGTTCTGACTGCTACAGCAGCTAGCATGATTTTGTAATTTCTTTCAATGGAACTAAAAACATCAAACTTCTTTTCCTTTGCACATCTCTAGCTGCTCAGCCGCCGCAACGCCCTGCACGAGCGCGCTCAGTCTCGTCGTGCTGCCTTGGAGGACTCTTTCCATCTGCAGCAGTTCTTCAGGGACTCGGATGAGCTCAAGAGCTGGATCAACGAGAAGATGAAGACTGCCACCGATGAGGCTTACAAGGTAGTTCATCAAAGAGTTTGAGATCTTGTTGTGCAGAGATGTGTCCTCTATTTTGAAATGTGTTTGTTCATCCCAGTTCTATGCTCTGTGTTTCTGATCTTCTCATCCTCTAATCTGTGTGCATCTGCTCTCCTCACGACAGGACCCCTCCAACCTGCAGGGCAAGGTGCAGAAACACCAGGCCTTTGAAGCGGAGCTGTCAGCTAACCAGAGCCGCATCGATGCCCTGCAGAAGTCTGGCCAGGAGCTGCTGGATGGGAAGCACTACGCCTCCGATGAGGTGGCTGGTCGCATGGAGGAGGTCAGCTCCCAGTGGAAGAAACTGCTGGAGGCCACTGAGCTCAAAGGTACCACCTGGAGAAAAGCAAACTGAAGATACTGTTGATGCAAAATGAAGAGATTAGAGTACAAATGTGAAAATTGCAGTTACTACTCCATATCAGTGTAGGATAAAGATTTTCTACTGTTTTATCTTAGGCATCAAGCTCCGTGAGGCCAACCAGCAGCAGCAGTTCAACAGGAACGTAGAGGACATTGAGCTGTGGCTGTATGAAGTTGAAGGTCACCTGGCCTCAGACGACTATGGAAAAGACCTGACTAGTGTCCAGAACCTGCAGAAGAAACATGCCCTGCTGGAGGCCGACGTAGCTGCTCACCAGGTGCCCAACACTACTAGACATACTTAATGAAGGCGCGCCTGAAACTAATGGATGCTTGTTGTTTTGTACACCAAAGTGTAATAGCAAATGTGTAAATCTTCTGTGAATATCTCCCTCAGGACCGAATTGATGGCATAACAATCCAGGCTCGCCAGTTCCAAGAGGCTGGGCACTTTGATGCCGACAACATCCGCAAGAAACAGGAGGCTCTGGTGGTTCGTTATGAAGGTCTGCGTGAGCCCATGGCTGCACGCAAGCAGAAACTGTCCGACTCTCTTCGGCTCCAGCAACTGTTCAGAGATGTGGAGGATGAGGAGACTTGGATCCGTGAGAAAGAGCCCATTGCCGCTTCTACTAACAGAGGTAAAACTCAGGCCACTATATTGTACAATACAAAAAAAAGAATGATTGATGTTATATAGTCCTTCATAAGTTAACATCAATAAGCAGGGCTAGGCTCCAGTTTTAGCTCAGGTGAAGAAAACACAGAAAGGAAGCAAAGATGATTTTTGATGAACCTCTGGGGGAAAAAAAGGTTTCTCTTGGTATTTTTCAGGCAAAGACCTGATTGGTGTCCAGAACCTACTGAAGAAGCACCAGGCCCTGCAGGCTGAGATCACTGGTCACGAGCCTCGCATTAAAGCTGTCACCCAGAAAGGAGAGGCCATGGTGGAGGAAGGTATTAATTTAAATTCCTATTCCTCTTGTTTGGTATCCTATATGAGATGATTGACCTTAAGCAAGTGAAATATTATATACCAACATCCATGTGTGGTTCCCAGGGCACTTTGCTGGTGAGGATGTAAAATCTAAGCTGGCTGAACTACATGGACGCTGGGACACGCTGAAGGCCAAGGCCTCCCAGAGGAGACAGGACCTGGAGGACTCTCTACAGGCCCAGCAGTACTTTGCTGATGCCAACGAGGCTGAGTCTTGGATGAGGGAGAAGGAGCCCATCGTGGGGAGCACAGACTACGGCAAAGACGAGGACTCTGCTGAGGTACATGAGTGAGAAGGGATTTAACAAATCTTGTCTTAGTCAGCAAGTAAATGACAAATTGATGATGGCAATGTCTAAGTATAAAGTATATAATAAGTTGATTTTAGTGTTTCCACCTTCAGCTCATGTTCCATTTATTGCACAAGCCTCTTTTTTTGTCTGTGACAAATGCAGTTGTGCTGAATAATTTGTCTTCTACAGGCTCTGCTGAAGAAGCACGAGGCCCTGATGTCTGACCTGAGCGCGTACGGCAGCAGCATCCAGGCTCTGAAGGAACAGGCCCAGTCCTGCAGGGTAAAACCCAATCCTCCTTCACACCTCTACCCTGCACATGTGCTCAGCTCCAGGAGAAGGGTTTTTACTGAGTGATATAGCTCTGAATGCTAGATCGTTTGGGATGTTTCCTACCACGGATAATCAAATGTTCTTTAGTTTAAGCAGAGAGTATAAATCAGTGACACATATTGTTTCATTGCAGCAACAAGTGGCACCAACTGATGATGAGACTGGGAAGGAGCTGGTCCTGGCTCTGTACGACTACCAGGAGAAGAGCCCCCGTGAAGTTACCATGAAGAAGGGTGACATCCTCACCCTGCTCAACAGCACCAACAAGGTACAGATAAAACCAGACTAAACTGACCAACTTCAATAAATATTGAGACATTCAGCATGGAAAAGAGTTTTTTTTTATTATTATTATTAATTAATTTAATTAAATTTAAAATTAAATTTCACAAATGCATCTGTGTTTAAAGGATAAAGCTGGCAATACTCTACTCTACAATACTGTATTGTTCTTATTGCCTACAAATCCCATTAAAAGACAAAAATTTATGATATGATTATGGATCTCAGTCCCAAACCCTTGGTTCTTACCAAAGATGCAAGTCTTTAAAAACACAAATATATAATTGAGTAATAAATTAAGTAATTTTCTGCTGGTCACTGTCATTTTTAACAAACTAACTCAAACAGGAGGAAATAGTGCATTTGCTGGGGACTATTTTCTGCTGTGGATTGATTCACATTTAGTGTTCTAGTGAGTATTTCTGGCAGCAGGACGGTGTGTGTGGGCTTTGATACACGCACAATACTTGTTAGTAGTAACAGTTGAAGAAAAATACAGAATATTGTCAGCCTCATCCTTTTGAATTTTGCCACAGGAAACAGCCATACAAGAACTTTGCCTAAATAAAATAGTCTAACATTAGCAAACAGATGATTTGAATCAGAAAATATCTCATTAAAGAATAAGACTTAGTCTGACAAGTGTTCAGTATCTGCTTTTGGTATTTGACAGTTTTTGAAACTCACTACAGAAAAACTATCTGATGTTTGATACCCAGCCCTATATAACAAAGCTCAATCCATTCTTGTATCATCAAGAACAGCTGCACTGTACACATTTTTAACAACAATTAACTGAAGATCAGTTAAATAACATCACTTGTTGATATTGCTTTCTTTCCCCCCGCTGCAGGACTGGTGGAAGGTGGAGGTGAATGATCGCCAGGGCTTTGTTCCTGCTGCTTATGTGAAGAAACTGGACCCCACCCAGTCCTCTTCCAGGGAAAACCTGCTGGATGAACACGGCAGCATCGCACTGCGCCAAGACCAGATCGACAATCAGTAAGAAACCCCCTCCAACTCTTCAGTTTACAATTGAATGTACTTTACTAACTCATCTCTCCTTTTCAACTAGATTTATTCAACTATTTCTCCTAAGTGCTCTGTTTTTAAACCTTTCTTTTTTACTTCCTTTTCGACTCTAACTAATGACCTTGCCCGTGGCCTCTTTTTCTGTCTCCTCTGCTATCCTTGCTGTATTTAACAACTAAATCTTGCTGTGCGTTCGCCTTGCCTTGCCACCGTGCAGGCTTGTTACCAAGGAGGCCTGCAGCGTGTCTGTGCGCATGAAGCAGGTGGAAGAGCTGTGAGTAGGAACCTGTGTCCCTCTGCGTGTTTTTGTGATCGTGATAAACCGCTAAATATCATCAGCAGTTTTACATCCTTCCCCACCCCAAAACTCTGTGACACTGCATCTACTTCACCCTCTTCTATTCAGCACAGGGATAGAAGTACCTTTGATGTACACCTTCCACATCCTTTCCATCCCAGCCTTGCCTGTGGATGTTCATTCATGATTTTCTTCTTTTTTTTACCGTCTGAAATTCTGTCTATGTATCACAGGCCATAAAATGCCATGTCATAAGCCATCCTGTTCTGTACATATTGGGCTCTGATTCATTTTTGTAATAGGTTTACCTCATTGTCCAAAGGCTCAGGTGCTAGTCAGAGAAATTAGCTTACACATTGGCCTAGGAACATTTCAATGTATTCTGTAGAAGGACCTGTAGATAAACCATGTAGGTTATAATAGTTGATGTACAGTGACTTCTCAGGGTTTCCTCTAGGAAATTGGTTAGCTTAGGTGGTAATCTACTTTGATTAATAACTTATTAGATGACAGATTTGTGTGATGTAGCGCCACTGTGTGCATTCTCTGAAAGCTCAAAGGTCCCCTTCAGACATGTTTTGATGACGTATAAAATGGTGGTGACAAGGTGTCTCCTACTTCACTGTAAAGTCCATTCTCAGTGTTTGTGCACTGGAGGCTTCAAGTTTCCACATCACACTTGTATAAGTTGCATACTGGACCAGGATTGGCTCCAAACTAGTTGTGATGTCTCACAATCATTTTATACATATGCGTGTTAAACTTAGATTTAAGGTGAGAACAGGGAAATTTTCCTCCTTCAGCAGATGAGTGTGAAGCTCAAAGTAACAATAAGCAAAATATATTTGTAAGTGGAGGGGGTTTTAATATTTCACAAAAATGTATTAATGTCTTCTGATGTTAGCAGAGGCAATGTTTATATCAGGCTAGGTGGAACGCTTCCATTTTAAAACACTGAGGGGAACCCTGCTTCTGCTTGCAAGGCATGTGTGGTCGCAGTCGGGCATCTCATCAACACTCATATCAGTGTTTGGCTGGACCCAAAACCTGCCTAGAAAAATATTTCTAATATTGTTTTTGGATTGTGAAATGAGTTTCAGACCAGATTCCCTCATTCAAAAATACAGGTGATTTTAGTGACTGGTTAACAAAAATAATTTTTCTTAGATTAGAGTTTATAACACAAAAAGCTGCAACAGCCACTTGTCTCAGTTTTTTACTTAATAAATGTTATAAAAGTCAATTGACTAATGGATTCAGCACTACAGGAGTTTGTTTTGATTTTGAGAAACATCACTTTTTAGCAAAGAAATGTGTGCACAAAAAAATCCAAAGGAGCAGATTCTGTAAAAAATTAAAACTCACTTTTAATCTGTAGAGATGGACCACAGTATGAGAGGATAATAAACCTTTGAAGACACATTAAGTGATTTGATTAGATTGTGTGGTGCTAGTGATTAAGGGCTGGTTCATGCCCCCTGCTGTTCATTCATGGAATAATCGCTTTTGACCGTTATTTAATAGTTGTTTTGCATTTAAAATTCATAAAGCGCATAAATCAGTTACACAGCAAGGCTTCCTTCTCATGTTCTATGTGCACAAGCTCATGTCACCCAGCATGTCAGTGTTTCTCCAGTGGCTGACTCTCCAGCGGTTCCCTAATGTGATGTTTCCTGTTACCTCTTTTTTCAAGGTATGGCACTCTGTTAGAACTGGGAGAGAAACGCAAGGACATGCTAGAGAAGAGCTGCAAGAAGTTCATGTTGTTCAGGGAGGCCAATGAGCTCCAGCAGTGGATCAACGAGAAGGAGGGAGCCCTCACTAATGAAGAGATGGGCTCTGACCTGGAGCAGGTCGAGGTCCTGCAGAAGAAGTTCGACGACTTCCAGAAGGTAATGTGTCTCAGCCTTTCCTCAGTGTGTCAGTATGGCTCCAATACTCCCCATATTTAGCATTCTTAAGCAGTGTACAGACATTGAATAAATGGTTTATAACACACTGTAATGTAGTTCTTAGCTGATATAAGTGTTTATTAACTAATTTATTAACTCCTCCTGTGAGCACCCATAACTGGAGGCTGCTTATAAACAGACAATGAATCATAATATAGTAAACCACAGTTGTAATCATATAAAAATTATAATTCTTAATAAATACTGTCATTAGCTATTTATTAAATGTTTATATACTGTTTATAAATGTTAAATAGAAGGACTTACTGTTACTGTGTCATTTGATTGAAATCGGCTGAACCAGCTGTTGTACATTTTGGTCCAGGAGATGTAAATGTCTAATTGTTATACAAAACCCAATCCAATGTATTCTGTTATAACCAGTTTATATGCATGTAACATGATCATTAGCTTCCAACTCCTGTTTCCTAACTGGTACCTGGATGTTCCAATACATGTTTCTGCTCATTTCTCCTGAATTATATTTCAGGCAACTGTGTATATTGTTGAGATTGTTTGTGCATGTCATATGTTCTAGGTCATGTCTCACAAACAGTGTCTGATGTCGTTCTGTTTTTTGCACTCCAGGACCTGAAGGCCAACGAGTCTCGCCTGAGGGACATCAACAAAGTGGCGTCTGAGCTGGAGTCTGAAGGCCTCATGGCTGAGGAGGCCCCCATGATGCAGGCTCAGGTCAGTTCTTCCTCCCTGGATCTGTTGGATCACACACATGAGCCATCTTTCATGTTACAGCTGCAATTTAATGTTGATCCTTTTTTTTTTTTTTTCCATTTGCAGCAACAAGAGCTGCTTGGTGCTGCTCCTGGCAAGGTTGTAAGCATTTATCTTACTTGCAAATGTTTTGCATGATATTTAAGAAACATTTCTAACGACACAACAGTGACATTTATGCTTACCAACGTCACACCTTATGTTTTTCAATAGGATGAAGCTGATTCCAAGACTGCATCTCCATGGAAGGTAAGCTTCATCTAACACAGTTTAATCTGTCTCCAGAATGTACATCCAAACATTTTACTGTTTTGTGTAAAATGTATCAACTGCAAAGACTTGACAGCCTGTCAGTCTTGATCTGATACTTTAACTGTGCATGCCTGTTCAGCATTGGGTTGATGTTTGATACTGGTGTGGAATTAACTGCAATCATGCCCAATAATGTCATAATGTTATGTTACTGGCATGGGGCGTAATGTTACATGTCCTCATGGAATATGATTAGACATTGATGAGACGGCCTGGGAGGCTGGAAACTCCCAAGCTTTTTAATATCCCTTGAATTTTAAATGACGTCTCAAGATGTCTTAATCGTTTACAGATCTCTTGTTTGATTCATCATAATTCAGTGTTGGTTGGTTCTGCTCTAGCCATGGTTGCAGTGCTTACAATGTCCTGACTGGTGTAAAGTCTTGGTAGAAGACTAAAACCAACCCTGAGAGTTTCCATAACACTCTTGACTGGTGTGGTGTTTTCTGTTTTTGTCCTCCTCCTTTTCCCTCCTCCTTCCTTCCATGTTATTTTTTTCACCTTCGACTTTAGAATATACGCTTGGCTGTTCAAACAACGGCTAACTTTAATACTATCAAGGTAAGATTAACTAGTCCACACCGACCTTGTTCCTCCCCTTGATCCCGTGTCCTGCATCGTGATCAGAAAACTAACCCCATCATCGTGGTTGTCTCTTCCTGTCCTCTGAAACCTGACTCTAGAGTTAGGAGTGTTCAGTGTTATTTGGTGTCATCCAGCTTCTCATAGCTTTTGTTCGTCCTGTTAATCATCCCTTATTTATGAGTGCTTATAACTATAATTATACAGTGCTATAAGTGCTATTGTAGTATGAATGATTGCTGGCATACTACATGAATCCTCAGCATCTTTTAGTAGATCCTGAATATTTTCTTTGTCCTTGTGCTGTGTGATGTTCTTCCCGTGCATCCATCTGTGCATTGCCCACCTTCCTTTGTTTGTCCATCACTGTCTGTGTCCATCCAACAGACATCAAGCACAAATTATATTACATTATATTTGCATGGTTAGAAGTTAAATATGTTTATATTGTGTTCCTCCAAATTTAATCCTATCTACATCTATAATCTTGCACATATGTATTGATCACTTCAGTCCCTCTTTGATTGAGGGTGTGTTTAGTTCACAAATAATTGGACATTTTAACGCCAAAAAATGTAGACGACACAAGCTGCAGAACGACTGAGCAAATTCTGTGAAGAGTGCAGAGTGCTGTTTTAATGCTGGTTGTTTTAATGTGCAGGAGCTGAATAATCGCTGGCGGTCCCTGCAGCAGCTGGCTGAAGAAAGGAGCAACATGCTGGGCAGTGCCCACGAGGTGCAGCGATTCCACAGGTAGGAGCACACATGTAGTGTCTGCGACATCACTTATGGGTTTTTGGAAGGTCCAATTCAAACCTCATTACCTTCTTTGACAGTTACTAGAGCATTGCAATTCAAATATAGGCAAGAAGGCTGGAGCCTGGGTGACACTGGGCTGAAATGGGAAAACGGCAACAGCCATGACAGTCAAGAAAACTAATAAGATAATCTAAATTTGGATCTGAGAGAATTTAAAGCAAGCCACTGTGGCCACAAGTTAGCGTGGTTGCAGACCTCTGAATCACTGCTCATAACTCCGACTTGTTCAGTGATTCTGTTGTTCTGTAGGTCTGTTGTTGTTCTCATTGACAGCTGGAGAAACAATTGACCAATCAGAGGTTTGTACATAGGATTACAAACAGGGACGTCATCTTTCTACATAGTTACCTACATCCATGAAAAATAGCATCAGGCTGTTGTAAGTTTACTGTTTATGAGTTGACAAGTTGAAAAGCTAAAACAAAATGTTAACAGTAGCACAAGTAGAGAAGAGTCATGAAGTCAGCAAATTACTGTGCAAATTACAGCAATATCTATCTGATGTTTGCTACCATCAGACACCTTAAACAACTGGTCCTACCAGACCAAGTAAGACTGTAGCAGCAAAACCCCAGAGTGTATTGAATTCAGCAAGAATGGGATTTACTGCATATGAATTCAACTTTTCTTTGGTAAGAGGAAGAATGGAAACCTTAATTAGTAATACCTTAGTAATAGAAAGTGGCATAGACATTGATTAAGTGTGAAACCCTCAGTCCTTCTCACAGCTTACTTGCACAAGAAGCACAAGAACACTTTTTTATCACTTTTTACAGAGTGATTTGAGCAAAGTTGTGTTTGTTTCTCCTCAGGGATGCTGATGAAACTAAAGAGTGGATTGAGGAGAAGAACCAGGCCCTCAACACAGACAACTATGGTCACGACTTGGCCAGTGTCCAGGCTCTGCAGCGCAAACATGAAGGCTTTGAGAGAGACCTGGCAGCCCTGGGTGACAAGGTCAGATTGTCTTTTAGTCATTTATGAGATTTTAGCTGATCTACAACCAAACCTCTGGCTAAAATGTATGTCTCCTGAAGCTTTAGCTCATTTTTTTTTCTACTCCCTGTCCAGGTGAACTCTCTTGGGGAGACAGCGGAGCGTCTGATCCAGTCCCACCCTGAAGCAGTGGATGACATCCAGGAGAAATGCACTGAGCTGAACACTGCTTGGAGCAGCCTGGTGGGACGTGCCGACCAGCGCAAAGACAAGCTCGGCAACTCTCACGACCTGCAGCGCTTCCTCTCTGACTTCAGGTGAGGAGTTTAGGAAAAATAACACGGTGAGTCAAACAGATGCAGTTAAGATGTGTGTAGTGGCTGTAACTCTTCATCTGTACACAGAGATCTGATGTCCTGGATTAATGGCATTCGAGGACTGGTGTCCTCAGAGGAGCTGGCCAAGGATGTGACCGGAGCTGAGGCCCTTCTGGAAAGACACCAGGTACTGAATTCCTTCCCTCTGTTATATTATGTACAGTGTTGTACACGTCAGCACAAGTTACTGCACAACTAACACTCCCCACCCATCTTTCTTTCCTTGTCCATCTTTCCAGGAACACCGCACTGAGATCGACGCTCGTGCCGGTACCTTCCAGGCCTTTGAACAGTTCGGTCAGCAGCTGCTAGCACGAGGCCACTATGCTAGTCCCGAGATTCAGCAGAAACTGGAGGCTCTAGACTGTGAGCGTGCCGACCTGGAGAAGGCCTGGGTGCAGCGCCGCATGATGTTGGACCAGTGCCTCGAGCTCCAGGTAAATGAAGTGCTGAGCCATGAGATGACCTGTTAGAAACAGTTATTGCATAGTCACTGACAGCTGCCTGTGTCCCTCCATAGCTCTTCAACAGGGACTGTGAACAGGCTGAGAACTGGATGGCAGCTCGTGAAGCTTTCCTCGCCAGTGACGACAAGGGAGACTCCCTGGACAGCGTGGAGGCCCTCATCAAGAAACATGAAGACTTTGACAAAGCCATTAACGTGCAGGTCAGTGAGATGTTTCAGCACTCAGTGAAAGCTTGGAAAACTGCTGGCTAGTTGTGTTCTGTACATTATTAAATGTTGCCCTGCTGTACAGGAGGAGAAGATCGCTGCTCTGCAGTCCTTTGCTGACCAGCTGATTGGAGCTGATCATTACGCCAAACCCGAGATCTTCAATCGACGCAATGAAGTGCTCGACAGGTAAGAAACGCTTGCATTTTTAAACTACGTATGCTTGTGTTTGAGCTTTCTTTTAAACGCTACACTATGATGTTTGAAAGGTGGCGTCGGCTGAAGGCCCAGATGATCGAAAAGCGTTCTAAGCTGGGTGAATCCCAGACGCTGCAGCAGTTCAGCCGGGATGTGGACGAGATAGAGGCTTGGATCAGCGAAAAGCTGCAGACTGCAACTGATGAGTCCTACAAGGACCCGACCAACATCCAGGTACACATTTGTCTTCCACTAGCACAGACCCAACCCACACAAGTTAATAGCAGCACAGCTAATGTGAATGCAGTGCATGCGATCCCTTCACAAGTGTGATTCAGTGAATAGAAAAGAAGTTAACGGAATGTAAATTTTCACAAATTGTAACTCTGTAAGTGGTTGAGCCAAAAGATAACAAACTGTCATGCTAAATTAAAACTGCTAATCTGTTTTGTCTTGTTATATTGACGATAACTCTTCTTTAATTGTGTGAAATCCCTCCCTGTGTCCTGTCTGAAGTGAGACTGAATTTTTCTCTCACTGTCTTTATTTTTTATAGCTGTCCAAGCTGCTGGTAAGTTTGAGTAGTGTGTCAGCTGACTAACAACCAAGCAGGTTATCCTCCATGTGTCCACGTCTTTGCTGTGTGTGTAGACACGACGTAGAACAAGCATTCCGTCCATCTTGAGTTTGTCCCTCATCAGCACTGTTGAGTGCCAGCTTCTTTTTCACTTGGGTTTTAATTTAGTTCATTTAAAAAAAAAAAAAAAAAAATTCTTAATTCTGTGTTCATGTTTGTATTTTATTCTAGGTTTGTTTTTGTCATCAAAAGCTACTAGTTGTTGGGTGTGGCTTCCATTTTTATTTTCAATTCTTGAGGGGTCATCTTGAAACTTGCTTCAGATGTTTGATTCCATCATTAATTCCATAAGCAAAACAAATCAAATTTACCTGAATGTTTGAAGACTGAATATTTGTAATGATACTGGTGTCGAGCTGAGACAGTCTAAATAGTGAGCAGCAATCCTTGCTCTCTAATTGAACCGGATGTAAAAAGACAGTATTTACTAGGAGCCAGCTGAGAGGAAATAGAAATGTAAATAGATACAAACATGAAGCAACGTTTGAAGTGACTTTTCTTTCAATAAGTTTTCTCAAAGTCAGCTGTGTTGCAGATGTTGTCCTCTGCACTGCCATTTTGTGTTCTTCACTTGTTTGTCCTGTGTCTGTCCATGTCCAACACATTGTCTGCCATAGTCGGCGTCCTGTGTTGAATTCTTGTTTTTATAGTTTTCAGTTACAAACACAAAATCTTTACACACATTAATTCACATTGTCAGCCTCCATAATGCTTAAGATAAAAGGTTGATGAAAAAACTTGACATTCATTTCAGCTTTTGCACTGAATGTAAGTATGAGAGCTTTGCTAGATTTGCAGTCTTAATTGACCTCTCTCAATTGAAGAAGGGTTGTGAACATGTACACCATAGAGCAGGAGGTTCTCATGCTGTGTTCCCTCCTGCCTCTGTCTGTGCTGTCAGAGTAAACACCAGAAGCATCAGGCGTTTGAGGCCGAGCTGCACGCCAACGCAGACCGAATCCGCGGGGTCATTGATACCGGTAACGCCCTGATCCAGAGAGGAGCCTGTGCTGGCAGCGAGGATGCAGTCAAGGTATATTCATCATGTCTGTATACTGTGTTTGGATTAGAATAGAATACAAGTTTATTATTTCCATTGAATATTGGACAGACACTAAAACCCTTTTTTTCTGTTAACATTGTAGCAGTACAATTCAAATTTTAAGCACACAGTCGGACACAGATTGTGACATTAACATAACATAACTGCAGCAGTGTGGTCAAGTGAAAACAACTTTATTCAAAAGGGACTTTTCTGTTTCCCAGGCGCGCCTCAACGCTCTGGATGAACAGTGGCAGTTCCTCGTCAACAAATCTGCAGAAAAGAGCCAGAAACTAAAAGAAGCCAACAAGCAGCAGAACTTCAACACAGGCATCAAGGACTTTGACTTCTGGCTCTCTGAGGTGACAATCTCCATGCCAGATAGAAACACAGACACACAGATGATCACAATCATCTCAAAGACTGACGCATGTTGTTGTTTCTCAGGTGGAAGCCCTTCTCGCCTCTGAGGATTATGGTAAAGATCTGGCATCAGTCAACAACCTTCTGAAGAAACACCAGCTGCTGGAGGCTGATATTTCTGCTCATGAGGTACGCAGCTCATTATCACACAGATGACTCTGCCTGTGGCTCAGCTGCAACACTGGAATACATTTGTCAATTTTCAACTCACTGTCACAAATGACAGAATACACAGCAAGGGAGTTAGTAGTCAGTAAACATTTGAAAAGGCCTAGTTGGTAACAAAAAAAGTTAGTGAGACCTAATAGAAGTAAAACAAGGAAATCTATTCAGAGTGATGACGAGACCCTCTGACCACGTCTTCCTCCCTGCAGGATCGTCTGAAGGATTTGAACGGCCAGGCTGACAGCTTGATGGCCAGCAACGCCTTTGACACCTCGCAGGTGAAGGACAAGCGCGATGCCGTCAACGGCCGCTTCACCAAGATCAAGAGCATGGCAGCCGGCCGCCGCGCTAAACTCAACGAGTCCCACCGCCTGCATCAGTTCTTCAGGGACCTGGATGATGAAGAGTCTTGGATCAAGTAAGAGAGCTCCCTCAGTTCAATAGTGGAGATGAATGTCTTTCTTTATTTATGGCAAGACACTTAAAAGTACACATTTGTGCTCCAACCTCACACAGAGAAAAGAAGTTGCTTGTGAGTTCGGAGGACTACGGACGTGATTTGACAGGAGTACAGAATCTGAGGAAGAAACACAAGAGGCTGGAGGCTGAGCTGGGAGCCCACGAGCCGGCTATTCAGGTACAGGAGTCATCTGTTTATCCTATAGAGCTATATAAAACAGCAGGAAATCCACAGCTGCAACTGATAACAGAGATGATGGCAGTATTCTGTCTGTAAATACTAGCAAGCAAACCTGCACAATAGCAGGGCTCTGGTCTGTTCATTCAGTGAGATTTGTGCAATTGTTCAGTTAGTTTAAACGGGAAACAATGTGTGAAGTGGGTTAGGGTGCTTTCTGGTGTGTCCCTCAAAAACCTTATGCCTTTTAGAAAATAGTTCTAAGGAAGTCTTGCTTATTACAGATGTGACTGCAGTCAGTCATATCCTGTCAGAGGTAAATCCAGCGATTATACAATTATAATACAGACTTTCCAGCCTTTTGTAGCCGGTCAGATGGTCAAATTGTAACAGAATAATTCAACATTTTGGGAAATTTGCTTATTCACCTTCATTCTGAAAGTTAGATGAGAAATTTGATGTTAACCTCATGTTTGTGTGTGAAATCAGGACATGATTAGCCTAGTTTAGCATAAAGACTGGAAGCAGGGAGAAATTGGTACTGAAAGACTTTACTGTTAAGAGATACTCACTTGATTTGACTTACTGACTGCTGAAGCCTCATTAACTTCAATTGAAGTGACTGACCAGTATGAACAGGAAGAATGATTACAGCAAGCTAAACCTGTTCTGCTCTGGAACAGACTTAAAAAAAACAGGTGAAGCTATCCTTTAATTTGTGAACCATGAGGTGATGGTAGGTGTATTTTTTCTGATCCACAGAGCCAGGCTAGCTGTTTCCCCCTGCTTCCAGTCTTTATGCTAAGCTAGGCTATGTGACACAGACACACAGTATTAATCTTATTTCACCAGAGAAAGAAAGAAAGCGATTAGTCACATTTCCCTAAATGATGAACTGTCAATACTTATAGATTATACAAATGCTGATTATACTGTACTTCAAGCGTATATGTCAGCATTTATACTGATACATGTCCTGCAACCCCATCTGTAAATGATATGACGACACAGTAGCATTTTATTATTCTGACTTTGGTATGCAGTGATCAGATCTTTGTTCTGTGTGCTCTCAGTCGGTGCTGGACACTGGGAAGAAGCTGTCTGATGACAACACCATCGGCCAGGAGGAGATCCAGCAGAGGCTCGCCCAGTTTGTCGACCACTGGAAGGAACTCAAAGACTTATCTGGAGCAAGGTAAGCCCGCTGTGCTACATACTCACTCTGCCAGACAGGTGCAGCCCAGGACACAAGCACACAGATAGAAACAGGAGTGTAAATGTGTGTGTTTGCTCCCAGGGGACAGAGACTGGAGGAGTCGCTGGAGTACCAGCAGTTTGTGGCGAACGTGGAAGAAGAAGAAGCTTGGATTAATGAGAAGTTGAATCTAGTGGGGAGCGAGGACTACGGAGACACACTGGCTGCTGTGCAGGTGCTTTGCCGTCGCAGACAACAGAACTCCACATTCCATTACATAACATCAGTGTTTTTAAACTGTAGTAGGTGATGATGAGTTTCAAGAAAACCTCTTTTCCTCAGGGCTTGCTGAAAAAGCATGAAGCATTTGAGACCGACTTCACCGTGCACAGAGACAGAGTCAACGATGTGTGTGCTAACGGAGAGGAGCTTATCAAGAAGGTACTAACTTTCTAGCATGGAGAGAAACGTTTTTTCAAAGCGGTGAAACAGTCATTTATGTGCCATTTGTTCAGTATGTCAACAGAAGCAAAGTGTTAAAATTGTTTGTTTGTTTCCACCAGAACAACCATCACGTGGACAACATCAGTGCCAAGATGTCAGCTCTGCGAGGCAAAGTGTCTGAGCTGGAGAGGGCAGCGGCTCAGAGGAAGGCCAAGCTGGATGAAAACTCAGCCTTTCTGCAGTTCAACTGGAAGGCTGACGTGGTGGAGTCCTGGATCGGTACGAATACATTAAGACTTCTGTCCTCCTTTCCCATACAAGCAGTCTCAGTCCAAAACAAGACACCAACAAATGCCACATACTGGATGTATGAGGTGTTTCTCCAGAACTACAAACCTTCAATCCTCCACAGACTAAACTTTTACTGTTACAATATATTCACTCCAAAGAATACATATATACTGTGAAGGTTTTGTATCTTTATTTTAAGCAAATAGTGATATAATTCATTCTTAATCAGAATCCACAGTCCTGTGGTCAAAAACAACTAGGGGTAATTTTGTAACTAGAACCTAAAACTGTTATTAATTCAAACTAGTGATGTCCTGAACAAGTTTTTCTGTCCCTGATCCCAATCCAACTTCTTTAATATCAGGTCTCTGCAGAAACAGAGTACCATCCCATACTGTTGTTTACATACAGTGGCAGCAGAAGATATGCAGTGTAGCTCCTGGTTCAAGACTATAAAATTGATCGGCTTACAGCTTATAGATTGGATATGAACTGGAGAATGTGACTCCTGAAATGAATGTGAGGCGATCCTCCAGAGAGAAGATGTCTCACTCTGTGGGAGTTTTTGGAACTACAGAGACTGTGTCTCCTCTGACTCTACAGCACGTTGCAGAGTGGAGTTTCTTCCCTCAAATGATCTTTGGCCAAGCACAGACACACAAACCCAACAACAGACTAGATAAATTGTTTTGAACACTGTTGCTCTTTGCCAATGAGAAAGAGTTATAGTCAGAGTTTAGGTAATCTGTGTATTTTGCCAACCAGAATATCAGAATTCAGAGTTAGTTTGCCCAAATAATATTTCACATTCACACACTCAAATTTTCACTCGCATATACGAGTGAAATGCTGCACTGTAGTCTGCTGTAAAGCAGAGCAACACTGTAATACCAGCAGGCTGAGGTGGACAAAACTCAGTAATCAAAGGACAGCATTTGCTCTGCTTTATTTTAGCTGATACCAGTCCTTTAAAATATTCCTGGATCAGCTCAAATACTGATCTTTAGGATCAGCTCAGGACATCTCTCATTTAGACTAAGTGGACAGAATTTTCCTGAAGAGCTTCAGCAGTTTTGCTAATGATGCATCATCACACAGGTTTGTTACCTCATTGCTTACTCTTGTCATCAGTATTCCTGTGATTACAGCTCCTGTTTAAACACACTGAAGGCCAGTTTGCAAGACCACTACAAACTCAAGTGGAGATGGTCATTGAGAAATGTCTGAACCTCTGGATGTGGTTTGTGTTTAGGTGAGAAGGAGAACAGCCTGAAGACTGATGACTACGGCAGAGACCTGTCCTCTGTGCAGACCCTGCTCACCAAGCAGGTACTGCCTCCTCCCAAACACTGTTCTGCATTTCCTCTCTACACTGTTACTCTCTCCACTGACAAGTCTTTTTTTTTTCTCCGTGTCTGTCTGCAGGAGACATTTGATGCCGGTCTCCAGGCCTTCCAGCAGGAGGGCATCACCAACATCACAGCTCTCAAAGACCAGCTGCTGGCCGCCAAGCACGTCCAATCAAAAGCTATCGAAGCTCGTCATGCTGCCTTGATGAAGCGCTGGAACCAGCTGCTGTCCAACTCAGCCGCTCGCAAGAAGAAGCTTCTGGAAGCTCAAGAGCACTTCAGAAAGGTAAAGAGGTCTGAGGAGGGCCTTGTGTTGATGGAATATTCTGAGTATTTTTGTTTGAGACTCTAACATGATATAGTCCAACATCGAAGCTTACATACAATTGAATCAAAGCATTTTCAGTAAATTGAACCTGTTTTAAGGATCACATCTTCTCCACACTCACCCCAGGTTGAGGACTTGTTCCTGACATTTGCCAAGAAGGCGTCGGCCTTCAACAGCTGGTTTGAGAACGCAGAGGAGGATCTGACGGACCCTGTGAGGTGCAACTCTCTGGAGGAGATCCGGGCGCTGCGTGAAGCCCACGAGGCCTTCCGCTCCTCGCTGAGCTCCGCTCAGGCAGACTTCAACCAGCTGGCTGAGCTGGACCAGCAGATCAAGAGCTACCAGGTGGTGTCCAACCCCTACACCTGGTTCACCATGGAGGCCCTAGAGGAGACCTGGAGGAACCTACAGAAGATCATCAAGGTCACTACATTCAAGATTATATATAGGCTGAAAGAATGTTGACTAGCACACACCTGACATTAAACAAGTTCCAGTTTTAAAAAGACACAGGTATTACTGTAGACTGATTATAAGGATTAATACAATTATGCAGGTAAAGATGAAAATGGGAATGATTTTTCTATCTCTTTTTGTCTGTTTTAGGTTTTTCCTTTTTCCTCTTTACTTAGTTAATATCAATAAATGAATTCCTTTAATTGGTAGATGTCTCGCCTGACGTCTGTTTTTTCTGTCTGTCTGTAGGAGCGAGAGCTGGAGCTGCAGAAGGAGCAGAGGAGGCAGGAGGAAAACGATAAGTTGCGTCAGGAGTTTGCGCAGCACGCCAACGCTTTCCACCAGTGGCTGCAGGAGACCAGGTAGAGGACAGCATTCTTCCAGCTGAGGCTTTATAAACCTGGGTTGAGATTTTACAGTGTGTCAGCTCTGCTTTCAAACAGTTTGAACATTAAGAACAATCATTTTAGCCCAGGTGCTCAGCATGAATATTGTGTTTTGAAGATAAAAACATCTCAGTTGGATGATGGTCTGCATGCACAGTGTTTTTAGCACTCTGCTGTTCACTGAATAGGATGTGTGGCTTTCTGCAGTGTTTGTGTCTGTAAAGCCCTGGCCCTGGTCACACCAGTGTTTCAAACTGCAGCATTTTGCTGTAAATTCAACTCATTCTAATGGAATGAGTGGATTTCCTACCAGGCTGAAGAATCCACCCAATTTTTTTTTTTGCGTGAAGTTCAACCTCTGTGAACTCTGACAGGCAAATTTGCAAGTCATCTTGACTGGAGATGAGGGGACAGAGAGTCCAAAAAGAAGGAAGCTATCATAGCATATTAGCTGTGTTGCATCATTCACTGTTATTTAACCTCCTCTATCACAGTAAAAACACATAAGAGCAATGGTTTGCAGACAGTTATGAGACAGGAGTATGAAAACGCCTTTTAAGTGACCTGTGCAAACTTGTCCATTAGCAACTGGGCTAAGCTAACAAATTTACTGACTGTTATCCAATGAGCTTTAATTTCCCTCTTCAATAACTTTATTGAATAATATGGTGTGCAATGGTGATGCACTCACAAACTGTTGTACACTGAAGTAAATGAACAGTAATGCAATCGCTACGGTCAGCTCCTGCAGATCAAACTGAACAAAACATTTCAAAATGAGTGGAAGTGACTCCCTGGTGTGACCACAGCTTAAGCTCAGCACAGAGCATGCTCAGTGTCTGCTCACAGTAGAAAACAGCTCGTTCCACACTAGGGTTTTAGCTTGTTGTGTTGTTTGCAGTGTGTTGTCGCCTCATGTTGTTAACATGTTGTTTTCTCTCTCTCTGTCCCTCCCCTCTCTCCTCTCTCTCGTCTCGACTGCTTCCGCGCTTGGGATTACTCTAATCAGGACATATCTGCTGGATGGGTTAATATCACTTTTTCTCTTTACATGTATGAGTGTTTGATCAAATGTGTGTGCTTGTGAAAAGTGTGCAGGATGTGATGATGAAAACAGAACTGTGATCTCACAGGTGGGTGTTTTTAAATGATCAAGCTTTGTAGGACCAGCTTAAAGTCATGTTGACTGTTCTGCCTCGATGTAGATGATTTTGTTCTGGAATATTCCCTGTTTTCCCTCCATGTTCTTGTCTGCTGTTTAATCTCTGGTCCTCCCTCCTCCCCCCACCCTTTCTTTGAATAGCATAGCCTATCGACGGGTTATCTGTGTCTATCAGTACCAAGTTGCTGATGATCTGTCTGGAAGGTCAACCTCTTTCAAGCCTTGCTCTGGTTTCTTTTGCTTTTCCTGACCCATCCAGTGCCCTCAGGGCTGTGTGATCTCATGCACTGTAGTCTAAAGACACCATGCGGGACTCTGGTGTGCTCAGTACCATCCTGCAGTACTAACCTCCACTCAGTCCTCCAACACAACCCACCCACCAGGCTGTAGCACTGCATTCAGCTGGTGGACCAGCTACTTGTTACCTTGTTTATTGGGTTTACTGAGTGTACTGCAGGGATGGAAACTGCAACTTATTGGCTTCTCTTGTACACACATGCACACACACACAGAGAGAAGTAGTATTTTGAACAACTTTTAGTGAACTTTTGTTCCATTGGGTCTTTGTGGTGACTTTTCTGCATGTGTACATGAACTCCCAATGCTCTGCTGCAGTTTCCAGTCCTGTGTGCAGTAGCCCTAACCTTGCATGGTTTGGGTTACCAGTAGATTTTTGGCATGAATGCAGCTCCACTCTGTGGCAGTAGAGACAGCATCACTGTCAAATAAAGATAATTTAGTTACTATAGTCACATGCCAAATTATACACCCAAGAACCAGTTAACTTCACACTTCCAAACACTATACTAGAGCTGCCGTGGTATTGATTTTTTTCATTACTGCACAAATTAGCGAAGCCATTCAAACCGTTGTGGTAACTCATAAAAATTTTAAAAAATTAAACCTCAGATGTTGTAAAATAATTGGTTCCTAAATACTGGTAAACTTTTCAAATGCATTTATTCCTGCAGTAGTCTATTCTTTATAGGCTCTATAGTCTAAATGTCTATCTCTTATGTCTCTAAATATCTTAGCACGTCATTCTTTTATGTCAAGCCTGAGAGAATAATTAATGTTTCATCACTTGAGCCGCTCACTTAGTGGTGAAGCGGTGATCAGCTTGACTCTGGTGGGCGTGACGCAATTGTGTTAACCTGGGGAATGCGGTAACCGTGGCAGCTCTACACTATACAAGAACTAACCGTAGTTCATACAGGTGTCTCTGGAAACACTGGATGTTGTAGAGAATGTAAGTATTCCTAATATCAGTGTGTCTGTGTGTGTGTGTGTGTGAGAGAGTTAGTGTAGTAGTTTTCCAGACTGTGCTGCTTCCTTTCTAACAGCAGTTTCTGTTGGTGCCAGGTCGTGTATGGTGGAAGAGTCTGGTACACTGGAGTCCCAGCTGGAGGCCACCAAGGTAAATATGACTGTTAACACTGCTGCTAGAGGTGAACGTCTGGATTACTAGGACTCAAATACAGCACAAGCAAATCACAAAAAAAAATGTGTGTGTTTGTGTATGTGTAGCGTAAGCACCAGGAGATCCGGGCTATGCGCAGCCAGCTGAAGAAGATTGAAGACTTGGGTGCAGCTATGGAGGAAGCACTGATCTTGGACAACAAGTACACAGAGCACAGCACAGTGGGCCTGGCCCAGCAGTGGGACCAACTGGACCAGCTGGGAATGAGGATGCAGCACAACCTGGAGCAACAGATACAGGCCAGGTACACACCAAAACACTAATAGTTACTTGATGTCAACAGAGTTGGTCTGGAATGCTTTAATGTCATGTTTGTCCCTCTTCTTCTCTCAGGAACACCACTGGAGTGACAGAGGAGGCTCTGAAGGAGTTCAGCATGATGTTCAAGTAAGTGGCTTTCAATAGACTTCAGCTTGAGATGTTTGTGTCCTGTCACATCCTCATCTACACCTGTTTATTTGCAGGCACTTCGACAAGGAGAAGTCTGGTCGTCTAAATCACCAGGAGTTCAAGTCGTGTCTGCGCTCGCTGGGCTACGACCTGCCCATGGTGGAAGAAGGCGAACCTGATCCTGAGTTTGAGTCCATACTCGACACTGTGGATCCCAACAGGTTTGTCACGTGGTTTAAGACATTACTGTGTGCGTTTACATGCGTTAAAGTAACCAGGCTACTCTGAGAAACGGACAACACAGCTAACATGCACTGTAGTAACCAGTTGTGCAGAGTTGTTCAGCATATGTGTACATTACAAACCTGGTAACCTGTATAAATGGCAGAGAAATCATCTTATTGCAGGAGAAATGTAGCTTTTGAAATCAGGTTTTTTGTTAAGATGAGATTTAAGACATCACCTTAGTGGAAAAAGCTGACTGGAGCCTGGTTACTTGAGTGCATGTTAACATTGATAATGTGTAAATTTGAACAGCTGTATTTGCATCAACATCTGTGTGTCTTCTTCTTTGTGGCTAACTGTGAGGAATCTTTGCAGGGATGGCAACGTGTCGTTGCAGGAATACATGGCGTTCATGATCAGCCGCGAGACAGAGAATGTCAAGTCCAGTGAGGAGATAGAGAGCGCCTTCAGAGCTCTCAGCACCGAGAACAAACCCTACGTGACTAAAGAAGAGCTCTATCAGGTCCGATGTGTTCACTGCTCACTGTCTGGTTTGTGTTTCAGTATGAAGTCTGCATGTAGGTCTGACTGTTACCTTCTTTCTTTCAGAACCTGACCAAGGAGCAGGCGGACTACTGCCTCTCACACATGAAGCCCTACCTCGACAGCAAGGGCCGCGAGCTGCCGTCAGCTTTCGACTTTGTCGAATTCACCCGCTCGCTCTTTGTCAACTGATCCCTCGCCCACCAGTGACCAATCGGGATGCGTTTTTCCCCACACACACTTTAACACGAACACACGGCTGAAACTGCATGACTGTGGCACCAGGAATACTCACTAATAACAACTATCTGTACTATCTATTTATCTTGCTCTACCCTTAACTCTTTGTGCTTCTCATGATAGCATAGTGGATCTGTCTGCATTTGAATGTGATTGTTTTAGCTGTTTTAGCTTGTGCTTTCGATGAATTTAAGAACCTAATAGTAACAATAATGTTGGAACACCTTAACAACTGCAGTGTGCTTTAATAAACGCTACTGGTTAGAACTGGAAACTTCTACTGTTTTCATTTCACTTCCACACTCAAAACAATCTGTAAGAGGATTTTTATTTTATTTATTTATTTTACAAAATTGTCCAATGCTACAGTCCATGATAATGTGTCTCATTCTGACACTTGATTGGCTATCTGCTCCAGCTGGCTGCTCTCTCTGGGACTCTGCTCTGTCAAATTGGCGCTCAGCTGCCAAACACCAACTGTCCCATCTGTTCTCCCCACTGCCAGGAGGTGAGGGTTGTGACAGTTGAAGGACAAACACGTTGCAGCCTGGCCGGCACCTCCCTGGTCGATGGTAGCTGCTGGCCTCAGGGACCTGCGGCCCAGGTCGAATATCTGCACCTCACCTGGGAGAGAGAGAGAGAGACAAACACATCTGTCTGACACCCACAAGTGCTGCTCCATTTACATGATGTTAGAAATGCTGTGTGTGATGGACACATGGATGTCTTGACCCATAGCAACTGCAATTTAGTGACCCGTTTAGCAAAATCAAGACTGATCTAAGCTCATAGGCTTACAGCACAATGGCACTAAGATCATCTCAGCTTTAAGATCCTGATCAGAATCTGACTGGGGACATGTGTAAATCCAGTTTTTAAACAGTTTTGATGCTGTACCTTGTCCAGTGGCTGCAGCAAAAAGCAGCGGTCTGGTTGGAGACCACTGCACCTGGAAGATGTAGGAATCTGAGACCCTGAGAGACAGCAGCGGGTTGGCCTGCAGCAGAGAGTGGAGGTGGACCAGGCCGTCAGTCCCTGCACTCACAAACAGGTTCCTGTAAACAGGACGCAGTCAGTGCTGAGTCACCACACCTCACATAGCTGCTGATCATATCTGTATTGATCATGTGTTTGGTCAGTGGGCTGAGTCTTCACCTGTGGAAAGGTGAGCAGTGTATGGAGTGGACAGGGCCACTGCGAGGTCTGAACGAGAAGACCGCCGGGGCTCTCAGTGTCACACTCTGGCCTTCAGAGGACACTTCAGCTGGCGTCTGGGAGGAGAAGGAGCATCTGAGCAGCAGGCCGCCCTCAGAGCCCACCAGGAAGGTGTCAGAGTCCCACGGAGACAGAGCCAGGGAAGTGACACCCACAGTGCTGCTGCCTCGAGCCTACGAGCAACACAAACCTACAAGTGTCACTCTTTACCTACAGTCAACACAAAGGAGCAATTTAGAAACCATTTGAAGATTATAGAAAATGTACTTGTTTGGGTTTTTTGGGGTTTACATACTTAATTTTCAATCAATCATATCTGTGCTTTGTTGTGTAAACTATCAACTCTTCAGGAGCTATCAAATTTTTAGGACGTATTTATCAAAGAATTACCATCTTTATCCCCTCACTGTTCACCTAATTAAACTGCAACTACAGTAAATGCAACCTGTGTGTAGAGCAGAATGACACTCATCCACTGAATGCACAGGTGTGAAGTAGCCATAATAAAGACAGTGATATACCCAGATACAACTGTCAGGAAGAACCACACCTGTTACACACCATGAATGTCTACAATAGTGCTGCAACTAATGTTTATTTTCATTATCGATTAATTTGTAGATTATTTGCTTGATTAATCAATTAGTTGTTTTGTCCAGAAAATGGTGAAAAATGTTGATCACTCTTTCCCAAAGTCCAAGATGACGTCCTCAAACGTCCTGACCAACAGTCCACTGTTTACTGTCATAGAGAACTAAAGAAACCAGAATTATTTACATTTAAGAAGCTGGTACCAGAGAATTTTGTCATTTTTTTCTTTAAAAAAAAAAAAAAATCACTCAAAACGTTTAATCAATAATCTAAATAGTTGGTGTACAATCACACATACACACAGTGAGGGAATAAGTATTTAACACATCAACTTGTTTTTCATTAAATATATTTCAGTGCAGCTATTCAAATGAAATTAAAACCAGACATTGGTATTAACTCAATAAGGCAACACAGCTAATGAAATCATAACATTACAATCAATAAAAAATGTTATGTGCATTAATTGGAATGACACAGGAAAAAGTATTGAACATGCAGTAAGAAAAAGCACTGCACCAGGTGATCCCATTAATTAGTCCTCTTACCTGTGCTAATTAGAATCAGCTGGGTAAGTGCATGTGGCTGTTAGCGTTTCCACTCTTTTAAAAAGGGTTAACATCTGTGAATGCATCATTTTCTACCAAGCTGTCAAGCAAGAACCATCTCATGATGGGTAGAGGCAAAGAGCTCTCCCAAAACCTTCGCAACAAGATTGTTGAACAACATAGGAATGACACAGGTTACTGACTGATTTCTCAACTCCTAAATGTTCCCGTAAGCACCACTGGGGCCATTAACCACAAATGGAAGCCACATCACTCCACCATCAACCGGCTATGCAAAATTGCTGACCGGGCAGTAAGAAAATTAGTCTGAAGAGTCACCCAAGATCCAAGAACCACTCGAAAAGAGCTCCAGAAAGAAGCACGTACAATTATCACAGAGAAAACAATAGGCAATGCACTTCACCACCATGGTCTCCATGCACAATCACACTGTAAGACTCCATTACTGAAGAAAAGACATGTTGAAGCTTGTTTGAAGTTTGATACACAACATTTGGAGAAGCTTGTAGATTACTGGAAGAATATGGTGTGGTCAGACCAGACAAAAACTGAAATTTTTGGCAATAACACTACGCACCATGTTTGTTTTGGCTCTGCGTATGACCCTAAAAATACCTACAGTGAAGTTCAGAGGTGGAAGCATTATGGTATGGAGCTGTTTCTGCTCTCATGGTACCAGCAGACTCTAAATAGTTGAAGGGAAGATGAATGGACCCATATTTCGGGATATTCTTGAGAAGAATCTGTTACCATCCACCAGGACAATGAGGATGAGATACAGGTTGACCTTCCAACAGGCCAACGATCCAAAACATACTGCAAAGGAGACTCAACTGGTTCCAGAGACAGAAAATAAAGGTGTTGGAATGGCCCAGTCAAGCATCTGACTTGAAGCCAATAGAATATTTATGGAAGGAACTGAAGATAAAGATTCACCAGAGAGCCCCCCCGGAGTCTTCAACATTTGAACACTGTGAGACATTAGTTTTATTCATACAGGAAGCATCTTGAAGCTGTCATTGCAAACAAAGGCTTCTACACCAAGTATGAACTACATTTCAGTTAGCGTGTTCAATACTTTTTTCCTGTGTCATTCCAATTAAATGCAAATAACTTATATATATACACACACACACACATACATACATACACACATACACACACACACGCTGCCAAGTTCCTGCATTTATAAATCATTTCCCATCAAAACTTCTACACTTTCTGTGGATTAGTGAAGCAGTGACTGATCCCGATCACTCCCTGGAAAGTTCTGTAGATATGATAATCTTCATCCTTTCTACACTGACACTAGATGATTTCCACAATGTTTCAGCGTTGTCATCCTGAGCCTCACCTTGAAGCTGGTGCTGCTGCTGTGGGGAACCTGCTGTCGCACCAAGGCGTAGGCTGCACTCAGGACAAACCTGCCCTGGTCCAAGTCCACCGTCCACAGCAGCACCCTTCCCCCTGAGCTGGCACTCAGCACCCCAAACTCTCCTCTCTTCTGCAGGGGCACCCAGGCAACCTGCGCACACACACACACACACACACACACACACACACACACACACACACACACACACACACACACACACACACACACACACACACACACACACACACACACACACACACACACACACACACACACACACACACACACACACACACACACACACACACACACACACACACACACACACACACACACACACACACACACACACACACAGTGTCTTAATCCTCCAATCAGAGTAAGAAATCAAAGAGCAGTTCAAACCAGAGTATGAATGCTCAAATTCACCTTGTTTAAGTGTTAGTCAGGTTCTTTATTGTTGAACTGCAGACTGATATGTAGGGCTGCAACTAATGATTATTTTCATTATTGATTAATCTGTTGATTATTTTCTTGATTAATCAATCAAGTTAATCAAGTTTTTTGGTCTATAAAGTGGCGAAAAATGTTGTTTAATGTTTCCCAAAGCCAGCATAGATGTCTTCAAATGTCTTGTTTTGTCCACAACCCAAAGATATTCAGTTTACTGTCATAGAGGACTAAAGAAACCAGAAAATATTCACATTTAAGAAGCTGGAATCAGAGAATTTGGACTTGAAAAAAAAAAAAGACTCAAAACAATTAATCGATTATCAAAATAGTTGGCGATTAATTGAATATTTGGCAACTAATTGAATAATCGACTAACTGTTGCAGCTCTACTGATAATGGTAGTGGTGGAGCATGCTGATTGGATAACAGAACGTCAGTGGAAAGTGGGACTGGCAGATTGTATGCACTCACCTGATAAACAGGCTCTCTGTGGCTGTCTGCAGACATCCCAGTCTGGGCCAGCACAGGGTCCTGTGTCCGACTAGTATCCCAGAGCACCACCTCTCCACTGTACAGACCCCCTGCAGCCACAGCAGCGCACACGCGCACGCGCACGCACGCGCACGCACGCACACACACACACACACACACACACACACACACACACACACACACACACACACACACACACAGTTTACATTGAGCTCTACTCAACAACTGTGTGATACCATAAACAGACATATAAAGTGACAACTTTAAAATTGTCACAATTCTGCTAATGTGGCTATCATGTATGACAGATATAAATCGAGTAACATAATCAGCATATTCAATGATGAGGACCTTCAAACGTAAAAATGAATAAATAAATAGTCCATATTGTCCACCACTATATACTGTATATACTGTTTAAATACGATAATGAACAATTTGATCACACCAAGTCCAGCAGCAGAAGATAACAAGCAAGATAAAATCTATAATCTATAATATACATAAATCTCAATGTAAATATGTTGAAAGCACCCAGAAACAGGCTGCTATCAGCTCCATGACGTGAGGCCACAGACTGGCGGTGTACCTGCGATGAGGGCGGGCTGCTTGGGGTGACAGCACAGAGCGGTGACTGCAGTGGGAACATCTATGACCAGATCAGCTTGTTTGGGGTTCAGACCTCGACGGTCCAGGTTCCACGTGCAAACACTTGACTTCTCAGTGCTCCAGTCACCATCATCTATCCTGTCGAGCAAAAACACACTATTTTTCTCTCATGTGAATTACACCGATGACGTGATAACCACAGGACAGCTACTCAAACAGCTTCTGCCAGGACATTACTTATTATTAGGCGGGACACCAACATACCGACCATAAGCACAGGCGATAACTGAACCTGTACAACTCCAGGAAACACTGGTTACATGAAGACCTCTCTCTTGTGCGCTGGGATGTTGAAGGCGATGGAGGCATGAAACCTGCAAACATGACAGAGCCGTCATTATATAATAAAAAAGACAAACACCTCTGCTTCTTACAGTATCTTTGAATTGTTGGTCCTGCTTACCAGCTGACTATGATCCTCCCAGTTCACCTGGAACCAGTCGAAGGCATGACTCCTGGCATTTCTGACCAACTCTCTGATGACAGTGTCCTCAACCCGCTGCAGGAAGTCCTTCAGGCCGGGCGGCTCTGGCTCGTTGTGGTGTTGTTGGAGGAGCTGCTCTGTGGCTTGGTCCTGTGGTTCTGTCTGAGTGCAGCTGATGGTAGTGGACACAGTCTGGACCTCTGCCTCAGTGCTGTGAACTGCCCTGGTCTGACAGCCTCTCTGCAATACAAATATGTTGTATATTAAGTATTAATGTGCATTCCACATGTCTCATATTCAAGTGGTCTAAAAATACAAGACACAGCAACAGCATTTGGTAGCTTTTTGTTTTCTGTCAAAGCAGTTAGTTTATAAACTAACAGTTGATGTAACAATTAATGCCCATTTACCTTGCACCAATTTTCAAGCTGACACAAATTATTTAGTTGTTCTTTAGCAAGCTACAGGTTGGTTACACTGCTCTTGCAGTGTAAAGTGACCTGGTACTCTGTACTAGCTCTCCTTAAAGGTTGGATTCACAATTTTCCAAGTCTGTCTTAAAACAACAGTCAGGTGTCCAAATGAACATTGAAACATGTTTTTCTTGCTGTAATCATTCCTCCTGTTCATACTGACCATTAGAAGATCCCTTCATAATGCACTTACAATGTAAATGATGGGGGACAAAATCCACAGTCCTCCTTCTGTGCAAAAATGTATTTAAAAGTTTATCTGAAGCTAATATGAAGCTTCAGCGTCCAAATGAGTCAAATCAAGTGGATATCTTTCAATGTTACAGTCTTTTTAGTGCCAAAGTCCCTCTTTTTGTTACTATACTTCCACCACAGCTCAACAGGGAAACACTGTCCAAGGAAACACAAAGAGGGAATTTGATGCTAAAAAGACTGTAAATGTGGCAGATATCCACTTGATATGACTAACTCAGACTGCTGAAGCCTCATATAAGCTTCACATCAACTTTTAAATGCATTTTTGTACAAAATCACTGTGTGGACACACTGTGGATTTTGGCCTGCATCACTTACATTGAAAGCACATCTGAAGGGGATCTTTTAATAGCCAGTATGAACAGGAGGAATGATTACAGCGAGGAAAACCTCTTTCACTGTTCATATGGACACCTGACTGCTGTTTTAAGACACTTGAAAAAATGTGAACCTGTCCTTTAATACATCCACGATACAGTTGATCTCTGAGCGCATCTTCTGTGGTTAGTTACACTCCCGAGGAACACCTGAACGTTACAGCGTGTACGCCAATGTTAGCTTCTGTTGGCTGGCTAACTAATATTACCGTAGGACAATGTTGTTTCTGAACTGAATATTCGGTAACTATAGGCAGCAAGTACAATGTCATCCATGTTAACAGAACACTTTGGGAGTTTTGCTCATACATACCGACTCCTGTGACGACTGCTGAGACTTCCTCCACAGTGAAGGAACACTCACTGTGTCCAGAGCTTCGTCAGTAAACATGCTAATGAGTCTCTTTCTCGGGCAGAAAAGAGAAGGAATAACATTAACTAGCTAAACTAACCGAGACAATGACTTCATGTTTGTGTGCAGTTAGCTGTGTTTCACTGCAGGAGCCATTTTCCACGTAGTGAACGTTACCTTGGTTACGGAGAGAGGATACCTAGAAACAAGAGATAAATCCCGCGTTCACTTCCGTTTCCGCTTAATTCCGGGTTAAAATCCTAGTTCTCTAAAAATAGTGTTTAAATGTGAACCTGTTGCTGTACAGTATTTAAATTAAGTAATTAGTTAAAGTTAATAGCACGGCAATATCCGTCCCCATATGTTTAAGTTGTAGCTAATGATATGCTGTCAAACTGTAAATTACATATATTGTGGACGCATCTGTACTTCCTGTAGAGGCCGTCCGTCTTTAATCAGTATTAAACTCTTAACATACGCAAACTGGGGTTTAGACCTATTAAATGCTCCATGCTCTGTATATCTCTAGTCTTATAGGGTATACAGAATTTATATGATAATTACCACGTTTTATTCAAGTTAAGATTCTCAATTACTGAGTATTATTCTGTCATTGTTCTCCGTTTTTTTTAATCCTTGCCGGCACGCTGAGGTGAAATGGTGGTTAACGTTGCTGCTGTGTTGTGTTTGCTGTAGTTGAGCTGTGTGAGCTGCTGACATTATTTTGAATCTTCTCTACTGTCTCCGTGGATGTGTTAAAAGATCTTATTACATCCATGACTGTCTCTCAGACACAGGTCGGGTGGTCCGGTTGGTTGCAGCCCAACATTTTTCTCTAGTGTCACTTCCTGTGACAGATGTCTGACACCTATTGGTGGGAGAACTACACGACAAATGTTCGTTTCAAAAAGATGAAAGGTTGTTTTTTAGGTCAACAGATAGAGTCACTGCTGCAGCGTGGAAGCAGGTAGAGGGTAGTTTACTGACAGTAAGCTCTGTGAAAGCAGCTTCTACTATGTACCCTCTTGTGGCCATCTTGAGCAGAAAGATTAGCTACTTCCATACTGTGACATTCACCTGCACAGTCTGTTGCTATCCTATTAACATTCAGTAAGAGCCACTCTGTGTCATGCAGCCTAATGCAGCTTATAGTGAAGTCCAGTAGCTCTGTTTCAGTTCGCTGATACAGTGACGACCTCAGGATGGTTTGTGTCATTAACTGTGGTCTTCATCTTAGTGAGCCATGTATTGCTGCTGTTTAGACCCCAATGAGAAGAGCACATACATGTCAACACAGGTGTTTAACAATGAAATGACACAGTGCACAGGGTCATTTTTAACTGGTCTGAACAAATAAAATGTTTCATCATTTGTTTTTTGTTGTATAACTAAGTTCACTGTGTGACATTTCAAGAGTGTAACCAGAGTAATTGTGAAAAGAAAAACTATGGTGCCAATTAGAAAATGCCCAAATGCGATCAAACTACTCCAAACATCATGTATACATTTATTTATTGTAACAAAGCAACTGGTACACTTAATTTAATGTGAACAGGTTTCCAGTGGAACAGGAGATTCTACAGAGATCTTTTTTCCCCTCCTCTCTCCTATCTCAAAATGTTAAGCCAAGCTCAAAATTAGATTTTTAGGTTGTTTTTTATAAAAAAATGTACATTTCAAACTTTGTTGTGGGTGCCTGAAAAACAACATAATGAAAATTTTTTAACAGAACTCCAGAGTTGGTGTCAACCCCCGCTGCCCTACCATGCCCTCCCCATTAAACTGTGTACAATTAACCACTGTCTCACCAAGATACATGTATATCCCAAAAACATTTACAACAGTTGAAAGGAACAAGCTGGTGCTTTCAATCAGTTCCATTACTACAATAAGTCACAAAGGAAAATGCAACTTCTAATAAGCCTTAGTACCCCTAACCACTGGATATATTATAATATACATTTATATATATATATATATATATATATATATATATATATATATATATATATATATATATATAAAGTGGCTAAGGATGCTATGATTAAGTTATCACTGCACCATGGCTTATTTTAATTGAACTCACAACTTCAACAGAAACTGTATCTTCATATCTTACATAGAAATTGCTATTGTACGTATTTTAAATCTACGTAGGATGACGTGCAGAATGCTACAAAAACTTTTTTTCCTTTTAGTTATTTTGCATGTCTTTGGGAGATGTAGAGAAACAATGACAAGTGGGACTTCCAGAGAGCCACCGACACCCCCCACTGCACCCGATGTACACCTGCTGTGTACAGTTGTATGCAAAAGTCTGGGCACCCCTTGACAAATAACATTTTTTGGTGATTTTTTTTAATTGAAAAAAATATAAACACAGCCTCTCTAGGATATGTGAAAAAAAACAAATATTGCAGCTTGCAGTTTCCACAGTGTGAAATGTGATTAAGAGATGGCAGTTTAGGGGAACTGTGGAGGTCAAGATGAGATCTGGAAGACCAAGAAAACTCTCAGAGAGAACTGCTTGTATGATGGTCAGAAAGGCAAATCAAAACCCCCATTTGACTGCAGAAAACCTGCAGGAAGATTTAGCAGACTCGGGAGTGGTGGTGCACTGTTCCACTGTGCAGTGATGCTTGCACAAACAAGACCTTCATGGAAGAGTCAGAAGAAAACCTTACCTGCCTCCTCACCATAAAATCCAACATCAGAAGTATGCAAAGGAACATCTACAGAAGCCTGATGCGTTTTGGAAACAAGTGCTGTGGACTGATGAAGTTAAAATAGCACTCTTTGGACACAATCAGCAAAGGTATGTTTGGAGAAAAAAAGAAGCAGCATTTCCAACTGTTAAGCATGGGGGTGGATCTATCATGCTTTGGGGTTGTGTTGCAGCCAGAGGGACAGGAAACATTGCACAGGTGGAGGGAAGAATGGATTCCACTAAATAACAGCAAATGCTGGAAGCAAACATCACATCATCTGTAAAAAAGCTGAAGCTGAAAAGAGGATAGCTTCTACAACAGGATAACATACATAACAACATGCCTCTGAAGGTTTTGGAAGGGCCCTCAGTCCCCTGACTTAAACATAATTGAAAATCTCTAGGTAGAACTTAAAAGAGCTGTGCATGCAAGACGGCCCAAGAATATTGTAGCACTAGAAGCCTTTTGCGAAGAAGAATTGGTCTTTCTGGATTTTGACTTTATCAACACCAAATTTGGTATACAGCCTTGGGGGACTGAGATACACATTTCTATTATAAATGAGCAAGATTGGTCCAAAAACATGGCTGCCATCAACCCAAACATCTTCGCAAAGGGTGGGGCTTAGAGAATATTGGCCATAACTCATTAACCATTTGTCCAATCATCATAAATCTTTGTACATAACTTTAGTCCTTGATTGGGAACAGGTCTACCAATTTTGAGCCCGACCCATAGGCGGCACCACAAATGTGTACCTGAAAACCCAGTGGACAGAATTTCACCAAAATTGGTGTGCATGCTCTGGGGTAAGTAAAATCTGAAACACCATATTGATTGGTGCAAGTGGGTGTGGCCTATCACATATTTGCTCATAACTCAAGATGCCTTTGAGCAATCCTGATTAAACTCACTGGAGACATCCTGTACTTTCTTATGAGCATACACACTGAGTTTCGTTCAAATCCAATGAAGGGGGGATGAATGGCGGAACTTTGAGTGTGCAGTTATTGAAATGCTGCAGGCTTTATGATGATGAAACAAGTGATTGGTCTCACTCCTTCCTTAAACAAAATTAAACTAGCTGAAGTGACTTTGTAACATTTGTGAAGCCTAAAACATGATCATTGCTGCTTGCGGCTTTAATTTTGGCCGATTGAGCTGCTTCCTTCTGTTAAGCGCAAAAAGGCTTTGAACCCGTGAATTGCGCTTGCTATATTTATTTTTGTTCAATGTATGACATAAAAAGTAATTATGCATTAATGTTTGCTAAAAATATTGTTTTATGTTCCATATCCTACAGCTGCTGTGTTTACATCTTTTCCTAAAAATAAAAATAAATCACCAAATATGTTATTTGTCAAGGGGTGCCCAAACTTTTGCATACAACTGTATGGAGCTGGTCTTGAGACATGGCATTATGGACAGGCTGTGGCTGCAGAGGAAGAGGACGGACAGGCTGACGACACACAGGGAAAAAAAAGTTTTTTTTGTTTTTTTTTTTACAAAATCCCCCTCCCCAAAACAAACAAAATATTTTGCTCCCGTGGGTTGTAGGATGATCACAAAGGGAGGACTGGGAAAAGATGTTGGCTGAAACCTTTAATCGTCCTCACCATCATCCTGAAAGGAAAAAACAAATATTACACTGATTGTTCCAAGAAAACGTTTGAGTCCTTTGAGTTACCATTAAAATATTGAGAGCTTCTATTGGACAGAATATTGTCACTAGTCAACACTACAGAGAATGGCAAGAAAGTTGCTTTGTGATCTGCACTGTCCTTACCTCTCCATCTTCTCCATCACCATCCTCGTCTTCATCTTCACCTTCTTCTTCCTCCCCCTCGTCAATATCTTCCAGACCCTCCTCCTCATCATCGTCATCATCACCGTCACCTTCCTCATCCTCCATGTCGGGGACCTTGGTAACATTTAGACATTAACCACCTGATCCTGGTTTCTCAAGTGTTAAGTGACAATATAAGAAAATATTGTGACCAAGATATGTAGTGAGAGGAACACTTTATAGTATAAAAATAAACTTGTCAGTGCTCTCTGGTAGACAAACTATGTTTTGGAGGCACTGTTTCTAAATGACCTCAAACTTAAATATTTTGGCATTTCTGTGCTGCAATTTCTTGTTACATGTCAGCCAACATGTACGTATGTTGATACATACACTCACCAAGCACTTGATTAGAAACACCTGTGCAATCTAATACAACAGCTTAGGGCTGGGCGATTGATCAAATTTTATTTTCAATTACGATTTTGGCTTCCAACGATTATGAAAACAAAATAATTGAGATAAGACGATTATTGTGCTGCATTCCGTTTCACAATGATGCTCTTGTTATGTCTTGCACCCCTTTCCCTTACAGCGGTGGGCTTTCACCTCTCCCTAAAAGCCCAAACTCACTCTCACTGGGAATCCACATAGTAAGCCAGACATGAGCTGCGCATAAGCACGATCTATCCGTTCAATCCACACCAACCCCGATCTGTGTCTCTGTCCACAGAAGCAGCCGTCTGTCAGCAGCAGCTCCTGGGGAGCTGAGAGGACAGCGGCCGGACAAACTGCCTTCACCAGACTGACTGACAGCAGAAATGTACTGAACCAAAATAGTTTTCATTTCAGCTCCCCAGGAAGAAATCGACTGACTGTATTTATTGATTCATTGATTTTATTTCCCCACCCACTGTAGCGAGTGAGGGGAATCTGCCTGCAGTGAAACAGGCAGCTCACAGACAGACTGGGAGCCTTCATCAATCAACGCAGATACTGTTAATATGTTCAAAACACATATTATATTTGTGTGATTTAAACAGCTGTCTATGCAGATTACGCTTCACTAAATGTGACAGAAATGTACTGGGAGCTTAAAAAAAAAAAAAAAAAACACGGGGGTCTCTGTGAGACCCCACGTGTGTCTCGGAGTCTCTGTGGATTGATACATTTAATGAACTGGAAGCATTTCTGTTCTGAGTCAATAAGTAATCGTGTTAAATAAACATTATCTCAATTTTGACTAAAATAATCGTGATTATGATTTTTGCCATAATCACACAGCCCTACAACAGCTCTGTTATAAATTCTACTTTAACAAAGCTTCTACATTTTCAGTTTTTGTTGACATTGTCAAAAAGGTGATAATTCTACTTTAAGTTTATTATTGAGGTTGTAGTTGGTGGGGATGGTGTACTGGAGTGCATTATATTAACAATCTTTCCTAATATTTTGCACCCCTCATGTATGATAATGGGTGGACAAAATATTAAGAACACTTTCAATGCAAAGTGAAAGTTTTCTCAGAGAGAGCGCTCGTCGTTCCTGTCCAACTATGACTTTAATACAACAGCGCGAGGTATGTTTAGCAAACTCAACCAACCCTGCTGTGCCTACTTTGGGATGTGAGCTGCCGGTTCCTAAAGAACCGCCGCATGATTGCTTAGAAACAACTTTGTTTCTGTGATGTGGTTGGTTGTTTCTACATTGTCAACCAATGTGATTTCAACAGTATATTGAAACAACAACAGTTTCTTATCGAGGAAATTCTCTATCACAATCAGTGTTTATATTGCTCCACCCTAAGATATACAATAATTAGGTTGCATGATAACTGCTGAGCCATCACCAAGGCAAAGAGGCGATTTCCATATTTTGATGAAGATTGTGAAATATGGTAGAAACCTCTAGAAAAAGTCATTAAGTTGACCTTGAGTTATGATTATTTTGTCAATGTATTTAAGAGTTTTAATATTTGTGCTGACATTTGAAAGGGTTACTCTGAACAAGTTTCATGACAACTTAAAAACTCAGTGTGAAGTTAAGACTAAAGGAGAACAAGGTGAAAGCGATCATCCTACCAAGTAGTACTGCAGAGGGTTGGGCCAGATGTCGTCCTTGATCACTTCTCCCAGCTCGTCAGCTCCTGCATCCGAGTGGTCAGTAAACCAGGTGAAGAAGCTCTCTGGCTCCTCATGCTGCCTTTTCTTCCCAGCTTTGTTTGGCGTCTGGCCTGTACGCTTTGTCAGGTCCTGAGGAGGAAAATGTGTTCAGAGAAAAAATAAGCGTAAGCATGGTCACACACAAATACACGCCAAGAAAATCCCCAAACAACAAGAAAGCCCAACAGGGAGACAAGTGAGAGGCAGTAAAATTGTGAAAATAAAATTAGACTTTTATAGTAAAAAGTTTTCCCCACTCCTTACATTAATGAGATTGTGTTATACTATTAAATACATAAGTAAATCTTTCATCAAACCACATACAAGCCAAAGAAAAAATGCAAACCAACCTTTCCAGCTTTCCATTTGATTTCAGTTGATTTGGAAACAGGATCTCCACTCTCGTTTACATTAAACTCTTTGGAGAGAGCTTTGTTCTCAAAGTACGGATTCTCATCAAAATACTGGAAAAAAGGACATCTGTGTCAGTTTCTATCAGCATATAGCCATTTAGAATGTAAAAACACAAAGTGGACATGACTACTCACAAAATCTATTCTATATCCTGACTTGATATCCTCGAACTCGGTGACCTCCACCCTCGACAAGTAATGAAGTGCTTCCTCGTCCTCCTCCCCCAGAAGAGCTGAAACTACATGTCACCACACAACACAAGCACAGACTGTTAGCTGCTGATCCCACAGTGCGCAATGTCAACAAGCTAACATTTACTATTAAAAAAAAAAAAAACTAACGTTACATTTAAAAGCAGTAAACACAATAAGACACTGATGATCATTTCTGTTACAAGCAAAGTTTGTTCTTTACAGTTAGAGTCATACACATGCAGACATAACGAGTAACGACAACAAAACAGAAGTTTACCTTGTGGATGGTTGACGAATGTTGTGACCCAGAAGTTGGGGATTTTGGCTATGAGTTCTGATCGCTTTTGAAAGAATGGCTGGCGTAATTTGTTGTACTTCTGCTCTACTTTTAAAATTTCTTCACTTGCCTGTTCGTTCAGTCTGGGGGGGGACGACAAAAACACACTAGTAAGAACACTTTCTCCATGCACACATCTTCCATAGCTTAAAAAGATTCAAACTCACCTGTCAATTTCATTCTGTACTTCATCAATGTGTTCAATTGCTTCCTGTTGCTCTTTTTCTGAAAAGGAAAACGAAACTTAGGATCTTGGAACAAAAGCCACAAACTCCTGCCAACAACAACAAATATGACTCAAGTTACTAGGTAACTGAGGTTACTGTAATCTAAGGAGGAGGGATTATGATTAAAATAATAAATATTGCGACACAACAAAAAGGTATGCAAAACCCACGACTTTAAATTGATGCTTGTAGCATCCTGGACATCCTTTTATCATTAACAGGAATTGTGACCTTTTGGTCATCTGTTCTCTTTCAGCAACTATTAAGGTGTGGCTCACAAAGCAAATAGACACTGTCCAGGACACTCATCGAAACCATTTTCAGAACAACTCACTCAGACATGTTTAATCATATGGTTAATGACGTAGCTGCTGTTTAATTATGTGGATACCACATTTTTGACTGCAAGTGTGATCAATGGAATTTAATGTCTTCTGACTAATACATTTTATAGTTGCTACAAGGAAAACGACAGCCTTTTAGTATAAAATGGTATATATTATAGTATTCTCAAGGATTAATAGCAGCCCCTTATATTCTTGCCTCTACTGAAGTTCTAATTATTTTAAATATTGGCTTTAATATATGTTTAATGGTTTAAATTCATATCTCGTCTTGCTGTCATCTATTTTGAAGTCATGTTTACAATTTCTTGACATGAAATGCATCATGTGCAATAATTCCATTTCAAAATAAGCATAGAAAAAGGTTTTGCTGCCGCCTTCTAAAGCGTGATAAACTACGACTTTGTGTTTTTTTTAAAGAATATAATCCGATATATATCATTATTATATTAACTATCAAATGTCGATATAGATGCCAGTCATCCATCAGCAATTTAGGACACATTTAAACAACCTAAACTTAACTTCGCAAAAACATCACCATTTCATGCTTAAACGATCCCGCAAACTAACTAAACACAATGTTTAACACGCATTTTGTCGATTTCAGGCGAACTCTATTCTCGGTCATTTCTCCACAGTACGCACGGTGTGTTAAATAGTGTGTGTGCGTGGTGGATCCAGGCAGACAGACCCTCTGCCTCCTGCAGTCTGGAGCTTCCTGTTGCTTCTAAAGGCGGCCTGGTTTGAATGAGACGCTGTCCGCTTCACGCTGATAATCACACACTCCGAGGTCCACCAGAGCATATTTACGCATTATAAACACACAATAACATTCATAATACCACCGAATAGAGAAGCTACAGCTATCTGAGCGAATAAAAAGTCCTTGTTTACATTGTGTCCAGCTACTAACTCCCACACTAAAGCCAAGCTCGCACACATGGTTATTAAAGTTATTATTATTCAAGTTATCAGCACTCGGCCTCTCCTGGCTGCTGGGACTCTGAATACACTGAATGTTGCACTAACGTCAGCTACTAATGTGGGAAACAACCGTTTAGGAGGCTCCGGACACAAACGTGGGGAAAGGAAACGCACAGCTGCACGCGTTTTCATCAATACCACCCTAAAACAAACCTCCCACATGTGTCTGAATTAACCACAACTGCGCATCACGCTAAATGCAGGCTGTGCAGCACAAAAACCGGCCTCCTTCATGTGAACTAGTAGCTAGTGTAAGCTAATGTAGCTAACGTTAACCACTCACGTTGGCTAAACAGTTAGCACATGCTAGCATGCTACATCACTGTACAGTCCTACAAGGCTAAATTAAACTGTTCATCCATACACACGTATCATTTCAACTCTGCAGTCCACTGAAAATAACAAAATGACGAAAAACAAATGAAAATGGCGTTGTGCGGGATAACCGCCATTCCTTCACGTTACCGGAGGTCTCGTCCGCTCCGTCGTGATTTGAATTCTCCTTCCTGCTGACTTTCGCCGATGAAGCCGACATGGTTATCGTTTGCCGTGAGTCTTTAAACCAGATGTATATCCCGGGTGGTTTCTAACTCTTCTCTGGAGGGTAAAAGTTTCTTCCACCTTACAGAGTGCGTGTTGCTCGGAGCCCACGATGAGGAGGACTGATGTTTCCCTCGGCGGCGCTCGGTCGGTAAACACATTTATGGTGCTCTGCTGCCGCCAGCTGGCTGGAGTGCTACACTGACACTTAAAGCAACAGGCAGGACATTCAACTCCTATCCAGCGCCCTGAGAGAACTCTTTTCACTCACTAAAGAGAGTCGGTTTTTCGAGTCACCGAGTCAGTTACCCAGAGCCTGGGGAATCCCCCACCAGTGAACGAACACTTCTCTACTGATTACAGCCTACAACTCGGGCCCTGACTAGTACAAACAAATACATCTCATGAAATATTTCTCTTGGAGAATGTTGGTGATTTGAATAGAGGTGTTTGATGGTTCAAACCTTTCACCCTCCTCTCATTTTGGCCTCCATCCATCATACTTGTTGCATTTTTGAAAGGAAGAGTTCTTCACAGGTTTCATGTTATCTATGATGGAAGGAGTGAAGGTGTATGTGTGTGGCGATGCTATGGAGATCTTTGGGATTCCATGAGTGGAAATCATTTGTGGTTAATATGTGGTCTCTGGGGAAGCCTGACTTTACTCATGTGCATGTATATGTACTCAATGCCATGTGGTGAGTCTGCTAATCAGAAATTGCAGACTGTTGAAATTCAAAACTACTCAAATGGTAAATGGACTGTACTTGTATAGCGCCTTTCTAGTCATCCGACTACTCAAAGCGCTTTTTAACACTACGAGTCAATTCACCCATTCACACACATTCATACGCTGAATGGGTACAGGGGCTACCATACAAGGTCCCAACCTGCCCATCAGAGGAAAGCTAACCATTCACACACATTCATACACTGATGGCACAGCCATCAGGAGCAATTTGGGGTTCAGTATCTTGCCCAAGGATACTTCGACACGCGGACTGGAGGAGCCGGGAATCGAACTGCCAATCTTCCGATTAGTAGACGACACGCTCTACCTCCTGAGCCACAGCCGCCCAGTAAAGGGGCAAAAAGGACAAATTAAAATTCATGGATGGATACTGACTGACTTGTGGGTGAGTAAGTGAGTGATTCATGCAGCCCAAGTCAGACCTTCAGCTCTGGACTGGGAGATTGAGTACTGAGTTAAAACAAATGCCAGAGTGGTTGCTTTTCTCACAGGGCTAGGTTAATTCAGTAATTAACGTGATAGATCTCCACAAATACAGTTAATATAAGAGTTGCACAATAGTGACACGTTGTCTCGCCTTGTCTTCACAGTTCGCACTAGCTAGCTAGCAGGTAGGAGGGGCGAGTCAGTGAAGAGTTAGTGGAGATGAGGACTTGTCACTCCTGAGTTAGTAAAAAGAGTTGTTCGTTTCAAATGATTCGTTCATGACTCGCACATCACTACTGGTTATTTACTGTGGTTGTCCATCCAGGACAGCTACATGTTCAGTAAACTAATATTATGCTTACAAAAAAAACGATTTACACATTTTCAAACAACTTCCATACATTCACCCCTTTTCTTCAATTTAACATTTTCTTGTTCAGAATTAATGTAATTATTCATTGTTCTTGTTGAATAAAGTATTACCATTGCATGTACCCATTGCACTTACTTACAAGCTATATGACCATGCTACAGTATACATAGCATCTCTGTATTTATTTTAGAAAACTAGCTGTTAATATAACTGTAAAGCTGACACAACACCTACTTTATGTATATAAAGTAACATTATTGTTTTTACCATTTAATATTTATTTCAGCACTCCATGCACTCTTAATTTCTTTGCACTATTTGTATCCTGTTTACAGTCCACAGAAACGGTTTCGTCTGTGTACAGTTATTACTTGTGGGTATTTCTGAAGATTGTTGTGTTGTTATTTTGTGTAGGTACTTTGAGAGCCTCTAAACCTTAGTCAAACTCCCTGTAGACATAAATATATTTTGTCAATAAAGATGATTGTGATTCTGTATGGGCTGTGGCAAACTGCAGTGTCCATATACAGTCCATTGAAATGTCAAGATCATTATCACAAAGTATAACCACTGGCCAAACAATACCAGATCAAACACACAGCGTACAGCCAACAATGCAACATTTTTCTTATTGTACATTCAAGCCTCTGCTCTATGCAAAATCCAAACCCTCCACTTTACTACACCCATGTATGGTTGTCTTTTACTGTTGGTCACTGGTTCTCTCTAGCAAGCCTCATCAAGCAAGCCTTAGGAATGACTTTTCTTGCTTACAGTTTTGGGTTCACATTCATGATTTATACATTTACAGAATTGTTTTTTTTTAAGCTTATGATATGTTTCTTTACTTTTACATTAAGCTGGGCTTGATTTGACGCCATATTATCTGAGACAGTAGTAAAACACACTGGCTTTTCTAATCAGGGCTCAGGAGTTTTCATTCTTCAACAGAACCAGCTCTATTGTAATATTGACTCTATTCCCTGTAGTCTAAGTAGATTAACTGGCAGCAATGCAGCAGCACATGTTTTATTAATATTTTTCTGGCCTTTCATATTTAACTGATGTTTGAAACATTGAGACTAACAAAAAAGTACAACTAAATTACATCATAGCTGATCCTATTACAAGGAGAAAGCGAGATGCATATTCAGAACTTTCACTTGTGTCTTCACCAGCCACAATGTGCCGTGTAGTGTTCACATGCTGTTGGACAAATCAAAATTACAAGCTGAGAGCACTTAAAGTACCAACAAAGTGAAGAAGGTGGATAGCTGGTGTTCCTGGTAAAGCCTTGTGACAGCATGCTGAAATGTTAAAAGTGTTGTGTAGTTTACCTTTATTTCTACTCTATTTAACCTTTGTTTGTGTGAAATACACAGCTGGATTTGTTACTTAGCATTCATATTGTTCATTGAGTGGCAGCCAACTGGTCAAATGCATTAGGGTGAACTGTTATTACTGTTTTTTTTTTTAACCCATTCGGTTTTTTTCTTAGCTGTTCATAGAAACAGGACAGCTCTCAAAATCATGTTTACATAAAGTGCAGAGACTCTGCCAGTTCTGTAACCTCATGGAGCAAAAGATGAGAACACACTTTTTATTTACATGACATGACCAAGGTACAACAAGAATTAGACACAATTTCCAACCCCATCCACTCTGTGTGTGTGTGGCTTGGCGAAATGACAGGAGCTGGACAAGTTCCTCTAAAAACTTTTCACATATAAAAAGGAGCCTCTGTCAGCCAATGCAGGGTTTCTCAGTCCACACAGACTGCAGCAACAGATTATGTTAAAAACCGATTAATGGCTCTGAGAAAAGTTTCTTTTCTAGTTCATTTTTAAAAAACTTTATTTAACAACAACAGAAGCCAAGAAGAAGGGATGGTCTTAACATAACACGAAATGAATGTTATTTAAAGAGAAGATTATGTCAATCTAGGCTATTTTTTGTTTTCAATAATGATGAAGTAAAATAAATGTGTGGATATGGTATTTAGCCAGTCTAAATTTTTAATTATTTAACTACATTTCTCTTTGCTTGTTTCCATCAGAGCTGTAGCCGATACCAACAAAGCCCAACATAAGTACAGTCTCTCTCACAAGAGGTACGTGCAGGTGCATTAAATTCTCGAATGCGATTGGTTCCTGAGGCGTACCTGCCATTAACCGACTGCCAATCAATCCTGCCGCCGTGTCCTGACGTCAGCTTTGCGTCGAGCACCAGTTTAACCGAATTCAAACTTTCACTCAGATTTGTCTCCAGTATGAACACGAGTACACCTGCATGGAGAGCCTGTGAGCAGCTGTAGCAGACGGTGACGGTCCCCGCCAGATAACCTGCTCTCGTGCTGTTCCTGTTGGAGCTGTTTCCTGCTTTCTGACCCGAAGAAGACCAACAAACAGCCACCATGTCAGGTTTAACACTACAGGTAAATTTAATGCCGCTGGTTGTCTCATTCTTCTAATGTAGTTTCGTTATCTCGGAGACATTAGAAGAACTATGAGTCCTCGACGCTTAAGTTATTTAAATAAGAAAGATGGTTGCTACTCTGGCAGATGGTCACACTGGATTTTCCTGTTTGTCTTGTTTGCTTCTCCGCAGAGTTCCTCTGTCATTGTGCCAGTCGGGAACCTATAACGTTCAACTCTTTGTAACTAGTGTCAGTGTTAATAATAACAAAAACATGTTAATAATACTTAAGTTACCTCCTGGACTTGACTTTAAAATTCTTTCAGAATCGTATAACGCTAGCGAGTTTGTTACTTGAGCTAACATCCAGTCCCAAAAATCGTTTATTTCTAATAGCTACCTCACATTTTGAATATATTTTGTGTTGTCTCGTTGAAAGAAGATGGATGCTTTGGAGGTTTAGCCCATAAGTTGACATGTAATTTAAAATAGGTCCTTTTTATAATTAAAATTATATATATTATAGCCTAATTCAAATCATTTTCGAGCTAAGGTGGCATCCATTGGTCACATGATATAAATAAATTCTAGTTTCATTGTCTTTTAATGGGATCCAGACCTAACAGCACTTCCTAGAACAAAAAAAGGTCTGCTTGTTTTGTTTGGCAGGATTTGTCCTTTCGGTAGTACAGTAGCTGGATAATACAGAAAGAAATTAATAATGACGCCTAAGCCACTTACTATAGTAGCAAAGTAATGATCTAGTAGTTAGTGTAGGTTGATGATTGTTTAGATATTTGTATGCAGTGGTAGAGTAGATGTACAGTAAAGGCTTAAGCATAACCTTAAAAACTGACATAAACTAATATTAAACAAATTCAGTAATTTTGTCATAAAATGTTCCTTTAAAACATTTATTCATGTAACCTAATTCTGTTTTGTTATTGCTTACTGTGATATAGCATGTGTTATGAAATCCATTAGGGCTGCTACTAAGATCTGTTTTCATTATTTATTAATCTAGCAATTATTTTCTTGATTAATTGATTTTTTTTATTAAGTGTCAGACAATAGAAAAAAAACATGCCCAACACCATTTCATAAAGTCCAAGGTGATGTCATCACATTTCTTGTTTTGTCTGATCTACAGTCCAAAACTTTGGAAGATATTAATATATTAACCAAAAAAAAAGGCCAAAAATTGAGGATCTACTATCAATTTAATTTTGAGGAAGATGTGAAGAGTCTACTTATAATTTGTAAAGCTGAATGAATTTACTTACAATAAGCCGTAATTTACTTGGAGCTATCCATATTTAATTTTTCAGATTCAGTCAATAGCTAATCTGTAAATATCTTTACATGCAGATTCCATACAGTTTAAGGGCAAAGTAACTTCAGTCTATTCTTCAATTAATATTTTGACAAGTACAAATGTATTTTAAGATATCTTAGAAACTTATTTGGGCTTGTCATAATAGGCTAATAAGTTCAGTTTGCTTGCCTGTGTAGGTTTCTTCGGGGTGCGCTGGTTTCCTCCTATAATCCTAACACATGCACGATAGGTGAACTGGAAACTTGAAATGGTCATACAGTAGGTGTAAATGTGTCTGTGTATGTTAGTCCTGTGGTCGACAGGCGATATGTCGAGAGTGTAGGATGCCTCTTGCTAGTGCATGCTGGGATAGACACCAGCCCTACATTACCTGATCAAGACAAGGGCTTTAAATAATGGATACATGAATGTGTGTCGATGAGCAGGTTGCTGTTCTTGCACTCACAAATGTCACCTAGGTTGAGGAAGGGTGCAGCCACTGTCAAGAGTTGCTGGGTAATTATATGAAGGCGTTAGTGCAGTACAACAGGTAAGGCTGTCACTCAAACCAAACTCTCACTTAAGCAAAGTTTACGGAAATTTGAACTGTGTGAATAGCTGCTCAGTGTAGATATCGTTTTGGTTTTATCCCTTCAGCTTAATACAATGCAGGTGAAATCAAAAACCAAAGAAATCCCAATGTCATTGTATCACTCCAGGGTGGTGGTTTGACAGTGATGCAAGACAAGATAATAAAATAAAATAAAAGAATTTATCTTGAGTAGAGCTGAAACAATAAGTTGATTAGTCAATCGAAAACAATTTCCAATATTCTGTGGTACGAGCTTCAAAAATGTGAAGATTTGCTGCTTTTGTGCGTTTTTACATTATTTTGAATAAAATATTTTTGGGTTTTGGACTGTTGGTTGTAGAGCTGCAACTAAAGATTATTTTCATTACTAGTTAATCTGTTGTTTATTTTCTAGATTGATTGATTAATTGTTTGCTCTATAGAACACCAGAAAACAGTGAAAAATGCCCGTCCCAAACCCAAAGATATCTAATTTACTATCATAAGATGAGGAAAAGCTGCACATGTTCACGTTTGAGAAGCTGGAACCATCAAGTTGGGCATATTTGCTGGAGAAATGACATTAATAATTAATTGATTATCAAGATAGTTGCAAACTTTTTTATCGATACATTGACTAATTGTTGCAGCTCTTGTTAGTTGAACAAAACCAACATTTGAAAAAAACAAGAGGTTTGAAAACCTCACATTGAACTCCCAGAAGATGAGCATTTTCAACGATTACTCAAAAAAAAACCAACACATTAATCAATAATGAAAATAATCATTAGTTGCAGCCCTACTGTTGACACAGCTGCTGGTTTCCTGACACTGAGAGAATGCTCATTTATGAATGAAATGGCTGCTGTAGTAGTCACACTGGGATTAATGAGGTATTCTATTCAGAAAGCGCAGCTGATCTGTAGCCACAAGGGGGAGGAATCGTGTCATTTATTGTTGTTGATGGATCGTTGGTTTGACTGTCACAGGTTGGCTTAACTTTATTTCCTCAGCAGTCGGTCCCATGTAATCTATTAGTTCCTCTCCTTTCTTTTTTGCTTGCATCAATCAGTTTACTCTTTAACATTTTAAATTGTGGTTTTTTTGTTTTGTCTTGGATATAATAGTTCTCTTCTCATGGGTGGAAACATGGCTAATGGCTGTCCTTCTCCGTATTGCAGGTGGTGATTAATGTTGGACAGTATTGAGCCGTCTTAGTGCTGAACTTTGTAATGTTGCAGCTGCCTACATTTAAATGCTCTCCCTTTGAAGGACAGGTTCACATTTTTTCAAATCTGTCTTAAAACAGCAGTCATGTGTCCATATGAACAGTGAAAGAGGTTTTCCTCGCTATAATCATTCCTCCTGTTCATACTGGATATTAAAAGATCCCCTTCAAATGCTTTTAATGTAAGTGATGGAGGCCAAAATCCACAGTGTGTCCACACAGTCATTTTGTATAAAAATGTATTTAAAAGTTGATTTGGAGTTTATATGAGACTTCAGCAGTCTGAGTTAGTCATATCAAGTGGATATCTGCCACATTTACAGTCTTTTTAGCATCAAATTCCCTCTTTGTGTTTCCTTGGACAGTGTTTCCCTGTTGAGCTGTGGTGGAAGTATAGTAACAAAAAGAGGGACTTTGGCACTAAAAAGACTGTAACATTGAAAGATATCCACTTGATTTGACTCATTTTGATGCTGAAGCTTCATATTAGCTTCAGATAAACTTTTAAATACATTTTTGCGCAGAAGGAGGACTGTGGATTTTGTCCCCCATCACATTGTAAGTGCATTATGAAGGTATCTTCTAATGGTCAGTATGAACAGGAGGAATGATTACAGCAAGAAAAACATGTTTCACTGTTCATTTGGGCTCCTGACTGTTGTTTTAAGACAGACATGAAAAATTGTGAACCCGTCCTTTTAATTCCATGTTTTTTGGAATCCATGGTTATTTTACATGGATGATGTTTACAGAACAGAAGCTGTTTCATCCAAGTGTTAACTTATTTGAATTCACTACTTTGAATTCAGTTTCTAAAATCCATATGTATTCATAATGCTTTTCTAAGGAATGTTTTCAAGAAAAACAACAAATTCTGATATGTAGGTGAGACAGCCAGACCCTATGATAAGTAAATACTAGCAGTTTTTCTAGAAATAATATGGACAACAGGGCATGTTGCACTTGAACTACCAGTTATGTTATTACAGTACATAAAGAAGTATTGAAGATAACAAGCTGAGTGATTGAAGCTGTTGTGGTGTTTCCTTTAGAGCGGCTGCCTGCAGGGGCTGGATGAGGGGGATATTCTTGACCCGCAGTTTCAGCAGCGACTGGAAGATGCCCGTACTCTGCTCAGGCAGGAGATCCAGCGAGAGCTGAAGATCAAGGAGGCTGCTGAGAGGCTGCGGCGGGCAGTCACCAATCGTAAGAGTGCAGCTGACGTGGAAGGCCAACTCAAGGCCTCGAGCCGCAAGCTGGAGAAGTTGCACTGGGAGCTACAGGAGCTCAACGCCAGGTCTATGGCCACAGAGAAGGACAACACCACAGGTAGCTGAAACAGAATGTGATCATGTGTTGTTTATTGAATTTGCCTGTGAAACGCACTTCTGGCACTGGTTTGTTGGACACACATAGATGGAAAGACAGGCAAAGAGTGAGAAGAGCAAGACAATGTCCTAATAGTTCAGACAATTAAAACACTTCAATGACAGCAGCAAAGAAAAATCCAGCACATGAAAAAAAATGCATTATGAGGTAACTTTATAGTCACTGTCTGTTCAGGACCACAACACCAAGCAAAAAATGCAACACACTGATATTTTTGTTATCTCTGTTTCCCTCAGTAGCCTCCTGCCTGAATATGTATTGCTCTCCTGACTTTTAATGGATCACAGCAGCTTCATTAATTCTTGTTAAGTAGGCCTGTTATATTCTTATTTGTCTGTTTACAGCAAAGACCTCATCAAAGAGTTGAAAAAGAGGTAACATTTCCTCACATACAGCCTTGAGTATGTGTGTGTGTGTGTGTGTGTGTGTGTGTGTGTGATGAAGTCTCTTCACTTCAACCAGAAAACACTTTCTTTCCAGGCATGCACAACACATGTCAAAACATCCCGGCATCACATCTTGTTTAGGTGCTCTTCATGCAGATCAGATGAACTGTGTCTGTGACTCATTTACATCTGTAGTCTTTGTTCACATCCCAATGAAAAATGCAGTGGATCAAAATGTTTGTGCAATTTAATTTGCGACAGGCTTAGTAAACATCACTGATAGTCTTGAAAAAATGTATTGTAGGTCCTCATTTATTAATAAATACATTCACAAAGGTATATAACAGTATTTATGCTATTTTATGTTTTGTAATGTCCTGTAAACTACTCTAGCACTGATGAGCCACTTCTGTTTCTAATTATGTATCTAGGCTGGATTATAATTAGCAGCCTTGGTAAATTGTAACCCGTCTACTTTGCACTTGTGAATTTATATCCAGGTCCATATTTACTGTAAGCATCTTCTCTGTAATGATTGTGACTGACAGATTGCATTTTCCAAGTGTCATCAACAGTAGTGTGCATCAGCAACTAGCAAGCATAATGAAGTAGTAGACTGGTTTCTTACCAGGCAATTATATCTAACATCCCTATTTATTTTAACTCTCCAACTCTGGCAAAGATGTGTCTTTTGTGGGAAGCCAAATGTTTATTCTCCCCCCTAAAAATAGCATGCATGTACACAGTAGTGAGGCAGTGTTCACATCCAGAAGCAAGCAACAACAATTTCAACATTCTCTTCCCCACCTCAGTTTGTTTTTAATCTAAGATGGACACAATTGTGCCCACAGCCTATACTGTAGGTTTGGTTAGTTTAAAGGACAGGTCCACAAAAGTTTATCTGAAGCTAATGTGAAGCATTATGAGTCAACTCAAGTAGATATCTTTCAATGTTACAGTCTTTTTAGTGCCAAAGTCCCTCTTTTTGTTACTATACTTCCACCACAGCTCAACAGGGAAACACTGTCTGAGGAAACACAAAGAGGGAATTTGATGCTAAAAAGACTGTAAATGTGGCAGATATCCACTTGATATGAATGACTCAGACTGCTGAAGCCTCATATAAGCTTCACATCAACTTTTAAATACATTTTTACACTAAATGACTGTGTGGACACGATTTTGGCCTCCATCACTTCCATTGAAAACACATTTGAAGGGGATCTTTTAATATCCAGTATGAACAGGAGGAATGATTACAGCGAGGAAAACCTCTTTCACTGTTCATATGGACACCTGACTGTTTTGACACACTTGAAGAATTGTGAACTTGTCCTTTAAAGCCACTGTGTTGAATTTGAACATTTTTGGACTTTAGCGTCCCCCAGTGGTAGTTTCAAAAAAAGACACCGTGGCAGAGAGCAATGCACACCTCTACCCTGGGAGAGGTGTGCATTGATGCTACACAATGTCTCCAACCAGTTATTCAACTTTCACCAATCAATCACCACTAAAGAGAGAGAATTATTTTCCAAGATATCCATGTCCTAACCCATAGTATTACTTTTATGCAGGCTGCTTGGAGGAAGAAGACACCCTGTCACCAGAGTCATGTCAGTGGGAAGAGGTCACATCACCACAGGCAGGGCGAGTCAGAACCCTGAAGAAACAGCTCACCATGGAGACCAAAGTCAAACAGGGTGCTGAGAACATCATCCAGACCTACACAAACAGCTCAGTCAAGGTACACACACACACACACACACACACACACACTGTTTTCCCTTTGTATTTTACATAGATAATTGTGTGTATCAGTAAGTAATTCAAAGCATAGAAAACCGAGTCTACAGCCATGCTAGCAGCTCTGTGAAGCTACATGTTCACACTGATAATGCTAGCATGTTGATGTTTAGCAGATATAATGTTTACCACGGTTACCATGGTAAACAGGTATTTGATCAAAAACCCAAGTATTGGACACAATCTAATTTGTCTCACTAGATGAAAAGTCAGGAGATCAAAGTTATTACAACTCATCCTCTGAGGACCATGAACATGTGAATAAAATTTCTCAGTAATTCATCCAATAGTTAAATATATTTCAATAAAGAACTAAAATGCTAATCTCATGGTGGCACTAGAGGAAAAGTCAGAAGATCACCATCATTAGAATTCATCGTCTAGGAACCATGAATGTCTGAACCAAATTTTGTGCCAATCTATTGAGGAAATATTGAGCTTATATTACAGCATAAGTGAAAGTTTTGACTTGCTGGTGGTCTTAAGTTGTCCATTTTATTTTGCAGGACAGGAAGATGCTCTCTACAGCCCAGCAGATGGTGCAGGACAGCCGCACTAAGATTGAGCTGCTCCGCATGCAGATTATCAAAGTCAGTCAAACCAAAGACGGGGAACGGGATGGTATACATGGTAAATCTTACTACACACACGTACGGTTCTTGTCCAGACTTTATAATCTCCATCAGCACACAGTATAAAATACACATTATGCGTTAAGATACATACTACATAACCACAACAACTGCGGACCTTTGTTGCATGTCATACACCTCTCTCTACACATTTTCAACTGTCGAATAAAGGGCATAAGGGCATTAGAAAGAAGTGAGGTTAGCAGACCTCTGTAGCACCTCATCTCTGCTGGAGGTTAGCAACTTCAGGCTACATTAGCTGCTACTAGCATATCACACCTGAGTCTCCTGAGCTGTAGGTGGCAGGTTTTGACATAGAAGAAGAATGCATGGAATAAAGACGACGTTATATCTGGGTCTGCTGCATCGATTTTCTTTTGCATTGTGAGTCTGAAAATGTTATGAGTGCAATGTTAAATGGGCGGAGCACTCTTTTCTGTGATTACTATTCATAAAAACTAATTGGACCACAAAATTGCACATCTGACAGCATTTAACAAATGGAAATCTTGTTGAAATCATGAAATGGATATAATTCAGGAATTGGAATATGAGACAGCATGGTTTCATTCGTTGAGGTTGAGTACAAATGTCTTTTGCTAATATAAATATGTAATAGCTGAGATCAATGAGTCAATCTCTTTCAGATCTCTTGGCTAACCTGCTGGTGATGTTCCCTCAGGTCATCCTGTGGAGATGGTCAGTCCTCTGGAGTTGCGGGTGGCCGAACTCATGCACCACATGAAGATTGAATCAGCCGTAGCAGAAGGCGCCAAAAATGTGGTGAAGCAGCTCAGTGGGCGTAAGATCCAGGACCGCCGCATACTTGCAGAGGTGGGTACCAGCTGGAAAGTCCTCAGTTACACCAGGTGTTAGTCTGTGACCTGGGATCAGGTCACCTTTGTGTCTGCATACAAGGAAACATCACTGCTGCAGATAACAAAATACCTGTTTATGCATCTTAACTGAATTTTGTGTTCACTTGTTTGTAGTGTGTGACAGTTGTATTCGCTCTCTTGGCCAGATCAATCTTGAAAAATAGATTTAAATCTCAATGAGACTTTTTACCTTTTTTAACTCAGGTTTTTCATGTGAACAGTGTTCATCAGATGAAATTTGTCTTGGTTATATATCTTATTTTAGTTCAGTCAATTTTTCTGTAAACTAGAAATTCATTCCGAATGATCATTCATTTTGATTTCAGGTCAAAAGATTGTTTTTTGCCCTGAAAGGCAGATTACTGTATCTGCACTTGACAGATACAAGTAGTTGAAATTTACAAGTAGTCTAGACTTGTAAATTTCATACCTCAGAGAAAACTCTAAAAATGAAAAAATGATGATGATGAATGTCACAAATTCTCTTAAAAACCACTTGTATGGGCCTCTTAAGAACAAATCTGGTCGTTTGAGTGCTTCTTGCATGCGGCTTGGTGTCTTTTACTAGAAAATAATCCACTGTAAATATCAGTAAACTACAGTTTTACATTTACTATTACTTTTACTTTTTTATGTACATCACATATTCCGAATGGTTTGTTCACCATCAGAAAAAAATGTGCTTATAGTACTGAACATATTGAAAATGTCAAACACATAATTATTCATAGCTTTACCCTTACATTTGATTTTTGAATATTATTTCTATTGGTTCTGCAGTTTTGTTATTCTATCCTACTTGTGTGATTATATTGTAAACATTCCAGCTCTTTAAATATCACTTTTTGTTGCCACCGTTACCTACTTTCCCCACTGGTATCACTGTTTCATCTCATGCCATATTAAGCACTTCACTCTTGGTTCTGATGATGTAGCTTGTCTTTAGAAATGCTGCCTCGTTCATGTGAATACGCTCAGAGCTGGATAGGAAACCCAGAGTCAGTTGATAATCAGCTTCATGACACCGCTTATCCAGGATCACCAATGTTGGGCTCAGTGAAGCCAGCTGACCCAAAGAGAGCCTGACTCAGTTAAACTTGCTTCTTGATACGGGTCACTGGTGAACTTTTATTTAACCAGGATGATCTCTGCAAGTGTCAAATCTCTTTTGTCAATTGAGTCCTGCCAAGTTTATTTTTGTTGACATTAAATGAACTTCCCTCCTTCCCACCTGCTTATCTGCTTAGTATATAATGTGTAATAAATGCTAAAGGTCCTTCCACTCTAAGGAAATAATACGTTAACAATGAATCAAAAGATTGAGCCAGGTTGTATTCCTCAGGAGTGTTGTGTGTCCTTCAGGCCCAGGCACGAATGCAAGAGTCGTCTCAGAAGGCAGATTTGTTACGTCTCTCTCTGGAAAAACGTTTGAGCGAGCTGCCTCAGGACCATCCCAAACACACTGCCATTAAAGAGGAACTAATGTTGGGAACCTCACCGTCCTATGGCACACCAAAGAAGCAATCTCCGTCCTCCTTCTTCAAACCAGCCAGTCTAACAGGTAGCCACCAACATATTTCAATGTACATTCATTTAATTTTCTTGTTAAATAACTTCTCATCTGACCTCATCTTTTTGTGTGATTGCAATAAATGTTTTCCATTAAACTTGAGTGTTTTCTCAAGACTGAATCAGTTACTGAAATGCTTCTCCTCAGGGCGGTTAGAAGTATGTTTGATGGGCTGCCAAGACCTGCTGGAGTCTGTTCCGGGCCGTGGTCGTGTGACCAGTGTCTCGGCCACTCCTGGAAGCCAGTCAGATGGAAGGTCTCTGAAGGTGAGAGCGGGACTGTCAGGACGTGCCAACGGCAAGACAACCAAGGCTGATGACCTGTCCTGTAAGTGTCCAACTAACTGTCCTTCATTTTACTTCCCTTTGTGTAGATCATTTGCCTGCTTGTTAGTATGTGACAACATTTTTGTATATTTAAAATATCCACACAGCCTGTTACAACCTTAACTAGTGTTTGTTAGTTTCTGCCTGTTTTATTTTTGAGCTTCAGTGTTTTTGTGTCTCAGCTGAGATAAGTGCTGTGCTGAAGGTGGACAACATGATAGTGGGGCGCACTCACTGGAGACAGCTGGGGAAAGAAGCCTGGGGCCAGAGCTTCAGCATTGAACTGGAACGGGTCAGTGGCTTTCACTTCAGCAAGCAACTCAAATTACAACACAACAGTTAGTCCACTAACCTGCTTTTGGGAAGACATGAAATTATCCTTATTATTGAGCTACTGTCTCTAGACGAAATGAAGGAAACAATGGCTTAGCCAAATATTCCTCTCTCCAGGCACTAATGCCTCCACATGAGTCAATATTTTAATTACTAACTAACAATATTTTATTTACTGTATTAGATGTTATCACAGATAAAGAGGGTCATGATGTTGTCTTGGGAGAATTGAAGAATGAAAGGCTCATTTGAGTAATCTGCATAAAATGTGACAAAAGCCAGTCTGAACAACAACTCTCAACTCCTTTTCAGCTCAACTGTTACACTAGTCAAGGTTGGCATACAATTATATGCTGTTCACTAGACACAGATATTGCAGGTGTCCAAGTAGCTTTGCTGAGTTCTGTTGAGGACAATCCTCTATTCGCAGAGGTGCTGATGATGAACATCCTTCCAAGGCTGAGTTTTTGTTTGTCTGGATATTCAATATTCCTGGTTTAGTAACAATGAAATGTTCTGCCAGTTCTTGTATAAAGACAAAGAAAGAGAAGCATAAAAAAGATAATAAGATAGGGGGCTGGGGTTAGGCAGGACAGATAAAAGGTGGTATGTTTTTGTATCACATGTGTGTCATGTCTTTGATCATAGCAACCATGCAACTAAGTTGAATTACAGTTACATTTGATTACTGCATTAAAATCAGGCTCAATCTGGAGGACAAATGGCCACCATCACTAAAAATGACATTAATACTGATTGAAAGTGTTTTTATATATCACATTAGTTTTGTGTTTTGTTTTCCATATTAAAAGTATTATCTCTTTGTTCAAACAGTCAAAAAGATGAACTTTGAAACATCCTGTTGATTTGTGGGAAACTAAACACTAACTTGACAGTACAACAGCTGCAGTAGATTTCTTGTCTTGCCGTCTTCCTCTTCATCACAGGCTGTAAGCACAGTCAGTGCAGTTTGGTGATGTCTCATGGTTCAACTAAACACTGTTCATGCCTTCTTGGCCAGATTATTTACTGCAGAATCTCTGTTGCCCCTAATGGTGAATATCTGTTAGTAACTCAAGAACAATAACAGAGCTGTGACTTCTCATCCCTCAGTGGGTCAGAATGATCAAGTATGTCTTTGATACTCTGTCAAATTTATACTCCCCACATGTAATCCCACTGCTAATCCTTTGACATTTGCTCTAATCTGGTTTTACCCATACAAGCCCAGCAGCTCTCAAGCTCTCTGTACAACTGAGCTTTGACATTTTAAAGGAAAAGTCACTGATTTTGCACCCATAGGTCAGTTGACATTAGATACTGGGATCACACAGTTTGAAACACATGGGCGTTCGCTAGACCAAAGGATGGTGTCATTTTATTTTGTTTATTATTATTTATTTTATTTTATTTTATTTTAGCATTTTTCTCAAGCGTGCCAGTGAGTAAAATCCCATCATTTGTTCATTAGACAAACTTGTCTATTACCTCTTTTTAGTAATTTGACAGATAAAGCCATTCTGCCTCAGCAAATGTAGTAATACAGTTTTTTGTTTTTTTTTAAATCAATTGAAATAAAATTATGAACTTGTTGTTGATCAGTCCAGGGAGCTGGAAATTACTGTGTACTGGAGAGACTGGCGATCGTTAAGTGGAGTGAAGTTCCTGCGGCTGGAGGACTTCCTGGATAATCGGCGACATGGCATGTGTCTCCAGCTGGAGCCTCAGGGCATCCTCTTCATTGAGGTTCTCACTTTCATATCTAGCCTCTGAACAGTTTAATTACTCCTTCATGACACCTACATGTCTTTGTAATCAAACTACACTTAAAATCATCACCGGGCAAACACTAAATAATAAACAATATCATTTTACTGAGCTTTCAACATAGTGTGCTGAATCATAATCCACTCCTCTGTTCATTTCCAGGTGACGTTTATCAATCCTGTCATTGAGCGCCGCCCCAAGCTCCAGAGGCAGAGAAGAATTTTCCCTAAAGAAAAAGGTAGAAACAGCAGCCATTTCTTCATGTTATTTCCTTGTTGATATAAATTGTGTTATCAGAATTTGCCAAGTTGTTCCAGTCAGTAAGGGTTTAGATGTTAAAAACCTTTAAAAAAACCCAAAACCTGTTGAGATCCAACTGAAGTGTATTACAAATAAATACATTTTCCTATTCATTAAATGCAATTCTGAGATAGGCAGGCTAATCGACATTAGACACTATTGTGTCCGTGCAGTAATTCCCTTAAAATAGTCTTTCTCGTCTCATTACTTGCATGCTCACAGGGAAGGACTTTCTGCGAGCTGCCCAGATGAACATGAACTTTGCCACTTGGGGCCGTCTGATGATGAGCATCCTGCCTCCCTGCAGCTCCCTGGAGCCTATGAGCCCTCCATCAGCAGGCCCTAACATTGGCCCCACATCATCCACCACTTCTCCTGCACAGTAAGACACTGTGACCTAGAAACATCTCTTTGTCACTTCTATGAAAGAGCAGTTACAAAAGTCACCTATTAACTTCTTTGCTTAGCTTCCCACAGTGACTTGAGGCTATTTTTCTGCCCTCTTGTTATCTGAGACTAGAGAGAATGTGACATTATCACTGACCCTGCATCCACAGTTAAGAGAAGTGAGACAGTGATTGAATAATAATAATGTCATTATAAAAATGAGGTGATATTCTATATTTTCTCATTGTCAGCAAAACCCATGAAAAGACTCTGCTATCAAAGCCTGATATCTTATTCCTCTGTGCCATAGAGCTCCATTGTTGTCCAGAAACTATGAAAAACACACCCATGAACACACACACTGTGGTTTATTTTGACTCAATCCCACAGACACCATCCTACAGTCATAAACACTCACTAGAGAACCAAATATGGATTCATCCACAGCTAAAAATAGTCCCCAACAAACACAATTTCTGTTTCAGTAATGTTTGTTAAAACTAGAGTGACCAGCTGTTTAGGAAATAACTCATCCTTTTTTTAAACTTTTGTTAAACTTTTTGAAGCTTTATGTCTTCATTAGGAATACAAGGCTAAGAGATAAACTAATGCTCAGTTGGTTTTAGTCTTTTTATGGATTTTGTAGACGTTACAAAATTACAGAACAACACCAGCCTTACCCTTAAAAAGCAAGAGCATAACACCTCCCAATCAATACAAAAAAACAGAAATACTTAAAGTAGACAGAATTAAGAGTATCAGTATATCTATGGAAAATGATAAAAGGAGGACCTGACAAACTGGTAACAAAGAAAAAAAAATTGCTTGTATTGAGACTCTACACCTATATGAAAGCGACACTAAATACAACAGTCACATCCATGTGATATAAAAACTGAACCCTGAGTGAGAACATACAGGATGCATGCTAAGGCTCTGGAGGTGCCAACTGCAGAATGAAAACATGAAGATGTGAGTGCCCTGAAAGGCCTTTAGTGTTTAGCTTTGTGGCAATTTGTTTTGAGTGGTTTTGAGACAGTAATTTTTTGAGTGTTGTGTTGTGCTGTGGAGATGCTGCGCACGGGCACAAAGGAAATCAAAGACTAAAACTAGTCAGCAATAATAGCCATGAGACCACAAGTAAAAACCAGTAAAACCAGTAAGTATAATCAACATCATTGTAGAATGGCAGCAGTGTAAAAGCTTGTCCTCTTGGTTTTTCAGAGAACCTGCTGTGCTGAGTCTGAATTTTACTGAAGAACAATCTGGCAGATCTCCACATCGCACAAGAAAGAACACTAAAGACTCTCCACTGGTAAGCAAGTCAGCTATACTTGTGAATAAAGTTCTATGATGATAACACCAATAAGACATTGTATAATTTACCTTATATAATGTTAAGACTAAGTCATAATCTAAAGCAGTGGTTGTTTCTGTTGCTCTGCAAATCAAGGTTGATTTTGTCAGTTTGTATTTTTGTGTTTGAGTGATTCAGTTGTCAGTTTCTCTTTTGTCTGTTTACCTCATGCAAAAAAAAAAAAACAGTCTCCCAGTAAGAACAAGAGCCCAGCGCCTGTACGACAACCCTCCATCCATCCACCGCCAAAGTAAGCCATACTGAGCAGGAATGTGAAAAACTTTTAGTATTTTTTTATTAAATAAATAATCCTGAAATAATCCTAAATTTACTTTATTATATTTTGTTTGTAGTAAACTAAAACTGCATAAAAATATACTTCAACCTCCCTAAATTTGGTCAAGTTTACAACTCAGCCTGACATTCTCTAGACTCTAGTTCTCCAGACTCCAGACTATCACTGTGGAATATTTCTACTCTCATCATCATGTGTCTTAATATAACACAGTGTAGCTGGTCAGCAATTTGCAAGTAAGAAAGGTTTGTTTCTTTCTTCTTTGCTGAGCTGGATGTCATTTTAATTTCTGGGAATAAAGAATGTACATTTAGTGATAGTTTTTCATGTTCTGCAGAGAACACAATATAAACACGTAGAAAATGATTAAAAACAAGGTTTTTATTTGTAAAATATTTGTGCATTTCTGTGTTTTCATATAGGAGGGATGAAGGGCTACAGATGGAAGACTTCAACTGCATTTCAGTTCTGGGAAGAGGTCACTTTGGAAAGGTACACATGAATATTGTTCTTCTGTCCATGAGCCCTTTGAAAATGCCAGAAGCAGCGTTTTTGACCAGAAATAGACAGCTGAGTACTGTTAGTGAGAAATGAAAGTTAAATATGTTATGGGTTTTAAAACGTTAACCATGTGATCAAACAATCCCCCATTTCCTGTCGGCTCGCTACTGTACTCACTAATAAAGGCAAACACATGCCTGAAATGTAGAAATGAAGGTTAATATGCATCCAACATTTCTCCTTTATTTTATAACTGAACCAAGGTGCTGCTAGCAGAGTATAAGAAGTCTGGCAAACTGTACGCCATCAAAGCCCTGAAGAAAGGAGACATCGTGACACGTGATGAAGTTGACAGGTCAATACTCTGATATGTTTCTAATGGCTGTGATCTACATGTCTGTCTTTTGTCTGTTCTCTGCTCTGGTGCTGCTACCTTACCTTACTGCTGACTGTTTTCTAAAGCAAATCTTTAGGTTGATTTCTCATGTTCCAGGCAGCTATTTGTTTCAGTTCATGTCTCTGCAGTATGAAAAAGACACTTGAGCCTTTCAGGACATAGTTAATCCATCACTGTGAACTTTTTGTCTGCCTGTTTTTTCCTGGACGAAGTTACATTAGCACTGAGTGGTAATGAGGTTTGGGTTAATTTGAGAGGCGGTCAGTCACAGAGGATAATATAGCCTAGAGTAGGTGATGTTACACTGTCAGCTGCAACCAGAGATGATACTGGACAGAGACCTGCTGAAACAGCCTGAGCCAGCTGTTTACAACTACTACTGAAATGCTGCTGTGCTGAAATATCATAATGAAATCTAAAAAAGTGAATTAGCAAACCATTATAATAATACTGTAAACAAAATATTAATTTAGCACTAAGTTTGTTTGAGTTTTATATTTTATTTTAGCTTATTTCAGTATCATATTAACCTCCAATTCATGAGATTAGGACATTTTGATTCTAAAGAATTTTAGAAAATGATGAGTCTGAAGTGTTTTTCCCCTTTGAAGAAAGGCAGGTCTGCACTGGTGAAGCCCACACGTTCTTTGAAATAATTTGTACAGTATGTGCACTTCAGAACAATACATTCTCCCTGAAAAACAATAGTTTTAAAAATGCTAAAGCATTATGGGGCACCAGATTTTACACATGAAAATCGGTTTACTTGTCATGATTAGTACTATTAAACCTATGAAAACAGTTGTACGATGTCTTCTGTGACTCCTGAGCAGCTTTGTCAGATTCAACAAAAATAACCCCTGATGATATCATCAAGTCAACTTGGGGCTTGAAGCACATTGCTGCATATTTATAACAGAAAGCCTGCATTATAAACTGGAAGTGTGGAATTTGAAAAATGTGGACATTTACCAGCCATGAAGGATCTAATCAGTGGTGGAAAGTAACTAAGTACATTTACTCAAGTACTGTACTTAAGTGCAATTTTGAGGTACTTGTACTTTACTTAGTTACTTTTCAGATGAAGATTTGACACAATGGATAATATAACAAGCTTTTAAAATACAACACATTGTTAAAGATGAAACCAGTGACGTCTTACAAAAAGCAGTGTGTAGTCAGGGTCACATTTCAGATGTGTAGTGTAGTATAATTTTTCATGCAGGACTTTGACTTGTAATGGAGTATTTTTACATTGCTGTATTGGATCTTTTACTTAAGTAAAGGATCTGAATACTTCTTCCACCACTGGATCTAATGAAAGACACTATTCAATTGCATTGTGGGAAATGTAGGATCCAATATTTTTGGAGCTTGACTCATACTGGAGACAAATAGTCAGGATGCTTCAACCTCTGCTGTATCAATTTTGACTGTTCTTAGGTCACTTTGGACCAGCAAGTCTCTCTTCTCCCCATAAGTGCTTATCATGTTGAACAGTTTTGTTTTGAAGGAAAAATGAATAATAAAGGTGAGATTGGATGGGAGCTTGTGACTGAACAATTGGATGTTGTAGTGTTTTTAGGGGACAGCTCTAAAAGCACCTGGGGAAAGGTTTTACCAAATCTACCAACATGAGGAATATTCTGTTGGTCTGTGACTCCTACTGTCAGTATTGGCTTTACGACTACACCATGATAATGTAAGTTTCATGAAAAATAAATATGTTTAAATGCTCACTGTGATGGATTTACTATTACAAGCAAGTTCCCAATCTCTGCAATTTTATTTTCATAACATATAACTGCTACAAATAACCAGCATTTTCATTGGTATTATGCTGAATAAAAAGTTAATAACACAGCACATGCTGGATAGAGTTAGATGTGTTTGAGAAATGCTTTTAAGTTAAATATGACAAGTGTGTGCGTGTGTGTGTTTGTGTTCAGCCTCACGTGTGAAAAGAGGATCTTTGAAGTCATCAACGCGTCACGTCATCCTTTCCTGGTGAACCTGCACGGCTGCTTCCAGACTGCAGACCACGTGTGCTTTGTGATGGCTTACTCCCCCGGAGGAGACCTCATGAAGCACATTCACACCAGCATCTTCAGTGAGAAACAGGCCCGGTGAGCACACATCACTGTAATATAATGTACAAGCTTGTCAGTGTCATGTCTGCATCATCTTCACTTCTGCTCTGTTTGAAGGTTTTATTCATCATGCGTGCTGCTGGGTCTGGAGTTTCTCCACCAAAACAAAATAGTTTACAGGTGAGTTTTCTCATGCTGCTTTCACAACAGTCATACCTGAGAGCTTGTAGCATAATTCATCTCTTTTTGCCCGTCTGTGTGTCTCTCAGGGATCTGAAGCTGGATAATCTGCTAATGGATGCAGATGGCTTTGTCAGGATAGCAGACTTTGGTTTGTGCAAAGAAGGTAAAAGATGAAAGAAATGATTTAAACTTAAATCTGCTGACTACATGTACAACTAATGAAAATAGTATTTTTCCAATAAAGTCAAACTCTTGTTTTGTGTGATGTAAACTTCTTTTTTCAGTACATTAGTCATTTTTTGCTAAATCTCAATATACTGTCTGTGATATGCAAGTTAAGCTGTATTGTGTGTAGGTATGGGCCACGGGGATCGCACCTCAACGTTCTGTGGCACACCAGAGTTCCTGGCTCCAGAGGTGCTGACAGACAACAACTACACCCGCAGTGTAGACTGGTGGGGGCTGGGGGTCCTCATCTATGAGATGTTGGTGGGGGAGGTCAGTGTAAACAAGCAGCATGATTTGACAAAAGATTTGTCAGTGTGGAAATGGATCCAGATATTAGGATGTTTAGTGGAACTGGCAAAGTTAGGAGAAACTCTTAAAAGCAATTTAAAAACTCTTAAGTTTTTGGTTGAACAATAAGTCACAAAACATTTTAGCACTAAACACAGCTCTGAAGACGTCCTGTGAATCCTGAGTCACCTGAACTGCTCACATTCAGTCAGCTGCTGCAGGTAATGAGGAGAAAATACAAAAATATTGATGTTTTAAAAGCATATTTTCATGTCAGTTAATAAGTTTTCATGCAGCTCATCAACAAGTCCAAACAATTCAATAACACAAGTGTTGACTGCACACGTCTGCACTACTGTGACTCTGGAAAAAGGCAGTTTGCAGTGCTTTCTGTCAGTTATTCTTCAAACTAAACATGCCCTCTTCAAATATCAGTTTGTGCAACAGTTCATTAGATAATCACTCACTGCAATGAATACAAATATGAAATAGATTTCATGGTCATTACTGTATTACCCAGTGAAATTAGCATATGTAGAATTATGTCACAATTTCCAGTCAAATGTTCAGCTGTAAAACTATATCACACTATCAACATGCAGATGGTGTTATTGACAAGTCAATATTTTACTTAGTTTCATGTATGAAATCTGTGAAACAGCTTAGCCTACCTAAAGCCTAACCAGATTCACTGATACATCCCATCACTGTGGACATAATGAGCTTTGTGAAAAGGACTTCAGAGAAAACTCTTAGTTAGGAACTTTTAGTGTCTTTTAGAGGACTCCCAGAATGCAAACTGCATTCCTACAGTGTCCAAAAAGTGTTGTGTAAGTGTATTTAGATTTTTTGTTTAATTAATTGGATCCTTATTAACTGGCCCTCCATCAAAATATGCTTTCAAAAGTTCATGATTGTTGTGTTTTTCCAAAACATTTTGACTGAGTGGATAGTGACTCCCTCTAACTTCTCTCAGATGAGGAAGCTGCTTTTAGTGCTGAAATGTTTGGGGAATTAATCCAATTAAACCAAAAAGACGAGTCCTAAAGTTAGAACTGACATGCCCCTTATTTTAAGTTTCTCCTAACTCAGCCAGTTAGGAGTTACTTTTAGCCTTAGGATGTTTTATTGAAACACAAAACGCCTACAAAATGTATTTTGGTCACGTTGTACACCATGCTCTCCTATTTAAAAGAATCAACACTGTAAGATTTTATAGCTGGAGGTTTGCAGGAAATCCCACATGAAACTCATCATGGATAGATTAAACATCCTCCAGTGTGAAAGAATCTAACCACACATCTGATGGCAATTTTAGGATTGACTGTTAGCAGCATTGATCCATTATTGCAATGTCTAAACCTGAAAAAGGATTTGATAGCATCACTGTGTTGCCTAACTTTAAACCTGGTCCTGCTTAGGATTAGAGTTAGACCCCAGTGTTGAGTGCTGTGGTTTGCTGGGATGGAAGTTAATCAGACAAGAGTTGAATCACTTATTGTTCTGTGAACAGGGTCAAGAAAGCCCGATACTTACCGATGTTCAGACCAAATGCAGATAGACAGTACCCCAGGAGATCTACCTGCACTGTAATGTAACCGCAGGAGGAACAGAATAGTAAGAAGTATGTGCTGCTTCTGTTCTTTTTCAGTCGCCTTTCCCCGGTGATGATGAAGAAGAAGTGTTTGACAGCATCGTCAACGATGACGTGCGCTACCCTCGCTTCCTCTCTCCTGAGTCTGTGTCCCTCATTCAAAAGGTTGGCCTCCTGTCAAAAGGATTTGAATTATCTATGAGTGGGATATTTCATGATCTTTTCAGGCGACTGACTCACTCTGGAGTGTTAAAACTCGAAATACACTGTATTTGCAGTGCGTGTCCTGTTGTATTGACTCCTCTCCATTGCTCTCGCTGTGTTTCAGCTGCTGCAGAAAAATCCTGAGATGAGACTCGGAGCAGGACAGGAAGACGCCTCAGAGATCAAAAGACACAAATTCTTCCAGGTCATTATCCAGCCAGGCGCTGCTTACCTCCCTGCACTGTCACCTCTTTCCTCCAAAACATCTCAAGTGTCTGACTGGCTTTACAGTCGTCTTTATCAAGGCAAAAATATGTCACGTATTTTGTCTCCTAGGTTTTTCTCACCTGCAGGGCTCTGGTTGCCCTGCAGAGGAGAAGTGGTAGAGTTCTGCTTTGGCCATGATATTTTGCCACTTTGTTGTATTTCAGATTTCACTTCAGCACTTACTGTAACTGTAACTGTTATTCACGTGCAGTTAATGTGTGCAATATTTCCAGACCAAAAGTCAGTTTGTTACACAGCAGCAGAGATGGGTTGTGCTGAAGGCGTCATTAATGGGGATTTTGTGTCCTGTGATGAAGAAGGTTTACATGGAGCTGCTACTGAATATTGCTGCACATAACCCTGTTACTATAGCTTTTTAACAGCAGTTTTCCAAAAGTAGTAAATACTAAAACTAAAGCAATGTGTGCTTGCTGCAGAACATTTGCAACTGAAACATTGGAGATAGTTGAAAGAAGTTTTAGTGTTCGTCAAAAGACTGAAAGAAAGTGAAATGGCAGTTAAAGTGAAAGTGCTGAAATCATCAAAGTGTAAATGCTTGAAATAGAAGTTCTGGAAGAAATGACTGAGTAAGCCAGACCAATAAGCAGCATGCAAAAAACTGGTGAACCTAAATGGAATGCAGCCGATATTATGTTATGAATTATAGCTGTAAACCAGTTTGGCCAGGTCTGTCAAATGCTATGAAAAAACTCAAGATGATGATAATACACATATATATATAGAATTCATATCATAAGAGCAGGTGTTTTTCAGTGTGATCATCTTGCGTGTGTGTGTGTGTGTGTGTGTGTGAGACCTCCCAGTGATTTCCTGTGTTCATGAAGCTGTTGTCTGCTAACAGGGAGTGGACTGGGACGCTCTCCTGGCCAAGAAGGTGAAGCCGCCCTTCCTGCCAGTCATCAGAGCGCAGCAGGACGTCAGTAACTTTGACGAGGAGTTCACTCGCCTCAAGCCGGTCCTCACCCTCCCACGAACGCCCTGCATCCTCACTGCCGAGCAGCAAGAAATATTTGCTGACTTTGACTTCTCTTTCATCAGTTGACCAAAAGGGATTCACCCTCCGTGCTGCCACATCACTGTCATTGGCAGCTCCTGTTGTACCTACTTTTATTTGCCATAAGCTCCTCTGATTCAACAGAAGCTGAGAAACTAGTCCTGCCTTTTTCAGGTCCACACAGTTCCACATTTCCAGGTTCACATCATCTCTGTCTGTGGCTGTGTACTGCAGTACACAACTAAGTCCTTCAGATACACTGTACAAACTCAGCCTCACACTTCATGCTGAGCTGTGGGATCAAAAGGATGAACATTTACTGTTTCCACTCTGTATGAACTGTCTCCAGTGCAATAATGAGTTTTTGCTTTTTTAACAAATGGGCATTGTGCGAGTGATACTCGGAACATCATTACTGCCTTCACAATCTACACTGTAAATATTTATGATCTCAATGAAGAAGGCCGAAGCACTGAATGTACCTTCTGCTACTTAGTGTAACCATTGCAACTCTGTTGTTAACCTCAGTTGTATTTGGAGTTTTTACTTAATGCTATCATGAAGATTATGCTTTATAGAACAAACCAGCCTATATGTAAAGTGTAAACGACATGAAGGAAAATATGAATGAATAAATCTGCTGGACTTTAAATGACCAGGAAAGTCTTCATGAAACATTTATTTATTGATGTATATAATATTTTCAAAGTAGTAAAAAACATTGCATGACAGTATTGCATATAACTTCAGAAGTACACAACATGAATTAAATGTTAATTCATATAAATCAGAGCTGAAACTGGAGGCAATCAGCATTTTGTCCAACACTGCTGCTGTACATTACACTCAACACCACATTTATTGCTCTCTTACAAGGTTACTATTGCACAAGGAAAAGCTCAAATGGAAATACCAAACTACTGTATGTATTGCACTCAAAACTCTCTACTTACTCTTACTGCTCCACAGTATTCTTTGAGTTACTCTGTTAAAACAGTCATACAAAAATCTAAAGCCATTTTCTGGTTCAAAATAGTTTAAAAATTATATACAATATAAAATAGCTTGAAATGCTGTCCATTGAACATCAAAGCATCCTGTACATCACGGTTAGATTAAATGCTAGGAACAATACAGTTCAGTTTTCAGATCAAATAAATAAATAAATCATTTGTCATTGTTTCACTTTAACAGCTTTTCTTTAAAGACAGAAGCTGTTGAAGTAAGTGGACCCTGTAAAACCTCTCTGTGCAGAGTAAATAAGATTCAGCAAGTTATCACATGAAACAGAATAAAACTTTCTACACTAAAAATGACAAATGTATCAATTTTAAAAAATCAGAACAGAGAAACCATAGATCAGGATTGTCTACGCATGCATCTAAAACAAGTATGTTTCACTCAAGTGTTAATGCAGTATTTGACATGTATAAAAAGTAAACTTCAGAATTGATTAACAGTCCATCAGTCAGGATTACCATGTGACTGTCATGGTAAGACCAGCAGTCAAAGCATGTAGTTACTGTCCACATTAATGATCCAGCGCGCCAAGCAGGAGTGAGATCAAGTGGGATGTGGGTACATAAACAAAGTCTAAGCTTGAGTCAACAGGGATTTATGACTGACTTCACTCAGCCTTTAAACAGAGCAGTAAAGTGCCTGCAGATAATGTGGATCATTTCCTGTTTTAGGGCAATGCTATACTTGAATGGTTGTAAACAATAGTTGGGACAATGAGAAATGACCGTAGTGCTGGTAACCTGTTGTCCACACAGATGGTAACTAGGAGCAGGAACCTCCTACCCTTTCTGGGTACCTGTTGGACAATTTTTAGTGTATTTACAGCCATAAAAGAGTGGGGGAAAAAACGACACAAACAAGCAATCTGCCGCAGTACTGAACTACTGACAGGAGAGATGTTCAAGAAGAAAAGAAATGTTACAGTTATGGCACAACAATACAAGTGCCTATATAAAGGTAACCTGCGTACAAGGACAGTTTATCGCCCAACTTTGTGGTCACGTGTGGCGTGATTCCTCAATCCAGAATGGTTTTTGGAAGTTGTTGAATGGAATCCAGTCTTTTCTTAGACTTGGTCGCTGCCCTCTCTGAAGTACACCTGTTCCCACACCACTGAGCCCCACACGCAGAAGAAACCCCAGAGGTTGTGGAAGGTGCCACGGTCAAACGGGTTTTCATCAGCGCCGCAGTGTTTGAGGTAGGAGATGCGGTGGCGTGACATGAACTCCCAGGTGGTGGTGTTGAGAGAAACCAGGTAGAGGTGGGAGCCGAGCAGTAGCAGCACGATCAACGAGAGCAGAGCCACCAGCATGGCAACAGCCAGCAGCATGCCGTTAGTACGCAGCCACAGCTGCCAGGTGGACACGTAACTGAAACCCGTCCTGAGGAAACAAGCAGGGAAGCAGCGATTAGTGATCGGTGACATCATGGACCGGTCTCACTGACAGTGCGGTACTCACCAGGCTATGTGCAGGCCCCACAGCAGCACCAGCAGCTGCACAGCCAGATAAAGCACAAACCAGCGGTGGTTCCTCTCACCAACACAGTTCTCAATCCACGGGCAGTGATGGTCGTAACGCCGAACACAGTGCTGACACGTCTGGCAGTGCTTTGATCTCATTGGCTGCTGCTTTAAATAAAGGTCATTGTAGTTAGAAAGAAACTTTTTCTGTCACATGAATAAACATCTGTATTAAAAACCACACAAGTTAAACTCAGCCAGGTGTGATTTGAAGTAGTCCTGGCAAGTCTTCTGTAAAGCTCATTCATCTTGATCATTGGTGTGAAAATATAGCTGCTGTTGCTGCTCATCGGCGCGGAAAAATGTTTTAATGTAATTTCTGGAGCTGCAGACCTTCACTGAGCCACAGTGCACCTGAGTCTCAGTGGAGAATGTTTGGGAGTGTGGAACAGCACTCTCTGTCCTGGGAAAACAGCCATATGAACCATCTGTTAAGTCACACAGAGCCACAAAGCATCTAGGGAGCTGGAGAGCTCTCATCTCTGTGTTCACAGCTCCACCATGAGAAAAAACAGAGCATGTTTATCTCAGTGTAAGGAGGAGGAAGAGCTGTCTGCTAAGAAAACATGAAAACATATTTGGTTTTTTTGAAAAAGGCTCATGATCATTCCTCAGTTATGAGATTTTGAAACAGAAATCTGTGGACAGAGCTGAACTTTTTGGGTGCTGATGTGTCTTTTCACACACAGGGGCACTACAGGGATGCATGTAGAGAGTACATTTATGCTGAACGTCAAGATTCATTCATTCATTGACCTTTGACACAGACTGTGAGATGTGGCTGAAAGCTCTGACAAAGGCAAGTAAGTGGACCTTGAGTTAGGATTTTTCTGCCAAAATGTAAGTGGCTTAACAAGTTCTTTATGTTTGGGTTGAAATAATTTCTCAGCTGCTCAACTGAAAATCTTAAATAGCATTAGATTTGTTTGTTGTATTGTTGTAAAGACCTGTCAATCAATTTGAATTATACCAGCTTGCAATCTTGTGTTTTGATTTGTCATAGTTGGATTAAACTTGGGTTTACATTTGGATTACTGACTGTGCCTTTAAAGTGAAAGACATAATACAGACATATCGCTGTACATAAAGACCTGACTGCGTAAATAACTCCTGCTCCTGTATCATATGATGTTTTGTGTTGACTAGAGTAGTACAGGTGTGTAACATAGAACTGTGCTGCTTGGCAACCCATCTGTTATTCTATACCACTAAGGGATCCTACAAATACTGTAGAACTTCAAGTGTCACATTTCAGCCTGAGAGGTACACCAGCACCACAAAAACATGACAAGTCACAAACACGATGTGCACACACAATCAGTGACTCCTGCATCAGCAGGAAAGTAAAACAGGTTGTTAAGAAACTGCAGAATTTTTTGTGAAAAGTACAACAAAACCCCACAGTGACAAAAATATCAACAGACTTTGACAGTCTTTTGCTTCCAAATCTGTGAAAGTATCTCATCCTGAAAAAACAAACACATGCCACATGAGCCCACGGCAGCTTGCTGACACAGCGGGTGGCATACCTGAAGCAGACAGTGGCCACAGCGCCGCTGTCGCAGGGATTTGGAGGTGGGTGGGATCATGTCCTGCTGCTCCTCAGTCACTCCCAGCGTGAACTGGCACAACACAGGAGACAGACTGGTCAGGGGAGCCACATTATTGCACACACCATTCTCCAGGACACTATGAATTATATTTACCAACACAAAGTATTATAATGTTAGATTACTCCTATTATTCCACAAGTCCCTTCCCCTGGCATATAGATGTATTGACTGCAAGACAGAATGCATGCACTGCAACACAATACATCTGCAAAGCCACGAGGAAGCAGTATGGGATACTATCAGCTGACAGCAATAAATGTTTTTCAGGTCAGGGAGACAATATCTTTTAAAGAATAAAAATAAAGACAACGAATAAAAGACTACATTGTTTTGCTTAAGAAAATTGTTGCAATGATGGTTTTACACACACCATTATCTTTAAACATGTCCTGGTCATTATCACTCTTTTTTAACCAGAAACATCTATTCAATTGCCTTGCTCCTAGTCCCTTTCAAACCATTATAGCTGCTTTTTTGACTCCCGATACAAACCATTTTAACAAAGAGTTAATGTATGTGTGATGATAGGAATATACATTAGGTTCACTATTCACCTGCAGATCACTGTCATCAGACAAGATGAAGCCAGGGTCCATCAGAGAAACAGCGAAGTAGAGCAACACCGACACCAACACCAGCAAGACGAAGAGCACCGGCTGGACAAGCTGGCCTGTCTCCTCCTGCTTCCTCAGCTCTTCAACCGAAACACACAGGAGACAGTTTTAATTCAATAACACACAAAAACCATTATACTTGTCAAATCTGGACTAGATTATCAATGAGACTCCAGAGACTCATTAAAACACAGTTTCAGATTTGTGAAACCTTTATTCTATTTGTGAAAACTGAGAAAAGGGCGATTTCACTGCTTTTTCCCCCATCCAGACCACATTAGACCAGGTCTAGATCGAAAATCACTTTATTTAGACTTGTCAAATCTTAATAATAATCTAGTCCAGATTTGACAAGTCTAAATATAGTGGTTTTTGACCTAGACCTGGTCTGATGTGGTCTGGATGGGAAAAAAAGCAGTGAAATCGCCCTTTTTTGTGTTTTCATAAGCCAAATAATAATAATCACCCTTTTTCACAAGTGTAAGTGGTGAAAAAACGGAGAATCAGCTGCTAAATATCATTATTTATGTTTCCCTTAACTTCAGCGTCGTTACAAACAGTGTAAATATCAACTTGGACAGCAGCTTTCTTACTCAGCTCACATCAGTATATATGGCATTATCATTAGTTATACATGGAGAATAAGTAATTCCATATATTATATATTACTTTAAACCTACAGCAAACACAATATAGTTTAATGCTATCATGCGTTATGATGTAGGAATGTGACAGGCTTACCTGTATCATGTAGGAAAAGTATTAACGTTATGACCCATGTCAGAATCACATGAGCTGTTCTCACCAGAAACCCTGAGCCGAAAACATTTTTGAACATGGTTCTAGCATGTTAGAGCATCCATCGCAGTCTGCAGACTGACAGGAAAGTCAGTGTGGAGTGACAAATGACATCCAGCTTGCAACAGACCAAAGCTCGCCCTGTCGGCGAGCGAGCTAACAGTTAATGTCGTCAGAGAATTAACGGTTAGCAATATTGCGACCGTCTGCGCGAGCCTGCGACGTTGGCGTTATTTGTTTCGCGGTACTGGACCAAACATTGAATTAAATACAAGTCAAAAAACATAATTAATGAATGTAAACGTTTTATTTATGTCTTAATAACTATACTGATACCGAATCCGTAATTTTAACGCAAACCGTCCGCTTCGTTGCACTTGTTTTGTGTTGTCGTCCTTTTACAGTGTCCGGTGTGATTGGCCAGCGTCGGTCACGAGACAGGCTAGGATTGGGTGGCCGGGAGGGACAGGTACGTACTGTACGTGCTGTACGCACTGTACGTGCTGCTGTTAGTTCACCCCTGGCATGAAAACACTGTACTTGACTTCAAACAGAATAACAGGATGAGTAAAGGAATGACAGTAGAGGATAAAATGCAGCTTTTTCAGACTGGCAGATAATATGTTTATCTACAAGAATGTCCGATAATTAATGTTTGTATTTACATTCAGTTACATTTAATTTACATTTAACTGTTACAAAGGGCAAGTTGAAAGGTGAAAATATTATTCATTACACTCTATTTTCATTGTATTTCTAATTGAAAGTTATTTTTTAAATTCTGTGTATGTGTGTTTTCTACTGTTTTATCTGTCTTATTCTGCTTTAGCTTATTTTTATTTTCTATTTAACTCTTTTAATTGTATTTAAATGTCTTTTTGTATTGCGTTATGTTCCTTTTACATGCCTTTTATGTTTTATGTAAAGTACTTTGAATTGCCTCGTTATTGAAATGTGCTATACAAATAAACTTGCCTTGGTTGTCTCTGTCGGTTCAGTCTTTGGACCCAAAGGTACACAATTGAAGTCATGCCAATTTAAAACCATCTATTTTTACATCACAGTAAAGGCTCTATGTTCCATCTCTCATTTTGTTATCTACTACTTTTAGCAATTAACTTTTTTGTGTTATATTGATCAAAACAGATGTCCAGCTAGTATGTGTTGTTCACAGCTCCACAGCCCAGTCTTTCTACTGAAGCTGTTAGAGTTAGTTAACTGCATTCCCTTCGTAAATATCATGACACATTTTCATACGTATCCTGAAACAGTTGAAAATTGACTCCTGGAAATCTTGGACCTTTCAAAATTAAAAAGGTAGTAGAGTCAAAGAGTAAAAGAGGGGAGTTTTACCGTTAGTTACTAAAAAAATATTGGCAGAGGACACAAGGTGATGTATTTCGATTATATTTTTTGTTACATGTAAAACAAAAACAATGTCCATATAAATTCCCATAAATCATAGAGTCCCTTATTTGAAGCATTTGTTTTCAAGTGATCACATCACATGCTTTGTAGCAAAGTGACAATTACATGAGATGCATGAAATGGCAGTTTGATATGATTATCTTCACACAGGACTACAGTTCAAATACTCATTTAAACAATTGCACATTCTCAGGCTAAAACTACCAAAACACATCCATCCAGGGTTTTATCTCCATGCTGTACTCCACTGTAGTAGAATCTCTGCTGCCATCACACAATATTTTATTAATCATAAAAAGCGTGCAGCTCTTTAGGTTGGTTTTTCATCCAGAATGAAGGGAGTTGACAGTGTCTTCCCTTTAAGCAGCGGCTCCAGGCCCTGGCAGAGGAAATGAGAATGAAGTTCAATTACAGCAGTTTATTGAAGAAGGAATAACCCTCAAAACTTAAATCTGACAAAATATTGGTTTATTAAGGAAACAACCTGTAACTGCTCTATAGGTTTCACTAGTTTAACACTGTAACCCAACAACATGTTTTGGCCTGTGGCACTATAAAGTGTTCTCACCTCTCCAAAGTAAGAGACCAGTGGTGAAATCTCACATTGTGTTGGAGGACTGTCCCCTGTTGACACACTATGGGGAAAAAAACACATATTTTTTAGATCTCAAGGATAGATTCATTTTATGTTAATACAATACTCAAAAGCCCAATGAAAGAGTGATTGGTCGCTGTGATCATTTCTCATCACTATAGTAGGAATTTTGTACTAAAAAGGTCGTCAATTCTGCTGAAGCCACCTATTAGCTTTGGTTCAAATTCAGAATACATTTTTGCATAGAACGAGGACTGTGACTGTCCCGCATCATTTGTTACAGTATTGTCCCATTAGGAAGGGATCACTTCATGGCCAGTATGGAAAGTTTTTTTACAGTAACATCTGTATTTTGTTCTCCTCATAGTCAAAGCCACTATGTGTAGAGTTAGTGTAGTTAACGTGATTACAGAATCTTTCAAATTATTCTGATGGCATCCATTTTTGTTTGTGGACTGTCTACCACAATGTCACACTACCACCAAATAGCACCAAAGTAAGGACTTAGATCAGGAGGTGAAGGACGAGGGGAAAATAAACAAATGAGAAATGCCAGGGAACCAGTCACTGCACCCGGCCACGAAACAGTTCGAACAAGTAACTCCCCATAAAACTACAACTTGTCATTTTTACATTTCAGCTTGTGTGCAGATTATACAAACATGTTAATTAGTGAGCTGGTATGTGATCTTTTTTCACTTTGATCAGAGCCAGGCTAGCAGTTTCCCCCTGCTTTCAGTCTGTATACTAAGCTAAGCTAACCAGCTACTAGTTGTGTTTGATATTTACCTTACAGACACGAGTGTGGTATCAATCTTCTCATCTAACTGTTGGCTAGAAGGCATACTTCCCAATATGTTGAACTATTCCTTTAATAATGATAATAATGATAATAACTTTATTTGTATAACACATACAAGAAATACAAGAAATGCAGCTCAAAGTACTTTACAACAATATGTCACAAAGTGATGAAATATGATTGAAACCTTTCAGACCTTCCTAGCAGGATCTCAGGATAGAGGATGTTGTATACGGTACAGATAGTAAAGTCCTTGAAGCAAATTTGTGATTTTTATGTATGACTATGTAAAATAAAATTTACTCAATTCGCAGCGGGCATTTTGCCATCATCATTATTAACGTTATTCCTGAGTAGTCAAATTGTCTGCCATGAAAAAGGTCCCCGACCAACCCAGGGAAACAGAATAAATTAACTTTTTCTTACATTTTGACCAGAGTTAGGGGTCATGTTCTGACATAATCTGTTGCTGCAGGGTGTAAATAGAACATTTTCCTCTGACCTGGCTATAGGAGGAAGGATATTCCCATGCTCATCCAGCAGTGTGGCCCCTGCAGCTGTGGCCCAGCGGCAGTGTTGAGCCAGCAAAGAGTTTCTGGCTGTGGTCGGACTGTCCGTGGCTGCCCCGTCTGCATTTTTCAGAGGGGAGAACTCATCCTCCCTCTCCACCTCAAACACAACAAAGTTGCTTCCAAAGACAGACAGTAGATGTTTTAACGTTTTAAGTAGCTGTAGAGCGAAGTCATTTTATGTACAGTAAAACAATATAATAATGAAAAATACCTTGAGAATGGAAAGACATCAAACACAAATTTTTCCATCTTTATGCCATTGGGTTTGGTGGGTTTGACTTGATTGCCACATGTGTCCACAAAGGGCACTTTCTTGATTGCGACATGTTGTTTCAGTTGGCTTTCAAATTTTCTGTAAGATAACAAAAAAAAGCAGGGAATCATAAGCTATACTTACAGGACCTAACAACATGTAAAGAAACATTATATACAGATGTTTTAAGCCTGCAAGAGCAATTGTGTAACTACATTTGAGCCAGCAATAAGCCAAAAAAAGCTGCTCACTCTCACTTATGGGAATCTGAATCCTGTGAGCACAAACTCAAACTGTAGAAGCAGAGTAGGGGTTTCTGGCACAACTTCACCTACTTCGAAGTTGCACAGAGAAGGGAAAAAAGTCTAAAGAGGTCAAAACTTCAGCAACACTTGTGGCCTTCATCAGGCTCATCATAAAACACATTACAAACAACATTTAAATAGGGTAGGTATGAAGCAGAAAAAAAATTCAAAAAGGTAAAAATATATATATGTATAAAAGACAACCAATCATGTACATCCAGACACATATCAGCCAATGGGGCATCTACAAAGATGGGGTGTGTATATGGTCATGTGGCGTCAGGCCAATCATTGTCCCAGACTGGCAGAGAAGCAAGGGGAGTGTCCAATACACAAACTCAAACTGAAGTGTTATTCTGTTAGATCCTTCTGTCAACTTTCAAAATTAAACCTGGGACAGTGGCTTTTTTTTTTTTTTTTACCACTCGATGGAGAGAAAGAGAATATCTGGTGTCTGCATTATAACAGTCAAAATGTGTTGACAGTAAATGACTAAAATCCCATTCCATTATATACAGTACAACCTGATTTTCAACATTTTTCAATGCTATGTTTTCAAATCCAGGTGATTTGCTTAAAAGATACATCAGGTAATTCTATATTTTTATTATATCTATGTTGTGCAGAGTTGCTCAAAACTGACAACATGTTTACAAATCTGTGCTTGTACATCTCAGATTAACTGAACGGTGGTCAAGTTTGTTCTCGTTCACTCAAGGCTCGTCTCTGTCACTCCTTAATCTGTGGCTCTTTTCATTCAAATCAGTGTAATTTGATTTGCTATGACTTCCATGTTGTGCTGTCAGAAGTATCCTACCAACACGTGCTGTATGTGACAGTAAAGGCTCTTACTCTGCCACGTCCTGCAGGAAAGCCCTGGTAAAGAAGTGATTACAGATGTTTCCAGCACTGTAGACCAACTCCCCTCCAGGTCCTCGGAGTTCAGCCGTCTCCAGTTTGATCTCGCTGTACTCCACCACCTGGGAAACGCCTTGCACCCTGCAAACCACACCCACTGGCTCCGTAGGGTATGCCTTCTCCACCACCTGACACGTGATATGATGTGTGTTAAGTATGGAAAAGGTGGTTAGCCTAGCTTAGCATAAAGATTGGAACCAGGAAGAAACAGCTCAACATGTTGCATCTTATTTCTTTATACCATACATAAATAGAAATGTAACAATCACAATTTGTGTTGAAGGGAGTTCTATGTACCGTAACTATTTCTTGGTGAACAACAGTTTATCCATCCACCTTGTACTTCTGTGCAGCGTGTCCAGTTACAGGTGAGCACATGTTTTAGTATAGGTCTCTATTCATGCTGGATGGTACCAAACCTGGCAACCTCACACTAATGACAGGACTCCTGAAAAGTCACTGTGCTTGGCTGTTGTTTGCCAAGAAATTGTTCCAGCAGGAAACTCTTCCTAAAATTGCAAATCGTTTTTACATTTTTGTTTGAGTGCAGACTAAACAAGATATATTGTGTAAATTAGTGAGTCTAAGAGGTGTTGGTAGGTGTGTTTTTAAGTTTTGGACAGTCAGGCTAGCTACTTCCATCTGCTTCTAGTCAATATGCTAAGCTAGGCTAATCACCGCCCTGCTCCAGTTCTGTACTTAATGCACAGAAAGAGAGAGAGAGGAGAAGAAGCAAATAATCTTATTTCCCACAATGCTGGGCTATTCCTTTAATGGACTCTTTAATATCTACTTTTTAATATTACTCTACCTTGGCTCCGCAGTCAGCCCCTTTGCTAACACAAAACCCAATAAACACGGGGTCAGCCATCTTGACCAGGATGTTGTCCACACAGTACACATGCAGGTACTCCACTCCCCTCTTCTTCATGTCCTCCAGCACCTTGTTTTCCACCAATGCTCGGTACAGACCACCATTCCCATCTGACAGACAGTAGAGTGGTTTTTGAAACAAACTATCCTGAACATACATCAGTGGCATTAAGTGAAAGCACTGGTGATTCCATTGGTAGTTGTTGCTGGATCTTGTGACCGAGCTGATATGCACCTACCTGGGGCCATGGCTATCTTCCCTTTACTCTGCAGGATGACCTTTCCATCAAAGGTGACAGCTGGGATCATCCTTTGCTCAAACATAAAAATGTTTGATGGCTCCAGACCAAAGTAGTTTTTCTTCTTGAAGAACTCCTCAGTGGGAGCCAGAGTGAACTCACTGGTCATTATGTACCTGAGGAGTTGCAATAGTACAGACAAGAGTTTTAAGATTATATTTGCGCGCTATAACTTTGCATCACCTTTCTAATCATAAAACCTCTCTAAGCTTAATCATAGAGGCAATGACAGCCATATTTTTATCACTTGACATTCCACACATGATCACAGTAGGGGAGTAATGTTCATCATAGTCTTACCATGGAACGGTGCATTTTGAGCCATGCTTGGCGTCTACCAGTTCCTGGATTTTGTGAATGCGCTCTGCCTGGATCTGATACAAGGTTTTGCCGCTTGGTAGCCCAACATTATACATCCCTTTGGGATACTGAACACCAAGACGGGTCCCCTGACCACCGGCCAAGAGCAGGACTCCAACTCGATTCTGTGAGATTTTCAACAGCCCTGTCAAAAAAATAGTGGTACCATGAGCAGAAGTACAGTAGGATGTACTGTATGTAAGTGAACTTTACTGATTTGCAATCAAGGCCTTTAAACTTTACAACAGCCTAAATAGCACACTATCACCTTTTGACATACTGTTTAAGTGAAAACTTCTATAAAACTTTACTAGCTTGCATTTAACCTTTAACTTGTGACTGCTTTCACAATGCTGTGGTAGAGTTGTTTAGTAGTTTAAAGGATGGAATCACAATTTTTTCAAGTCTGTCTTAAAGCAACAGTCAGGTGCCCAAATGAACATTGAAACACCTGACTGTTGTTTTAAGACGGACTTTAAAAATTGTGAACCTGTCCTTTAAGGAGCTTACCAGTGATGTTGCATGGTTTAGCCTAGTGGTTTCCAGCTTTTTCAGCTTATGACCCTCACAGCAAAACAATGCCTACACAGGACCCCTCGTCACAGGTTGCATATGTCAGTGAGCTGCGAGCGGTTCAACCAAAATTGACGTTTCCCTCTCAAATTGTTTTATTTGAATAGTTTTTGAAATAAATAAAGATAGAATAATAAAGAGTTCTGAGAGGTAAATCTTAGTATTTCAGACAAAAAAAGTAACAATTTGTAAAACCAAAACAAATCAAAACACACAAAAAACCCACTTAATTTTAAGCAGCGGAAATGTTCTTCTTTACTTTCCTGTTAATCCTCTTGTGACCCCTTACTTTTATCCTGTGACTGTCAGGGGGGGTCCTGAGCCCCAGGTTGGGAACCCCATTTACTACTTTATCTTTTGGCTGGCCGTTTTCAAAAGCAAGCAAGAGCATGCACATTGGTGGAGTCATTTCTTGTTTTGTTTTTTTGTGGTTTTGTCTAAATAGCGTCCAGTATTGTGGTGTGGCTGGTCATCTTATCTGTGTAGTTAAATATCCAACTTTTTTTGGAGGCGATCTTCTCTTTGTCATTGTTTCAGAAACACATTAACAAATCTCATGTGTAAGACCAGCAGGAAGGGAAACAGTTTTAACATGTCTGACAAAAATACAAACTCTCCATTATTATCGAGTAATCTGACCCTTCATCTTCGTTTACTTTACGGTTTCTCGATTTACAAGTTACCGTAATTCCTCTAAAAGACTACACCAGTGATGTTGAAATTCACCTTCATTTTCCCAGTCTGCAAGAGACTTTTTGTCACTTTTCCTCACACTGCCGATGAACTCTGGAGGGACTGGCTCTATGTGTTCGTCCAAGCTGTCAGGCGGTGAGGCTGCAGCCCTCGCAGCCCCCTCACAGTGACCCTTCAGTCCCTTTAGATCTAGCTGAGACAGCTCCAGGAGAAAACTGTCCTTCTCCTCCTCACACAGCTCCGGCCAAAACTGCAGGATGTGAGACTGTCCCGCTCTCTCTAAACTCTGCTTCACTTGCTCCAACGAAAGCATGTTGTCTCTCTGTAACAAAGCAAACCGTGGAGTAGATCAACATATGCACATATCCAACTTCCTTCTGCCAGTAGGATGAAAGTGTGGTAGGAGTGTGGCTGCTAGTTTGGAGGAAATGACTGTGTGTCATGAGCAACTCGTGACCGTACTCTCGGGTCCAAACAAGGATCCTGCGGTGAACTATTCAACTATAACAGGATATACTTCTGCAGCCGAATGAAAGACGTCTTTATGCTGCTGCAGGTTTACAGACAAACATGTTTGAAATAGCTTTCTCAAAAACCGACTTCCTGTCCGCCTGCGCCGAGCCATGAGACCAGAGGTTAAAATGTGCTGACTCAGCGTCGGCATCAGCTCATACCGCATGATATTAAAACCAGTCAGTGCAGCAAAAAGTAACAATATATATGTAACAATATATCAACATATTTACAAACGGTATCAAAACGGTTTCACGGCCCCTTGCAGTTTCGCGTCAATAAGTAGCTGCGTAGGGACCGTCTCCAAATTCACATTCAAGAAAATATGTACCCAAAATAAAACTAATAGACAATTAACTACACTATTTACCAAATTAGACCAAAATTTGGGGCCCCCCAAGCATTTGCCTGGTTTGCCTCTCCTGATGGTGCGCCCCTGATTAAATGCTAATATTAAAATGCTGCTTACATGTCAATGCGTACAAAATAATAAAAATCCAGAAATATATAAAAAAAAAAAAAAATGAAACTCTGAAAGTACCATTTTGCAAATGAAGTGCTTTTCTTACCTTTAATATATTTTGCTGTACTTAAGTCAAATGTTGAGTGCAAGACTTTTACTGGTAATTACAGCTGAGAAAAAAAGTATAAATTGCATTGCCATCATGGAATATATTTTTTAAACACTAACAAAACATTTTCTTTGATTTCCGTGAGAGTTTAATGTCAAAATGAACCCAAATCAAAACACTCAACCAATTCAATGCTGAACTAATTTATTTAACAGCTGATCTCAAACAAGCATAAATATTAATTTCAGCATAACATTCTTTCAGTGGATGCATCTACACAACTACTGTACAAGTTCTCACATACTCATTCTTACGGATTGGTCACTTACAGCTAGCATAGTAAAATAAATTAGAAATATATATATTGAATACATTTAGTAAACTATGCCACCATTTACCAATATACATCATAGCCTTCAGTTTGTATAGTCTAGTAGTTCCTGTACATTTAAAGTTCTACTGGCGATTTGCCCCACTGCCTGTTGGTCAGTACAACATCCAGTAAGGGCTACTTTTAAGACATCAGAACGCTACTTTTCACTGTACAAAATATGGAAAAACATTTACACGCAGCCACAGAGTGACATCATTCTGTGTCACTGCTTTATGCATATATATCAGTATTAAGCAAATGTTAAGTTTTTCTTTTCTCATCCACCAGTTACAAAGACACAGCGCGGTTTCAAAAGCAAGTAAGGCAGCTGACAAAAGCAGCCTGACATTCTGCATTACACTGATTGTACAGCCCAATGGTTTGTACAGCAGGGGAGCTGGCCTTTTAATGAATACAGACTGATTCAGTCCCAAGAGATGCTGTTCAGATTATGTCAGACGGCATCATCAGAGGAATCTTGAATATTAAACCATATCAAAGTCGCATCTATCACTCCAAAACAAACCATGAGCCTCAGTTTACTCTAAAATCAAAGAGCCACCTGAATATGAAATCATTCAGCACAACCAACAGATCAAATTCAATCATTTATGTAAAAATAAATACATAAATACAGTCATAAATAAATAAAAAAAAAATACAGGAAGTAAAGCAGAGTACCTTAAAGTGCAAACAATGTCCCACAGACTCCACCTCTTACAGTGTTCAGGTGCTTTACAGAGAGGCTTGGCACCCAAGGCACTCATGGGAATCTGATCATTTGACATAGGCACAGGCATGTTGAGTGTTACCTCTGCTTGGATGTCCTGTCATTTGACTCTAAGGAGTGTTTATTTGCATCATACAAGCTGGTGAAGTGGTGAGAAGGAAGTCAGGTGTAGCATGGTGTATCCCACACCAGCTTCTGTACACAGCTCCGAACTTTACAACAATGGCCTGTTATTACTGAACAAATAACATCAGAGCAAAACCAGATCATTGTGATACTTGAAGAGAGGAGCTCAGTGTGGTAGTGTAATCCTCCCAACAACATGTAGAGCAGAAAGCAAAAAACAGCATCTTCCTGTTTGATTTCTCTTTTTTTTCTGAGATTTGAAATAAGTACTTTTAATTTTATTAGTCCCATATTCATGTTATAATATTTTCTATTCTATCTGAAGCTTAATGCAGCTGAAGCCGAACTCAGATTAACATTGTTAAAACACAAACTAAAGTTTCATTACTTGTGTTCTGTAAAATCAGGACCAGTCGGGCTTCATTATGTCATTTGTAAAGACCAGAATGTTGCTCTTGAGCAAAGTTAAAGCAGCTTAAGCCTGCTTTGCCTACAATAAAATCACTACATGTGTTCTTCCTGCAGAGTGCTTCGAAGAACTAATTCTGCACAATAACTGTGTGTTCAGATCTTGGGAAACAAAAAGGAAATTCAATGTGGATTAACCAAACATAAATTAATACCTTTTTCAAACGCTCTTCAAAACGTCCTCGCTAGCAGCCATGTTCATTACACCCCACAGTGCAAAAGTGCAGCTCAGTACAAACATAATGACAGTTGTGCTATTTCTAGATCCTCCACTTAATAATGTTTTAAAAAGGATTCATTCCTTTGGAACGTAAATGTGTTCAGGCAATTTCTTGACAAAATGTCTATGGAAAGTTCATATTTGGGCCTGAGGGGGGCACCACAGTGTCCATAACAGAAAGTTTCATCCTCTGGGGAGAATGAATGGAAATATGTGTGAAGTATTATATGTATTATTCTTGATAGTGACGCTGTGATTGCTCTGTGCATGGCTGATCTACTACTCTGCAGGAGGCGTATTTGCTTTCAAAGTCAGTGTTTTTAGAATGTTGCCACAGCCTTCATGCAAGGTAGTGGAAGGACAAACAGTGGCAATAAAAAGTAGATGAAAAAGATCTTGACCTGTCAGAAGCTAGCTGCGACTGAATCTATTTTACATAATGGAACATGATACATACACAATGGGAAGCTACATACCTTAAAAGGTTATAGCCTCATCAGCTCTGGTCAGAGTCAATGTACAATGATTAGTAGTGTGCAGGTCTTCCAGTAGGGAGACATGGGAAATGCTTTGTGATTTGTCTTAGCAAAGCCCTTCAAGACAAAGATGATACCCACCAGCAGCACAGTCACTACCCAAATTAAGCAAATACATGTTACTGGAACACCAGTAAACCACTTCAATTAATCAAATGTAAACTTTTTAAGATAAAGTGAACATGTGTTGAAGCTGTACTGGATATTTAGAAGAATACTTTAAATAAGAGCAAGCAACAGAAAATGCTTCAATCAAGTTTTTGTCCATTCAGAAAGTCTTCATTCCTACTTTCAAATTCTTGTTCCTTTTCGATCACATCTCCTATTTATCCTTCAACCCTGGAATTTGATCATTTGACATAAATGTCTTTTGTCTAATTTCAGATGCTTTTCAGTCTTCAGCCCAAAAGAAAAGCAAAAAAACCTTTGGCCCTTGATTATCCTGTGTCCGCCTCCCTCCTCACTGTGACTGGACACCCAGTGTGATCTTGAGGTACTCGTAGACCACGTAGCTGATGCTGACGGATGGAATGACCTTCATGAAGTTGGGTGCCAGGCCTCGATAGAGTCCCATGGGTCCTTCGGTCCTGACGATGTGTCTGAACAGGCTTGTCATGTTCATCTGGGGGCCTCCTTCCAGGGTAGCTGAGGAAAATGGAGGGAAGACCGTCTGACCAAACACTACAACAACTTCAGCACTTCAACATATTTGTCTTTGTAGAGGCTGCTATTCACACAGCCACTGACTGAAAGAGAGAGTGCCAGGAGACTGTAAGCACATGAATAAGTGCTTGAGCATCACACACTGTTAAAGAGTAACTTAAAGGATAGGTTCATGATTTTTCAAGTCTTTCTTAAAACAACAGTCAGGTGTCCCATTTTTCCTAAAAAGACAGTAAATTTGGAAGATAGTCACTTCATTTGTCTCAGATGGCTGAAGCCTCATATAAGCTTCAGATAAACCTTTTACACAGAGTGAGGACTGATCACCTACACTGGAAGCACATCAAGAAGAGATGCATATGAACAGGAGGAATTATACAGCAAGCTACACCTGTTTGAAAGCTCATATGTGGACCTGACAACTGTTTTAAGATATACTTGAAAAATTGTGAACCTAGCCTTTAAATCTAGTATTAACTTAATGGTGCATGATGGCAAATGATACAACATTGCTACCTACTGTTGTATAAATACAGAAGATGAAGCTGTTGAATTTCTATCCTTTTGTGTAATGCTCATTGTTTTGTCCTACTGAGCTACTTGGAGACAGTTAAAGTAGCGTGTCTGTATTAGTAACGAGACGTGGTAATAATGTGGCTTCATGTGTACATGAGCTGAAGCTAAAGAATTAAAATCAGACCATCATTCTAATACACTTGCAGAATAATAGGTAATCAGTCAATTTGGTCACTGTTAAAATAATCTTAATTTCCTAATATATTAAAATAATATCAGAAAAAGGTTTATTAAATAATATTACATTATAATGTTTCTTCATATTCTCCTGAGAGGATGTCAGCAGCTGTCTAGACTAGACACAGTAGAGTTACCTTGTGCCTGCATTCGAGTCCTGACCAGGGCCAGTGGGTAGCTGGCCAGCTGGCCACATGTGCTGGAGGTGGTCCCACAAGCCAGGAGCACAAACACCCCTGGATTAGCACTGTCTGTGGCGTAGCGCTGCAGCCAGGAATTCTTCAGAGTCTGAGGAGAGGAGGAAAAGGGGTCAGATTCAACTAGACAAAAAAGATAAGCCATCCCACACACAACAACCACGCACCTCGTATACGGCCAAGTCGATGCCAGCGTAGGGGATGATGCCCAGCATGTTGGGGACGTAGCCCTTATAGAAAGCAGCCACACCCTCCTTCTGGAAGATATGTTTGGCACAATGCAAGATGCCCGAGTACTGGCCCGTCTTCCTCAGGGCTAACCGTGTCTTCAGGACCTGAGACGACAGGAAGTGATGTCAGGCCTTCTGACAGATTAAAGTAAACTCCACTTCTAGGCGCAGAACATCTTTGGTACTTGAACAAACATATACTAACATGTAGCGTGCATTATCTCCCATATTATTATCAAGTTGGGTGTTATGAACCTCGTTTACATAAATAACTTGCTCACACTTGTGCATAACTGAAGGTCTGTGAGTCTGCGTGTGAAGGTCTGTTTTCCTCCAGATAAGAGGTCACAGTACAGTTTCACACGATGGGTTCAAGGCTAAAAGTTAAAATGGGCAGTCAGTCACAAGACAAACATAATCCATGTGGATATTTCTGCATACAAACACAATGAATCAAGAGTTGCCACATACCATTTATAGAGTTTATACAAAACTTATGACCACTTATTTTTTATTTGAGGCGATGTTTAAATTATTGTTTCATTCTTTCTGTGTTATGTGCTCTCTCACCTCCATGGGGTAGATGCTGCTCTGAGAGATGGCTCCAGCCAGAGAGCCTGCCACCAGTCTCTCCGTGATACCCAGCGTCTCCTGGTTACTTCCAATTAATCGTTTAATCTGACAGACAAGACATCCTCTTTTGTTAAGCAGTAACACTAATAATGGCTTATTGAAGCCAGAGCTGTATTGGTGCATACCTGTTCATAGGCCATGAACTTGATAGCAGACTCAGGGGCAATTTTGATGACATTGATGCCGTTGCCTCGCCACAGTGACCTCACACCGCCCTCCCTGATCATCTGGCCAAAGCCACCAGCCATGCGCATGCTGTTGCTCTTGGAGGCGTGAACCTGTGCAGGCAGGGACCAGGACAATGTATTCATACAGCAATTACTCATTCACTTTCCTCTTCAGTTTGTATATAATGAAAATGTCCCTCTCTGACAGTTAGCTGTGTTTTACCTGCATGAGTACTTTGAGCCTATCCAGGGGTGCAGTGCAGGTTCGAGACACTGCACCGGCTCCTCCTCCAGCCACTAGGTGTCGCCACCACATGCCTGTATTCTTCTCTTCTGCTGTGAACTCATCAGGCACCATCAAACTCTCTCCAACATCAAAGATCTGCAGAGGAAGCAGAGCGATTCAGCCTGGTGACACTATAATCCTGAGTACATAGCCATGAAGAAGGTAAAGTGATCAACATGAACTGCTTGTGCAATGTATTTGCTGTAATACAAAGAAAAGTGCTATTTGAATATAGGATGTACCAGGTGTGGTATTTTTTTTTAGCATGGGGTCTATTTCTTCCTGACACAGATTCAGTGAAAAACGTGAATATTGTAAATTATTATTATTACGATGACGTTACTAATAGTGAATCTCAATAAACAGACAGGATTAATGTTCCTGCTCCTCAATAATTAAACTCATTTTAGGAACTGGCAAACTACAGCAGCTGGTTCTGTATACACATGAGTCTGCTGCTGGAAAATCATGTGACCCCCGATGGGGTTATAAAAATATTCAATATTAGTATTGATATTAGTACTATTTCAATATTTACCAGTAATTTAATCACCATGATCAACAACATGACATTAGGACGGCTATTTGATGAGCTTGCAGGGACTTTGTTAATGGTTGTCTTTTGTTTCCAACATCACATGAGTTGACTGGATGTTGGCGTGAACAAGCTGGCATCTGTCAGGTTATTAAAATTCATTTCTTCAGCTGTCACACAGAACTCAAACTGTGCACACAGGAAATACAGCCAAGAGCTACACTTTTAAAATGATAATTATTACTGAGGTATGGCACCTGTTACCTGACTTCTCCTAGACAAATCAATCCAACCTGAACAGGGCTTTAGTCAACGATTTACTGTTGTACCAGAGCAGACACAAACTGATTTTAGTAGAAAATGTGTGTACCGTCGAGTGTTTCCAGTAGAGGATGATCTCAGGAATGTTGTCTGCTGGATGCAGGAGGTGGTAATCCCGCCACTCATTCCAGTCAATGGTCATTGTTCCATTTTTATCCATACTGGGGATGTAAAATAACACAGCGGATACAGACAGTTAGAGATGTAACAGTTTTGGACAGTAGAGCTTTTCACTTACATGCATAATAATGGTGACATTTGTTCTTGTGTATTCTGTTGTAGCAGGATACTTTGATTTGTGATTTCATTTCCTCTGAAAGTAGCAGCTGGTGACTGAATTGGACAGTGTTAGTGCAGCACTGGCTGAGAAAACAGACTATAGAAGCTACTACTTACTACACGATAGGGGCCCAGATATGACCCCTCCTTATTCTGAGACCAGCCAGAGAGAAGAACAGACAGACAGACAGACAGACAGACAGGAGGTTAGAGGAACGACACAAAGATCACACTGAGCGATAACAACACAAGCCAGAAAATCCTCATCTGGAAGCCTGGGTTGAGCTGAGGAGGGACAAGCAGCAGCAAGCACCCCGGTGGACTGAGACTCAGACACCTAAATTTATGGACATGTTAGGGAACTAAACATACCCCTCCTCAGGCCTAAATATAATCTTAAAAGGAGATGTCTACTGAGAAAGCCATTAGAAAAAGCTGTTGAGACTTTAACATTCTACTTGTAGAGAGGTTGGGGTATTTTCACGTCAACTTTTATATAGTCAGTGTTTTTTTCAAGCTAGTCTACATAATGACTGCATGTAGAGACCATGAACACATCAGCTTCAACAGTCAGCTGTGGTGGCTCCTGCTAGATAAACAGAGCAACTACATAGTTCACATGAGTAGTGACATGCACCATACAGCTGAACAGACTTACACCTCTTCAGACATGGAATATGTAACATTGCTGGTTTCATCGAGCTGTTAAAGTGATGGCTTTTTACCATTCAGTTAGGTTATGTAAATGTTACTTAGGGTTTTATTCACACATGACAGCACTGTTAGGGGGCCGCTGTGGCTCAGGAGGTAAAGCGGATCGTCCACTAATCAGAAGATCGGCGGTTCAATTCCCGGCTCCTCCAGTCCGCATGTCTAAGTGAGCAAGATACTGAACTCCAAATTGCTCCAAATTGTGTGAATGATTAGATTCCCTCTGATGGGCAGGTTGTGCCATCAGCGTATGAATGTGCGGGTGAAGGTGACTTGTAGTGTAAAAAGCGCTTTGAATGGTCAGAAGACTAGAAAGGCGCTATACAGTACAGTCCATTTACCATGTTATGAAAAGGGCCACAACGCTGATGTGATATTTGGCTCTATCCTCTTTCCCATCTCTCTGCACTTTCAAAACTATAAATAAAAAAAAAACTTTTTAACCTGCTGCTGCTGTAGCTGTTATGTTAATATAATGGTATTTAATTCAGACTTGTGTTGGAAGTGGTACAGGTCAGACGTAGTCCAACTGCCTTTATAACTAAAGAGATGCATGTCTGAAAGAGAAGAGTGCTGCTTTAACTTCAACAGATATGACATAAACTGGTCCGACTGTCACCTAACTGTTGCCTGTAGTTTGTTAGGGGGTATACTGCACTACAATACCTACAATAGCTCATCAGAATCAGATAACACATACAAATGACACTTATAATTATAAAATGAAAACAAGGTAAACTTCACACACTCACAAACAGGGACTCAACAGATCATATAGAATCAGAGGCTGTGGATCGCAGCATCACTCTCACCTTTTGAGAATCTTGTCAGCCTGCTCCTCAGAGATGTTCACTCCCAGGTCACGCAGAGACTGCATGATTTCTTGAGAGTCAATCCGACCTGCACCACAGAAATGAATTAGTTATTTATGAATTAAAGTTTGACACATGGTAGCGGTTTAGTAGACAGTTGAGTAGTTACAGAGAGTACCACTCAGTCTGGGAAAACAGTTGTATAATGTCTTCTGTGTTTCTGGAGGAGTTGCGATATTATGAAAAGTTGTAACAAGATTCCTCACCATCATTCTTCTTGTCCAGACTCTTGAAGACCAGCCGCAGTTTCTTCTCGTGGTCTCTGAGATAATGAACAAACTCCTCAAAGTCTAACTGTCCGTCCAGGTCTTTGTCCCCTGCTTTTACTATTTTCTGTAAGGAGAGCAGAGACAGGAGAAACCTTGAGAGAACTTGGATCCAGTTTCAGATACAAATCATGTGAGGAAAGCAGGACAGGGAAAGCTGTGGAAAACGGAGCCTGCTCTTAAAGATGATAACTCATTTTTGTATTTAAGCGATGTCAACATGTTTCAGTAAGCTTGATGCGTTTGGAGTATATACAGTAAGATAATTAACTTGAACTAATTCACCGTGGTTGTTAAAGATGTGACAAACAGCAGTAGAGGTCAGAGCATCTCCTGCCATCTGTGCAATGTTGACTCAGCCTGCAGTTTAGACCACTTTACAGCCTTCACACATATCAGGTTATTAGTCAATCCAGGGAGCCTTCTGCCAAACCAACTGGAAGGATTTCTACTAGGAATTAGAGTTACCTGGAACATTAATATACACGTATCAGTAGGAAATGGCTACCTGAAGGAAGGAGCAGCCGGGTGTGCAGGGCAGAGAGGAAATCCACATGTTTATCTCTCACATAATGCACCCGAGCAATACCTCACCAAATGACTTGCTCTGCTAGTGAGGGGGCAAAAATGACTGAGCATCAGAAAAAAAAAATCAACCATGTGCACCACTGGACTCACAGGATGGAGCCCAGTAGATGCTCCACTGTTTGAGGGACTAGCCGTGTTTTTCCACTGAACCATTTCACTGAAGAGCAACTATTTGAACAAGTGTTTTCTCATGTTTCAGCCATTTATGTCTGCTTTTAGTTACACTACGTTATCATAGCATGGTAATGCCACTGCAGTAGTCCTGCATTCAAAATGTTACTTGAGTAAATGTATTAGCAGCAAAATGTTGGTTAAGTATCAAAGTAAAAGTCTCATAATGAGCAAAGTACCTCAAAACTCTACTTAAGTATAGCACTAAATGTATTTAATTACTTTCCACCACTTCTGCAATCAGTAGTTTTTTTATGCTGTAAGTGAAAACATCATGACTGTGAGAGGTAGGAAACCCACAGTGAAAAATGAGAACACTATGACATACTTTGCAGAGTTGGTTGGCCATAATATAAACATGGCCATGTGATCTGTGATAAATTAGTGGAAATATACAAAAACAATGGTTTGTTTATTTGTTGTTGTCCAGATGTCTGTTCTCCCAAGAGTGCATATGTCTAGTAAAGTCCTTCAATTCTTTTAAAGTAAAGCACACTGAAGTAATTTAATCAAGCTACATGATACACGATAGAGCCAAAATGTGGAGAACTGGAAAATTTCAGACATTGGTGCAATCTAGTGAATCCCCCCAAAAAACACAATATACACCTATACACTCATTCACTGACACTACTGTTGTCATTTGTTTTTAAAACAGACCTCTGGGCAGTTTACAGTACTTTACACATCTCAACTTCTACAGTAATATGCCTACTGTAAATGAGAGAACCATCAGACTGCGTACTGACTCTGTGACATTACAATGCAGGTTCCCAGGTTGGTAACATTAAAATACATGACGGCACATTTAAAACGATACTTTTATGCATTTGCCTTTTAGACAGAATTTGATAAATAAACGCCACACCAGTGTTCATCATTTGACAAAAACTATTAGTAAAGACAGGTCACACCATTATTACACTGAGACACATCTTCCATACAAGACAAAAATAAAGTCAACTCTGCCCCCAATTAAGCCTTAAAGTAAACGACAGACAGAATGAGAGCAAAGCGTGTTTTCATTCATACCTTTTTCCACGTACGATATGTCGTTAGTTCATGCGAAGGCAGAAATAAACTCAGCTTGAACACTGATTTTATTTCAGATGGTAATCCATTTGTTTCAAAATATTCAAATTCATTGCGTCCCACATGGGACACTGGCACATAGAGACACAGACACATCAGGTTTACTCTATGGGCCAACACAAAGTACTAAAGGATACACAGACTGTATGGAGAGCAGGTTGTAATACTGAAAACCAGCATCATTAGAGTACAGATATACAGCAGTGGGAGCTCCACACCCGCCCACCAAGACACCAGTCATTGGATCAATTTACAGAGATTAAAGAGCACTTTCCTCCCATTGGATCGTCAGCTGTTCACTAAGTAATCTCTCAGACAGCAAAAAAGTGACTCCATCATTTACTGTATGAGTATTAAGGACAAAACAAACATGGGTAATACATGTGAACACTGAGCTTCAAGGCAGAGAAGTAGTTGACAAAGCAAAGCCTTATAGGCATTATACACAAATAACTGAAAAACAGTGACACTGAGCAAGGAAGCTCATTTATCAGTGAGATGATTCAAACTGTACAGTCCTTATTAAATATAAATGATTTAATCTATCATGTGCTAACAGATACGGATAACCATTTTAACTATTTATCTTTGTTAAAAATGTAAGTGGTTTGAAAAATGAAAACTATAATTTTAGAGTTTAAAATGTTCAAGTTAAAGTTACAGTTGAAACATTTTTTTTTCACCTGAAGCAGTTAGATGATGTCATGCCTTTTCTCAGGAACAGAGCGTACAAGTTAAATGCGGTCAAGTAAATTAGTTACTCAATAAACCATTTAAACAAATGTATTCAAACAGTTACAGTTACACCACGTCATGTTTTTGTAAGGAAGTGTGGGTCTGTGAGTAACAGAAAGAGCAATGCACACTGTGCAGCTGTTATGAGATGTTTTGACCAAAGTTGTTTGCCTGTATACTTTATCTAAGCCAACTTGAGTTCTCTCACATGATAATTATTGAGGAGCAACACATGGTGAAGCCACAGTGGCAGCTCATTTTAAACACACACCTCATTCCTTTGATACTTGAATGAATTGGCTAACAATTCAACAGCCAAAACAGCTGTGTAACAGGTGAACATTCAACCACATCAATCTCTAATATAAGTGGTCATTTGGGCAAAGACCAGAGAGGAAAGCCAACATCCCTAATGAGTGTTTGTTGCAGTGGCCTTTACCTTTAAAAGTGTTTAACAGTCTTTAAAAGTCCATTTCAGAACAGTTTTCAACAGTGTATAAAGAATGGAGAAACAGGTTGTTTCTTTAATGGCAGATGTGCTTTGACTGAAGTGCAAAAACCTTTTACACTTATGGACTAAATAAGATTGAAGCACATGTATTTACCATTTGCATCAAACACACTGCAAGCAACTGCACATTAGCAGCTTTGGATGGACTGGTCTTATGAAGTGATGGGAGAAAACCTGTGCAGCAGGTAGGAGCAAATCTTAAGAAGCAAAATGCTGTACGTTAATAAATGAGTTAAAAAGCAGTGACGATAAAAAAATGCATTCTAAGTTCATTGAATGAATAGAAGACAAAGAAAAAAACAGCAGTCCAAGCAAATGCTCCTGTTTAATCCCCAGAGTGGCACAAACATTCTGCAGTGTTTCTGCAGCGTAAGCAGCACTTTGCTCAAGGCCACCTTCACAACAGGGCACACATCCCTTAACAGCTCTGAGGGAGCTGCTCAGTTGCCAAAAAGTCAGTGTGGTTGTACTCGTGAATGTGTGAGTGAGCAGCAGTGTGTCGCTAGACAAAAGCTCAGTGAACCAACACTGGGTAAATAATGGTTAACAAGAACGAGAGTCTACATCCATGCTAGCAGCTCTGTGAGGCAGTAGTTAGGTCTTAGGTCATTCATTTGAATGGGGGCAGTGCGTTTACGCAGTGGGGGTGCTAACGTAGAGGGTCATCTGGCAAAAAAGTTGAATCTGGATCAATTTTTACTATAATGCAACACAACGTTATCCAGCAAGGCGCTGTGCTGACCAATCACATACATGAACGTGGACTCTGGTGGATTACTTTGTAACGTGAACGTCGTGTTTCTACTGTTTACGTCATGATCATTGCTCATGTTCGCGTTTTAGTGTCTGATAAGACATTACTCCAACTGGACTTCCTGGATATTATTTCATTGTCCCCCCGGTACCTTACACAACATGCCCCCACCAACACAGCCAACTGTGCTGTGCTGGTGGGGCTGATTTCAGCCTGAACTTGGCCTTAGGCACAGCAATGGGAATGTCATTCGTTGTACAGGTATTTGTTCATAAACCAAAGCATTGGGCAAAGTGAAATTCTGACCCAATGGTGGTGCTACATGAGAAGTCAGTGGATCAGCAAACTATTTATCCTGAGGGGAACATGAATGTCTGAATGGCAGTCCATCTAATAGTTTTTGAGATGTTTTACTCAAAACCAAATGTGTCACCTGAAAAATCAGGGGATCATCAAAGTAATTAGGATCCACTGTCTGGGAACTGTGAAAGTCTGTACCAAATTTTGTGGCACTCCATCCAGCAGATGTTGAGGACAATTTGTGGTGCTGGATAAAAAGTCAGGACATGAACAAAGTCATTAAGATTCATCCTTTATATTTACACCTTATACCTGTACCAAATTATCTTTGCAATCGATTGCATAGTTGTCAAGATATCTTACTCAACAACAAAAGCTGTGGACCGACAGACATAGCCATCTCCAGAGCCTCACACTAGAGTGACTTTCTCTAATATAATAAAGAGTCAAATGAACCTGACACGAGTTTCATAAACACTTCAATCCTTAAAAAAAAAAAAAAAAAAGAACATGACAGATTGGTAAATATCAGGTTTAATCAGTTCTCATCACCTGTAACTTGTTGCTGTTACCCAACTATAGTGGAAAGGTTACGTCATACGTAATCGTCATCAGCAGTAGCTCTCCTTATAGAAACTATCCTTTGAGTGAGATGTGTTGAAAGCTCTGGTAAAAGCTAATAAGTTGACCTTCAGTTAAGACGTTTTTTCTTCTTTTTTGGAGGGGAGGAAGCATGGTCAAGAGTGAACTTTCACATTAAGGTCTATATATCAGACCTTGATCTACAGTACAGTATACTACTGTAATATGTGCGAAGAAAAGACAGCTAATTTATCCTACCTGTTGAAGATCTGTAGGTGGTGCCACCATGATTAATACTGTGGTCTTCTTTGGAGTAACATTACTCCTGCTGATTTCTTTACTGTCAGAGGAGTGTGCGGTCCTTCCCTGGAGACCAGTCTGCAGCTCTCTGCGGGTGCCAGTCGCATCAGTCTCTTTCTCCTCTGGCAACTGGGTTTCAGCAGGCTTACACTGTGTCCTGCCAAAAAGTCTCTGGCACAGGAAACTCAGCATGTCCTCCAGCATCCTCAGACTGGGATTTATTGTGTGAGAGTGTGTAACGAATGCGCAGACTGCCCTCGATGCTCGAACACAAAGACGCGGCTTAACTGTGTCTGTCGGCTAAGGCAAAGAGTTGAACTAGCAGAGCAAGTGTAGAAAGGTCAGCTGGGGACACATGGGACTCACTGCACTTTACTGCTCCAGCTCAGCATTTCATCTTCTTACTGTATCTTTTTCTCATCAAAATCACTCAGTTGTCACACGTCCAGGCTCAAGTCCACAGGCATCAAATGCAGCAGGGAAAAAAAGAAATCCTCCTAGCTAACTCTTACCATGTAACTTCTGAGGCATTAATAGTTCTCCAATGATCAAACCTACAATTTCCCACTGTAGATATCTCATGCTGAGTATGTTAAAATGATGCAGCAGTAGCAGACAGACAGGACTTGCCACTTAGCTGGCTTCAGTATCAGCAGCCAGAAAAATGCAGCAAAGAGAGCCTCCAGAAACCTGCATCCTCACTGCAGCTGAGTCTGACCAATCACTGCAGTCCATACTGGCAGGCCCGACTGTTGAGCCATGGAACGAGCCCCTCAGCCAATGGAGGACAGGATAGCAGCATGGAAATTAATTTATGCCTTCGGTTGTCAGTCAGAGTAGAGGGAGGGGGTAGGATGAAGCTGAGGGTTTCCCCTCAGTTGCACCTCCTTCTCTGTAGAAAATCTGCTGAGTGATGACTCCCTCCTCCTTCCCTCACAATCCTCTAAATTATTCCAAGCACGTCGTCAGCATCCAGCTGGTGATCCCATCCACACCGATGACCGAGCTCCGCATTTCAATTCTCAACACGTACTGGGTTCCTCCTGCTGGGAGGACTACAGTGTGACGCAGCAAAGTAGGTCCATCTCTGCATAAAATCCTCCTTACTTCCAGCCGCTCTCTGCAGTCCTGCTTTACTGACTGCACTGCTTGCACAGTACATTGATCCCAGTGTAACTGATTATTGATAGAAACAGGAATTCTCAATTACAGTACGTCTACCATAAAACCAGCAAGAAGTCCCTACTCAAGTCTCTCCCCACCAACGCGAGAGATTTTCACCATGAAGCAAAGAAACACTTTACCTATTGATGGTTAAGGCTGGTTTTATTCTGTGCATTTCTTATTGTCAACAAATCCCATGAAAATACCACTAACAACAATGTGTTTGTCTTTCTCAATATTTCTGACTCCACTACCCTGACTGCGGCTGTCAGCCCCAAGCCCATTGGTTCCTACTGAAAACAAAAATAAAAACAGCTCACAATTATATAGTTTTGAAACAGCTGGGCCAATGTGTTTTTAAACAGTTTCTGGACAACAATGGAGCTCTATGGCACAAAGGAATAATATATATCAGGCTTTGATAAACACACAATACTTGTGAGAGGACCACAATGGAAATAAGCCTTCGGGCTTTATTGTATTTTCATCCTTGGTGATTTTTAGCGTGTGTAATGACTGCAGTGCAGTGTTATATGTGTTGTTTAAAATCATCAAATAAATTCATTCATTCATAGTGGTTTTGGTCTTTGTGGGATTTGTATAGAATATCCTCTAAAGGAAAATTTAATCAGCGATTAATAATAATAATAATAATAATAATAATAATAATAATATAATCAGCAATTTAATTGCTGTGTTCTGAGGATCTAGGCACATTGCTAGAGTCCAGTAGGGCAAGTAACACGAACACACAGGAAATCAGACAAGTCGTAAACTATTTCCCAGTTTCATAGACTATCTAGTCTTAATTATTTGGAAGAAGGAATGTTTTTGGTTAAAATCTTTAACAAATCTGTAAGTCTTTACTAACAGATCATTTGGTTCAGATACTACAGGTGACAGGAAATAAGTGTTGCTTGCATATTGACTCTGTTTGCAATTTCACATCCACCGATCTTAGCAATGCAGATACTGAGTATGTTATCATATGTCAAAAGTTAAAATGTATCCTATAAAAAATTAATAAAAGATATTAAAACAACAACTTTTGCTTTTCAGTGTTGTTTGTTTGTTATTGAGCAGGATATCTCAGAAGGTACAACACAGAAAAACCACATTCAGTTTGGGTCCAGGGGAGAAATTCTACACATTTTTTATGATCAGAATTACAGATTTAGATGATTATGCAGCCTTGGTACACACTCTCTCAGTTTTTTTCTAGCTGACCCTGTGTTTCTGTTAAACAGTATTCAGTGTCTGTGTGGTTTACAGAGTGTCTACAGTAATTTACTCTAAATGCATTTTGTTAGGACAAACACAAATTCCCAGCCGTAGACTTTGAGCAGCTGTGTCATATGAGAACAAGGTCTGCTGCAGGTAGATGAGCTGCTGTCTGTTTTACTGGCTGACAGCAGTGAGTCAGTAGTAGATTATTGAACAGGCGTGGACAGGCCTGTAGAGTCTTCTTCATGGAGAAAGTCCTCTTATCTCACTTTGAACTCACCCCTCATACACACTGTACGACGGGAAGAGGAAGTGTCACAGTTTACTACACTGAAGTGTTTGCCTTGGAAGGGGAGTGCATTACATGTAAGGCTATAAAGATAGGACAGTCCACAGTGGCTGAGCACCACACAACACACACATGTAATGGTCAAAACTGTGGTCAACTACAGCACATCCAACAGTCATGTGACTCACTGAAAATAATCGACTTCAAGATGCTTTAAAACCTTAAAGCTGGTTGCTCAAGTAAATTACATATATGAGAGTGAAAGGGACCAGTTGATCAGTCTTCTTATTTCCAGGACAGGACAATTGGTTGAAATTATTTTCATAAAATAAACAGCAGATTCTAAGCACTCTAAGCAGTGTCTATTATTAGTTGAACACTGAGAGCAACTGCAGATAGACAGAAAGGTGTTCCCACATTGTTTCAAGATATTGACGTGTCTTCACATGCAACAATTATCTTCATTCTGGATTTATCAGCCAATTAATCTTTAGATCATTAAAATGTTATAGAATGGTGAGAAATGCCCATTAAGTGCCATTCTGACCAACAGTCAACAAAACCCCAAAATATCAGTTAACTGAATCGTATATGACAAAGAACAGCAGCAAATCCTCACATTTTAGCAGCAGAAACCAAGGACTGTTTGGCATTTGTGTTTGATAAACGACTAACACAATTACTTAAATATAAAAATACGATTTTTTTTTGTCGATTGACTAATCCATTAATCGCCTAATCATTTCAGCTCTTCCTGGACAGGAGTATAATCATCTGAGCCAAATAGTAAATTATTTCATGTTTCAGGAAAAATCTGATTCAATATGAAATATGTAAAATTATGCCAACTGTAATTCCTTTCCAATTTCCTTTTCCTCCTCTGGTAAAATACAAAGCATGTGTAAGCAATGGTCCACGTTAATGTGGCCAGAAAAGCAGCCTACATGACCAGTTTCAGACAGGAAGCTTCTGTCTCTACTGGCCTCCTGGCACAGTCAGACCTTAACAATAGACAAGGCAGTGAAACACAAGTTGTCACAAACTGGCTTCAACATTACACTTGTGCTCCAACAACACTGAACATAAGCATCTTCATTATGCAATAATCTATCTGCACTCAGGAGACACTGCTAATTACAGCTAATTGGTTTAGCCACACAATGGACAAATATTAACACAACAAAATTGTGTCTAAAACCGATACATTCACCCAGGTCTGTGATTAATTTGCATTTAGCTGGTTAGAGTGTTCATTTCAAAATTATAAAGCTGTGCATATGCATAGGTGTCTTTTAGAAATTTCAGTCATTGAGGACCTGGGTGCATGTGCACGAGCCTAATTTCCACTCCCACAATGAGCAATAAATGGATGAAGACGCCCTGAACCAGCTGTTTTCATGTCAATTCATCGCCTGCTCCACCAGTCTGTACACCTGTCAATGAAGCTAACAAGCCAGTTGCACTGGCGAGGTTGTCCAACAGAACAGCTGTCATTATGCATGGCTGTGCGGCTCATTATAGTGTCCATATCATTAATTCATCACATGGACCTGTAAACCATCGTCAGCAGTGATATCTCAGAAATGTAATCAATGATTAGTTTGTAGCGCTCATATCTAAACCGACTTTACAAGGTGTGTCACAACTAATGATAAAAAGATATTAGGAACAAAATAAATTGTTGACTTCGATGTAAATTAAAATAATGATAAAACGAATCACACAAAAATAATCAATATTTCATTTGTAAATGCACCTTTGATTGGCATTTCACAGATGTTAGTTTTACAATGATGTGTTGACTTGTGGTGATATGAGTGTGTGTTGGTCCATGCTAGCCTACATCTTCAGACTGATTATTTTACAGAGGGGTCTAAATCTTTAAGAGGTCTGCTCTTAGAAAAATAGTTTGAAAACAGTTTTCTGAAACTAAAGTTCAGTCCCTGATAAAAACTGGTATCAGGGTGCAGTCTATTTTGAAGGAAAACAACAACAATAATGTAGGTTGACAGAAGGAAGTCTGTCTGATACTGCGTTTGGACTTGGCTAAAACTTGCTAGATTCCTGACAGGGATGTTATGACCCTGGACTGTGGCCCAGAAAGGAAGACAGATACACAGCCAGTCACAAGACCTGCTGTCAGTTAAGGTTTAGTACATCAGTGGACCTCCAACATCATGCTGTGTGTACATGCCTGTGTATGAAGCATGAGAATCAGCAGCACACATCTCCTTACTTACAATGTCCTAGACTGGTTTATAGTTTAACCCTATGAGTATGACCACCAGCTGTTAGGTAACAGCCTGGGGATATCCCTGTACCTCTGAACCCAGAACAAATCAACAGAGCACAGCATTCACAAATGGTACAACTGTGTATGAGTCAGTGTCAAAGCAACATGACCCCACTTTCTAGTCGTGTTCCAGTTGACACTCAAATGTCATATCAGACAAACTTGAATGATGTTGATCATATGGCCCAGGAGGGAAAGCAGCAACACACAACTTATTACATCCTACTGAGGTCTTTCTTGTCAAACTTGCATTAGCTGATTTTTTGGCCACTTGGTGGCAGCGGAAACAAGTTGCGAACACAACATTGACATATCATCACCTTTTAAACTGATATGTTGAACTTGTTAGCAAACTGTTGCCTATTGCAACATCCAGCAGTTACGGAGTAACATTATCATTCATTTGGAGTTGTGTTTCTGTCCACCTGGTGAATTTAAGTCCAATATTCACTCACCTGTTCACCAGCTAGTCTACAGCTAACTGTGTTTGCTGTTTGGTGCTGAGCAGGTAGTGTACAATGGATTTTTAGAGCTTTCTCTCTGAAAACAGCCGCCCATGGCGGCTGAAAACGACGCTAGAGCGCTGAGAGTGAACCAAAACAGTAAAGTTGTAGCTGGACAGCTAAGCAATGAGCTGAAACTCGCTATAAAGCTCCATAAAGCCGAGGGGAGCTGCAGAGATAATTCTCTGTAGGTTCATCACTACGAGCCACGACCAACACATTACACACTGTCAGCTCATACATTGTTATTATAAAAAAATTTATCATAGCCACTTGAAGTACATCGTACTACTTAGGTGTGAAATGTGAGATACACATAAAAATTTACTTGACTGATGTATGCTAGTCTCCTCACCATTTTATCACCACCTGTGTCGATCATACACAGCAGGATGAATCCATAGATCCAGATAAAGGCTTCTTCTTCTGGTGTTGCTGTAGCCAATCATAAGGTTCAACTATTTGTGTGTTCAAATGTTTGTTGTACAGAGCCATTATTTGTCTACTTGAGGCTTTCCTGTTACTGTTCCATTTTCCTAGGTATTTCACACAAAAACCGCTGACATTTTGTCTATCTTCAATCTAAATTCTGAGGGCAACGGCATTTCTGAGAAGCTGGCACTATGTCTGGCACCAACAATACCATGTTCAGCTACTGAGATAATGACTCTCACCCATTTTAATGTTTAGTCAAGCAGTAACTGAACCTAAATTGACTGCAGGCAATCATGTACTGCTTAATAGAAATGCAAAAGCATTAATGAGTAAGTGTACCTTGTGTATATTTATTGTAATGTATGGTACACTATACTGAAAAAAAAACATAATTGATGTCAACAAATCTCAAAGGAAAGCCCTCTTCAGTGTATTTCAAAATATGATTTTGAAATACACTGAAACAAATCTCCTTCTCTGTGGTCTGACAGTTTCAAGTTGTGTGGATACAGAAGCTGGAAACAATGGATTTTTCTTAGAGGTTAATCCTGTGACCTCTGTGGTCTTGGACATTTGCCACAATATCAAACAGCATGCAGAAAGTACCATAATCCAGGATTATGTGACTATCCTCAACAAACAAAGAGAAATTTCCAGAGAAGCAGAAATTTCCACAACTTTGATCTGCCTACAGACCAGATGATAGTAACTCAGTTACTGTTTCTGCTAAGTAGCTGTTATTATAACAAAGCTCAATACATGACAACAATGGCTGCCCTATCCCCACCACTTTTCCTAATTTGGTGATGTTGAGAGATGTGTTCTTTACACAGTCATGGTGACAGCTTTATTTTCTTGATAGAAGATTCATTCACCAAACTCCAGTCAAATAGCAAATGTGTTTCCTCCATGTATGATACACCAAGTACAACACACCAGATCAACTGTGTTTTACATTTCCATAGGTTATGGAAAAGCAACTGCAGATAAAACCCCATTGGTTATCTTGTCTTTCAGGATCTGTAGCTGTTTCATTTGTTTAAATGAAACACCATAATGAAGGCCTAAAGACTGTGATGTCAACCGCTGGCTGCTGTTCAGGCTGTCCTGTCGCACACTTTGTATGTGGGCAGAACTTTACTGAAGTCTAAGGTTCTGTTAAATGTTGAAGTTAAAAGCAGGCTAAGTTTGGCTAAAAATGTTTTTTTTTTTTTTAGATGTCTTGGTTACAGTATATGTTTCTCTGACATTATGTGTAGGTGTGTAGTTTCTTCACATTGAAATATAGGTTGAAACAACATCTATATCCCAGACATCTAAAACACTTTCACTTTTCTACCAAACTTTGTTTAAATGAGACATCTAGATGTCCTTTGGCCTACAAATAACTAAAGTATTGCTTGCTAGGTTACTTACATATCTGATTAAAAATGTTATCAGTTTTCATGTTTCCCAAAATATTTCATCTGCTTTACTATATATTAGTCCATTTCTACTGTTGCTTACAGTTTTGGTAATTTGGTACCTGCTGTTGTGTTGTTTTCCCTGTTCCCTGTTTCCCTGTATTGTATCTTTGTCTCTTTTCTTTCTTTGTTAAGTTACACCCAACACTTAATCTGCATTCATCCTTTTCTTTTCCATTATATAAATATATGTATGCACTGTTATCTTCCAACTGGAAATGCATTTTTAATTTTGCACATGGAAACAGTAAGACAGAAATAGGGACAGCAACGCAACAAAAGACAGGGAAAAGCATAACAAAATCTCAACTGAGCTGAAACATGTTAACTTACCATTAGCTCATGTTCAGTGCGATGTACCCCTAATTTCTTGAGCCCAATCGTCAGGTCGTTGACACAAATGCCCCCATCACCGTTCACATCCAGAACCTGGAACAGCACTTTCAGCCTGTGCTCCTGCTCAGGTCCTCCACATATGTCGCATGGATGAGCTGCTTGGCCGGGCTCCGACTGCCAGTCACCGGTCACCGGCTGCCGTGTAACCGGTTTAGATGATGAAGCTGAGTGGGGGTCCTCGGCGTACCCGCCTCCGCCACCCGGGTCGACCCCTGGGTGGGTCTCGGCTGACCGGCACTGGCAGAACACATCACCGAGCAAGGGGGGCATCAAGGAGCCCTGCTGGTGCATCATGAATGTCTGTCACTGTTCAGCTCCTGTATAGCTCGAGCACAGACTGTATATAAAGATATATACAGATATATAGTCTAAGAGCTCGACTCTTAGCTTCGTCAGAGAGCAGAGGCCACTGTTCACCTCGAGCCCGGACTACCACGTCACATGTCCCTCCATTTCTGCCGGCTCTGAAAGCAAGAGCTACAACGGTCGGTGAGCTTACAAACCCGGCTTTTCATCACCAACACATCTAAACATTCGCGGAGCTCACCTGAGACGAAAAAGGACCTCTCGGTAATTCCACTTACTCACTTGGCTCTGCTACCGAGCGTTTTCCACGTAAGCTAATGTGATATTGTGTTAACAAAACGAGACGTGGTGCCGGGTGTTTCGGTTCAACGAGTGACCGTGTTAACTGGTGACTCTCAGCAGAATGCGTCCGTGGTTGTCGTAGTGACGGCAGCTGTTGAAAACACGTAGGTATCCTCGAAAAAGCCTTAAATTCTCTTAAATTGAATGTTCAATACAGTATATATTCGTCTGGTCCTGTGTGTGGGGAAAAAGATAGATTAGCAGAGCAGCTAGCGTTTTATTAGAAATTTGACATTATTATACAGATTAATTGGTTGAAAATGGGCCACTGTCCAATTGAAGATAACGGTATAAAATCCCCAAATAGGCTATAGGTTTGTTTCCCCACATTATAAGAAACGTTACGAGAGGTGAATGAGTCTTGCTGAGCACGGTAATTTAACTCACGTAAACGGTTAGCGTAGATAATACACACACGAGTATGTACATATTTAAAATTGTTCAAAATAAAATTAAAGGCTATCTTCGTTTCAACAGCTGCCGTCACTACGAAAAACCACGACTCATTCGACTGAGAGTCACCAGTTAACACGGTCACTCGTTACACCGAAACACCGGAATGAGGAGGGTCCTGAGCTGTCAGCGCCCTGACTGAAATACTGACTGAAAATACCTTAAATACTGACTGAAAATACCTTCACAGCAGAACGTTAGAGTTCATACGGAGCTTGTGTATCGCACATCACGCACAATACGTTTCCTGTTATACACACCGTTAAGGATAAGTCTTTATTCCGATGTTTAAGTACCGTTAACTTAACCGACCGTTAAAAAGAAAATTATGTTTGGCTCCAGGAACCGGGTGCGCCCGACGTCTCGCTTTACAACGCGAGATTAGAGCGTGATCGCATCAGGGTCTATCTGCAGTCTTACAGGCCATACACGACACGCCCACTTTACTACACGACGCCCCCCCCATCACCCACCATTTCACTGCTCATGCCTAAATCCATTGACTGTTAAATATGTAGATTAACGTATCTGCGAGTCCGCAGATAGACCTACTTGACATGCCCTTCAGCAAATCGTGAAAAACTTGAATGGAAAACGGAGACTATTTAAAGACAATATAATAATACATATATATAAAAGTTTGAGAATAGCCTATTGAAAGAAAATATGAAACATATTCTCTCAAACCTGTACAGGACACTGGCGCCATCTTTAGTTTCAGATATGTAGTGTATGTATGTATGTGTGTGTGTATATATATATATATAAAAAAACATGGGGAAATTACCACTAATACTACTATTATTAGTACTGTTACTGACCTGTTTAAACTGTTTGCTGTGCTGTGCTGAACTCGTTCTAATGACTCAGTAACAGAAGAAAAGGACTTTAGGAGGGTCTAATCCTCTCTAACCCTTTGACAATGTTCCATCCAAGTATATATTCACATACAACTTTAACATGCCACAGGCTAGTGCCTGTAGTTTCTGGCGAATACTTTCACTTGTTTATCAGTTAATATACTGAGATGTAACAAATAAACTAGAAAATATACTTAACTTATTCTAGTAAGTGTAGAAAGGGGAACAAATGCAACACTTATCATTACCTAAGCACAACCTGACGTTTTTTTCTATTAATGTACTTCGATTTTTCAAGTCTCTACTACTGGGATGAATGCCATTCTTCCAAAAGACTCAATTAATGTTGTGATGATGGTGGATTTAAGGTGGACTGCATTTATTGTTTCTCCACTCATTTAGTAGGGTTTTTCCTTTAAATTGTCACCGCATCTGTACAACATACGTTTATTGACAGCCATTTTATTTGAAATATCAAAGCGTGTATTTGGGTAACGCTTTATTTTACAGGGCTGTGATTTCCTAATAATTTCCTAAGAAGCTTCCTGGAACGAATTTCCTTGAAGGAACTGTTCTGTTGAAACCCAAGTAAATAATTACTAGTTTTTCATTTGTATTTAGAAACTTAATTCTGATAAATATGTTGAATTGTTTTTGCCTGTAGACAAATCTGATCTGCTGTGCTCAGACTAAGACACTCTGGGTTACACGGGCAATTAATAAGAATTCATTAATTCAAAATGTGTCACTTGAACACTATCTGCAATTTTCCTAGAATTAGGAGCAAATGACATGATCTTTTCCAAGTATCTTTCTAAGAATTTACAGTTACATATCAGTTCCTTTCTAGGAAATTATAGGAAACTACAGGACCCAATATAAAGTGTTACCTTAAGTTGTCACACATCTGTTTGTATTTATATCACTATAACTAAAACTGTAAGGATATAACTATATAATAAAAAACATAGATGCAGATGTAATTTTGTTCAATAACCTTTATTGTTGAATATGATTTGAAGGCAAAATAATGAAGAATAATTGACATGTGAAGAGTACTCTTCCCCAACACAACCTGTTGTTAGTTTTGCTACTAATACTGCATCTGCTACTACCTCTGCTACTGCTGCTGCTCCTAAACACATGACTGAGCAGTACAGAAGCCCTGAAAATACAACAGCAAATATGAAACAAACAAATAAAAAGTTTATCGTGGAGGATCCTTTGACTGAGTTCCATTTAAACTATTTCAACTCCCGTGTTGAACTTGTTCTAATAACTCAGTAACAGAAGGAGAGGACCAACCCTCTTTAACCCACAATGTTACATCTGAATATGTGCTTCCTGTTATTTATAATGTAATGTAATTATATAACAAGACACCAGTTTAACAAATTAACACTGGTCTTCAGCTTCTGACAGGAAAAAAGTCATTTTAATACTCCTGCTTTTGTGGAGCAAGTAGGACACTTAGCAGCAACTAACACTTTCTTGTTGACAGGTTATTACTTCTGCTATGCCTACTGATAAAATGTCTCTATAGCACTGAGACAACATCATCGGTAAGTTAGTATTTTTACATGCTCACTAGTCACTGACTTACAGTAAGTAAGTAAGTAAAGATTTATGTATATAGCAATTTTCAAAATGAAAGTTACGAAGTGTTTCACATTAAAAACATCAAACAAGTGTGATAGTAAAACAGACGGATTTTAATCATATTCAGGAATGATATGGAACATAACCTGCTTATTATTATCCCTGTATTATTATCACAGTATCCAGGTTACTGATCATCTGTGCAGGAGTGCCTCCTGACTCCTCCACATCACAGTTTGTCATTTCTGTATTGAGCTGCAGGTATTATCACTATGAGACTTTCACTGTCTAAACCTGACCACGTTTTATGATCCAATATTTATTTTAATTCACTTTTTTCCTTCATAATACAGCTTGTAATCCACTTACTAAAATTAGTGAAGCAATTGACATGTTTTACAGCTGAATACCTCTGCAATAAGAAAATATAACGTGCTTGTTTCCTATAATTTTCTCTAAAGCTTCCTTAGTATATTGAAAATTGAAAATATTCTGATGACTCAGTAACAGAAGGAAAGGGCTTTAGGAGGGTCTAACCCTCCCTAACCCTTTGACAATGCTCCATCCAAATATGTGCTCCCTGTTGTTCAGAATTCAATGTAAACAGGTGGGCCTAGGTTTATTTGAATCATGTTTTTATTTCATATTTATGAAGCAGAGAAAAAAATGTAGACTGACTTCCTGTTTTGTTTGTATCTTGTGGATTCTTGAAGGAGTAGTTCATCATTTTGGGAAATTTGCTTTCATTCTGAGAGTGGGATGAGATGATGAGACGATCCCTTAAGGAGCCCCCACAAAAAAAGATCTAGTGAAGACTGGCTGTTGAGCCAGAGAGAAGCTCCAGACCCCAACCCTCCACCTCTGGACCACTGCAACCAGAAGAATAGTCCAGTCTGAATTAGGGATCTGTCACCATATGAGCCATAAGAAGCTGTGTTAGTCTGACAGAGGTAGTTATCATAGGATCAGAGGTTAAACCATTTTAGTTTCAAACTAAAAGTGCTATCCTTAAGGCTTGTCGACCTGAAAACTTCAAACTGGCCAAACATTTTTTCATATATCACTGATGAGTCTGTCATGTTATTTTTCTTCCAACAGAACACTATATATTTTATAGTTCTTAACAAAATGTTAGGGTTTATTTGTCTTCCCTGTTGCTGCCCCCTGCTGTAAGCCAGGTGAGGGTGTAGACCATCATGTTACTCCTTCAGTTCACAGCGAGTGAACTGGAGGAGACAACCAGTCTATTCACCATTCATCATACAGACAGAATGAACTCTGACAGATTACAGGAGGCATGTTGTTCACTCTTTGGTCTGGGTCTTACTGAGCCACTATCACAATTTGTCCATTGGAAGTAAATGGACCTTTGAGTGATCGTTCAAATTTTTGCAGCAAAAATCAATACTGCTGACTGAATCTGTATCAACAGAGCTGAAGACAAGTGGAGATTCTGTGAGTGTAAGCGAGATATTTCTGGTCTAAATAATTTAGGAGTAAAAAGTGTTTACTGTTGTTGTCTAGTTCATTGACATCAGTGCTCCTTCACTGAGATATTTGACCTTAATCATTTACTGCTGTCCAGGACTAAAGACGGACACTGTCTCTCTACTGCAAAATGATGTTTCACCATTTTCCCTATACCTCACTGTTAATTAACTTATCTACTCATTTATTGATTATTAATATTATCCACTTATTCGATTTTAGGTAAATTTTGTAGGCTGTACAAAACTGTGGACATTTAAAGGTTATTACAAAAATGATTTGAAACTTTTCAAATGCCTTGACATAATTTAAAAAAGATGGCAATGTATCTTGTGTAATTATTTGCGCGCGCCCACATACACACATACGCAAAACATACTGTACATAATACACATTTTACACATTTCTTTTATTAAATCTTTGTTTATTGAGATTTCAGAGCACACAATGCATTAATTATGGCACTTGCAGAGTGTGTCCTTCCTTCTGTCTACATAAACAGTATTTTTCAATAGTTTTTTATGTGCTTATCCTTTATAATAATTTTATAGGTTGCGGCTGCTTGGAGTACTTCCTGCAAAGTCTGTATGTTGTTGTTGTTATTGAAATATTGAAATAAAAAAGAGGAAAAACAACTCTATTCACCAACTACGACGATAAAGTTGGGTGGGTGAGAATTTTTATTTGGCGTTTAACTGACATAGTTTGTTTGGCTTGCTGATTGATTGGCGTTTGGTTTAACAAATAGTAACAGAGCATATAGCATGACCGCGAGACACTTAACCAATGTGGTGCCAGTGGGCGGGACTTAATGCCCAGCTAACGTAAGCGTTGTTAGTAGGAAGAAGAAGCCGATTCTGGAAGCCATTACGTTGCGCACATCTACTGAGTAAATCCTACTATTTTTGCGTACAATACGCACAATTACCTCTCCAAAAGAGGAATTTCTGTAATTATGGCATCGGTCGCGAAAAAGAGAAAAATGAATTTCTCGGAGAGAGAGGTGGAAATTATTGTGGAAGAAATAGAGAAACAAAAGCACACACTGGTTAACCACTTCAATGCTGGAGTCACCCACATGGCAAAGAATAACGCGTGGGTGGACATACTGAAAAAGGTGAACGCTGTCACCACCTGTCCCAGAGAGTTGCCCGAGGTGAAAAAGAAGTGGTCCGATATGAAGACGGAGGTCCGGCGGAAAGTGGCCCAGGCGCGGGCTGCTATAGAGGGGACCTCCGCTGACTGCACTCCGGTTCCCGTCATCCTCACTGCCATGCAGCAGAGGATCTGTAACCTCCTGGGGGAAGCCACCATCATCAGTTTACCTGCGGGAGACTCGGATGCTGAGATCACTTTACCTGTTACAGTGAACACCGCCACCACCGTCACACTAGCAGACAGTAAGTTGACTAAACTTTCACTCTGAGCATGCACAGGATGCAGTTACAGTCAGAGGAGATGTACTCCCTGAAAAGTTCATGTGTTGCCCTCTGGTGGATCCATCCTCACAGTTCAGTCAGTGACTCCCAGCCTTTTGTTATCTGATGTGTCCCCACAGCCCTGTCACATTAACTCAGTACCCTTAAACCACACCACCCAACATGTTCCAATGTGAATATATTTTAAACAGGTCATTTCATAACACTTTAGCTACATATTTCAAATGTCTGTCCTTTACTTTAAGCTACATATTTTAAAATCTATCCATTACTTTTAGCTGTTGCAACTCTTTAAAATGTTAAATTCACCAAACAGTTTGAACTGTTTATTCATTACTTCTAGCTAACCATTTTAACCATTTATCCAGTTACTTTTAGCTAACTGTTTGGTCTGCCTCGCTTGCTAACTAGTTTTCACACATGTAGGTTAGTGTTCAGATGTTACTGTTGACTCAATATGTGGATATACAGTATTTTCCTGTATGATTGTAATATCTATTTCTTCAAATTAGTTGAGCGAAACTGCAGCAGTACCTCTCTGGGGTACAAGCACCCCTGGTTGGCTGAAGTAAACTGTTCAGGCTATGACAGACACATTAAATTGTATTATGTATAAGATTCAGTTCAAACTACACTGTTGACTGGTCTTGGAAATACATGCTGCACTGCTTACAGTAGCTCCTGAGGAAAAAATGACAATAAACATGCAACCAGAGAAAAGATGAGCACTGCATTATGGTTATCTTTGGGTCACAGGATCACATGTATTTTAGTTGTTTTATTAAATTAGAGGAATCAGGCCTGGCAAGGGTTAGGGGTTAATAGAAAATGTGCCATAGTTAGAATGATAAGAAGTCAAATGAAGAGGGCATGAATGTTCCAGATGTTAAAATGAATTAGGTTCATCTAATTCACCTTAAGGTCTGCAGGTTTCCTTTAAAGCATAAGCATTTCAGGATTTGATCTCACTCATTAGGCCCCCATCTCCCTTATTGAAGCAACATGAAATCAATGAAATAACTGTTTGGTTGGAAGGTAAAACCCACCCAAAAGGTCATTTGTAATAGCTTCATGCTTTTCTGATATAAGCAAAACAGCTGCCCCCATTCTGCTCACTCTTGTCTTCTGCTGTCATTCATCGCCTCACCTTTTCCTTGTCATTTCCTGGTAGCTGATGACTAGGTGTAGTGAGGCAGGAGAGGACATGGTTAGGAGGAAAGACAAATGCAGTCTCTTTGACCTTAATACGCGCTCTCAACCATTGAGAAGCACCGTGGATGCATCACCAAGCTCCAAAAATCACTCCTAAGTCTCCTCCACTACCTCCTCCTTTTCTCCATGACCCAGAAACTCATGTTGGAACACTTGTTACTGACTATTAGTTTGATTACCTGATCCAAGGAGCCACATGTGGCATTTTTAGGAAAAAAATATTAAAGGGCCATGCAAGTGTTTCTGCAGGTTTTAGCCAATTCATTGCATTATGATTTCGTGTTTTAGATTGTCTGTCTTTTTTTTTCTGTGATTGCTGGTTCACTACAGTCTTGTGTTTTTAGCTCATATTTTATCTGTGTGTATTTTAGCTCTTCCAGCAGGCACAGGAGCAGTTTGTGATGAAGCAAAGCCACTGAACAGTGAGTTTTTTCCTTCTGTAAAAATTCCTCCATACATGCATGAAATGCGAAACCTGACGCATTTCAAGCAGTCAGTGTATTTCTTCACTCCATCCACATAATACAAAGTAAGGGCTCCCAACATTGATTGATCATTGCATATGATTTCTGATCAGCACAAACTGTGCGATAGTAAAAAGATGAGGCCTATCCGCTTTAAAAGAGAAAATAGAAAAGGTTATGTAATGTAAGTTATGTAAAGTATTTTTCCTGTTTGATTTAAAGATTAAAGATGTTGGGGAAAAGGAGAGATCTGAAATGTAAATCAACAAGGAAACACAAAGGCAGCTTGCATTTTTCCATCAAAAAACAGCCGGTTAAGACTTAAACAGTTCACTCTGTACCGTGTAAATGTGCGGGCAACAAAAAAAAAAATGTTTTAAGACATATAAAGATACTCTGCTTTGAATAATAATTGATCTGATATGGTTGATATGGAAAAGTTCTCCCTTTTGAAAAAATCTATGAATATGCATATATATTGAATTTCAAAAAATTTAACAAGATGTCTACTTCATTGTAAAGTCTTCCACATCACACTTAAGTTGTGTACTGGACCATGATTGGTGCTAAACTAGATGTCACAAATCCTGCTCATAGGTACACGCCTTACACTTGAAGTGAGCACAGAGACACGTTCCTTCAGTAGACGAATGTGAAAACAAACTCTGCACAGAGAAGCTCAAACATCACAGTGAATAAACTATAAGCAAAACATTTTTTGAGTGGAGGGGGACGTTTCACTACAGTTTTCCTCTCATGGAAAACAGTACAAACATTTTCCTCAAAGAAAAATAACAAAATGAGCTATTCTGTTGGTTGATCAGAGCTTTGAAATGCAAAATGAACAGATAGACCGCACAAGTTTGGATGTGGGGGTGTGTCCGGGACAATTTGTGCTGATTTTCTGTCCCTTTTCCAGCTGAAACAACTTACCATACACTGGAGGATGGAGGCGTGGTGGAGTACTGCACCACCACTGTAGGCGAATCTGCTCCCACTGTTGTGGCGGCTGTTGAGGCTCCAGTGGAGATGCTGGCCTCGTCTTCAGCTTCCCCACCGCCGCCTCAGGGTCAGGCCAAACCCCAGGAGCTGAAGAGCCGCATCGCCCTCAACTCAGCCCGCTTGCTGCAGGAGCAGAGAGTCACCAACGTCCACATACGACAGATCGCCCAGCACCTGGAGGGCCAGAACGAGCTGCTGCAGATGATGCGGCGTTCCCAGGAGGCTCAGGCATTTGCCCAGGAAAGACAGGCCCAGGCCCTGGAAGGTACCCAGGCTGCCCTGCTTGCATTAGTGCAGATGCTTAGGCCTGCTCTAAAAGACTTGCGCAAATTCCTTCAGAGTGGGACTGAGGTTGCAAACTCCAGCAGCACAGCAGCGGGAGCGCCAGCTGATGGGGCAGGAACAGAGGACCAGAGCAGGCCCAAAACACCGCCACCGCCTCCACAGCAAGCTGAGGAGACACAATAGACCCTGTATGTGTGTTTGTATGTATGTATGTGTGTGCGTGTGCGTGTGCGTGTGTGTGCGTGTGTGTGTGTGTGTGTGTGTGTGTGGCACTGGCTCCTGCCTGCATTGCACATACTGTAGAGGAGTCCATGCACACAGACTTCAAAGAAACCATGGAAAACATGTCAGGAGTTGCCTTAGGAAGAGCATGTACAGAATTTTATCTGTTTTATGATTTGTCACAGGAGCGAGAAAAAGTTATGTTGATCACATTATTTTTTACTTTTTACAGTCTGTCAGTGTTTGGCAGCATGTTTATGTTATTTAATTCATTGGATTTGATACTGAAATGATGTTTTTAATGCAGAGATGCAGGAGGTCATCACCCTGATGTGGGCTGAACATTGAATTCTTAGTTTCTTCAAGTCATCCTGCAGTTTACCTAAAATGAAGAACAATCAATCTTGTTTTTAAGATTAGAGTCAGTTGGGTTCTTCAGTTAGTGTGCACCACAACTTCAGAACTGAATAAAATTTGAAGAAAAATCAGCTGCCTGTGTTTTCCCTATAGGTTGCATCACTAATAATCAATCAGAAGAAGTCAGTGTGTGTAAGCATGTTTTATCGATTGGTGGATCAGCAGTATAAACTGGGAAGACTGTGTTATGTGAAATAGAGTATATGCTTTTTAACTGGGAGTACTGGAGTCATATAGCTTGTTTTTTGTAAAGTAAGTGAGTCAGATTTAACATACTGATTGAGCTGGTCTTAAGATTTCATACATCAAGTAGGCTACATATATCAACAGTAGACAATAATGTAGGAAACACTGAAAATAGGGCCAAAAAACATTTCTATAGACTCCTGCCAACTACAACCTAAAGACATTACTTAATTAGTAATTTAATTACTTAAATACTGAAAACTGACTAAAAGAATGTTTCACCCTGTTTCAGTTGCATATAATTAAGATTTGGAATGAACTGTTAACCTCTGTTAGTTTAAGAGTCAGGGTTTGAAACATTTGTCATGGACACAAAGATGACTCCAAATGAATGCTGATGTTGCTCCATATCAGCTGGATGTGTAAATAGACAATTATCTGCTAACATGTTTTCCATTACAACTTTATAAATGATATGTCACATATTGTGTTTTCAGCTTTTTGTGGAGTTCTTCTGCCCCCAGGTGGCCATTATTGCAGCTTTGATGAGGAGTATATAGTCCCAAAGTATAATACTTATGTTTTGATCCTTAGCACAGGTAGGCTTCAATAATTCACTTCAACCCTGTGGCTATGAAAAACAATACACTCCATACAGGCCAACCTTAATAATGTGTTGTGTTTGTTATTATCCAATAACCATGCGGCTCATCCTGGGTTATTCATTATTCTATGTCATCTATATTTATGCACCATGCCTGTGTGTTAACTAGCACATATGTCAGCATATCACACAAAACTCACCACATTTTCCCATTGGTATTAATTATCTATCAATATGTATGATAAGATTAGTGAGGTAACAAAAAGGTTCTGAGAAAAAAATTCTGAGATTTATTTATTTTACAGCTATTCTGACCAATCAGATGTTTAAAAAGAAATCTGCAACTAAAGTTGGTGTTTTGAGCAAAACGTTTTATTCTGATAAATTCATATTTTTTGTTTAATGTTTTTATAAATTTTGATTTATTCGTTAATAGCGGTGGTACTAGTAGTGTTTATTATTTATTTTCTATGTTTTGACGTGGCTTTGGTCCTCTTCTACACACACACATCTGCTCGGACTTTGTGGACGGTCCCTAACTGGCCCCGTGAGATTTGAGACGTTCACGGAGCCTCTCCTGACTGACTGTTGTTGAACCCTCTACTGGAGAGGGAAGAGTTGGGAAGAGTTGGTGAAGATGTATTGAAGCTGAGAAACTGCCAAGTACCCAGCCTCCAGTTCTCTGCCGCGGTGCACAGCTGTACTGTGTAACAAGTATGAGAAGCAGCAGACCGACGGAACGGTGAGCTTTAATGGACGTTTGTGTAATAACAAAGTTACTGCGAGTCGCCGAGTGGTTTTGGTGTTTGCGTGGCAGCTGTCTGCACTGGGAGAGTCTGGTAGTGTTGGAGAAAAGACGAACAACCTTACGAATTTTTGGGCATAGTGTCTAAATCCATCATTTGAAAACACTTAATTCATTAGCCAACACTGGTGTTATAACCAATATGAAGGAGGTGTTGTCATATATATGCAATGTAGTGAAGAAAATGACCGCATGATTTCCACAGCTGTCATTGCTGCAAAAACCTTAACATGCAGTTGCAAATGAAACCCAGTTGATATTGTTTAACAGTCTTTTTTTTTTAAATTGCAGGTCTAAACAACACTACAGAAATGATTAACCCAAAGGCAAAGAAGGATTTTCAACCTCCACTTTGAAGCCAAATAAACTATATTTATCTTTTTTTGTTTTGTTTTCATTCATTGGTGTTCATCATACCATGAGCACACTCCAGCAGCTGGGAACAATGTCTTTTTTGATGAAAAAGAAGAAGTTCAAGTTTCAAGTGCATTTCACATTGGAGGAGCTTACAGCAGTGCCTTTTGTCAACGGAATGCTTTTCTGCAAGATCCGGCTGACTGATGGTGGGGACTTTGCCATCTTGTCATCCAGGTATTTAGAACAACTTTTCACTTCCTTGTTGTAACACTACTGCATACAGAGTACTGACACATTTGGGCATTCAGCTTCCAGTCAATAAGTAACTGACTTTGTCTCCACAGATGTAAAATTCAGTAGTTTCAATAGTTGATACTTTGCTGTTTTCTACAAATAGAGCTGGAGTGGATTATGTAGACTCACTCTGTTTCAAATGATTCACCTCTGTTTGTTGTTGGTTTTCCACCTCAGATAAGGGAGTGAATGCATTGTGACAGCTGTAAAACTGGTATGAAACTGCATGTCTTGCAGTTCAACCTTTAGTACACTTTGTGTTATTCCTGGGAAAGTTGCTTTTGTGCTGTTTCCCAGCTCCACCCTGTCGCAGATTCACACTGGGAGCTGCCCAGTATCGTCTTTGAGCTGTTCTAACTGGAGTATGTTGAGATTAAGTGGGTTGCTCAAGGGCCCCTGGGCAAAGTTGTTGAGGGAGTCAGGAACAATAATCATTCAATCCTTCATTCTGTTGGGCTTCAAACTGGCAACCTTCCAGTCCCAGCTGGCTTCTCTTTATGTCTAGACGATCCATGGTCGGTTCACTAAAACTACAAAAACACAGGGACTATTTCTTTGTTAAAAAAATGAGTTCCAATGAAAACTGTTCACAGCAAGGTCTGTGGATTACTTGATAAAATGTATATATATATATATATATATATATATATATATTTAATACTGTGATCACCTCTGCTTTGTTGGGTCTCAGACATATCTTACAAGTTTAACAAATAAAACCATATAAATGTACGTTTATTTTTTTGTAGTTTGAGTGAACTGACTCTTTAATTATTAGCAATTAGTGGTTTCATACCAGATCAAAAGGTCCCAAAATCACACATCCCCGTCCTCTAGTGATCGGTATACACACCGCTCTGGCATGACCTTAGTAAGACTCACTCTAATTACATTTGAGGCCAATATGAGTAAGCTTTGGGGAAGTGCCGGTCTGCAGGTTTAAAGAATAACAGACAAACCTTTAAAGGCCTGACCAAAGTTTTTGCTTGTGGAAACCCATTTGGAGCACTCCCCATAGTTTCAGATTTAAAAAAATCTGATTTCCTCTCCTACAGGCAGCCATTGATTTTCATTCTTTTCTGTACAATTAGGAAATCAGTTTAAATAGTTAGTAGTCAACAGTTTGACAAATATGCTTATTTGCTTTCTTTCCAAGAGTGACATGAGAGGATTGATATTACATGTCTGTGCGTTAGGTACAGAACTGGAGTCAGGACATGGTTAGCTTAGCTTAGGTAGCAGTAACAGATAGTTCCAGCACATAACTCCCCCTGCATGTTAATTAGTGAGTTTTAGAGGTGTTGGTAGGCATTTTTTTCCCACTTTGGTCAGAGCATCTACTTCCAGTCTTTATGCTAAGCTAGGATAATCGCCTCCCAGCTCCGACTCTCTACCTAATGCACAGAAACGAGGTTGATATTGATCTCACCCCTGAAAACAAAGTGTTGAACTATTCCTTTAAAGCAGATTTGATGTTCACTGTGATGGATTATCTAAACAAGGCAGGTTTCAAGTCAGTGCACGTTGACTTTCATACTGTAGTGAAGTGAATAGAAACCAGTGGCTGCCTGGGAAATATGATTAGCAGCGAGGAAAGACATAACTTGTTGAAAGACAGAACTTTGAAATGTAATGGTAAAAATAACACCCAGCTGAGGACAAAACAAGCAGAATAAATAATGGATGAGGCAACATGGATGAATTCAATAAAAGTTTATAGAAAGTATGAAACTGTCTTAGATCCTCAGGCAAGCTGCAGAGTGAAGCTGTGTCACCTTGAATGTTAATTCATGCTTTTATATCGTTCCGTCTTGACTACTGTAACTCCCTTTTCACCTGCCTCAGCAAAACATCCCTGGTCCAAAATGCTGCTGCTAAACTCTTGACCAGGTCCTCCAAAAGGTCTCATGTGACACTGATTCTGATTGCTCTTCACTGGCTCCCCATCAAACTCAGAATCCAATTCAAAGTTCTTTTGATCACCTCTAGACCTCTGCATGGTCAGGCACCTGATCTATGGGTTATACAGATCTACAGCAGCCCTGTGCCACCAGCAGGTCTCTAATGTCTTCTGATGAGCATTTGCTGGTTGTTCCTAGAACTAGGCTGAAAACTAAAGGAGAGTGTGCTTCTGAGGTTGTGGCTCCTAAACTTTGGAACTCTCTTCCATTGGATTTATCTGTGGACACTGTGGACACCTTTAAAAAGCAGCTCAAGACCCATTTGTTCAGACTTGCCTTTGTGTAATTTTTCTATTTTCTATTTTATTATTGCACATATATTATGCAATATTATTATTATTTATTTTATTGTGTTTTATGTCTGTATGTTTGTTGATGCTTTATTTCCTCTGTGAAGCACTTTGTGACATCTCTGCTCTTGAAAGGTGCTATATAAATAAAGTTGCTTACTTACTTACATACTTACATACTTTGGTCTTTCACCTAGACACAGGAGCAGTCAGGAGGTTCCTGCATGAGGGTCAACAGTTCAGACAGATAACTGGGCCAAGTAGTGCCTTTCACAGTAATCACTAAGATCTGTAGGTCAGTGCTAAAATGGATGAGCAACAAGCAGATCCGGTTCTGTGTCAGCACATTTACCTGCATGCAAATAACTCAGTTACTGTGTGAATACCAAGTATTCTAACTAATCGGTTCATCGATCAGTCCTTGCAGCTCTACTTCTGGGTACAGTTGCTATAGCTACAGTATATCCATCCAAAGAACAGTGAATGATGTCAGTCAGTTATTCAACATAAATCACATAATCCACTAATAATGATGAAAAGTGCACAAGAATGGGCCCTTTTTTTACTCATCTGTATATCTTGGGGACTTGTTTGTATTTTTACATTATTTAAAGATCATTGCTTACCAACATGAGGAAAAGCATTAGCCCACTTTAAGCAGTATTGCTTTACTGAAGCAAGAGACCTTCAAACATCCAAGCATTATAATTTTACATACCAATGTGCAGCTGTAGGCAGTGTGCCAATTCAAAAAGGCGACATATAAAAATGATATGAATGCAAGAGAATTTTGCACACAAAACTGCCCACTACTCTTTCTTTAATGCTCCCCAAATCCTTGAATCAAAGGTATTAAGGTAAGGTAATCTAACTGTACTGGAGCTGGTGCCCCTAAGATCATAATACTGTCCATCTGCTGCCAACATTAAAGTCAGAGAAAAATTCTGCTAGTATTCCACTAGTATACTTAATTCAATAGAACACAGGCATTGCCCGTGACATCTGGCACTGTTGCACAATGGACAAATAACAGCAGAGAGAGATTCAATAAAGACCTCCAACTCCTCAGCACAACACAAATGGCCGATTTTGTCAACAGGATCCTTCACAGTGTAGTAGTAGTAGTAGTGTTTGTCAGTAGCCTACAATGTTCTGACATTAAGAATGACCTTTTTATATAGTCAAACTTTTAAAAGCACGTAAAGGCATCAAGTCTTGAAAGAAACAATGCACTTTTTGCCAAAGCACTTACAGGTGCCTGATTAGACCAACATTTAGTCATGTTTACTTGCTGGTATAAAGGAGAATTTGTCTTCTTTATCTTATATTTGCCTGCTGATTAATATCTTGCACTTGACTACATATTTCCCTCTGTACACTGCAAGGGCCAGACACAGCAGATGCAGACTGATAGACTGAGTTAATATTAGGTACCTGTGATAGATAGTTACTTTGTAAATGCCTTTGGCTCAGTACCCACAACTCATGAAAGCATTCAGCTGCATTGAAGGGATAGTTTGACATTTTGGGAAGTACGCTTATTTGCTTTCTTGCTGAGAGTTAGATGAGAAGATCAATACTACTGTCATGTCTGTACACTAAATATGAAGCTAGAGCCAGCTGGAAATAAGCTTAGCTTCCCTGAAAGCAGGGAAAACAGCTAACCCTGTTGCTCAAATTTGAGGTGTTTTATACAAAGTTTTGTCAAAGCTCTTTGGTGTTCGATCATCTGGCATTTCATCCCGAATCTTGCTCGTATCAATTCACTCTTGGATTCTGTTTGATCTGATCTTTGATCTTTGATTAAGTTTCCTAGGCTAGTGAATTAGGAGATACTGTTGGTTGTTGGTTTCCACTACCAATTTACATTTGAAGATTTACTATTAGCATGCTAGCAGCATGGCTCTAGACATGGCAATGTCAGTCAGTTGGTTGGTCAGTCCACCATTTCAGTCCAGACTGAAATATCTAAACAACTACTGGATGGATTGAAAAATGGATTGAAAGTTTGTACGCTCATTGATCAAACAAGATGAATGATCATAAGTGCGGTGATTTCTTGACTGGTAAATTTTTTAATTTGTCCAGTACAATATTATCCACTGTACTTGTGCTAATTAGTAAATGCTAGCATGCGAACTTTGTAAACATTGTACCTGCTAAACATCCACGTTAGAATTGTCATTGTAAGCGCGTTAGCATGCTCACGTTAGCAGTTAGCTCAAAGCATGGCTGTCCCTAGGTACAGCCTCACAGAGCTGCTAGTATGGCTGAAGAGTTTTTGTTGGTTATAGATCATCATTACTGTTAAATGACATTTTCCCCTCAGCTCAGCTCACTGATTAGGTTGGAGCCCCTCTGAGACTTGTAGTTGACTTCTCTCTTAAAGTTTTTACAAATGCAGTCTTGTACCTTGACCTTTCTCACTGAATCATATCTTTTTAATTGCAGTGTGTAATTGTTTGCACTGATGGTTCAAACAGGAGAGTCAAGTCCCGCCAAATGTCTGTGCAACAAATGAATAGAACTGCCAGAAATAACCCTAACTATTTTGCTCTTTACTCAGCCAAGCTTTAAAGGATATGGCTGGTGATTTTCAGTATTTTTCTTATTGTGTGCAGAGCCAAACCAACAATGAACTGATCCTACTTACAAGTATTGTGTGTGTATCCAAAGCCTGATATATCTTATTCCTCTGTGCCGCAAAGCTCCGTCAGTGAGCCACACTGTTGCACTGGGTGACATGTTCCTTCACCACGAAGATTATGGTCACAGAAGTTTGTTTAGAAAGGACTCCAAAGAGTAATAACAACGATCATGTTTTCAGTCTCTGGAGAACTGATCCATGTAAGGCAGATTCCACTGCACATCGGTGTGGCTACCCCCAAAAACATGTGTCAGTTTCACACCATATAAAAACCCAGACAAAGTAATTTCCAGTTGTACAACATTTTGACACCTGTCTAAATGAACACAGATTGTTATTTTATTACCTCAAACCACTGATTTCCAGTGGTTGTATAATACGGCTATAATTCAGTGTACTAGCGTTCAGATGTCTCACGTGTTTATCCTAAGAATGGATGGTTTGCTTTGTAAATCAATCACATTGACCAATGTTCTTACTCAGCATAGTTTGTGTCGGCTGTATTGGGCAGCTTTGCACAGTGGATGAGGCTCATGGCTTGACTTTTGAATTGAGGAGAACTCAGGAGCAGCTGAGAAGCTGTGTCTACTTGCAGTAGTAGCTCTAGAAAAGGGAAGTGTAACTAGTCTGATCTGATAGTCACTAACCAGTGAGTCTGCTCAGTCTCCTGTCTGCTGTGACTAGAAATTAGGCCTATTCTCCTTTCACTATTCAGCGTCACTTTTACACCTTTGGAAAAATCAGACTGGAAATATCCTACAAAGATATATATAAATATAAAATTACAATTAGAAATGTTATATTATGCTTAAACATAGATATATACCCTAAGAATTGTCTCAAAACTGAACATGTCTGCTATCAGTAGTTAGAGAAAACAAGTCAGCTTTCACAGCCATGTGGAAAAGGGAACCAACACAGTGAACTCAACATATTTTTATCAAATACTTAGTACAATCTTGATTGTTGCTCGAGTAATGAAAATCTCCTCAAAGATACAAAACAAAACCAAACAAAAACTGAACACTCCTCTGCATCACTGCACAGTTATCATGAGCTTGAGCAAATCAGGTTGTGTCAACTTTGCCACCATGTATAACCTGTGAAAGTAACACTTCACCCACAATGTGTCAAGTACTGTAGGCCTTAAAGGTGACTTTAAAATGTTTGTATCTTGCTCCTTCACAGTGCTGCAGCTTTAGTCAGCACGGATTTACAGCAGTTTCAGTGGATTCCAGCTCACTGCATAAAAGTATAGACTCTCACACAGCTCCTGCAAAGTAATGTATTTCTCCACTGTCCATCTGTGTGCTCATTATGTTCCCAACATCCATATTTTCAACCAAAATGTGGCTAAATGCACTGCTCAGGATTAATTTAACATATATATAATGCTGTTTAATAATGTTCCAACTGTAGCTCTAAATAATTCTGGTGGAGAGAGGCTAACTTAATGTCATTTAAACGGGAATCATGCATTTGTTTTTCAGTCATGACATCACAGGTGGTTCATAGATTTTTTATGTGTCCGTGCCGCCGACAGCCATTGCCAGAGTCATTATGTTTTTGGGTTTTCCGTCCGTCCTTCTCATTCTTGTGAAAGCGATATCTCAGGAATGCCTTTAGGGAAGTTCTTCAAATTTGGCACAAACATCTACTTGGACTCAAAGATGAACTGATCAGATTTTGGTGGTGAAAGGTCAAAGGTCAAGGTCAGTGTGACCTCATGTCCGTCCCATTCTTGTTAATGTGATATCTCTGGGAACGGGTTTGTCAGGTGACCATATGAACATTAAAACAGATTTTTCTTGCTGTAATCATTCCTCCTGTTCATACTGGCCATTAAAAGATCCCTTCCTAATGCACTTCCAATGTAAGTGATGGGGGATGAAATCCACAGTCCCCTTTTTGTGCAAAATCCAAGTTTATCTAAAGTTAATACGAAGCATCAGCCGTCTCTGAGTTAGACAAATCAAGTGAGTGAATCTTCTTTTCAGTCTGTTTAGTACAGAATTCACTCTTTTTTGTGCGGATGGTTTTCTTTGCTGAGCTGTGGTGGAGGGAATGTAACACAAAGAGGGAATTTGGTACTAAACAGATTGAAGCCGTATACACATTATTTTTGTTGAACTTGACCCAAGCTGTGCTGACCTTTGTGGGTGCAGCTGATCGCTGTTGACCACTGCTTGAACTGAAAGAAGGATGAAATACTAACTGCTTTAATTGTACAATAACAAATTAGCCTCATATCGAGATGAGACAAAAAAGATATTCACTTGGTGAAATATCAGCTTACATATGCAGCTACCAGGTTTGTTAAAGCGCTGTGTGAGTCTGAAAGCCTCTTATTAACTTCAGATAAACTCTGAAGTGTATTTTTGCACACAAGAACTGCAGATCCCCCACAAGATGAGGTCCTTGTGTAAAATCCATCATTTGCCCATGTCCGCGAAAGGTCCAAAGTCCTCTGTGAAGACGTCCATTACATCTTAGCCCCCTAAAGGGGACATATTATGCTTTTTGTGATTTTCTGTTATTTATATACTGTTATGATGTCGAATATCTATGCTAAACATGGTCAAAGTTCCAAAACTTGAGGTTACCGTCAAAAGTCAGGGCTTCAACCTCTGAATGCAATGGGTTTTCCTACCTTGTCAGCTTGTCACACATGCCCATAAACTGCTTTCTGTTCCATAGCCTTGGTTGCTAAGATTGTTGCTAAGGTATTTCCATGTGTTGTTTACATTGTCCGCTCTAATTTTTCAAATCGGATTCCGGCTTGAATATTTATAGATGTATTTGAGAAGTTGACGTTTCAAGTAAAGAACGAGAAAAAGCAGTGAAATCCTACTACTATATTTTGTTTCATGGTTTGTTGCTGTAGCCTCCAGAGCTGGGAGATGTCTCCCAAGGAGCAACTTTGAAGAGCTGGCCAATTAGGACAGAGTGGGCTCCTCGAAAGGGGGGCAGGAGCTAAAACAGCCTGTTACAGACAGAGGCTGAACTGAGAGCCAGTATTAGATACATAAGGAGCTTTTTGAACTGTCTATCATGCAAAGATATTACAGTAGAGCCCCAGATTAAAAATATAGAACTGGAAATGTCCATGATATGTCCCCTTTAATGTTGAGCAAGAATCCAGGGACTGCTCCTTTCAGTCTTAAGCCAACATTTAACCTTTAAGCTACCACCACCTTAGGCATACATTTGCTAAAAAGAGAACCTATACATCATACTCTACTAGTTACCAGATATAATAAAAAACACACCCAAACACACATACAGAAACCAAAAGACACACACTCACTAGTTGCTTGTCATTTCAAATGGCCTGTTAGGAGATTTTAAATGTGAATGCATGTGTGTGTCTGCATGTGTCTGCTTGTGTGGGTGTGTATGTTAGGCTCATTTTCAACTCTGTCTCATTCCTCCACCAGAAAAAAAGACATAAACAAACCAATGGGAAGGCAGAGTTTGTGAAGTGGGAGTTTTTAACCCAAACACATTTGTAACAGCACTTCAGTGTTCAAGGAAAACACATTCATATCCACTCAACATAAGTGAGTATTTCCTACAGTATGTAAGCAAACAAGTGCAGATCCAAACAAGTGTGGTCCCAAGGTGGTACAAGAGTGAAGATACCATGGCCATGGCCTTAAAATACATTTTAAAAAGTATGCTTATAGACTGAATTGCCATTTCATTTCACTTCATTCATTCAGCCTGACATTGTGCTCATCTTAGTCGTTTTCTGTCTGGGAGGGGCTTACTTTGTTTTGTTTTTTCCTAACCAATTAGTAACGAGTAATGGATCTCCTGATGTCAGTCGATATTTAAGTAGCAGTAATGGTTATCAGGAGGAGTTAACATTTCCATGACGATTGATGAACAGTGTTGATTTAAGAAATGATCCCTATTCTTAAAGGTGCCCTATGGACTGTATGTTTGTTTACAAAAAAGTAAACAAACAGATGACATTCACTTCTTCTCACCAAAATGCATTGTGTGTATCCTTGAGGACTGACACACATGTAGAGTGCTTTTCCTTCATTATAAAACATTAGCAAAGCTGATTTTTAACATATTGTAAATCTTTCATTGTCTATGTTTGCTAGCTAGCAGTTTTCTTCTTCACTGCGTTTGTTGGTTCACTGCTACGTTTGTTAGCATGTAGCTTAGATTAGCAGAAAAGCATGAAACAAACTTTGTGCGTGTGCATGATACAAACAAACAGGGACCCACTTGTAAAAACATTGTTTCATAGTTCTGTGTAATAATCATCATTTTTACCCTTGACAAACCATAATCAGCCAACAATGTCTACTGGAATTAAAAAGCATATATTGGTCACCAAGCCTGACTATGACCCTTATAAGCAGCCATGGAGGTTGTAACCTAGCAGTCATGTAAAGCATAGCCTCATGGTGAGAGAAAGTGTTGCTTGTATCTACCTGCCGCACAATGGTGTGTTTGTGAAGGCAGGTTGGGCTGTAAGAAAAGAAGTGGCAGAACCTGTTTGGTCATTTTCTGCCTCTCTCCCTCCAGGCTTGTTGTTTTAAGAGCTGTAAACTTTAGGTCACCCTTCAGATAAGTGCAGTGGGAAAGGTCCCTCTGATAAAGTTAATGTAGGAAAAGAATGCCTGAAGATATTGAATTCAAGCTCTTATCATGGTATGCATAAAAACTAATGTGGGTTGGGAAAGTAAAAGTTATGGTACACGTCATGATTGCGTATTTAACCTCTATTACAACAATGATGGATGCCACTTAAAAATATGAAGAAGAAAAAGGAGATAAAAAAGAGAGTGGAAAAATAGGAAGAGAGAAAAGTGTCACTCTTATTGACAACCCCACAGAGAATTATCACCAGATTCTGCAGCTCCCTGCAGCTCTGCAGCTGTTTTGGCCTCCTTTAGCTCATTGTTTTGTTTAACTAGTTTACTAGTATAAAAAAAGGACTAGTATGTCCTGTTCCTTGTCTGACTATGATTTAAGAGATAATCATGTTCTCAGTTTTGGGACTGCAATTCCCATAAGGCTTTGGGAGATTCAGCCTGGCCATCTAAAAATATGTGTATCATGTATGTGTGTTCAGATTTGAATGAGTTATGACTTAGTTATTACTCAGTGTCATGTCTGTAGAAAATCTCTTTTTAGTTGACATGTTGCAACTGTAAAAATAAAACCCCTTCAGTTTATGTCAACTGACATGATACATTAGACTAAAACAGTAGTGACAAGTTTGTGTTTTTCCTATTAACATTCAGTCAAGATAACATTCAGCAGTTAATGTTCTTTTATACCTTAAAGGAAAACTATAGTTTAGTATTACATCTTTGGTTTTATTTTCGCAGCTCAGACCATCACTTCTATTGAATATGATGACATAAAGTAATTGCTTAGATCTAGGAAGGTGGCGACATTGCTACAAAGAAACCTAACCATTAACCTAAACTTATTTGGCAGAGAAAACAAAGGTGAATGGTAAAATTATTACACATATTGTCTGTTGTAAACATCCATCACCGTTTACAGACCAACTGCCTGCTTCGACTTTGACGTACCATACTTATCGTTGTTGTGTGTGCATGGTTTTCCTGTGCCAGGAGCGATTTTTAGCAACTGTACTGGTAGGCTGACTTTTGGTTTTATCTCAAAATAAAGCTGCAACTAATATGACTGTTGGCTTGTGTACAACTGTGGTTGTTCACCCACCGGACCTGTTCTGAGGTATCAGCAAGTACATTGCTTAGCTCAAGGTTATCATAACTGAAGGAACTGAACCCAGTTAAAGATGCACAAATGTTTATATTAATAAAAGATCAAATGGTTATGTGCAATGTGAAAGGTTTGGCTCACTGGGATGAAAACATAGAGGAGAGAATTATCACACAACTCTGTATTTCCTGTCAGCTCTACTGAACATTTAGCATCTTTTAGCTCATTGTTTTGGTTTTCTGGCCCAGAAACTCCTTTAATATCAACCTGGTTTCCAGCAGCAGCAGGCAGCTTTTAAACAACAGTTGCTGAACATTTAGCAGCTAGAGCAATATTTTTCTCAGGAGTTGGTGAAGACCAAAATAGAGCTAAAAGGAGAGTGAATATTGGACTTACATTCATCAGGTGAACACAAACAAGATTCCAAATGAATGTTAATGTTGCTCTGTGTCTGCTGGATGTGTAAATAACTACCTATTTGCTAACATGTCCACCATAACAGCTTTATAAGGTGATAATATGTTAATGTTTTGTTTTCAGCCTGTTCTGCTGCCCCCAAGTGGCTAAAAACAGTTAATGCAGCTTTAATTTAGCTTAGCTAAGCTAACTGTAGGGCAGGGACACTGTATAACTTGAGTGTACTGCTTTAATTTAGCAGTTAAAATACTTATACATGGTTGAAAATTAAGGAACTTGGTTTTGCAGTTTCAGTATTTTCAGGAATTATTCCTCAGTGAGCCTAATTGTGCAGACATACACCCGTGGAACACATTAAAACTTGAGAAAATGATGCATGCAGTAGTGACAGAGTGTGTATGTACATGAAAATAAATGATAGCTATCTAGTGAGGTGTACCTCGCTGGTGGGCAGATTTTCATATGTTTTGCAGTGCACTTCCTACATTTTGACATCACATTCCAAAGACCAAGCACATGGAACTATCTGTTATCAGCAAAGTGCCAGGCTGAGTCTGTACTTCTGCATTGTGCAACTGAAGTGCTGATCATGTAGAGAGCTGGATGATTCTCATGTAATGTTTCCTCTAACATGAGCTGGGCAGGGACAGATAACATCAGAGTTCACCATTCCAAGTTGAGACAAGCCCAGTTGTGTGTGTGTGTGTGTGTGTGTGTGTGTGTGTGTGTGTGTGTGTGTGTGTGTGTGTGTGTGTGTTGTGAAGTTAGTAAACCCTATTGATGGCTTTAAGCATTCATTTCCTGATAACACTGCTGTGGTTTCAGTTGGAATAGCTTACCTCTGCTTCTTAATCATCAGTTTAGTGAGAAATGGGGCTGAGGGAGGTACATGCTCATGGGACATAATCCCATGAGGCCTTATTTCACTCCGTGACCTCCCAAATTCAACAAATTAAAAGATGAAGAGTACACTTTCTCTTTTGGCCTTCATTTCTCTAGCTAAAGTAGTCTGAGCTCCAGGCTGTTTCCCGGCTCCACCATGCTTCACATCCACTGTTTGAGGTTGAGGGCTTCCACAAGGAAATCTCAGTAGTTTTTGAAGAATGATACTCGTGTAGATATAAACCACTGTTGTCTGAGAACATGCTAGTTACACATATCATCACCATTCACTGTTGGCTGGCTGTGATGACAAACATTGACTTAATATCTACAGTATCTACGGGTGCTTCAACAAAACCTCCTTAGTTTTTCCACACCTCAAGTGATGTCACTTGAGTCAGCGTCAGTTGGGGCTGAAGACTACAAGTTTGAAAATGAAAGAAATCTGTGGGTGTGAAGTTAGAAAGAAGTGAGGTACCAGACCTCTGTAGCCCGTTGCTCATCTCTGCTGGAGGCTAACAGCTACCAGCAACATTAGCTGCTAGCAGCATAACACACCCAAATCTCTGACTTAATGCCACATTCACACGTTGTTGGATGGATGGGAAGGATCGGAATGATTTGCGAGCGTTCATGCAAGGTTAGACGCAACACAGCAAGGTTGTATGATAACTGAGTTGGTTGTATGAGGGTTTAAAACACTTTCCATCGTCAAAATTACGTGATATCCATTAAGTTTGAGTTTCATTACGTTGAACCACAGACTGGTTTTCAAGGCACTTATTAAGTGCTAAGTCAGATATAGCAGAGCTCAGTTTCCCAGTTGAGCTGTCGGTGGCCAAGTTGCATCGTGGGTTTATTTTACCTGTCCATCAATGTTATGGGCTTAATCGGTACTCTTTTAAACAGGAACTCCACATTAAAGCACTTTTCACATAATCACATAGATTGTTGTTGGAATACTATGTTAATGATTTTCCATCAATACACACATTGTGTGCAATAAAACTAGCTGGTTTGCATCTTCTTGGAGCTGAAAGGTCAGTTAAGGCAAATTCTGTAGCCCTTCCTCAACTGTGACCAAATATCCAGTAAAATGCTTTACATACATTGTGTGAATGGTACTGTTGGACTGGATAAAATAGGCAACAAGACATACATGCTCTTTTTAGAACATTTATGTGAAAGTGACTTAAATCTCAATGACAAAAAGCCATCATTTCTACAAACAGATGAAGCCAGCAGTGTTACATATTCCATCTTGGAAAAGCTGAAAAGGGCTTAAGAAACATATCATTATAGATGTTTTTTGTCAGTAGTTTTTAAGTTTTCTTGTTTGTCTGTTAGTTTTGTGAATATCTCATAAACCTACAAATAAATTGGTTGTAAAGAAAGGCCATTGTTCAAGGAACAAGATAGGGAGAGCGAGAAATGTCCCGCACCAAATTACATGCAGATAAACACCAAATCTGTTTTCAATCTGTGCAAGTGGAAAACCCCTCAACAGACTGCTCAGTCTGACGTGTGACATCCCGGGATGAGATCATCTGGACCATCAACTGCACGGCCTTGTGGACTTTGTTTTTTCAAAGAAAAGGCCAGAAATAGAGTTAATTCTTTACTGTTGATCCAGGGCTGTAGAGGAGAATACTTTTAATATCATTTTCAAATACACATTCAAATACATTTAATCTTTCACATGTGCAGTCTGCAACATATTTGGTGGGAGGTTGTTTCCTGCTCTCCAGACAGGTGTATTTGTGAACAGTTGCTCACCAGGAGTGACAATACCCACAATCCACTTTGTCTGCTTTTTAGCCCATAAGTCAAATGCACTGTGGCCTTGTTTGTTTTCTCTTGTATGATGCAGGACTAAAGGCTGTGTACCTGCTTCAAGGGTTAGCTCCTGCTGGAAGGCAGAACAAACAGCTCATCTTTTAGTTTAGTTAGTGGTCTCTATTTAATTCTTGTAACCTCTTATTCTTTGACTTATCATTTGAAGCCCACAGATACAGTGGCCTTGGAACAGGGATTGTAGATATTTATTGTGTCAGAGGTGTTGTTGTAGCTTTACACAAAACTGTATGCTTTGTTAAACATTTGTCTTCCGACAGTCTAACCTGATCTGTGTGTGTGTGTGTGTGTGTGTGTGTGTGTGTGTGTGTGTGTGTGTGTGCGTGCAGGGAGGAGGTGCAGCAGAACTGTGTTCGATGGAGGAAGAAGTTCTCTTTCGTGTGTAAAATGAGTGCTAATCCAATCACTGGAGTGTTGGACCCCTGCATCTGTAGGGTCTCTGTACGCAAGGTAAACTGCAATTCCCAGCAGCCATCTCTCTTTGATTCTCTGGGTTATTAATTCAAAGGCAATGCCACACCCACCCCACAAGTCAGTAATGCAATAATGGTCCCTCACTGTTTTGCTCTTTATCTTTACAGGAACTCAAAGGAGGAAAGGCCTTCTCCAAGGTAAGTTTATTTTCTGATTATGTGATTAGCAACTATTAAGATACATTATAAGAACATCTGTAGCTCAAATCCACTTCAAAATATGAAAACTCCAGAAATCCAACTCAGCATGACTTTGCTAACCTGTTTGACCTGTGAACTGTGGCTCATAAAGTTGAGAAAGCCTTGCTTCCTTCATAAAACACACTTTTACAGTGTCAGTGATGGTAAAAGTTGTGTTAAATACCAACCACATCAACATCACAGGCCTTTGTTACAGAGGCATATGACAGAGCACAGTCAGAGGGTAATAACTGTGTGAAGCGGCCAATAACACATCACAGTGTGTATGTGTGTGTGTGTGTGTGTAGTAACAGCTGAACTTGAAGCTGCTGTTTGAGCTACATACTGTCAGTGTTCCAGCGATGACAAATAATTAGAATATTGTCAAGGCCCACCCTGATTATAGTTATTTTGTTTTATTCTTCCAGGTTAATGACTAGGGTCACTCCATGCTGAGTAATGTGTGAACAATGTGTTTGTCATAGGAGTTTGGAATGTCTTCACTGTCTTCTGATGTTAAAACATCATGAAATATCAGTCAAAGTAATGGTTAAAGGAAGAAGTTAAGAGTGTATATCTAAAGCCCCTACAGGCAGGAGCGTAGCTAAAAAGATTATCAGTGTATTTAAATGTTTAGTTTTGCCTTCAACATGTCATTTCAGTGAGGTCAGGATACTGCCATCAGAAGTGAATATAGCACCAAGATTGGTGTATTGTAAAAGAACCAAGGTCAAATCATCTTTAGATCTTTTTACCATGAACTTTGCTCATGTTTACAAGCATGCCTTAATTGCTACAATACACTTCAAGGTATTCAAGTTTTTCAGTAATGTTTTCTGTGGTTGTCGCCAAAATGATACATTCTTCCATTATGCATCCATGAAAAGTAAAGACAGAAAAAATGGCCAGAAAAATGGCAACAAGGAGACGTAAGACTGAACATGTTGTAAGTATAGTGTACACTTACAGAGATAACTGTGTATTACAAATAGACATATTTCTTCGATTGAAATTAACTGTTCCTAGTCTCGACTGAAAATGACATTGATGGGACAGATTTGTCACTCACTACTGATTTGTCAGAGCAAAATAAATAATACTACCCCTCCCAAACAGAACCAGCTAACGTTAACACAATGTCAGTGTGTGACTGAATGATGAAGTTACAAGAAGGCTGAGCCCAGTAGTCGGGCTAAAAGTAGTGGTCGCAGGATAAGATGCTGTTGAAAGCTTCAGGAAAAGTTTGAGATTTGGTTGAACTGGTCACAACTGCTAGACACATTCAATTATTATAGTCATTAAAATAAAAGGGGTCATCCCCTTGTGAGCCTGATTGTGTTCAGCAAATTTCTTGGCAATCTGTTGATTATATTAGTTGGCAGCTTGTGTCCAAATTTCATATGTTGGAATGTCAAAAATCAAAAAGAAAATAAAGAATCATCCTCAGGGACCATGAATATCCATAGTGAATTTCATGCCAATCTAGTGCATATTTGTCAGGATATGCCAACTGGACATTGACCATCTAGTGGGTCAAGAACAATAAAGTAAAGAAATGACTAACATCTAACAGTGGTACTGTATGAGAGAAGTTTGTTTAGAATCAGCCTGTGCTCAAAGAGCTGCAATCACAACCGTCTCAGCAAAGAGTTTTATGAAGCACAGAGGGGACGAATTTGCACAAATATGTTAATAGGAACAACAAAGACAATGCAACACACTTACACACACACCCCCACCACAAGCTGTGGCCCCTCAAGTGGGAAGCAGTGCTGACAGGGCAGAAAATCATGAATGAGGAGGTTAAAGGAGGTTATTGACTTCTACATAAAGTCACTTTCTCCTGTTTCCCTTCATTCGCGTATTTGAGTATGTGGACGGGGAAAATGAGATCTTAACCAAAAAGGATGTTTAAAAAAAATCTCATAAGAAGAAGAAGAAACGTTCCTGCTGATTCAGAAGGGAACTAAATAAAAAGAAGTGAACCAGACTTGACCTGGACTTTACTCTACATCTGTATTTATCTGTCTTTCCTTTCTTAAATGCTTTCATTTTCTATTGTTTTATCCTGTCTGTCTGTCTGTCTGTCTGTCTGTCTGTCTGTCTGTCTGTCTGTCTGTCTGTCTGACTGTAGCTAGGCTTTGCTGATCTCAACATTGCAGAGTTCGCTGGTTCTGGCTCCACAGTTCGCTGCTGCATCCTGGAGGGCTATGACACCAAAAACACTCGGCAGGACAACTCTATTCTCAAGGCAGGGCAAACACACACACACACACACACACACACACACACACACAGACACACACAGATCAGCACCTACACTAACACATCTGTGTCTTTTTTACAGGTAACAATTGGGATGACTCTTCTGTCTGGGGATCCCTGCTTTAAAACGTGAGTTCCTCTTTGTTTTCTCGGACCAACCCACACATCTCTAAACACAGTGAATGTGATTGTGGTTACTTTTTGTGAGCTTCATTATGTTTTATGCATGTGGTTTTCCAATTAGGCCTCCCAGCACGGCCAAATCGGTCTCCATTGGGGACGAGGACCCCACCCTGCAGCTGGACTGTAAGGGTGAGAGCACTGATGACAAGGTTCAGCCACTAGGGAGCATCACTGAGGGACCCCGCGCCTTCAAATCCCGACAGTCATCAGTACGTAGCTCAGGTAACTGCTCAGCATTATCAGTATTGTTCCCTGTGTCTTCTCTAAATAACTGGAATTGAACAACTTTGTCTTATTTTTCTAGTTTGTCCATCAGTTATGATAACACATATCTGGATGTTATCCAAAATGATTAAAGGGTAAAGATGGCATTATTCTATCTTTTTCTTATTGTTCAATCACATAAAAAGACCAAAACTAACAATGTGTTGGAGCATCTCTCAATATTTTCTGACTTCAATACTCAGCCCCAAGCTCACTGGTTCCTACTGAAGACGTAAATCTTTAAAAACAGCTCATATTTATTTTTATTTTTATTTAAAAAAGCTCATTTTATTAATTAATCCACATTCTGTGCTCTAGTGAGTATTTCTGGCAGCAGGACAGTGTGTGTAGGATTGAGTCAAAATAAACTACAGTGTGTGTGTTCATGGTAATGAAGGAACATGTCACCTATCCTGATGAGTGACTCATAGTCATATGTTATCACTGTCCAATATTATTCACAAAAAGTACAACTAATATTGTAAAAATAAACATAAAGCGCATAAATTTGCAATAATTTAGTGGAGCTTGTGGAGAGGCGACTGGTTAGGTCCACACCTTCTAATGCTCAATGTAACAACAAAACTCTTTGGCACAGAGGAATATAGATATAAGATATACACAATACTTGTTAGATATAGTTGGTTGGTTTTTGACTTAAACTTAAAGATTATCCATGTTGCAGTGGGTATAATCATAAAAAGACACGCCCATGGCTTTACAAATGGATGATGAAAAGACCACATTAAAGGAAAAAATGAAAGGCATGAATGAAATGTCTGTCAGCTCTACAGGGTTCTAATTTGGTTCACTGAAATTACAAAAAACAAACATTCCTTATGTTCTCTTACCCGTAGTTGTATCTAACCATGCAGACAGCTTTGGTTTTTGGTATCTGTCCCTGAGATTTGTGCTCCACCTCAGTACAATGGAGGTGGAGGGACTTCAGTTTGCTGTGCTCACAGCATAGTTTTTATTGGAACCACTTTCTACCAAAGAATGAACCAGTGAACACAGTGTGTTCTGTGGTTTAGTAACTCTGCAGAATATTCACCAATAACTATATGAAGTCATTTATCGGGCAAAAATGTCAGACATTCTCTGGTTCCAACTTCTCCAATTGGAGGGTTTTGGACTGTGGCTCAGACAAAACAAGCTATTTGAAGACATCACTTTGAGCTCCTGGAAATTGTGATGCTTACAATTTTCTGACATTTAATTGTGAAATCAGAGATCAGAGATCAATGTCTCTATATCTATCCCTTGAGATAGATATAGAGATTGATCCAGACACCACATGATTTAATCTAAGGTCTAAGGGAATATTGATGAAATTACTGTATATATGCCACAAATACCAAAGTGATAACTCTGTTTTTGGTGATATCCTGCTGTCAGGTGTCAGTGTGTGTTTACTGTGTGTGTGTTTGTAGGGCTGCCTGAGGAGGGAGAGAGTGTGTCCAGCCCGGATGAGGTCTTTCACACAGGTCATTTCCGCAGCTCCAGCTATGCCAGCCAGCACAGCAAGATATCAGGTCAGAGAGCTTTCCTTCCTCATCCTCCCATCAGGGTCAGGAGCATTTACCTCCTCATGTCGAGGCCAGGGACGTGCTCTGATAGAACAGCCTCTTCGACCTGAGATTGCTGTGACCAACATGATTTATGAAAACAGTTGTCACCTGGAGGTGAATATGATCAAATTGTTGTACTGTACAACCACAACTGGGAAAAATCAGCAACTGGCCCAGGAAGTCCTGTTTTATAATAACTCACAAGGTAAATTCAGTACATTGTACATTTCCACAGCACTACTTCCATCAGTACAACAGCAGAGTGATGTCATACTCACCTTAGTTTCTGTCTTCTACTTGCTTTTCAAGCTCACTGTTAATGAAACAAAACACTTCCTGCAGAAATCTCAAATTAAAAGCCTATCATTAACGGGAGGGATAATGCCACTGTAAGCCTTTTAAAGGGGGCATAACATGATTTTTGTGATTTTCTGTTATTTATATACAGTTATAATGTCAGATGTCTATGCTAAACATGGTCAAAGCGCCCAAACCTGAGGTGAACGTATGTAGAAATGGTCCCCACAAGTCAAAAGTCAGGGCTTCAACCTTCTCTGAATGCTTTGTTTGCAAAGTTACCTCTACTTCCTCCTCGTGATGATCAGCTTTATCGTGCATGCCCACAAACAGCCATCTGTACTGTAGTCTTTGTTGTTAAGATTGTTCCACGGGTTGTTCATGTTGTCCATTCACATATTTCACATCGAATTCCAGCACAAACATGTACGGATGTATTTGAGAGGTTTCAATGTCGAGTAAACAATGAGAAAAAGTAGTGAAATCTCAGTTTGTTTACATAGCTCCTGGAAGTCGTCTGAAAAAAATAAAAAAAATTAACAACATATATAATGGTGAATGTGTACAGAAAGTGTTGATATATTGAGAATATCTTAACAGTGACAGAAAAACTGCAAGGTGGAAGTGACTGGACATAATTAGTGAATAAAAACAGCTTTTCTGTTAGTGAAGAGAAAGTGAGAGCAGCAGAGTGGTGAGTGTGACAGACTGTGGAAATGTACATTACAATTATACAATATTTCATCAACCAGGGACGGCTGTGTGTGTCTGCAGTGACTGCAGGAGCTTCTGTTCATTCACATTAGAGAGTTCAGTTATTGTTTGATAACTCATCTTCTCTCCTTCTTTAGATTTTGTTTTCATTTGTGTCCTTTCTTTTCTTTTCTTTTCCTTTTCTGCCCCCCTTTGTCATCTATTTCTTTCCTTTCCTCTTCTTTCTTTTCCTCTGCACTCTTTTCCTTTTCTCTTCTCTTTTATTTTCTCCTGTCCTCCCATCTGCCACCTTCTCGTTTCCCTTCCTTTTCTTTTTTCCTGTCCCCTTCTTTTCCTTTCCTTTTCTCTCCACTCTTTTTCTCTTCTATTTTTTCTTCCCCTCTCCCTGTCATTCTCTCATTTCTTTTGTTTTCCACTGCTCTCCTCTCAGGCTACAGCACAGGTCACTCTCGCTCCTCCAGCCTGACTGACCTAAGTCACCATAGGAACGCCTCGTCCAGCAGCAGCGCCTCATGCGGCTTCGCCCACCCGGCTCAACTGCCTCCCTCCACCCCCACAGAGCTGCACCGACAAGCAACTCCCACCAGACCAGAGAGACCTCCTCCCCCCTCTGCAGTAGCCCTGATGTCCAACAGATCCTCCAGGTAGATACACACACCTGTGCTTTTGACAAAACACACCTGCACGTTTTCCACAATGCTGCCTCATAGGTGAGATAGTCGAGTATCTCACTGTGAGGCATGTCTGGACTCCATCACACTGATACAAGTCGTGGGTTGATTCCCAGGCATGTGTAAACGTACATGCCTGAAATTCTCCAAGAATTCATCCCAGTCTGAGAGGAGGAGTGTGTGTGTGTGTATGTGTGTGTGTGTGTGTGTGTATGTGTGTGTTCTGTTGGTCACATGGAGAGGCCTCAGTCTCAAAGTCAAGCAGTACAAAAACAGGAGTGGAACAGCTTCATTGCCTGAACACATCAACTTCTGTTGTCAAGGACATACTGTAAAAATAAAGATGTGTCAGAGCATATAAATAACTGGACTAAAATACACTCACAGTATGTGATACAGTGTTTGTATTCATTCTTATTTGCATTCAGTCAGTCAAAATAACACTCAGCACCCTCACAGGTGTTTTCAATTAGTCTGGTTGATTAGGTCTCCACTCAGGTCTTAAACATCACATCTTCAAAGTTAACTGACTATAATGAATCACCATTATCACTGACTGAATCAGTAGCCTTTAGCTGTAGAGCTACTCACTGGTCATAGCTCATAGCTCAGCTGTGGTACGCAGTTCATTACTTCCTCATTCAAAACGTATAAAATTGCAAAACCCACAGAAACAATCATGATGTGATAACTGTTGCTATTAACCTTATGAACAGTGCTTGTATAGGCACTGACAGTGAAAGCAGAGATGTTTGGGTAAATCAGGGTTTGCATTCCCCCTCCGACAGATGGAGGTAGTCTGTGTGAATGTTATATGTGAAGTGCGACCGCAGTAATGAAGACTGGGCTACTTCTTCCTGCAACCTGCGTTCGTCCATGGTAGTACGTGTGATTGAACAGTGAACTAATCACATAGTAACTACAAAACCATTGAAATCAGCAAGGTGATTCCACTAGAAACTATTCACCCAACTATGAGTCCTAATACAAAAATGTTTTCTTATTGTCAACAAATTTCACGAAAAGACCCAAACCCACAATGTGTTGGTCCGTCTCTCAATATTTTCTGACTTTACTAAACTGTCTTTGGCTCTCAGCCTCAAGCCCACTGGTTCCTACTGAAGTAAATCTTAAATCTTAAATACATAGTTTCATTTTTAACTAACGCTCAGTAATTTACTAAAGCAGCTGGGCACTGTGGTTTTTTAACAAATGTAACTCAAACAGGAGGAAATAGTACATTTGTTGGGGACTATTTTCCTCACATTCTGTGCTCTTGTGAGTATTTCTGGCAGCAGGACGGTGTGTGTGGGATTGAGTCAAAATAAACTATAGTGTGTGTTCATGGTAATAAAGGAACATGTCACCCAGTGCAACAGTGTGACTCATTGATGTGTTTTTAATAGTTTTTGGACAACAATGGAGCTCTATGACACAGAGGAATAAGATATATCAGGCTTTGATACACACACAAAACTTGTTAGTAGATCAATTCGTTGTTGTTTTGGGTCAGACAATAAGAAAAATATAAAATATCACCAAATCTTAAGGGGATGATTGGTGCTGCTGTGTTTTCAGATATGAATCTTCTTTGTCTTGACCAACAACAGGAGGAAAAAGGACACTGTGGAGAGGCAGCCCAGCTGTGTGGACGACACCCGCATCGATGCTGATGACATTGTGGAGAAGATTGTTCAGAGCCAGAACTTTTCTGACAGCAGCAACAATGAAGGTTGGATAGAGTTTCAGCTTACGGGATTGAAGTTCAGTAGAACTTTTGAGTCTCGCTGTAGTAACTTTTCTTCTGCTTCCTTGTTCCCTTTAGACAGCAACTTGAGATTGTTTGTCAGCAAAGACGGGACCACAGCCCTCAGTGGGACACAGCTCGCCAACAGGTACACTGTAGTCTATTTTCTTGATCTTTTTGTAACTTTTGACCAATCCAGTGTCTCATCTACATGATCATGTGTTTCTGTTTTCCCAGAGTGACACCTGGTATCTTTGAAGCAGTGGTCATTGAGACTCACTGAGAGATGCACTGTTTCATCTCCAGCCTGGTCAACAGGTTAATGGTTCTATGACATCTGATTGTCCATGACTGTGTATGTGCATACCTGTCTTCAGTGCACACAGCTTGATATAAGACTACTATGATATATTGAGCCTATATAGTATATTTAATCAGGTGGCGGGAGGTGTGTAACACATGATTACCATATTTTCTCAAATAGTGGACAGGGCATTTTTTAGCCTATATAAAGAGAGAATCAGGCTTTTATTTGTAAGTTGACCAGTTTTATAAGTACATACCACAAGAAAATATTCTGATCTGCTCTTGTTTCCCATATTAACTAGCAGTTCCTGTTGTTTGCTGCTAATGCAAATTCAACATATCCTCTATCTGTTTCACATTGCCTCCAGAGCAGTCCAATGGGAAGCTTTTATTGTGGAACCCACAGGAAGTGTTGGATTATATTCGCAGTAGCTGAACGTTGGCAAAGTGCATTGACAAATGTTTTTATACTCATGTACAGGTTAGTAATTAATGCTCTAAAATGATAATGTATGTGCACCAATTACCAGGTTCTTCTCTCTCATTAATGTCAAGTTATGCCATAAACAGCAGGAACTAAAGGTTGTTGTGGCTACTACATGTCAGTAATACTGGCCAGCTTTGGCAGCTATCAATTTGGTGCATAATGCAGTGCAAAAGAAACACTAAAAGTTGACAGGAAAATCTAATCTAAATGAGCCGTTATGTTCCCTTAAGTCATGTGCATACATTTTTCATTTGAGAGCATTCATTACTAATTTGTGTGCACAAGTTAGTATTTTCCCTCCTTAGACTAGTATTTCTGTTAAAAACAGATACTAGTAATTTAGTTTTTCACTTTTTTTCTGGGCTGTTATTTGAGTGCCTGGTGCTATTTGAGAATTTACAGTAATCCAATAATCATTTTCTTTACATTGGGTGTGTCTCAAACTAGTATCTTGTTCAGTAGGTCGTCATTTTCGACCAAGATCCCCTAGAAAATGTATAGAATGATTTGCAAAAAGCAGTGAACATCTTTGTTTCCTGTTCTCATTGATTGGATGTGACATCATTACACTACCAGTGTTATAGAGAGTAAAAGGCCTTGTTCACAAAACACATTTTGACATGTGACAGCAGGAAAAGCACAGGTGTAAATAATAAAATGAGTGATGGCTGAATTCCATTTAGCTGCTTCAGTTTCAGGGTCCTGGTATTGTTCATGCTGGCTCACTGTTACACTGTCATGATTTACTGGGACACTTGAAAAAGGGCAGAGACATTGTTAATGTGCTTTTCCTACTGTGACAAGTCTCAATGTTTTCTGTGAAACAGGTCTATGAAAGTCATTTGTTGTCTCGCTTATTTTTTTCATATTTGTCATGTTTTTCATGCAGAAAACAAAAAGTCTTTTGTTGTCAACAATTGCAGAGTGACAGTCTACTCACCACTGAACTGTCCACCTGAACTGCCATTTACAGCAGGTTATACAGCTGTAGCTACAGTAATAAAGGCAGTAATTATTAAGTTTGATATAGCAGTGTCAGTTAGCAAGCATTGATAATAATAGCATTTTTTAATGAGTGACGCACCTAAATCAAACTTCTCCATAATTAATTAGATTATCTTTAGCTGTGCTTTCCATGTAATGACACATGCGAACACGAGCTAAGTTTCCATTCAAATGTAGCGCAAATTTTAAGTGAAATTCCAGAAAATCTGCAAAAGAAAATGCAAATGAAAACATGTTTCCATCCACTACTGTTATGTGAGTATTAAGAATTGGGCTCATTAAAATAAACAGTTGGTGCCATTAAACCATTGCAGAAGAGGAGGGCGAAATCATTAAAGACTGCCAATCAAAGCTCAAATAATGGAAAATCATGTAGAAAACATGATGGAAATATGACATTTTTGTTCCGTGTATTCTTTTGAGGAACACAGATCTGACTTTATTTAGAATTTCCACCACATTTTTACATGCAAATTGAAAATGTGCATAAAACATGATGATGGAGACACACTTACAGTATACTTGTACAAACATACAAGATCCTACACCATACTTTATTTAAAATATATTGTAAGCATTGTTACAACTACAGGTGTAGATACTGTATGTTGCTGATGTGACATTGTTGTCCTGTGCTGCCTTAAAACTGTGTGACATGTCACTGACTGATCAGGGTCCCAGTGTTCAATTAATCAGTGACTTAATCAGAAATCTATTTGCTGTGTAGGGATTCACTACATACTGAACAAGGGACCAGTCTGAAACACACCCACTGAAACTTCAATGAGTGCTAATTGCACAAATTACTTGAACAATACCCTGAAAATTGTAGTGCAACACTGAACTGATGATGCATTGGGGAGGTCCTTGTCAACTTAGTTTACCACGAGGAAGTGGACCTGATCAGCTGACAAAATACAACAATGTACCAGGTTAATTTCAATATAACTTGGATTTCTCTGTCATAATATATCTAATCAAAGGTAACAGCCTACATGCAGTGATGAACATCATGTTCAGGCTGCTAACAGGACTGATGACCACTTGGATAAAACTCCTGGTAAATATGACTTCATCAGATAATTTAACGAGCTGACAAGGACCCAACTAATGCGAGAGCCATCAATGGCTCTCATGGAGGGCAGACGCTCTGCAGAAAGACTGAAACTGGAACAGAAACTTAAATCCTTTTATTATCTTTTCATGTTATTTGATCACTGTATATACGTACTTATATATTATACTATTTTGCACACATGTACTTTCTGAGGAGGATTGTTAGAAACCACTAAAATGGAGATACATGGTTTTCTGAAATGACTTAAACACTTTTTTAAAAATTTCTTTATTTTTTTCTGTTACATTTCAATGCTTGAGCTCTTGTTAAAGGACAAAATGTCATTTGGTGAATCTGTCAAAGGCTGCAACAAAGTCTGCATTCATATGGCTGGCCATATGTAATCATCCATCCTGTGCACTTACTAAGCACTTATTCACTCTTTGGATTTGAATTCTCTTGTAAACTAATCAAGAATGTGAGATTTTGTGGTGATGTACTTGCTTACCTGAACTCTATTTGCTATTCACCCTGCAGTTTTTTAAACTTTGGTCAGACTAACTCATCCCTGTCACAACCTTTCATATACATTACAGTAAGTACACATAGATTGGTCGAACCCAGAATGCAGGTTCATGAGCGTTAAAAGCATGTTACATTGCAACAGGCTGGATAGAAAGGTTACTTAAAACTGCATTCATTATTTTTTAGGGAAGCAGAACAAGCTGTAAACACAACATTGACATGTTATCACGTTTATAAAGTTATTATAAGGAACATGTTAGCATTCATCATATAAAGTTGAGTCTTTGGCCTCCTGGTAAATGTATGTAATTTTAGCTCAGTTTTTGGTTTCCACCAACTCCTGAGGGAAATAGCTAAAGCGTTAGCTGCTAAATGCTCCACTATGCTCACCAGCTAGTCAAAGCTAACTTTGCCTGTCTGCCATTTGGTGCTGGGCAGGTAGGGCACATTAGGTTTATCAGAGCTTTTTCACTGAATACTGCTGCCTGCTACAGCCACAAACATGGTTGATGGGCTGGAAACCCAAAGCAATGAGCAAAAAGAGGGAAACTGCAGAGATGGGTGATAGTTGTCTGTTGATCTGTCACTACAACTGACCCCTTTCATATTACACATAGTCATTTGATTTGTTGTTGATGTATACATTTTTTTTTTTTTTTACTGTTGATTCAGTTTGAATCTACAGCTTGTGTTATTTTGGAGAATCTCTGTATTGGCAGATGGATCACTGATTGTTGATCAGTTGACTGCTGCTGGACCAAATAGTTTCAGGGTATTTATTTAAGTCGGTCAACCAACTCATTTATCAATGAGAGAGGCTCATATTAATGGACCTGACCAGATGAATACTAGCCTCCTGCCCTGCTTACATTCTGGCTTCACAGTTACCGCACAGCAGTTACCAAAAAGACGAACTGGAGAACTCATTGCACTTTGTAGTATTAGCAGTTTTTGTTCTGTGAGGATGCTGCAGTATAGCCTACTGTAGGGTTGTAATTCAAAATCACAGTTGACATGTGTAAACTCTATCCCTGTCACTTTGTGTAGAGGGCTAACAGTGATACTGTGGCCCTGATGCTGTGAGGTCAGACCCACAGCTGCAGCAGCACAAAGCCCCTGTTGTATCAGAACTGACAATATACAATGGATCCTCACTGTGTGTTCGTGTGTCTGCTGTATGTGAATGTTAATGTTGATACTGTATATGTGTCAGTGAGTGTGCTGTATGCATGCAGGTCATGCATATTCAACTATCAGAGAATGGAAAGCTTCCTTCTAATCTTTGCTCTGCTCCTTCAAACCCTGGTTACTACTGGGTAAATACTGCATAGATACTGCATTAGTACCAGGATCAATTGTAGGTAAATACTGGTGAACACTAGGGATACTGGGGATAACTTTGCAACTGCTGTTTATGCATCACAAGGGATTCTAGCCACAACAGTTTTCCATTGCCATCCACCCTAAAACACAAAAACTAGGAATGCATACTGTACATACAGTGCCTATAAAAAGTATTGTCATTTCTATATCTTTCTGATCCTCTCTTCCAATAGCTGTCTATATTTATCACTTCATGATTATATAAGGTTATATTCTATATGTACATGGGCTCAGTGCTTCTTTGTACATATGGAAAATACTGTACATGGTGGAGACATCATTACATGTGTAACCTTCCAATCTATTTACTTTACTTTAAGACCAGCAGGCTGGTCTACAGATTTGTACAGAATTGTCTGTAAAAGCAAATACTGTATGGTGAAATGGGAGTGAAAGGATAAAGTCATTATTTAACATTGAAGGGCGTGCTCATTAGAGAATACTTACAGTAAAGGGAACGTTTGTGTTGGTGAATTGTTGTGTACTGTGATTTGTTCTGGAAAACCTTTTTCCCTCCTTTGTACTTGACAGTGTAACCTGTGACGTTATTAATGACTTTTATTCAACTCAATGCTTTTCTGTATGTGGTGAAAGGGTTTTTTTTTTCTTTCCTAATCATTGCATAATTAGATTGGCATTTTATTGCATTTGTAGCTGTGACATGGATTTGATTTGCAAAGGAAGGAGGTTTTGGTAAAGAGACTATATAGAAACTACTCTAACTTTTGTAATTTATTAAATTCAGTTTGTACCTATACTTGTCAAATTAATATATGAAATATATAAAACACTTCTCTTAGCATAAATATATCAAATAAACACCATTCTGTCTACATTTTAGGTATACTTTTGTTTTAGTTAACTTGTGAATGGAATTCTTTTTTCAAATACAAATATTTTCTCTCCTTTTATTAAAAGGTCAGGAAATACATGTAAAAGTCACATCAAGAGTTGAGATGATCTGTCCTATTAATAACTGTGTGTAAACAAAGGAGCAATGAATTCTGAATTATTTGCATTAACATGCATACCAAATAAAATTGCAAAGAATTATCATCATTCTGTGTTTAATGTGGATTTATTTAAGACAACACATCATTATGTAATCAAATAAACTGCAAATTGTTGGAGGTTGTGAATTTATTCAATAAAGAGGCATAACAGATCATACCAGAGATCTCATAATAATAATAATTAATGTCAAGTAAACAATATCAGGTCATAACTTGTGATTGTGATAACATAAATATGTTGTACCACTGTAGAGGAAATGTCAGTGTGTGACCAAATATGGTGAAAGTTGGCAGTAATGACAATTTTAGGTATAACGTTTATGTTCTTCCGCTTGTGTAAGGGCCATTTCACATGGTTGTTGATTCTTATCAATAAAGTAACTGCTATTGTCATAAGTGATATATAATCAATACTGTAGAATGATTGCAATATATTACTGGATCAAAGATATAGAACATCATTTTGGTAGTATATAAAGTATATGAATAGAAAAAAGTACAAACTGCAAAGGACAAACACTGAAACAACAAACTGTCATGAAGGAGTCATGAACTTCAACATGACATCTGTGCAGTTTTTAATTCCAAATATTATGATCAGTATATATAATGGGACACTGCCAGTTGATTAAAGTCAGTACATTTACTCAAATACTGTAATTCCATACATTTGTAGGTACTTGTACTTTACTTGAGTATTTTCATTTGATACTACTTTATACTCCTACTTCACTACATTTCAGAGGGAAATTGTGTTCTTTGTCTCCACTGCAGTTATTTAATAACTATAGTTACTAGTTGCTTTTCAGATTCAAAAGGTAACATAAAATATATGATCAGGTTAAACTACCCAACAGTGTATAAAGCAGTTAAAACAGGCTCCATCTTGACCAACTACAACATTATACTGTTTACGTGTTAATGCATTAACAATAATAAGAGTAACAGAGAGTTTTGCTTGTAATCGAGTATCTTTATAGTGTTATATTGCTACTTTCAAATAAATGATCAGAATACTTCTTCCTCCTCTGGATACTGTACATGATGTGGTAGTGGCTTCAGTTCGCAGATTTACCAGCAGACGGCAGCAGAGACCCTCTGATGTATTTTGTCAGCCGGATTTATCACCAGGAAGAAGAACAGCAGGAAACGTCAGCAAACAATACCTGTCAGAAATGGTAAGAAAGATAAGCTGATTACACTTAAACAGGTGAAATAAAGGCAGCTATTTGAAGCTATAACTCATTAAAGCTGACGACGGCTAACGCATAGTTAGTGGAACACATTTTCACATGTTAGAGACATTCAAGTTAACGTTAGCTTACATTTTGGTAGTTTGCGCTACTTAAATTGTTTATAATGACAACATATTTTCGTTTTTTTATCTCTAAAACTGATTTGTCAACTTCACCAACTGTACAAAGTCCGTAAACAACTCAAGACCTTCACGACTCAGTCAACTTTACAACAGCTTATCAACGCCAGTCAGTCATGTAAACCAAGAGGTTTCATAGAAATTATCCGGATAATTATGTAGATTATTCTACGCCGAATTTACAAAGAAGCACTGTTCATTCATAAATGAAATGTATCTGAGGTTGTGCTACATGCGTATGTTGGCAAATAAGCGACCCCGCTTTTAATCTTCAGATATTTGAATGGAGTTTGGCGTGGCTCTCTATACGAAGACTGAAACGTGAGAGCTGTGCTGTCACTACAGTTAGGTCCCCTGTCCAACCGCTTACTCAGTAAAACACTGAGTGGATGAAGATGTTTCAGCTCAGCCACGTGTACTCTTCAGACAGAAGCAGAGCCTGTGCTATTTGAGAAATGGGACTTTATGCTGCCTAGAAATTTTATACCAAAAATAATTATATAAGCAAGGTTTGTTCATTTAAAGGGGCACTCCACCAATTTTACACATAAAGGTCAGTTTACGAATCATGAGGACTACTACTCAGTCTGTGAAAACAGTTGTGTCATGTTTTTTGCGGTTATGGAAGAGCTTTCTAAAGTCTGAGAAAATGACCCTGATGATGTCATGAACATGGAGGTTGAACGATTTTATTTAACAGGCAGGGAAGGTAAAATAAAACCGAGTTGCATGATGGTAAATGTAGGACCCAGCATTTTTGAAGTTTGACTCATACTAGGGACTAAATGCCTCTTTTTAAATCAGTTCCACACCTTTACTGTCCCCCAACTTTATGGAAGTGCAGTACTGCAATATATCACCAAAGTATTCCTTTAAGTCAAACTCTTTTATCTTGCAAGAAGCACTTTTGTCCCCAAATCATTCACAATTAGGTCTTGAGAAAATTTGGGCAAATTTTTTTACATATCAGCCACCAAGTGCTTTCTGCTCAGTTGGTGTTTCTGTGTTTTCAGGCTACAGGCGTGGATCAAGCAGCTGGCATGAGTCTTGTCATCTTCAGCCTCCTGCTGTTTACATACTATTCTGTCTGGGTCATTGTCCTGGTAGGTGCTGCTTCTGTCCCCAAAATCCCATTTGGGGACCATCACTCTAATGTTCAGATCAACACAAAGCTTATTTCAGGGTGTTTCAGACCTTGAACTTTGTCTCCCAAACTCTTTCTGCTATGTCCACACACTATAGTTCATCAAACAACCAGAAGAAGGAGGCTGTTACTTAAAGTTTGCATCACTCCTGGTCCTGTTGCATATGTGTGTCTGTCAACAGGACACACTGACTGGAATTTCAATGTAAGCAAACCTTTTAAATGAAATATACAGTATGATGTGGTATTTTGCCCTTTTCCAGCCTTTCGTGGACAGTGATCATGTACTGCACAAGTATTTTCTTCCCCGGGAGTACTCAGTCATTATTCCTGGCATTGCAGCAGTAATACTGCTCCTCTGTATAGGTGAGTAGACTATCAGAACCCTAAAGCACAGCACACACACACCCCACTATTCACACTTATACTTTAAATTTTCTACATATGAAATTAAATGAGGTGTGAGAACGTGTCATTTCTACTTCAAAGTTAATACCATACTTGTCTTCTCCAAAGGGGCCTTCACTGCAGTTATCATGTGGAAGAATCGCAAGCCAAAGAAAGTGGACTAATCAAGATGTTAGAGTGACTGCTGTGGATTTAAGTATGTAAAATTAGCCGTGATGCTATTCTGTCATTACTAAAACCCTTTCTGGTGGCCCGACACACCAAAATCATTCCTCCTTTCTCTGATAATGTCTCCTGAATGCCTCCAGCTGACGTTCATGCTTACAAAGTTCTATTTGTTAAAAAAAAGGTCTCCTGAGATTTATTTTGTATACACATAGCGACTTTAAATTTGTCCAAATGTTTTGAGAATGCTCAGTAATCACAGTTATCTGTTGGGCAGTGTTTAGATCAGATACTGTCCACTCTCTACAAGAGGAAAGAACACAGTGTTACTAGAAAGTTGTTTAGGGTTTACAACATTGTGAGGTCATATAAATATCTCTTGAGATAGAGTAAATAATTCCTCAGACCATCTATTTCAAAGGGGGAACCCCCTTAGATGACACATCCCCCTTCCAAGAGATGTTTTTGGAAAAACCCAAACATGCTTGACATGCTTGACATGCTTGATAATGATTTAATCTATTTCTGCACTAATGACATCAAGATGGGCTTCCCACGCATTTTGAATCATCAGGAATTTGTTTTTCACAGTGGCATGTTACATGAGCCGTCAGAAGCTCCTGCAGGTTGAACTGGGCTTCCTGAACACTTTTAGGGCGAATTAACTCACCACAAACTGAATTGAGGAAACTCGTTAGCCTAGCAACATTAAAGGATTGGTCCACAGTTTCTCAAGTCTGTCTTTAAACAACAGTCAGGTGTCCATATGAACAGTGAAAGAGGTTTTCCTCGCTGTAATCATTCCTCCTGTTCATACTGGATATTAAAAGATCCCCTTCAAATGTGCTTTCAATGGAAGTGATGGAAGCCAAAATCCACAGTGTGTCCACACAGTCATTTTGTGCAAAAATGCATTGAAGCTTCTATGAGGCTTCAGCAGTCTGAGTTAGTCATATCAAGTGGATATTGGCCACATTTACAGTCTTTTTAGCATCAAATTCCCTCTTTGTGTTTCCTCAGACAGTGTTTCCCTGTTGAGCTGTGGTGGAAGTATAGTAACAAAAAGAGGGACTTTGGCACTAAAAAGACTGTAACATTGAAAGATATCTACTTGATTTGACTCAATTGGACACTGAAGCTTCATATTAGCTTCAGATAAACTTTTAAATGCATTTTTGCACAGAAGGAGGACTGTGGATTTTGTCCCCCTTCACTTACATTGTAAGTGCATTATGAAGGGATCTTCTAATGGTCAGTATAAACAGGAGGAATTGTGCCTGTCTTTTAAAAACAACCCATAATGCAACACTCTGTAGGAGTTGGCACCCTCCTACTTCTTAAAGAATATGTAATGATGGGAATGTGTAAATGTCCAGTCCTCAAACTTAATAAATCCCCCACTATTTTCAACATAAGTTCCAGAAAAAAACTGTCTTATATTTGGGGTTATGTGGTAATTGATAGCAACACAGCAGGAAGGAAGGAGGTGAATATGTGTCACTGTGTGAACAAACGTCAGAATTCCGACCTCAATGAAAGTAGCATGGCTCTTACATTCTGTCTATACTGTGACCTACTGTATGGGAGTCTATTTTAGTACTGTGTGAAAGTGTGAATTATGTTAATTGTGAATGGTTTTGGATGCAAACAAGCATTTTGTGTGCAGTCTGTGGCATAAAGTAAGGCTTACTCTGTTGAATAAAATATTCATGCTGGGAAACATGTTGTGTTTATTGAATTACAAATGTTCAATTTATCTTCATATTTGCAGCTGTAGTGTTCAGTAGCTGCAGTAGTTGTAACAGCTATAGTGATGGGGGTAATGACAATAGCTACGAATACCTACAGACAAGCGTCTTCTTCCGGTGTTATACTGCTGCCCCCTGTATTCAATTGGGGAAAAACCACAGCTGAAACACTACTTGGATAATATTTATTATTTATTTTAATCCAGCATATTACCAATAAACGTGGCCATTGTGGCTCTATGGGTCATGCTAACTTGCACTTGCCTGCTCCATTATAGAGATTCAGGGAAATGAGGACTCACTGAAAACAACATAAGCTTCAGTTGTCTAAATTAGTCAAATCAGGTAGATATTTTTGATGCTAAAAAAACTGTAAATGTGGCAGATATCCACTTCATATGACTAACTACTGAAACCTCAATTAAGCTTCAGATAATGGACATGTGGATTTTGGCCCCCATCACTTACATTGAAAGCATGTTTGAAGGGGATCTTATAGTAGCCAGTATGAACAGGAGGAATGATTACAGCAAGGAAAACATCTTACACTGTTCATATGGACAACTTGTACCATACACCAAATGCATTCTGCTTTCTGCTGCTGCCACCGACCTCTGCAGTCGTGTTTACACTGAAAATTATGGCAGTGGCAGCAACCACTCACTGTCAGAAAAAACCTTTTGTAAAGGTCATGTCTCCATCCTGTTCCCTTGTTTGTTCTCTACTCCAAACATAGGATGATAGGATGAAGGGTAAACTCCACTTATCTGTCTGCTGTCTCCTTGTTTGCTCTCTTCATGGGTTTCCTGATGTGATGTGATGCAACAAGAAGTTTTTTCACAGACACTGTTTTCTGTTTCTGTTGATGACATGCTTTACATAAAATCTACAAAGTAGATCTGCAAAACATGTTTCATTCAGGATGCTGGAAAAGGAGACAAGTTACAGACCAGGACAGAGCACAAACTGTACATTTCCATTAGATGCATAGTAGCAAATAGAGCATCTGACTTTTAAGAAGGGCATCAAGGATCATAATATGGTTAATCTCTATTTGAACTATCCCAAAAAATGACCATTTAGCCTCAGTCTTGTGTAAGTTATACAAATACAATATTTAGGAATTGTGAGAATTGAAGGTTAATCTGGCAGGAATTTCTGAATTTACACATCAATAAGGACACCTGGGTAATGTAGTATCTGTCTGGAGGGTTTACCAGAGAAGCAAGAGGAACATTTTTCTTTCTTCACAAAATGATATATGGAAAGGTATGTGCTGGAAAAGTAAAAGGGATGAAGCTACCTTTATTTGTGTGATTTGAGCCTGTCCTGTTGGTTGGCCATTCTGGAAAGAAGAAATTAAAGGGGAACTTCCCTGATTTTACACATCAGCGTGTGTTTCCAGGTGTTGGGGAGTGCTACTGCATATGTGTAAAAAGTAGTCTAAAGCCTTTTGTGTCTCCAAAGGGAGCTGTGTGAAATCTGATAAATTGCCCCAAGTGATGTCACTTGAGTCAGCATCGGTTGGGGCTGATGACTACAAGTTTGAAAATGAATCAAATCTGCGGGTGGGAAGTAGAGCCTGACTGATATATTGGTCAGCTGATATTATATATATTACTATATATATAGTTCTATTTCTGTTATTTTATTTATAGTTATTTATAATTATTAAATTGCCAGTGAAGTTCATTGTTTCAGTGCACTGATGTCAATTAGGACAATAGAGTTTATTGTTAAACTGTAAAGCATCCTGCCTCCATTACATTACTCTGTGTGTGAGTGGGCTCTTGTATTTAGAGTAAAGTCATGAATCATTTTTTAAATGTTGGACTGGTGCTGTGATAATGGACTTCAGCAGTGGTTTTTTGTGGTTCTGTGTTGTTAGGCTTTTTTGATTGTGTCTTTTCTGTTTTTTTTTTTTTTTTTATTGAATTCCTCTTTCTCTTGAAAAACCTTTAACACCCACAGAAGAGACGAGTGTTTTGATTGACTCTAGGGTTGTTTGGGCTATAAAATGTCAAAAAATGAGGAAAAATGACTATCACTGTTTCCTAAAGCCCGAGGTGACATCCTCAAATGTCTTCTTTTGTCCCGACCAACAGTCCACAACACAAAGATATTCAGTTTATATCACAGAAGGCTGAATAAACTAGAAGATATTCACATTTGAGAAACTGTAATCAGAGAATGTGGACATTTTCTCTTGAGAAATTACTCAAACTGATTAAACTATTATGAAAAACATAGTTGATTAAATTTTCTGTTGATCGACTAATTGATTAATCGTTGCAGCTCTAAATGACTCAGCAGGTAGAGCACTGGGATCAGCACGGAAAAAAATCCATCATGTGAGGATTTGGGATTCCACACTTATACACAGCTGCATGTGTCCTGTTTCAGATGATGCTTCTGGCATGTGGGGTTTCTGTGAACATGTAAATTGTAACACAGTTGATTACAGAGCTGTTCGATTGTTTCTGGGAGTTCATACGTTTTGGCCATCACTGGTGATTATATAATCACAAGTCTGACTTAGCTTTGGATCAGACCTGTGAATATGCCTGGACTTTATTTTGTATGATGCCTGCAGCCAACACATGCAAATAAATTGCTTGCTAGGTAGCTTGCTGAGCAGAGGGAAGGTACAATTGCCTCCACAATTATGTTGTTTAGTCTTTTTCTCTCTGTGTCTTTCTCTGTCTCCCTGTTGTTGTGCATCCCTACACTACCCTGGTGCCCCTAGTGTTTGCCTATACTACCAGCTGTTGGCTCTGGGGGACCCACAGCTAATTTATACCCCAGAAATGTTTGCTTTCTTGTTGGATAGTTACAAATATACTTGAGTTGTGTTTTAGGAATTTTATCTTTTTTGTGGCAGACTGTATTTATAGAGAGAAGGGAGAAGAGACAAAGTTCTCAGTTTACTGTGTGATGTTCTTGTGTTTTCTGACAAATGTTGTTTCATCTCTGTAATAGTATTTTTACCCCTACAAGGATATTGGATGGAGCATAATCTCATGAGCAAATCATCATCTTCTTTCACTGGAGCACTGATAGCTGGAGAGCAACTAGCATTCATCAGATGACTGCATGAGTCAGCAGGGTTTATACTCTTTGGTTACGTTCATCATCCTAACAAACATTGAATGTATTTTTTTTTAGTTAATTAATGCATTAATAATAATTTGCTAGTCCTTTGAGTTTTTTATTCTCATAATTGCCAGCTAATTACTGCATTTGTGTGACGTAAACCTTACAGAGTCAAATGGTCCTATGCGTGGCGCAGTGCGCGCGGCTGGCTGGTCAGTCGGTGACAGCGTGTGGGTGTGATCTGAACCGCAGGGTGAGCCAGGCTCTACTCCGTATCATCACACTGTAGGCTGACATGTGATACACAGTGTCACACACACACACACACACACACACACACACACACGCTGTCACATACAGACTGATACGGACAGACCGAGCCCGTCGGCTGCGCATCGACCTCTGCTCTGCTCTGCGTCCACGCGCCACACTGAGGCAAGTAAAACGCATTTATCTGAGGATGTCAGCCTCTATATTTAATACTGCATTTTATGAATAGTAGTTAATTTGCAGCTTGGTTAGTGTTTTTTTCATGTTGGCATATCTTCTGTGTTCTCTGTCACTGCTACAGAGAAGAGAGGTAATGAACTTTATAGCGATACATCCTTTAATATCCTCCTTAATCTCAGAGAATTCTCTCAACATGCTGATACTGAGTGTCAATAGTCAATAGGTTCATATACGGTGTCACAGTGTGCGATGTCATTGTCGGACAGCAGAATCAGGTTTTGTTATCCGCACTGACTAAGCACTTTGATAATCCTCATCAGCTATAGGAGGCACTTCACCAAACATATGTAGGCTCCCATATACAGCTGCAAATACCTTTCTGAAACAATCACAATGAGCTGGTCTTTCATTAATGCATCCAGTACAGCAATTCATTGTGAAATAGCTCCTGCAACACATACTGTAACTCTATAAGTGGTTAAACCATGACATGCAGCCAGTCATCATAGGGCAAGAAATAAACTCTTAAATTAAAAAAAGTGAATTATTTGTCATGTACAACTCCAATGTTTCACCCAAAGTATGGGGGTGAGTAAAAGTGAATTTAGAGGCTTGACCCTACATTAAAGACAGCCTCTATGCTTGTTGTGAACAAGCTGCATACTCCGCGTTACTGGTTTGACATGTATGCCATGTGAAAGGTATGGCTGCTGTTGACCGGACAACATGTTATTGGACCCAATGTCAAATTGTCAGGCTGAAAAAAAAGATACAAATGTCACATTTTATCTCCAATTTCTCTATTTGCAAAAATCATGACATCATGTGTACAAGTTTTCCCTCACTTGGCTGGTCCTTCTGAAATAACTGTGATGTCTGCTGTCTATAAGGTTGCCTAATATTCTGCAAGTACCACCCATTTAAATGATGGGCCAATTCATGAAGTCTATTAATGACATATTGAATCAGAGTTGATTTTATGGTTCTCCTGTTTGTTTATAAAGCCCTAAATGGGCTGCCCCCCCCCACCCCCCCCCCCCAATATCGCAGACCTTCTAACCCCTTATTCTACCTCCAGGTCCCTCGGGTCGGATAACTTGGGGCTCCTGGCTGTCCCGTGATCTAAACTTAAGCTCAGGGGTGACCATGCCTTTGTGGTTGCAGCCTCTAGACTGTGGAAGAGCAGTCCCCACTCTATCAGATCTGTGTGGGTTGTTTTTAAATGTGCTTTATAAATACATTTGACTTTGACTTTGACTTTGACTTTGACTTTGACGTAAAGCGAAGAGCCCAGGTTTACTCCACATCCTTTGGGTCTACCTAACTTGATTGAGCTCAAGTTATGTAGACTGGAATAAAAGTTCCGATGGTGCACTATTGCATCTTATTATTATATTGGGGAAATCATTACGGTTACTTGGGAGGACACTAAATAGACTACAGTCAGGCTTTAGTTCTCTGTGGAGTAGTGCTGCCAACAGAGTGTGCATACATGCATGACTAACAAGGTGGATCTTTCTGCAGGAATTTCCCTATCATCACAGGTGGGCACACACCTGGGAGGTCATCTGAATTACAGGGAATGCAGGGAATACAGTGGAGACTTTGGGAGAAACTATAGATTGAGACAAGAGATAGCCATGTGGAACCATACCAGAGGCATTTTGAGGGAACACTTCCAGCTCTATTAGTCATAGTGCTGTCATAATTTTTGACCTAGGACAATATTGTGTGTTATGACCTCATATGATGGCAGGGGAGTAACAGTGAGATTGTGGGACTTCAGTTTTGTCACAGCAGAAATGCCTCCCTAGCATTGGCTTGAATTACACAAGCTAACAAAGGACAAACTGTCACACATACTGTTTATAACCTTTGTAAAATCAATGATAGATATATTACGAACATAATAACTATCAAGTATAAAGCATTGTGTGGAAATAATTATTTTCTAAAGGCACAGAAACTTCCTGCAGCAAGTGCCCACTTGTCCAAGCTCTGTCTGGCTAAATGTTTTCATAATAATGCTATTAATATTAAGAATAAGGCTGTTACAGAACACATTTTGCATGTGCCACCAGAGTGGCACTTACAGTGGCTATAATCAATATTTTCATTTTAACAATGAATCCCATTTCACATTTGTATGTGAAATGGGTCACTTGTAGTGACAAACCCACAGAGAATTATTAACCAACTCTGCAGTTCCCCTGCAATCAATCAATCATGCAGGATGACAGAGATGTACTGGGTGGCAAAAAGTGGTGATGCAACATGTGAATGATGATGAACAGTCATGATGAATAGTGACTGAATAGTCAATATCACTCTGCTTTTAGCTCTGTTGTTTCCACCAGCTCCTAAGGGGAAATATCTGGACTTTTAGCTGCTAAATGCTCTGCTATGTTCATATAATTAAACATTAGAAAAGTTACAGGCCATAAAACCAAAACAATAAACTAAAAAGCTCTGTAGAGCTGAAGGGAACTGCAGAGATGGTGAATATTCTCTGTGAGTGACACTCTTCACATCAAAAATATTGATTCATGCAGCTTTAAATTTAGCACTTAAACTTTAACTTCAAACTGGAGGTGTTGAGTTCCATGATCACCGTCTCAATGTACATGTGTATATATCTTTTAACATGTCACATATAAACTGGTAGATGCATATTATTATAGACAACTTTTGTCAACCCTAGTGTGTCTAGGCGTGTGTGAGTGTTTTCAACTTACATTTTAACATAAGAAGTATAGAAGTCAACTTTTCTAAATTCTGCTTTAATGACACAAGTCAGCGTTGACAACAGAATGATTGTAATTGAAAATTTTCTCCAGCATCAGGTGTCTTAAATCATGATTTTACTTGTTTCTGAAATAATGACACTGCCTATCTGCACTGCCCTCTTAAAGATGTGATGTGTTCAAACCCCTGCAGACTGAACCCTCAAGCGGGCCATCAAACAGGGTCACATAAGGTTATGATCAGACAGAAAGCCTTTGTTTCATGGCCAAATGCAAAGGGAAGCTGTGAGCGTCGCTAGTAACAGAGAGAAGAGCTCAAAAGCTGCAAGGAGCATCACATCATGCTTGTTGCTATGGAACTACCCAATGGCATAGCTGGTTAATTTACAAAAGGGGTTAATCTGCTGATGTGATTACTGTGGCAGCTGAAGAAGTGGAGGTTGAGTTTTAAGGTGGACATGAGCTCTGGTTGTTCATCAATCATATCAGTAATGACTAACATAATTATAATTAAATGGGAATTACCATCAGTATAAGAGGAAATAGATACATTTTGACATATTGATTATTTTTTTCAAATCAGCTTCTTCAAGATTTATAAAATTTGGACATACATCAAATGCAGAGTTTTTGCAATATAAAAGGGACTACTGTTGTAATGTAATGCACACAAAGCAGAAGTAGTTCAATATCCCTCTTTATTAGTATTTAAAAAAGGAGACACTGAATTGTGTATTTACTTGATGGAGGTTAGAGTCAGTTCACCCAGATAACAAAAAAATGAAGAAACAACCTAAGATATAAATGTTAAAAAGTGGGTCACAAATATATAGTTTCATTTCAGTCAACGTTACTCAAACAGGAGGAAATAGTGCATTTGTTGGGGACTATTTTCAGCAGCAGATGATTCCACATTTGGTGGACACTCACACAACTACAGTGTGTGTTCATGGTAATGAAGGAACATGTCACCCAGTGCAACAGTGTGACTCATTGATGTGTTTTTAATAGTTTTTGAACAACAATGGAGCTCTATGGCACAGAGGATGAAGATATATCAGGCTTTGGTACACACACAATGCTTGTTAGTAGATCGATTTATTGCTGGTTTGGGTCTTTTTATGAGATTTGTTGACAGAACAATATAGAATATTTTCAGATTTGTGGGTAGTGCTTTTTTAAACATTTTGCACTTGCGCCATTGTTGTCTGCTATTCTGCTGATTCTCTGTCTTTGTCTTCATATTCATTTACTGTCTTATGCTTCCAAAGATACATTAAATCACGGGGTATTATTGGACTGTTGCAGTCTTTCTCCATTTACAGTTAAAATGTAGACATAGTTGAACATTTTAAATGTGTTTTAATGAAGAGTTGTTTTGGTTGGAGGACGAGCATTATGCCATTAACTACAGCATGGGCTATGAAGCTATTATCCCTTTGTGTTGGTCTCCATAGTTACCTTGTTAAAGACTCAACTGACAGTCAGCTGTCTTTTGTGTTTGTCACTAGCCTCTCTGGCCTCTACTTACTCTTTGATTTCTCTTTGCTGAGCTTTGAAAACCTTGTCTGCAATCACAGTGCTGTGTCAGGTAATAATAATAATAATAATACATGTAATGTGTACTGCACATTTCATTCATAGTGAAACTCAAAGTACTAAAGTGTTAATAACACAACACACAACATAAAGAAAATAGTAATAAGAGATAAGATGAAAAATTTAGGGAAAAAGTGACTGTCCATCAGTCATATGTTCTGGATTTTTGTGTTTTTCTGTATCCCAGATGGCGTCTGAGTCGGGGGCTGCAGGTGGCCTGGGGATGTCTGGTCACTGTCAACGCTCCAGCACGGCGAAGAGGAGGAGGTGGGGAGGTTTGAGGCAGCAGTGGAAGCTTCTGGGCTTATTTGAGATCGATCAACACCATGAGTTTTACAGCCTGACCTGCATGATGAAGGAGGGATTGGCAGCAGCCATCCAAAACACAGTCGACAACGCACCTATAGTGAGTACAGGCCACCAGAGGCAACATTTCAATCACCTCACTGCATGTACCTGATATTTAACAGCTATCTGCTCAGTATTCAGACAGAGGGATTTAAGTTGGTATGATTACAGGCAGGGCTCTGTAAAACTATTAGTCTGTGCACTAAAGCACAGACTAAAAAAAACATAGCCAGATTAAATACATAAAAAATAAATCGGCTTGTTAACGTTATGCTATTTAATTACTCATCTAATGTTTATATTAACATAGACATTATTTGGAAACACTCAAAAACATGTTTTTCACACTCTTGCTTGAAAAATATTGTAAAAATGACTTTCATATTTTCATAACAATGACAGCTATGTAGTTTTACAACTTTTTTCTAAACAAAGTTACAAAATGCTTTGCAACTTAATAAAACCAGACGACACACACACACACACACACACACACAGACACACACAAAGTTTTATTTAATTGATAATTTTATATTTATTTAAACCTGCAGTGTGAAACTTTTACATATAAATGAATGTCTGTTACATTCAAGCCCTTGCCAAACAAGTTCACGCTGATTAAACCTATCACTGTCTGTATTTCACAGTACACAGAGTTCTTAAATCTCATGTCGGGGGCAACATTTCCGCACTGGTTATTTGGCCGTTAATCGTGTAGCTCCTCTAGACTTTCCAAATATTATTGGATCCGACGCTCAAAACAATTTATCCACCATTTTACAGCAGCAACAGTAGGTTACAGCCAGTGGTGTACTGGCCATCGGGCATACTGGGACAAATCCTGGTGGGCTGTCAAAGAATACGACTTTGGGCCGGTCGACTGTCCATATGTACATATCTGTACATATCCATTTTTACCGGATATGTGTGCCTGTCATTCATGAGAGCGTGCTGCATGCCTCTGTCAGGCAATCACAGCTGAGCGCCCCCCTTTACTCTCACTGCCAGAAGGGGGAGAAAAAAGTCCCGCACTTCAGCTTTAATTTACAACATATAACAAACAACACAGACAATTACACACACACACAAAATTCAATTGATGCAATTCCTGCCGCGGTACCACAGAGATGTCGTGGCGGTAAAGAGAGAGGTTAAGTGTGGGCTGCGCTTGATAACTGTAGACACCAAGTGGCAGCAGAGTTCTTGAATCCTGTTGACAGGATTTTGGATAATACACCTTCCAACCACAATGTGGGTTGCAATGGCAGAGTGGCACTGTCCTTATTTCCGCACGTTGACTCCATGGGAAGTGAAGACTGTAGAAGCAGCGATTCAAAGTTGACTATGACTATGACTAGCCTAACTTTGATGAAAACTTTAGCCAAAATATGAGATATTTGTGTCCTTTTATGTTTGTGGTGAATGAAACTCACACTTTTCTTTGTTCGAGCTGATATTCATCTGCTGGCCTTCAGTAAGTTTGTTCCTGACATTTTATTCAACTGTTTGTCCACTGTGGAACCGGATGAACGGTAAGATACAGTGTTGTTTTATCTCTGAAGTGTTGCTTTGTATGTCATCTAAGTAGTCATATTCATAACGTAATGTTATTGACAATCTCTCCACCTGATAACATTGGTAATATTAATTGGTAATAACAACAACGAACAACAACAAATGAACGTACTGCTCTGTCTCCTGTATCTGTGACAGTAAACCACTGTAGTATTATTGTCTCTGATGTAGTCAGACATAAACTGATTTAGATAAACAAAGCCACGCCAGGCTTTGTCAGATAAACAGTAGATACGGGTGTGCATGATGTAACTCAGTAATATTTGAAGTCAGAGTTATATAAATGACTGTGGGAATTCTGCAGCTTGTTGTCTGAGCTGTCAGAAACTGATCTGGAATCTTTCCAGACTGATACTGACACAAGACAGAAGAGTTAGTTTGTTTTTCCTGTTTTTGAATACATGTGCACACTGAGATTTAAAGAAGTTGTTGACCATTTATACTGAAATGTATTATTTTAATTTAATTATTTTAATTACACCCTACCCCTAATGATGTCTGTCTTCCGTGTTTTGATAATAGGCTGCAGGCTCAGTAACTCAGTTCAGTTTTAGGCTTATCTTGGATTTTTAGCTACTTGAAAATCTGTGCAGTTCAGGTCCATTCAGCTGATGAAGAACTATGAGGCAGCATGTGGAGCAGCAGGACTGATTGATATGTTTGTGAATGTATTAATGTATTTTATATCTGTGCTTGTATTTTTTCTTGGTAAAAGCAGAGTCATCTCCTCTGGTCAGACTGCAGCCTCAGCCCCCAGCTCTGACAGGACTACGACCAGCCAGTCTTTTTGTTTGCCATGTCTGTTTTTACTTTGTGTATTCATCAACATCATCAAAATGTACATAAGCCAATAATATTGGCTGTGTTTTGTATGATTTGATCAAATGTAATGAATTATAAGCCCAATAAATGTCTTGAATCTATCTATTGTCTGCCTTGATTAGCTGTGTGAATAACATTCAGTGATCTTTACACAGACTATGCAATGTAGGGCAGGAATTATACCACAGCCAAAAAGCCAGTGCTGTGGATGCCCCGGAGTGTGGCCTTAATGCCCCTTCTAAAACTAACTACCCACGCAGCCAGTTTGGCATGCCCTGTTTTGAGCTGGCCGTTGTGCCCTTAAAAGAAAGTTGCGGATTTCCTCATTTAAAACTACATGCGATGCATCAAATCAACAGACTCAACATTTTCCAGTGTCTCCGTCATCACACTGGACATCAACAGTATTTCTCCCACTCCCGCAAATATATGTGTAATGTTAACGTAAACATTGACAGATAACCCACTAGCTAACATTAGCTAACAATTAACATTCTGTGATAAGCACAAACAGCTAAACACAGTGTAAGTATGAATACACATTGTGTTTTAAAGTTTACCAGTCACACATTCTCCTCCCAGACACTTGGAAGTGGTCAAAATGATTTTTTCCAGCTGTTAGCGTTTATAGGACTGCCTGTTTGTCTTTTTGAGCTTCTTATCATCTGTCACAGTGGTATTTGGCAGCTTGACATATTCTGTTTCTGCAGTAGAGATATCGGGTCAGGTTAAACTGGACTAACGAAACACTTTTAGTGCTGACTGACTCTAACACACTCACTAAAAGCAGACTTTAAGACACTTGCTAGCCTAGCAACATTAAGGCTACAAACAACTCATAATGCGACACTCTGTGTAGGAGTCAGTTTTACACATTATCTGAATTCTACACATCAACATCTGAATTTAAATGTCATGCCCTTTATTGTACGATACTAAAATATTTTTCAAGTTTTTCAGAGCACCAGCAGCTGAGGCAGAGGTATCAGAATGGTATCACATGTCAATTTCTGCTCTTTGACAAAACTCCAAACAAGCTGTTCCTTTGTGACATACAACACTGCTGTCTACTGTTGCTGAGTTCACTTGTGAGGAGAACAGGCCTTTAACAAAATGTCTTCACTGTTTGGCTCTGCTGTGAGAGTCATATTTGATATTTGCAGAGTGGCTGAACTCTCACTGCAGTCAACTGTGTGGGAGTGTGGAAAGCAGCAGCAGCAGAGATAAACAGGAAATATCAATGAATGAATCAATTGTGGATTACATGTTCTTGTCCTTGAACAACTCAACTTTCTAACTTTTTCTGTTATAACTAGATCATTGACAATAGTGTACTCTCCTTCTGGAACCCCTTTCTTATGTGTACATTGTATGGATGTATTAAAGGATAGGTTCACATTTTTCATGTATGATTTAAATCAAATAATGTGGGTATCTACCAAAGTTACTGTCATTTTCATATAAAATTCTCTCTATTTTACTATATCTGTCTTGGGAAACACAAAGAGGGAACTTCGTACTAAAAAGACTAACTTTGGAAGATACCCACTGAGACTGCTGAAGCCTCATATTAACTTCAATTGAACTTTGGAGTGTATTTCTACACAGAACTAAGACTCTAGATTTTGACCCCCCTCTCTTTCATTAGAATCCGGTAGGGAGGGATCTCTTGATGACCAGTATGGACAGGTGTTGTAGTAAGAAAGAGTGTGAACCTGTCATTAAAAAGAACTGGATGCTGCATGGCCAGTCTGCCTGGATGCCAACAACAAAAAAACCCACAACCAAAAAAACATTTCACCATAGACTACCATTATAAAAGAGTTGACATGATGCCTTAAATTGCAAACATAGTCAATTATTATTCTTTGTATAATTTTGATCCATGACGATTTAATATTTTGAGATATTTAGAGCATAGAAATGTTATTTTAAAGGTACAATAGTCATTTTTCTTAAAACAACAGCCCAAATGAACATTGAAACATGTTTTTCTTGCTGTAATCATTCCTCCTGTTCATACTGACCATTAGAAGATCCCTTCATAATGCACTTACAATGTAAGTGATGGGGGACAAAATCCACAGTCCTCCTTCTGTGCAAAAATGTATTTAAAAGTTTATCTGAAGCTAATATAAAGCTTCAGCATCCAAATGAGTCAAATCAAGTAGATATCTTTCAACGTTACAGTCTTTTTAGTGCCAAAGTCTCTCTTTTTGTTACTATACTTCCACCACAGCTCAACAGGGAAACACTGTCAGAGGAAACACAAAGAGGGAATTTTAATGCTTAAAAAGACTGTAAATGTGGCAGATATCCACTTGATATGACTAACTCAGACTGCTGAAGCCTCATATAAGCTTCACATCAACTTTTAAATAACTGTGTGGACACACTGTGGATTTTGACCTCCATCACTTACATTGAAAGCACATTTCAAGGGGATCTTTTAATAGCCAGGAGGAATGTTTACAGTGAGGAAAACCTCTTTCAGTGTTCCTTTGGGCACCTAACTGTTGTTTTAAAACAAACCTAAAAAATTGTGAACCTGTCCTTTAATGTGTGTGACATCATCCCAGTGTAAAGCTCCAGTGAAGGAGCACCAATGGGTTAAAATTGGAGCTAAGCCAAAGCTCCCAGTCTGCTCTATGCCTGCAGTATCTCAGCCATTCAGGCAGGCAAATATGGGTCTAGGACTACCCTTTGTCACTCTTTACCACCAAGTCTAACAGATTTAAATACCTAGAAAACATTCCATGGGGTGACCCTGCCCTAAGCATTTCTTCTCTTTCATCCTCCAGAAAAGGTGCTAGAATGACTGCTCATCCTCACTCAAGTCAAATTAAAATGCTCACATGGCAAATAAAAAAAAAGTTGCAAGTGTCCCTTGAAAATATTGATGTTTAGGATGCATAAATATTATTAACAAAATCTGTATACTTCATTCCTTCTCTTCCTTTTATTTCGATCCAGAGGCTGCTTTGCGATGACTGACTAATATCATGTGAATATCATGGAATCAAATGAAATGTTTACAAACCTCCTCTGATTATTAATTGTGCAGTGGTAGGCTATAAACGGACCTTCTTCTTCTGTTGAGTTTTATGGTGGTTGGCATCCGTAAGTGTTGCAATACTGCCATCTGCTGGACTGTCCCTTGCGCCTCTATTCTGGCATTGCCATGCGATGTGTGAAGAGGCCAAGACGGAAATGTTCCTGTCTGTAGCTGCATGTGTGAATAATGAAAATCACTAGCGGTGTCTGAAAGGTTATCTCAGGGGTACTCAGGGGTAACGTTAGCTGGTTAGCTAGTAGCACCTTTGATTATTTAACCTGAAGTAAAGAAAGCTCACAAACACGAAGCTACTGTTGTTACTGACACTATTTATATACACTGTTTTGTATGACGCATTTCAGTGCTGCAAATTTGTTTGGACAAAAACAATAATTTGGCTTCTAATAATAGCAAAGGACAACAAGCTAACACTAATGTTAATGACTTGAGGGTTATAGTTAAAACCACTGATGCTAAAGTCACTTTGAATCGGGAAATTCTAAAGCTGTAATTTTGGGACTGTGTGTAGCAGGAGAGTTAAATACAAATAAAAACATACAGAAAAGCAACTTTTGTTTATATACTATATTATTAAGGCTAATTAAAACTATTAAAACTTATTGTGAAAATAGAATTCAACAATATCTAAAGCCATCCAATCTCACTTTAATCTTCATTTTGGTGTTGATAGATGTCTCACTCTCTAGCTCACTAACATGACAGAAGGAACTCCAGAGAGAAATGGCAGTTACTAGCAGTAATAACTAATAGCTAACCCAGACTACACAAAGTTAGCTCTTGCATGCAGTGAGAAATGAACTGTGTGTGATGCAAGTTATCAACAAGCCTGTTAAGAGTGCAAATACTCCCCTCACATTTGCGATGTTAGCATGCATTAAACATTTTTTGTGTAGTCCTCAACTTCAGCATAGAGATTAGTTGTGATTTAAAATGGCCTACATTTAAATTAGCTTTTCTTTTTCAAGTGTATTTACCAGGTGAATAATTGCAGCAGCTGTTTTACTACCTTGTGTACAATGTACAAATGACAGCTGAATGGGGGTATTTCCTTCTGAACAAGGCCTTAAACCTGTGAGTGGAATGCAGTGTCCACCCCCGCTGCTGCTGCTTCACACCTAATCCCAGCCGAACACAGCCCGCTGACTAAGCAGGTTATTTCATGACTGTTTGGTCTGTTGTCTGTAAAAACACAACACGCACACATACCTTTTACGTGGAACATACAGTGGTGTGTTCATTAACCGTTAACTTTTTACACATCTTACTGCTTTAAAATAAATGTTTCTGTCATCAACTCACACACATTCAGTGATAATGATGATTATGACTGATATTGAATTTCAGACCCCTCAGTCTGCTGTGCTGTTGGCCAGCCCATAAACCTATATCAGGAAGTTGCTGATAAACAGGTCTCGCTTCCTGAGACAATTTGCACCTCAGTAGTGAGAATTACAACCGAGAACAAACTTATTTTTACGTGCTACCCACCATAGCACTCTGAACTTGTATTGTCTACCAGCTCTCAGTTTAGCTGCTGTTGCTCCTAAAGATTTCCACTCACAATAACAGCGCTTACAGTTGAGCAGGGCAAAAGGGGAAATTTTAGAAACTGACTTCTTGCACAAATGGCGTGCTATGACAGCAGCACATTGAAAGTCGCTGAGCTCTTCAGTACGACCCATAGACTGTATATAAAGATGGATGTAGGGAGGTGTGATGTCACATGTCGGTTTGCAATTGGAGCCGGTTTGAAGCCCAGAGTTGCTGCTCATAGTCAGCGCCATTTTTTCCGTTTGGAGCCAAGACCTTCTAACTTTGCCGGACGACGTTGCATTGCAGTCTGAATGCAGCCTTAGTCGTGTTGTAGGCTACCTGTTAGCAATGGGTGTGGGACAGGCAGTTAAACCCATTAATCAGAAATAAAATCCACATACTTTATTGTTGGAGATGTGGTGTTGTTTTTCTCTAGTGGTTTTGTCCAATTATTAGAAGCAGATGTGGACTCCAAACTTAATCATAACAAATTTAATTGATTTCTACAGACATTTCAAAAGTGATCATAGAAAATGGAATGAATTTGTGCCAGTGTGTTAGCAAATGGTCTAAGTACATGCTGTATGTGAATTAGGAATTTCTGTATTTCAGCTGTATGATATTTAAAAATTAGTAAGGATTGTGTGTACACTGATGGCTTAATAGATCAAAAAATCAATGGTATTTTAATCTAATACACAAGTGTGTTAAAAATTAAAGGATTCAGAATGCTACTTTTCCAATCTCAATCTCATTCTAAATTATGTATACACACACACACACACACACACATGTTAAGCTTATTTAATAAATGATTTGCCCTTCTTATTCTTAATTACATCTTTGCTCTTTCTCTCACTCTAGAATGAACTGTCAGATGATGATTTCAGATTAGAGGTCACTCAGATTCATAAGGTAGGTGGATGCGTTTGTTTCTTAATAACTATCAAATTCATTACTATGTTGAATGCTACCTGCTTAATTAGTTGCGTGTATGTGTGTGTGTATGTGCGTGTGTGTGTGTGTGTGTGCAGGATTTTGCAATGGAGACGTTTGCTGGCCCGGTGTTTGCCAGTCTGCGTTGCTCTTTAGGAATAGCAGAGAAAGAGTATCAGCAGTCGCTCTGCTCTGAAAACTGCTACCTCCAGTTCATCAGCAACTCTAAGAGCAAGGCCGACTTCTTCCTGACGTGAGTCACCAGGCACCGTCTGTTACTCACACACACACACACACAACTGTTCCACTCTTTTCATGACATATATTATATATTGGACTTAAAACCTATTTGCCTAACCTCCAAGCCCAGAATTTAACTGACCATAACTCTATCCCTAACCCCAACCCGTAATCTTAGCCTTAAACCTAACACCATGTCCAGAATAATAAAAAAATCACCTTATACATGCATAATCATGGTAGTGTACTTAAGTTTACACAGGGCTGCTTATAATCTTACAGTTTCAGAAAGGAATTTGTTGCAGCTCTAAAGCTGAATATGACTAAGTCTGGTAGTCTCGTGTTGGGCATTGGTATATATTAGACAAAATGTGGTGGAATAACAACTTTTTATTGTGAAAAGGTCAGAGTTTACACTTACAGTTTTTCTGTATTGACAAGATAGAGATCTTCTTACTCTGTGCTTTTGAAATTCTAGAAATGATAAACGCTTCTTTTTGAAGACCCAGAACAAAAGGGAAATAAGATTCCTTCTGGACAACCTGAAGATATACATGGAACACTTGAAGAAATACCCCCATTCACTGTTGGTCAAGTTCCTAGGTACACGCACACACACATACACACACACACACACACACACACACACACATAATCCCAAATTGACAAATTGGCATTCTCCATTAGTGATTTTGTTTGTCGTCTTGATTTAATTTTCAGTCAATGTAAGTTATTAATGGAATGCTTTTTAGCCATTCTAGTGGCATGGCTCTGGGGGTGGCAATGTCTGTCCACTACCTTGTCATATGTAGATCTTAATATTTTCTGTGGCAGAGCACACAAGGCATATAGTGTCTGCATTTAAGTTCAGCCCCTGATACCAAGATTTCAGATTTCTGATGTGGTCCTCTGTAGAAAACTATGGCCTACTCTGCTGTAGACTCTTTTTTCATCTTGTTTAGCAAAATGCCATACATCTGCTGGATGTGTAAATACATTTAAGTCAGATTTTTTGATTTCTCACTGTTTTTTCAAGGTGTTCACAGGATCAAAATTCCACGCAGACGAAAGGTACTGACCAAATCTAATCACTTTTTTCTATGTAACACTATAATTATAGAATGTTACAAAGCATTACAAAACCTTTTTACACCTGTCCTTTGCAGAAATACTTCATTGTTATGCAAAGTGTGTTTTATCCAGATGATCGAATCAATGCCAGGTAAGCTTGGCTTGCTTTGCCCCAGAAATACAAAGCAAATGTGTACCAAATAATTTGGTTTTAACAACACAGAAACAGAGAGTGTAGCCTCTTTGTGTAGTTTGATGTGTGTTTTGTGTTGCCAGGTACGACATTAAGGGCTGTGAGGTGAGTCGCTGGACAGAGCCTGCACCAGAGGGAAGCCAGATTATTGTGGTTCTCAAAGACCTTAACTTTGAAGGCCAGTACATCACTCTGGGTAAGGAAACAGAATGTGATGTTTGTGTGTGACTCATATGCCACTGTGTAATAGTAATAATGGTAGCATTATTGCTCCCCCTTCAGGCCAATTCGTATTGTGCGTCTATACGCCAAAATACAGACAAATAACAAATTAAAGGAAAAACCAACAAGTGTCTTAGTAAGGTGTTTGGCCACCACATGCTGCCAGAACAGCTTCAGTGCACCTTGGCATTGATTCTACAGTCTCTGAACTCTACTGGAGGGATGAACACCGTTTTTCCAAAAGATATTCCCTCATTTAGTGTTTTGATGATGGTGGTGGAGAGCACTGTCTAACATGTTGATCCAAAATCTCCCATAGATGTTCAATTGGGTTAAGATGTGGTGACTGTGAAGGCCATAGCATATGATTCACATCATTTTCATACTCATCAAACCATTCAGTGACCCCTCGTGGATGGGGGCATCCTGGAAGAGACCACTCCCATCAGGATAGAAATGTTTCATCATAGGATAAAGGTGATCACTCAGAACAACTTTGTATTGATTTGCAGTGACCCTTCCCTCTAAGGGGACAAGTGGACCCAAACCATGCCAGCAAAATGCCCCCCACAGCATAACAGAACCACCAGATCCTCTCACTGTAGGGGTCAAGCATTCAGACCTGTACTGGTTTTTTCCTTGATGTGTCACCCGTCTGTACATCCCTCTATCTTGGATGAACTATCTGCAACATCTAATTTAAATAAATCACATTCAAATCAATACTGAAGATGTGTGCAAATGCCAGCAGTAACATATGGAGACTTATTGTACATGTTTGCTGTGTATATTGTATAGTAATGTTCAGAGTTGTACTATTATGTGTTGTGTGTATGTGCCCAGACCGGCAGCGTCCCTGGCTCCTGCGGCAGGTGGAGATCGACACACAGTTCCTCCGGAGGCTCAATGTGTTGGACTACAGTCTCCTCCTGGCCCATCAGCCCTTACACCACGATGAACGCCACCATAGCCTCTCCTTTGCTACTCTCATCATGAGGACCAAAAAGTCAGTGTGATTGAGTTGTTTTTCCTCCATTTAATGGCTGGGTTCTCAACATATTGTGACCCTGTTTTTAGTTCCCCAAATTTTTTCATTTATAGTGCAATTAGAGCGATAATCTATATACACTTACCTGATTGTCAGTATACACTAGTGTCAGTCTAAGAAATATGTCCTGTAGTTGTGAAAAGAATATCAATAAGTCGATCAGTACTGTAGAAAAGTAATCAAACTTTAAACATCAATTCTTTAAGTCATTTATGAAGCAATAACAGTCTACAGCCATGTTAGCAGCTATGTGAGGATGTAATCAGGCACAGCATTGTTGTGAGCTAAATGCTAACGGCAGCATGCTAACATGCTCACAATTCAAGATTCAAGATCTTTTATTGTCACATGCACAGCAACACAGCGAGTGGCAACATTGAGGGCTTTGGCTTCTTTGAGCTTTAGAGCTTTATTTAGTAAAAAATAAATATTTACAATTATGTAAAAAAGGAGAGAGAGAGAAAGATAATAGAGATAAAATAGAAAATATAAATATATACAAATATACATATCATATAAACTTCAAATCAACTTTTAAATCCATTTTTATACAAAATGACTGTGTGGACATTTTGGCCCCCATCACTTACACTGAAAGCGCAATTGAAGGGGATCTTTTAATAGCCAGTATGAACAATGTTTACAGTGAGGAAAACCTCTTTCAGTGTTCATTTGGGCACCTAACTGTTGTTTTAAAACCGACCTGAAAAATTGTGAACCTGTCCTTTAAACAAAATGGAGGAAAAGCTGATTGTCACGGTCTCCAGTTTCTCTACTACGTGTACTTAACGAGATACTGGGACTGGTTACAGTCTATGTCAGAAAACAACTGACCAGTCGGAGCAGAATATGTAAATTACATGCTCAATGCAACACACACAGAACTACAGATTCATGAAAGGCCAGAGACTGCAGACTACTTTGCATCCATATGTGTGAACGCACAGTTACACGGAACTACTCTCCAGAAACTGAAAACGTCATTGCTGTTATGTGGACAAATTAACGTGACTAAACTCGTCATGTCAGCAACGGATGCACTGACCAGGTTTGTAGGAGTACCTGTGTGTTTGTATTCAGCTCAGCTTCTTACTGAATTCACCAGAAACTCTGTTTCTCTTTGTTGTACGTTTATGAAGCAGATTCATTGAGCCTTGGGATACAGGCACATTTTTCACTCAAGTTGAAACATTTTCAATTGATGCCACCCCGGATGAATTTGCGTCTAATCACGTCTTTGCTTTGATTTTCCATGCAACTGTGCTGCCTCTACAATTTGATTCACATTCTGTAACACAAACACACATTCACAGAAAATGGCTGCTTGCATGGCTGTAGGCTCAGTCTTGTTTATCTCTGCAAAATAATGCACAATAAGGCTCATACAATACATGGTGAGCAGTAACACCTGCTACATCATTTTAAATATGATCTTGTTGGCATTTTGCCTTTATTTGACAGTCAGCGGAGAGAGACAGCAAACACAGGGAGAGAGAGATAGGGGTATGACATGCATCAAAGGTCCCTGCATCAGGGAGTCGAACTGTGAAAGTTGTGATTCCATGGTATGTGCCTTCCCAGTCACCAGAGTGCCCATGCCACATCATTGTAGATGCATGTTTTCAAGGATGAACTCTTCCTAATCCAGATGATCTGTTTTGCTACTGAGCTGTTATGTTATCTGCTTGTCTAGACAGATGAAAAAAATTTACAACACAGATGAATTGAGAGCAAGGCTGCATTATTGTGCTGACTTATTCCCATTCTCTTCCCTGTAAATTAATTGTTTCAGATCTGTGAATCCAGGCTCCAGCCCTATCCATGCAGGCGTTGCTGCTGTTCCAGGGGCAGTCCCAGAAGATGACTCCACCTTACTTTTATCTGAAACACATGGCGGCTGTTTGACGCAAGCACAGGCTGGAGATGCACCAAGTGGTGGCACTCCTCAAAGGTGCCCAGAGCATGCTGGGCCAGACAGTGAGGCAGCAGAGCTTCCAGACTTCAGGGCCCAAAACCGTCGTTTACTGCCCAACTTAAAGAATCCTCTGCACATCATCGATGGGCCTGACCAGCGCTACTTCATCGGCATCATTGACATTTTCACAGTTTACAGTTTTAAGAAGAGGTTGGAGCATTTGTGGAAGAGGCTGAGACATCCAGGCCGGACCTTCTCCACTGTCAGTCCACAGACTTACTGCCTCAGGCTATGTCAGTGGGTGCAGGACCATACCAAGTAAACCCTGTTGACCTGAGATGAGTGGGGGACACTATCAAACTGAGCATGTCCAAACAACCAAATATCAACCAAAGTCCTCGCTCATGCACACGCATGAAACAAGAAACATGTTTATTTACCGTACATCTGTTCCATGGTTCCAATCCTTTTGTCTTTCCACATGTTCAGGACACATCCTGTTCATTCTCACTGTTGTTGACTTAAAGCTGCTGAAGGCAGCTTGGGTTAACTAAGCTAGGATTTAAAAGTAGAGAAACAAAAATACCTAAATAAACCTTCTCTGTAAATGAGGTTCAGGTGCAAACATGTGCATTCATCAGCAAAAGTCATTTCTGTAATCAAAGATAAGCTGCAGCAGCTGCAAATGCACATTGTCATGCTTTTTTATGCAAGACACAGCTCTGCCAGCCTGGGTCACTGTGTGCCAAAGTGGATGATCTGCACATACTGACGTGGGTAGATGGCAAATTTTATGCCTTGAACATGCAGATGGTTAAGCAGTAGAGGTCTTAGGTCCTAGATAACCCCCTGAGAACAGAAGATTTGACCCAATTGGTATGGAGTCTGTGGTGCTCACTTTCTAGTCCACCATGGTTCCAGGTTGGGTGTGACTTTTCAAATTTATAGTTGGTTTGCTCTGGTCTGAATTGGTAAACATGTTGCATTTTCTCTTTGGTGCAGTTTCTTTTCACACAGAAAAAAAATCAAGTTTACCAAAGTGCTTAAGTAAAAGCCACATGAAAATGTTCACTCCGCTCGTTAGTCTGGGGTGGGAGCAAAGTGAAGGTTCTAAAGAAGGTCCTTTCTGAAGAAGAATTTGTTTATTTTGTTCCACACCTGATTACCCCAATGCAATTTCTATTTTCAGATATGCCCAAATGAACTGTACTGAAAACCATTCAACCAGACTAAACAACACAGGTTGGAAAACCCTTAAATTTCTGGGAGTGAAGGAGTGAAGGAAAGTCTGATATAATAAGCAGCATAGTGCCTGTTTAGACAGCTGGTTGATAAGGGCCTAATTGAGAAATGTTGAATGAAGTTCCATAGAATGTGTACAATGTAAGGTTTGAAAGTACCCCTAAAGGCCAGAGATTCACCCAATACACTAGAAATTCAATTTAGTCTGTTTTCATTACAATCTTGTCTGGTTTTATTGCCAGGAACCCGCAGTTGAGCTTTTAATCTCTTCAGAAATATTTCTTGATTTTTAACCTTTTTGTGTTGATGATACAGTATTCTTAATTAAACTGTAAAGACTTCACCCTGAAAAAATGCACACCCTGAATCACAGGGCATGTAACGCTTTTTATTATTTGTCATTTTGACATGGTCTCAAATTCAGCAGTGGCCCTTCAGAAAATGATTTTAAATTAAAAATGTTTTATTTCTGATTTACCACTGAGTCAGATTTCTGTGCTCATGTATAAATGTCTGAGTAGAATGAAAAGAATGAAACTGGAGTTAAACTCAGAGGTTGTGTGTTACTTTTGTTGATGATAGTCAGCTTTACAGAACTCTTTTCTTGCTGTTTAACTTTTACACAATACATGCCTGTGCCTGATGTCTGCAAATACTGGGGAAAGTATGTGCTGTAACCTTTGCCTTGTGGATAAAGGTTGTGTAGGAGCTAAGCTGTTTAAGGTTGTTTGTTATTTGGTGTCAATTTCCTTTGGTCTTTCACCATCTCACACAGGCAGCACATCCACCGACAAGCACAAACCAGACCTGAATATTCAGTGACAAGTCTTATTCACTGTGGTTGATTCCCCAACAAGGGAGGTGTTTTGTAAAAACTCAACTATTTTCTCAGTGAAACAAGAAAGGTGCCAATACTCCAGCAGCTGCATGGGATGATAATATGTCTCCAGGTATGGTTACTGTACAGCCCATGTGGAATGAAAATACATGTAAACTCATGAGGAGCTTATACAACATTAGTGCTGCAATATTAATTTCTGAATAAATAGAACACAGTACATTTCCTTCAAAGTTAGTGACTTCAATATACATTATATGGTTAAAGGACAGGTTCACATTTTTTAGGTCTGTCTTAAAACAACAATCAGGAGCCCAAATGATACTTGTAGTACATTTTGCTGATAATATTTTTAAGTTAAAAAAAAAGTAACAGTATTTTTGTGGTATTGTGGTTTTGGCACTTTTACTAAAGGAAGTATTTCTTCCACCACTGCCAAAATGTTGTAGCACAAGTCTCCTTTTTGTTATTTTTGTGTCTTTTACCAGACTTTGTAACTCTCATGTATTATCAATACATGTGAGTCACAGAGCAACATTATTTTTTTAATGAAGAATCCCTAACGTTCTTTCAAAAACCCATTAAGTTTAAAGCTGCAGTTACTAATATTTTAGCCATGCTTCCAGTGTGGCTCTAAGCATAGCAACCTTGATACACCGATCAGCCACTTTGGTCCAGACTGAAATATCTCAATAACGATTGGATGGTAGGGGTGTGAATCTTTGGGAATCTCACAATTCGATTTGATTACGGTTCCCTCGTGTCCGATTCGATTGAAAATCGATTCTCAATTGAATGAATAGAAAAGGGGGCACTATTTTCAGTCTCTTGCTCCAGTATACTGTGTGCCAAACCATTCGCTGCTGTCCTTAGTCCATTGAAATACAATATGAAACATAAATGGCAAATAAGATAAATAGTCTGCAGCCTTTTTATTTTAAAAAGTTAATTGCATTTATTAATTAATTAATTTGAAAGCATTGTACAGTCTCCTGTCTGTATGAGAATAACAAAGTGAGGGGGAGGCGGAGTGCTCCGCTGTGTTGTAATGTGTTGTTATTAACATTTCCAGCAGTGGAGAGCAGACTCTCTGCTGCACTGTTAGCTCCGGGGAAAGCCCATTGTGTTCCCAAGGGATGGGGAACAAAATCAGTCCTCCCTCTGTACAAAAATGTATTTAAAAGTTTATCTGAGGCTAATATGAAGCTTCAGCGTCCAAATGAGTCAAATCAAGTAGATATCTTATAACATTAATCTTTTTAATGCCAAAGTCCCTCTTTTTGTTACTATACTTCCACCGCAGCTCAACAGGGAAACACTGTCAGAGGAAACACAAAGAGGGAATTTGATGCTAAAAAGACTGTAAATGTGGCAGATATCCACTTGATATGACTAACTCAGACTGCTGAAACCTCATATAAGCTTCACATCAACTTTTAAATGCATTTTTGGACAAAATGACTGTGTGGACACACTGTGGATTTTGGCCTCCATCACTTACATTGAAAGCACATCTGAAGGGGATCTTTTAATATCCAGTATGAACAGGAGGAATGATTACAGGGAGGAAAACCTTTCACTGTTCATATGGACACCTGGCTGTTGTTTTAAGACACACTTGAAAAATTGTGAACGTATCCTTTTAAAGGATGCAAGGTGTTCATATAGTTTTCAAGTGTTAACAAATATACTGGAAGAAGGCTTAAACAAAACTAATGGAATATATGGCCTGAAAAGTAACAATGAGAAAGATCACAATGTTTGAGGAGGACTTGTTTCTAGGTTTGAGTGGTCTGTTAACAGATTGAGCCAATGGTTGATTGATAATTTCGTTCTGTCTTTCCAGTTGAGTAATATGGTTTTCTTGGCCACAGTTGATGCTATTAAGATTAAAGTTTGGAGTTTGGTGTGAGGAGAGATAACAGAGAGATGGAAGGGGAGAGGGGGATGCTGAGGTTGAGGATCTCGGACAGCTTTCCCACGACCTCCAGTTGTATGACATGGAGAAAGTGTTGTTGCATATGGTTTGCCAATTGATGTATATCGAAGTCTGATGTCACTGCACAGCAGTTTGTAATACTGACAACTCTGGAAAGTTATCATGTTGCTACCCTGTTTACCTGTGATACATGATTGCATCTGTGTTCGCAAGTATGAAAAGGCCTTAACACACACACACACACACACACACACACTTTTTGCCCCCCGCACTTCTGAAATGAGTCCGGCGCCCCTGATGGACACAAACCTATATGTTGTTATTTAGCCATGAAAATCAATTAATTTTATTTTATGAAAAAATTGTCCCTTGCAATTTTTAACAGCCCCCTCAGTCACCTCATCCTGGCGCCGTGCCTGAATGGTTGAAATAGGTAAAAAGTAATAGATAAATTGTGGGGCTGCTAAACTGGTAACCTACCCACCACCGGGTCTCTGCCATCCGCATCGGTGTCGGGCTCAGGTGGAGATGAGGGTGGGGCAGGTGAACAGGTGGCTCTGCTGTGGCAGGTCTGTGGTTTTCTGCCTCAGTTTCATGCTGATGCTCAGCTGAACTAGCAGTGGCTGCTGCCGCGCTACTGTCCTTCTCCTCTTCTCTGTTTGCATCATCCTCTCCAGGCCCTTGGCCAGCAAGCCGACTTTTGAAAAAAGTGGAGATAGACCGTATGTTTTTCCGAAATTCAATGTCTCTGATATCCTTTTCTTTTTTTTTCTCTCTTTTTTGCTCCACTGCTCCAACAGTGAGATCTACAGTGAGTGTGTTGTTCCCACTGTTCCCACAGTGTTTTCTTTTCTTAATCTCTTACACAATTCATTAACAGCCATTCTGTAGTCCCTCAGCCAACCCTCAGCCAACAATACCAACATTATCATGACCTGAGGGTTGGTCATATCGAAACATTTCCCTGAAATATCCCCCGTTTCACTTTCAAGTTATGCTGTCACATAGATCTCAGTTCATGCAGGCTGGTCTTGTATTGTTTGATGATTTGCTGCAGGACATTTACATATCCCTGGCCCCTTTGACTGCATATGTCAGGTAGTTCACTTGCCACAGAGGCCATTTCTTTGTGTGTCCAGGTGGTAGAAATACATTATTTCTCCAGTGTCTTCCCTGTGGTTGGGGGACCTCTATTATGGGCATTGTAAGGATTTCTCTCCTTTCTTGCTCCTGGTGTGTTTGAAGTACAATACTGTATCCTCATTTAATTTTTGATGCCATGCTATTCAAACTGTTGTCTATAATCCTCACAGGCAGTATCTTCTCTCCCCTGGAGTTGTTCATGAACCTTCCTCAGGGGAGGTAGACTTCCTTGGTCTTAGGCGACTTGTAGTCCCTTCACCAGCTGCGCGCATATTCAACCTATTTGGAAATGGATGAAGGAAGGAATGAGATTGACATCTTGGGCGAGCCCCCAAATTGTCGTGGCAATTCACCTCTTGCACTTGACTTCAATGAGGAAAGAAACAATTCTCAAACAGTATTGTCACACTTTCTTTAATGCTCAGAGCATTGCACACTCACACTCGATACAGACATACAAGATGCTTTCATACAGGAACATACTATTCACATGTATAAACATAGTTAATGATTTTCAGATGTTAAACAAACATTTGTCATATTCATACCATAACCCTAACCCTAACCAATAAAAACAGCTGTAGCCTGCAGAATATGTTTAAAATATCGCTTATTTCATTTGTGAAAGTCTGATGTCCTTTTCAGGCTCAGGATGATTTTATAGGAGACACGCAGCTGTTTGATGACATGTTTTCCTGAAGGGGCTGAGATGTACGTGAAATGAAAAAGAAGAATGGTGAAGCCAATTGGCTTATGAAGAAGAAAAAAGTTACAAGTTACAGTTACAGTTTTTTATGATTGATTCAAGATTCAGTAATAAATATGTAAAAGCTGCTGTTGGTGCCATCATTCCTGTTCCACGGCTAGTTTTTCTGATTTGCTGTATTACAACAACAGTCCGACTGTTTACTGTCCCATCAGATCAGTTGACCAATCAATAAACACATTGGATCATCCGTTATCTCATAGTGAAACAATGTTGCGTGTCCCCTTCCCTCTCACCTCTCTGTGATGGTTACCTTTGAGTGAAGCTGTTCAGAGCAATGGCTTCAACACATTTGATTTCTGACATGGTCAGCACGTTGAAAGAACCAGTTCTGAGAGGGAAAAATGTAGTTTAGGTATTGCAATACAAGTAGTGGTTTGGTCCCTCTGACTGATATATTATTATATATGACATCATTAAATTATTAATACTGAAGCATCAGTGTGTAAGCAGTACGTTACTGTTGTAGCTGCTGGAGGTGGAGCTAGTTTCAACTACTTTATATACAACTACTTTATATATATGTTTACATTTTTCAGAATAAAAGACAAAACGTTATTTTCTAACTTTCTTTTTTTTCTGCTGTACTGAAATCGTACTGAACAGCGACCCCAAAACTCAGTTACATACTGAACCGTGAATTTTGTGTACCATTACACCACTAATAAAAATGTTCTCCCTTATTTCTAGAGTGCAATTGAACAAAGTCCAGCCTACTCCAAACAAGAGAGCGTGTACCCTGCAGGTATGCTATGTTAAGTTAATGTGTAGAAAAAAATTTGTGGAGACTGGAGGATTTCAATGTAAAAGTTAAATCTTACAAGTTGAAGTATTCTTTCCTGCTCTCCACTATCCTTGGCAAAGCTCCATGTACAGTATCTAATTTTGTGCATATATTTTGTAACCATTCTCATGCTTTTGTTGCATGACGCAGATCAGGGTTTTGCTTTCCCAGAAATACTATGAGCAGACAAGCAGCATTGTTTTGAACCTCTCTTTTCCATTTCTATTTATCTACAGATAATCCTAAAACAAACTCCAAAATACCGCACATTCATCTAAGTAAGTTTTTTTTGTGAGATTTCATGACTATTTCCCTGACTCTTTTGTTTTTATTTGTAGAAACTGAAACACATGTACTTCTTGTTAGTTTATCCTTTTACGCCTAACTGTAATTTAGATGTTTTTTATTCATTTGTTTTAGATTAGATTAGATTAGATTCAACTTTATTGTCATTACACATGTATAAATACAGGGTAACGAAATGTGGTTTAACATCTAATCAGAAGTGCAAGGAGCAGCAAGTGCTAGATATATAGTATTTACAGTATGTACAGTATACAATATAGTACAGTGTAGTTTGGAGTAAGTTGTATACATAAATAGGATAATATGAACAAATATACAGATGTGCATATGAATATATGCTGTGCTATAGACAAGTATACAGGTGTGCTATAAAAATATCTATCATGTGCTATGTAGAATGATCTACAATATTGTCAGTATATACAATACAAGTGGTTTGGATGAAGTACAGATGAATGAAGGGATGTATAAGTACAGCCCATGGGGCATGTGTAGTGGTATGGTAAGGGGATATGGAGGTTCAGTGGGGGACAGATTTCAGTAGAGAAACAGCTGTTGGAAAGAAGCTGTTCCTAAACCTGCTGGTTTTGGTCCGGAGGCTCCTGAATTGCCTTCTGGAGGGGAGGAGCTGAAAGAGTCTATGGTTGGGATGTGAGGGGTCCCTAAGAATGCTGTGAGCCCGGCGTAGGCATCGCTTCTTCTGGACATCCTCAATAGCAGGTAGTGGAGTCCCTGTGATGCACTGAGCGGTTTTCAAAGAGCAATTCCCATACCACACTGTGATACAGTTGGTTAAGATGCTCTCAATCGCACAGCGATAGAAGTTACCCAGGATGTCAGCGGACAGGTGGTTATTCTTCAGTGTCCTCAGGAAGAAGAGTCGCTGATGGGCCTTCTTAACAAGGCTAGAGGTGTTGGTTACCCAAGACAGGTTCTCAGAGATGTGAATCCCCAGGAACTGGAGACACGTTCAACAGCCATACTGTTGATGTAGATGGGTTTGTGTGTGTCTCTCTTCTCCTTCCTGAAGTCCACAATGAGCTCCTTGGTTTTGCTGGTGTTGAGGAGCTGGTTATTCAGCACACCAGGCAGCTAAGTGCTGAACCTCTGCCCTGTAGTCTGACTCATCATTGTTGCTGATGAGTCCAATCACCGTGGTGTCATCTGCAAACTTGATGAAGGAGTTAGATCCATACATTGGCCTGCAGTCATGGGTGAACAGGGAGTAGAGGAACGGACTCAGCACACAGCCCTGTGGCACATCAGTGTTGAGTGAAATGGTGGTGGAGAGGTTGTGGCCAGACTTAACATACCGGGGTCTGTTGGTCAGAAAGTCCATGATCCAGTTGCAGAGGGGGGCACTGATTCCAAGATTCCCAAGTTTAGTGATTAACTTGGAGGGAACAACAGTGTTAAATGCCGAACTGAAATCAACAAACAGCATTCTTGCGTATGTGTTCTTGTCGTCCAGATGTGAGAGCACACAGTGCAACGCTGTGGATACAGCATCCTCTGTACTCCTGTTGCTGTGGTAGGTAAATTGGTGAGGGTCCAGTGAGGGGGGCAGACAGTTCTTGAGGTGTGCCAGGACCAACCGCTCAAAGCACTTCATAACAATGGGTGTGAGTGCTACAGGGCGGTAATCATTCAAGCACGTCGGAGAGGAGTGTTTTGGCAGTGGCACTATGGAGGTGATCTTGAAGCACGCTGGTACTGTTGCATGGGTCGGTGACAGGTTGAAGATGAAAGACCCCAGCCAGCTGCTCAGCACATGCTCTGAGCACATGTCCAGGAATGCCATCAGGTCCAGCAGCCTTACGTGGGTTGATTCGGCTCAGTGTGTTTTGAACGGCTGTGGGTGTGAGTGTCAGGATCTGGTGATCAGCGGAGAGTTTTAGTGGCCTTTTCCAAGGTGTCCTTGTCGAAGCGGGTGTAGAAGTCATTTAGCTTGTTGAGGAAGGACATATTCATGACTGTCGGCGTGGAATTGCTGGGCTTATAATCGGTGATGGCCTGAATGCCCTGCCACATGCGTCGGGGGTCGGAGTTGGCAAAGTGTTCCTCCACCTTCAGCTTGTGTTCATGCTTGGCCTTCTTGATGCCCCTCTTCAGATTGGCCCTGGACGCTCTGTAGGATTGTGCGTCACCGGATCTAAAGGCACTGTCACGTGCTTTTAGCAGTAGCCGCACTTCCCTGTTCATCCATGGCTTCTGATTAGGGTATGTGATGATCTGTCTCTCCGTGGTAACACTGTCAATTGTGGTGTTGATGTATTCCAATACTGAATGAGTGTAAGAGTCAATGTTTGTGTGAGATCCACAGGTAGCCTGAGAGGCAAACCTGCTCCAGTCCGTGTCTTTAAACCTGTCCTGGAGTACTGAGTCTACCCCCACTGGCCACACTTTGATGGTTTTCACAGATGGCTTCACACAGTTGATGAGTGGTGTGTTTTGGGGGTGAATGTTTAGTGTATGGATCCAAAGTTTGGAAACAAAATGAGCAGTACTTAAAAAGTCATGTTCAATGAACCACTCACATCCTAAATGATGCAAGTCAATGAATCCGTGACAGTGTGAGTCACATCTGGCAGGAAAACTCCAATCACAACCCCAGCTAGCAAACATTGAAGTTGTAAGTTTAAAAACAAATGTGGGTTGGGTTTTTTTAGATTTTAAAACTTGACAAAAAGAGGGTTGAAACTTCACAACAAAGAGTGCTTCTACATGTACGACACATGCATCTGTGTAGGTATAATGAAATGCTGCAGCACACTCAACTGGAGTGCAAATGCAGCCCAGTCGCCAGAATAAAATGTTGGCATTGTACGTTTCTGCAAACCACAGATACGTTGAATCTCTACGTTTCAATATGTTTAATACATAGCATATCAACATTTCTACAATAAGTATCATAGGGAAAGTGACGTACCAGTAGTTTCAACTCAGTTCAATTTAATTAATTTATTTATATAGTGCCAAATCATAACAAAAGTTATCTCAGGGCACTTATCACATAGAGCAGGTCAAGACCGTACTCTTTAATTTACAGAGACCCAACAATACCTCCATGAGCAAATGACAGCAGCAAGGAAAAACTCTCCTTTAACAGGAAGAACCCTCAAGCAGAACTGGGCTCTAGGTGGGCGGCCATCTGCCTTGACCAGTTGGGTTGAGAGAGAAATAAAGAGGGAGGGGGAGAGTGGAGAGAGAGACACAGAGAAGCACAATAACAACAATAATAATAAGAAACAATGATAATAATGATAATAATAGAAATATGACTGGTAATAATAATAATAATAATAGCAAGAGTGGTTGTCAAGGCAGGACACCCACAGGACCATGCCACCACGGCGTCCCCACGGCCATGGTCCTCGCCGTCCATAACCAGGTGTTCTATGTCTCCTATCTTGTGAGACGAGAAAGCACAAAAACTCAGAGGAAGAAGCCAAGTTAGTAACATGCATTAATGGTACATGAATGCGTACAGTTGGAGAGGAGGAGGAGGAGAGAGGAGCTCAGTGCATCATGGGAAGTCCCCCAGCAGTCTAGGCCTATAGCAGCATAACTAGGGGCTGGTCCAAGGTGAGCCTGGCCGGCCCTAACTCTAAGCTTTATCAAAAAGAAAAGTTTTAAATTTACTCTTAAACATAGAGAGGGTGTCTGTCCCTGTACCGAATCTGGAAGATGGTTCCACAGGAGAGGAGCCTGATAGCTGAAGGCTCTGCCTCCCATTCTACTTTTGGATACTCTAGGAACCACAAGTAAGCCTGCATTCTGGGAGCTCAGAGGGCTTTGTAGGTGAGAAGGATTTTAAATTCTATTCTGGATTTACAGGAAGCCAGTGCAGAGAAGCTAAAATGTGAGAGATATATATCTTTTTCTAGCTGGAGAGTCTTTAGAGACTTGTTAGTCTCTAAAGACGGCATGTGAACAGCAATATGGATTTAGAGCTAATAGGACAACTTCATTTGCACTTATAGAATTTGTAGAAGAAATAACAATGGCAATAGAAGATAAAGAATATGCAGTAGGGGTATTTCTGGATTTCAAAAAAGCATTTGATACAGTTGACCATGATTTATTATTGAAGAAATTACGAAGATATGGAATTAGAGGGGTAGCACTCTCTTGGTTAAGCAGTTACTTGTTTTGTTTTGTATGTGAATTGGTTGTTGAACATCAGGTATTAGACAGCTGTAAACAGTGCAGAGCATTTATTGAAGATGTTTGTGACACTTCAGAGGGAGGGGCTTCCAAAGTCTTTTTCTTATGTGCCTCTCTTTTTCTGGTCAGCCTAGTCAGAGGGTTCCCTCTTGTGGTGTCCTTCTATATTCCCCCACGCCCCGTGAAGCATGTGTTTTAGAATGGCTCTGTTTTATTTTTGGCTTTACTACCTGCACTTCCTTGTCACTAAAGTCTGTGTTAAGCTCCTCCTCTCCGGGTCTGGCTCCTTCTCTTTCTGAGTCTGACTCATGCGTGGAGTCTTCCAGTGCGCTTGTATCTGTCTCGCTCTTTTCAGCTATTGTAGTGGGCTGGCCCTTTTTATGTGCCTTACTCTTCTGTCTTCCTTCTCTTGCCTGGGAAAAGTCTTGGCTTTCTTTTCTAATTTCCTTTCTTGCCTGATTTTCTCCTTTTCTCTTTCCTGTCTTTCTACCCCTTCCTGCTCCTGTCTCACCCTATCTTCGGCTACCTGAGCTTGCTTCACCCTCTCTTTAGCAGCCAGTCTATCCCTATTCTCCTCTAAAGCAGTCTGTCTGTCCCTTTCTTTGTAGCTGTTAGTAGGAGAAACTCTTCGTTGGGCTTTGTTTGTGATGTGCTTACTTCCTCAGCTATGTTAGCATTAGAAAGTACTTAGTACTTGACAGTTGTGGATAGACAGAGAGCGCTTTTTCACTTTTTTGTTGTTCTGGCAATGTTATCCCAACCTCGGCTAAAATGTTCAGCAGAGCATGGGGAGAGGGAGTCTTGGCTTGGTGCTTTGCCCAGCCATACATCATAGCTTTTGCACATTTCTCCATTTCATCAACATGCCGTTGTTTTATCTTAATAATTTCACTAGCAAGGACCACACCATCAAGATGTGTTTAAATGATTTATTAAGAAAAACAATCATTGTTTGTAGATCTTGCTGACTGCGTTGTGGGGAAGCTCATAGGGAATCCGCCGTAGCACCCGGGCAACAACGGACCCCCAAAAATCTCTAGTTACTTAAGATGAGATTGTGCAGATGTGGGAACTTTGAGATCTGAATATGTGTAGCACTAATACGTTAGGGAGGAACGACGGCCCGTGAGTTGTATGAAGTGCTTTGGGATGCCATTACAGGAGGCTGAAATGGCAACTCCAGTTCTGAAGGAGTGTCCGGAGTAATGAACGGAAGAAATGCCTGACAAGTAGAGTACGTGGCGGAAGTAGTGGTGGAACCTGAACGAGTAGCCAATTGTCCGTATTCAAAGATGAAGAGAGGATCTGTCAATGATAAGCTCTGGGATTTCTGGAATTGCAAGTAGTTTGCAATGGTCTCAGAAGGATTCAGCAGAGATTGAACTTTGAAGTAAAATGGGTATGGTTGGCTGTGTTGATCAGTTTTAGTTTGTTTTAAGTAGTCAAGTCAATTTATTTATATAGTGTCAAATCGCAACTAAAGTTATCTCATGTAACTTTTCATATAGAGCAGGTCAAAACCATGCTCTTAATTTACAGAGACCCAACATTCCCACCTGAGCAAGCACTTGGTGATGGCGGCAAGGAAAAACTCCCCTTTAATGGGAAGAAACCTTGAACAGAACCTGGCTCTAGTTGGGCGGCCATCTGCCTTGACCGGTTGAGTTGAGACAGGGGGCGATGATGTCGTCTGAGAATTAAGATAAGTCTGAAAATCAGGTGTAGCAGCTTGGGTTGGAGTGAAGAGTTGAGGTGAATTTGGACCATAAAAGAATACTGAAGAATGCAAGTGAAAACGTGACTTCTAAATTTCGAGCAACTTGAGGAATGCTATCTGATCAGATGGTGTGGATTCTGACTGATGGCAAGTCAGCAGTAAGAGGAAGTGGCAAGAATTTTTTAGCTGGCTCTTGGCTTAGAAATTCTCTGAGAAGTAAATTAAAAGAGAATGGCTGGAGACCAGGCCCGGCTGGGGGTTAGGAGTTTAGAGAAGAAGCAGATACCACTAAGGTAAACAAGGATGGTATGTGTCATGGTGATGAGATCAACGACAAGTAAGTTGGTAAGTTGTGTTGTACTTGTTGTAAAAGCAATGACGACTAGGTAGATCTCATGAACAGCTGGAGATGTTTGAAGAATTGTCTACAAGCAAGAACTGTGTGATCTCGGTTGGCTATTTGGCGGAGAACAGTCATCCATCATGGAAACACCCAAAAACCGGCATGTATGTAGAGCTGATGTTGTCTGGGTCTGTGTCTGGTGTGGTAGGGGGCACTGGCATCCCGGGTGCCGGTGGTCCCGGGTGAAATGAGCTGCAAGGATTGGTGAAGCTAGTAGATGAAGAATCCTGGCATCCTGGTGCCAGGAACCCAAGCTAGGGCAAGCTGCTGTGGCAGCAAGGGGCGTTGGCATCCTGGTGCCAAATGCCCTGCTAGAGCAAGCTGCTGTGGCTGCTGGATGTGGCAGCAGGGGGCATTGGCATCCCGGTGTCAGGTTCCCCTGCTAAGGCTGGCTTTTGTGATTGCTGGAGCTGGATGGTGGGGGCACTGGCATCCAGAAGCCCCCGCTACAACCATCTGCTGTAGTTGAAGGAAGGAGGCAGCAGGGGACGCTGGCATCCCGGTGCCAAAAGCCCCCATTATGGCCATCTGCTGTGGTTGAAGGAAGGAGGCAGCAGGGGGTGCTGGTATCCTGGTGCCAGGTTCCCCTGCTAAGGCTGGCTGTGTAGACTGCTGCAGATGGATGGTGGGGGGCACTGACATCCCAGTGTCGTTTGCCCTGAATGATGTAGGCTGCTGGTGCTGGTGTTGAAAAACTTGCCACCCAGGGTTTGTAACAGCAGACGATGCTGAAGTGACTTTAGATCAGTTTTATTAGTAATTGTCAACCAGGTGCACATAACGACAGAGGTTACAAGTGACATTAGGAAGGCGTTACTGAAGTGATATTAGATTAGTTGTACTAGTAGCTGGCAACCCGGTGCCAGTAACTATAGATTTACTGAAGAGGCGTTGAATATTGAGGCATTATTGAAGTGAGGTTAGTAAGAATATCCAAGCGGGTAACTGGCAACCTGGCGTCTATAGTTGAAACGGCAGAATGTTTCTGAAGTGTAGTGAGAATAGCTGATTTTTCTTCCTAAAATGAACTTGATGGATAATAGAATAAGAAATTAGCGACCCGGTGCCACTCACAGAAACCAGAGATAAATGGGGGATGGAATAATTAGTGCCTGGTATCCTGCTGCCAGTAATGACTTTAAACTGATCTAGTAAGAAAAGGAGTTGTTGAGGTGAATAAGGGATGATGCAAACCTGGCATCCCGGTGCCAGTGATGTCTGCTGCGCAGTGGGAAATACAACCTGGCCCCCACCACGGGGTGCTGGTGATGCAGGCTGTGGCTGTGGAGGCAGCGGAGGGTCTGTAACGTCACGCTTGCCGCCGCTTCGGTGATTGTTGTTGCCGCTGAGTAGAGATGTAACAGTCTGGCTTTCTACAGAAAGATTGTTAGTCTTTTTCTTAACTTTTGGCAAGTCAATTAATTTGGTTTCAGATTCGCACCTGCTTACTGTTTTGGATGGATGGCTACCCATTTTCATATGCACATTAAGACATTACACACACAAACAAACAGATTTCAATCCACATTACAGCAGCATCAAGGGTCTCCACACTTTTCTTATTACAGCAGTGGTGATCTGAGACAAAAGGACGAAAACTCGAAGTCTTTCATCTGGTATATACACTTTTAAACAATCGGCGCCTAGACTCTGGGATCAGAAATCCGAATGGAGCCTCCACATTTCCCACAGGACACAGAGTAGATGATCCCCGGTATTGATTTAAACAAAGTAGGCCTTTTTGCACTACTCTGAAAACATCTTTTCTATAGTTTAAATCTCAGGTGGGTCTCTCTGTGTCGGGTGCAGCCTGAAACTCCGGGGGTCATAAAAACACAGCCCGCTACCCCTTCACAACCACACACTCTGCTCTGTAACCAACTTTTTGTTACAGCCTCAGTATTTTTTTAAAAGTTTTTTACACCATTGTCAGCTCTCTTGATTTCTCACTTTAAATTAATATTACAGTTGAACATCTAACTAGGAGGTTTGTACGACACATTCGTTCCGAGCAATACTCCAGAAGTTTCAGCCAGGACAATGTCCCCAAGACACTGAACTTCCTGACCCTCTTGGTTGGGTCTTAGATGTTTTGATATTCCAGGCAAATTAAAGGAACACACAGTTTTTTATGATTTCGTCAAACGCAGACATGGTAAGGCATAATAATAAAAATTCTGCACTTGTGTCTTTGTTCTATTGCAATCCTGGTTTGTGTCACCAATTGTTGTGGAGAAAGTGTTCAGGAGCCTCTGAAGTCTTATAGTGTAATGTTTATTGAAGCTTGATCAAGGAGAAATAGAGACATTTTCAAGTACAGCAGGTAGGTGCATGAGTCGGTTTCACATTCTGCCAGCTCATACCTGTGGTCAGACTTTAAATCCCTACAGATAACGCCACAAATACTATATGCCCAGAAATAGTCAAAGTGAATGTATCTACCCGTGTTATAGCACATTCTAGTCTGGGGCCACTGTTGTCTGATTATGTTAATGGAATATCAGTGGCTAGCTATCTGTGATGTCTAGGAAGCCAGCAGTCAGTTCCCCCAACCCTGGTTACTAGGCAACATCGAAATAAGCTGACATCTGCCTTCCAAGATCACTGTATCCTGGTAAATCTCCACCCACTTGCACAGTATAGTACGCAACGTATTTGTCTGTATTGTAGACATACAGTTGATACATGGTTGCTCCTTGTCTAAAAGTGATGTTTTGCAGATCTGAAGTGTAGTTTTATTACTTTTCGTATGTAAAAAGGATATGTTGATTCTGATCTGACTTGAGAGATCTCAATGCTGTCTATGTGTTTTACAGAATCTAAGGTCGTGTGGCCTGTCGTACGTCCTTGTGATCATTTGATTGTTTGCCCCAGCAATATGCATGATTCTTAAAAGGGGCACATAGCTGTCCCCTACAGTTTGATAATCAACGTCAGTATAGACAAAAATATTGTACATACCCACGTCGATAGCAGCGGGGTATGGCGCCATATAAAGATCTGGCGATATGTCCTCATGGGTTAATACATTGTCCTGAGGGGTTTCAAAGACTTCTCTAGGTGTAAATCCCAACATCTGAGCAAGTTTTCCTCGAAATGTTAATTGCACGTCTCTTATCGGTATAACACAAACTCTGTTTTTGATGGAATTATACTGAGGCTTGATGTAACCCATACCATTAGTGGATAAGTATTTATTTATCTCTGTCGTTATCTGTTCCATGGTTGTGTAGAATCCAGGGGTTGCTGTTAGACATGCCCTCTTGTTTGTTTTTTTGTCAAACACAACAAATTCTGCATTTTGTTCTAAAATTTGCTATTATATTGATGAGGTAAAATGATATAGAAGAATTGCTAGGTAATGTAATAAAAAAAACCCTTCTCATCCATGTCAGACAAACATCTCAGTATGCAATACTCTTGAAAACCCATACAACAGCTTAATGATTGTTTTTCTGAAATCCATGAGTTAAATTTATCTGGCCATCCTACCCATTTGACTACTTTTCTTTAAACGCAGCTGTGACAGATCTACTGCTTTTATTTTTCAAGCACCGCACACGCGCATATTTTGAAAACATGTCTATACATGTTAATAAATAACATACCCCATGGTTTTCCAAGGAATAAGCCGACATGTCCACTAGATCTGCCTGGAACTGCCAATCTATTTTATTTACTAAAACTTTATTTCTCTTAAAATGTACAGGAACTGTTTTGTGAAGAGTATAAACATCTTGTTTTAAGAGCCAGTTTTCTATATCAGAGCCTGTACCTATACTGTCAAATATGGTGTTATTAAGTTTTTGTTTACCCCCATGCCCCCCTGCATTTTCTGGCACATAGTATATTTTTTTCATAACCTCCTCCATGGCTGTTGACATAAAAATGAATGTTTGTATTTAGGGATTTTATTTCCATACATGTTTACATTATCAACAGCATCACACAGTAATGTTTTCATCTTGTACATGACATAGTGATTTCTGAAATTCAGCAGACTAGATACATTTTCTATTCTTTTTATGGTGTTTTACCCTCTCCAAATTCTCAGACATTCCTGAACTACGTGATTCACTTTATCACTCCCACTAGTTAACTGTTTTAGTTTTGTAGTGAGCAACTGTGTCATCAGCCAATTCTGCAAAACATCTGCTGCAATGTCTTGTAAGTTGTCTGGAGCAGATGATGAGAACCTGTGGCAAAACAAAATATTGTTGTGTGTGTCTATAATTCATTAAAAACCTCTTTCTTAATTTCTTCCAGATTTCCTTCGAGACTGTGAGGGAAGTGAGTCATTGCATGAGTGAGAATGTCTTCTGTACAGTTCATTCAAGTAAAAACAATATACACAGGTCTTTTTAGCTCTTTGCCTCTATAATATCCTTAATAGTGAGATCACATGGGGGATCGGGTTCAAAGTAGATGCCTTTCATATTATTATCCTGAGTGTCCATACAGTCAGCAAATGTCAAATTTCTTTTCCCCAACTCCTCACCAAGTTTGTCCACCCAGGAGATGTCGCTGCCGTGATCCTAGAAGTTTGTAAAACAATTAGGCATATTCAGCAACACATCACACCATGCATAAGGCCACACACCTGTACAAACACATGCTAAATTTAGAACAGTCAATATATACAACATTATCATTTCTTTTGTTGCACGGCCTGTAAACAGAGTGTACCATATGAGGATGTTTCTATTTATCATTCTCTGGATTTTACATGTCTTTTATGGTGCATCCCTCTAAGCGGATTCTATGTTTTGCAGCCTGTAAACTGATTCAACAGAAGACTGCTTCTCCTCATCATCCTCTGGATTGCGATCATTTGCCGATGTGTCAAAAAGGTTTATTTTGAGATCTTCATAGTATTTATACGTCTTATACCATCTGAGGAAGGTATCGATACATGAGAAGGCATCTAGTGTTCTCTCACAATCCCTCCACTGGACTAAAAAACCAGTGGTGAATGTCTCTCATTCTCGAGATGTGATAGAGTAGAGTTTATCCTTGCCAGGGGTGCCTTTCCGTACATTTTGAACAGTATTATTCATGCACTGTCTGAAAAAGATGTAGGATTCAGGGTCGTACACATCTATGTATGTTTCTATACGATAGATCTCTCCAGGCACCGATCCATCCCATTGTGCTGTGTACAGACCTGATGAATTGCTCAGCTCTTTGCAAATTTTGTTTCTGAAATGATCCCAGTCTTTGGCAAAAAAATGGATGTGAGGCGTCATTCCATATACAAACATTTCATTGGCTTCTCTTGTATAAAGGTAGACAGCCCCTTGGTCAAACCAGTAGCCCGAAACCCTAAAGTCTTCAACATCCCATTCACACTTCAGGGGTCCATGCTTTTTGATTAGGGGGTGAGAGAGAGAAAAATCAGAACTTGATTTTTTTCCCCCCCAACCTCAAAGATACAGAAGACCTCCAATGACAAGGATGTGCCACTGAGTGCAAGTAAAGCTAGTGCATCCCAGCAGAATATTTCAACAGCTCTTCTAAGAGCTTCTAATTACAAAAGTAACTCTCAAGAACAATAGACCAAGGAGCAGGGCAACATGGATTGGGCACACAGGATTACTGGTCACGACGACTGAAGATGATTGTTCTAATGATGGAGACAGAGTACATCTAATTATTCAGGAAGAGTAGGTCTAATGCTCATTGGTGTTATTTTGTTATTGTCTGAGATGGTCTTTTGAAAAAAAGCAAAGCTATATTCCTGTTTCTTTATATGAGACTTGGTTTTATTTGTATTTGATTTTAAGAAAAATAAAGACGTTTTATATCACAACAGTTAACACTGTTAACACAAAATACACTAAATCAGACTAAATCAAAATTTGCTGTCAAAATGAACACTGCTGCACTGAAAGATGTGTGCTGTTTCAGTTTTGAGCTGGCTTTTCCCTCTCCTAGTGGAAACATTAATACCAGGAACGGTGTGAAGATTGGTCATGTTTACCCCAGCACCACAATTTTACCAATCCAGACAAGCAAAGTCCAGCCTGCTCCAAGCAAGAGAGCGTGTGCCCTGCAGGTATGCTATTGTTGTTTATTAAGTTGCGATGATGTGAAGATGATGAAGGAATCTCCGCTGACACCGTCTTTCTTGTTTAAAAAGGTTTATTACAAAAAAGTTCAGCATCAAACAAGCACCATGGACTGCTGCCAATGCGAATCACTCTGCCTAACAGCTCTGAATCCCCACTTATATAGGTTAGTTGTTTACCGTGATACCAAGGTAAAACATATAGTCCTTATCTACAAATGGTCTCATCTGTTTAGACTATAGGAAAGACAAAGACTCATTTCCAGGGGACTTTAAATGATGTAATTCTAGACTGAGGGGTTTTATGTAGGCGTGGCCTACAGTCTCACTACTGGTCTAAATATAAGTACTCTGCACCAGTGAACAGCTTTATTCAGGACCAGCCAGTTTAAAGACACTGTCAGAGAGATCAGACCTGCCGCCATGGGACAGAAGCTGATGGGACATGAGGTTGCCTCCATGGAAGCTATGATAAACATGGGCCCGAACGAGTCTGTGCTCATCCTCATCAAACACTGCCAAGACATGAAGAAACAGGAGACGCTCCTCAGATTCATCACTTTGCTCCTGCTGCTCAGCTGTGTGGCACTGTTCATTTTTACTATCAGTGCTGATTTAAGGCAACGTGAAAACTCTGGATCCAGTGGACAAGTGGTAAGTTCCACAACTTTCTCCTCATGTGTGCTTCTTAGAGAGCTTTAGTTGTGTCTGAACCATTGATAATATGGGCATTTTAAGCCCAGTGACAGATTAAGATGGATGGACTTGAGTACTTGCGCTGTAAGATCTTCAAGTCAAGTCAAATTTGTGCAGGGATAGAAACATGACTTAATGCGTCTATAAAATATGTATAAGATTTATATTGACACAGGTGTTTGTCCACATTTTTATAGTGCCATTTTAACTCATTGCATCCTAATATCATTCTTATAGACTACAAAACTGCCAGCTCACTTATACACAATACATCTTAGTGGACACAGAGGAACTATGAACTATAGCTGACCAAATATATTTACCGGCTCATTGTGATGAGACAGCCTGTTGCTTTTATATTTCAGTTCAGTTTACTTTCCCTTTGCTGCTGTGGCATCACAGTAAAGACAAGATCACATTTGGACTCACCTTTGGTTCTCACCAAGCTGTCATATACAATAATCGGTATAAAGGCCACAGTTTAAGGTAGCTGACAAAATTGTATCTGACTAAAATGTTTACTACTCAGGATGAAACTTGCATCAAATGTGTTCTCCCTTATTTCTAGAGTGCAGTTGAGCAAAGTCCAGCCTACTCCAAACAAGAGAGTGTGTGCCCTGCAGGTATGCTATGTCATTAAGTTAATGTGTAGAAAGAAGGTTTGTGGAGGCTGGAGGATTGCAATGTAAAAGTTAAAGCTTACAAGTTGAAGTATTCTTCCCTGCTCTCCACTATCCTTGGCATGTCACATATCAGGGTTTTGCTTTCCCAGAAATACTATGAGCAGACAAGCAGCATTGTTTTGAACCTCTCTTTTCCATTTCTCTTTATCTACAGATAATCCTAAAACAAACTCCAAAATACCGCACATTCGTCTAAGTAAGTTTTTTTTGTGAGATTTCATGACTATTTCCCTGACTCTTTTGTTTTTATTTGTAGAAACTGAAACACATGTACTTTTTGTTAGTTTATCCTTTTATGCCTAACTGTAATTTAGATGTTATTTATTCATTTGTTTTAATGTTTAGTGTATGGATCTAAAGTTTGGAAACAAAATGAGCAGTACTCATGTTCAGTGAAAATGTGACAGTGTGAGTCACATCCAGGCATTGGTGGGAATTCCATTCATATCGCCAGCTGGCAAACACAATTTGTAAGATTAACAATTTGGGTTGTTTTTTTCACACAGAGGGTGCATCTACATGTATGACACATGCATTTATGTAGGTATAATGAAATGCTGCAGCACATTCAGCTGGAGTGCTCATGAAGGCTGGATGAGTCTTGGCATGCGGCCAACAAGAGAAACCAATTAGATGTTTCTGTGTTTAAATGTTGTTTCTCTTAAACCTGCAATAATTGATAATTGATATCATCACACTTTAAGTCAATATGTCAAACTTATTAGCAAACTTTTGCTTATTTACACATCCAGTGGTTAGGGAGCATCAAACATTATCATTAATTTTGTGTTTCTGTCCACCTGGTGAATGTAATCCAATATTCACTCTCTTTCAGCTCTGTTTTTTAAAGAGTCCCAAAAGTTTGTTTTTTTTAATCTTGTGTGCAAAAGATAAGTATTTTGTTTGCACAAGATCCATCTTGTTTGCACAAGTTATTATCTTGTGAGCACAAAAAAATATAATCCTTCAGGACCTCCGGGGCTCAATAGTTTTTGCTCTTTAGCAACTCCTGAGGGAAATATCTGTCTCTTTAGCTGCTAAATGCTCCACTATGTTCACCAGCTAGTCACCAACTGTGTCTGTTTGCCGTTTGGTGCTGAGCATGTAGTGTACAGAGGGTTTTAAGTTGTAAAAGCCATAAAATCAAAACAACATGCTGAAATACGCTAAAATACTCCATAGAGTTGAGTGGAGCTGCAGAGTCGGGTGATAATTGTCATTTGCTATGTGGTTATTATAAAAATATCAACTACAGCCGCTTTATGTTTCAAAAATTCAAAATGTGACGCTATTTCAACACTGAGAATTGTATAATTTATGATCAGACAACCTAAATAACTTGAGGGAATTATGTTTTTAAACATTTGATTAACTGTTTTTAAACATTTGATTAACTGTGCGTCCCTCAATCCTACAGGATTTGTGCCCACAGACAACGATACTGATGGACAACACATCAAATGGGAAGTCATGTTTGGTGACATACAATACAATGCTGAGAAATATGCTATTGTGATTCCTGAGGCAGGCAAATATTTTGTCTACGTGAGGATTATTTTAAACTGCCAAACTGAGGATGGATATGAGAACTTCTTTGTAAAGCTGCAAAAATGGAACGAAGGTTACAACAAGACTGTAATCCTGGCGGATGCCCGCGATGGTATAACGTGCACTTCAGAAGAGTCCAGGAGTGTGTTTGTGGGAGAGCTTTTTGACTTGTTGGCAGGAGATCATGTGAGTGTGTGGATCACAGTGGGTTACAAACTGATCATGAAATCAACATTTGGTGCTTATCTCACATAGAGAATATGCCTCTTGTGTGTGCGCTCACTGTCTCAGTCTTAATAATGTATGTTTAAAATATTTTTTTAATTAATTTTTTAAATCCATTTTGTGTTATCACAACTCATTCATAGGTTTTGTACTGTACTCTTCACTGTACTGTAAGTACTTCCTGTTAAGGCTTTAAATAACTGAGTATTTGGGTTTGGAAGATACAGTACATACAGACAGGTGACAAGTTAACAGATGTGAAGGTGAGTAAGGTGTTGTTCCACCATGGGCATCGAGAACAGCTTCAGTGCTCTCTGACATAGATCATCCAACACTCTGAACTCTACTGGAGGGATGAACAGCATTCTTTCAAAATATACTCCCTCATTTTGTGCTTTGATAATTCATTTATCTTGTTTTTTGCTTTGTCACTGGTCTCATTATATGCTGTATACTGTATAAGCACAAGTATTGTTTTCATGAGTAATATTTTACTGAAATAACATTGCCGCTACTATATTAAAGTAAAGCATTTCCATTGCCTTTGAAGCTTGTTAGCTTGGTGTTAGGATGTTTGAGTCATGGGTACACTTGACTTAAAATTGTCATCAATTTTGATGGGGTTTTGGATGAAATGCCTGAAATATGCTCTTTGGTTAAAACAAGATTAAGGCTGTTACATTTGTTAAGAGTTTTCCATTGGCTCTCTATAATAAAGTAACAATTGCTTCTAACAGTGATCTGTCAGTTCACCCAAATTACAAAAACATTTTTGCCCACTTACACCTAGTGGTGGAGTCTTACTCTCTACTTACTACTACTACTTACTACTCTTCTCTGTCAAGGTCTGTGGATTATCCTGAGTAGCTGGGACATTGCTTTTGGAAAGACATGTCACTATTGAGTTTTTCCAAATGTCATTTTTCATTGCTTTAAGGAGCAGAAAGAAAATTCCACTCACCTCCATTGTATTAGGGCAAATTGTAGGTTTTTTAATTTAACAACATAGTATTAGCTTGAAATTAGCTTTGAGTGTTTGTGGCTTTGGAGTAAAGCTAAATGCCACTGTTGTTTAGTTTTTAGGTTAGCCTAGGCTTAACTTTTTACTTGAATTGCCTACAATTAATTATAGTAAAAAAACTGTGCTAATTTGTGGAATTTGTCTCTTGCAGGCTTACCAACATGTAGACATATAAAGTGCATGTGTTTAACACAGCTAATCAACAGTATCAAGCCAAAACCACATTCAAAAACATGCGTTTTAGCAAGTCTACAAAAAAGATATTAAGAATGTAAGGAAACTGTAGTGCTGAAGTGTGAAAATACAGGTTTCACACAGTATTAGAAAGGTTTCCATTTATTGTGTGTACTATTTTTATTTATATGTATATCATTATTATTTATTATTATATGAGTTATGAAGCACAAACTTGAATTTTGAATGTACAAAACTAATTTATGGTCACTGTATTGCAAGTCTTAAGACTCTTTGAGTTTGTTTGGTTTTTAAGGTTTAATTCCCATATGTGCATTATCATGGGTGCATTTGTGTCATGGCTACACTTCTGTCAGGGAAAAGTATTTTAAATTAATTTTTTTGAGGTGTGCTCTTAAAAGATATTTAATTTTAATTTTTTAAACTTTATTAAAATGTATTACAATGATTGAGTTTATTATTGATTAATTATTTTTATTTTCATTGGTTACATTAGATTTATTATTCGATCTATGATAATATTACTTACAATCCCACATTTGTATTTATATTGTTGCAAGTTTTTTTTTTTTTTCTATCAAACCCCCATCTGTTTTTGGGGGTAATTTTTCCTTGTCATCTGGGAGACCGTGTGCTGATTGGGAACTGTGTGCAGCTGTGGGCTTGTAAAGGGCATATAAATATTGTATGTGATATTGGATTATACAAATAAACTTGATTTGAGTATATAATATAGGGGTGCTTTCACTTTTTGGAAAACACTACAGAGCATGGATACAGAGCATGGATACCATTACCATTATACTAATGGTCATAAAGTCTCAAAAAAAACTTCGCCATGCTGTACTTAGAGTACTCATTGTTGTGAAATGAGACTACTAATCAAATTTTAGTTGATACTGCCTAAACCGCAGAGGTCTTGGATTAATCCACATGAATGTGAGAAGCTTGATAGCAAAATTGGACTCCGTTAAAATCGGGGTCCAATAAACCATTCCAGATATTTTAATTCTAACAGAAACCTGGTTGTCTGATAAAATTAAGGATATTGTCAGTGCACTTGACAGTTACAATACATATAGGGTGGACCAAACCACAAGGGGTGGAGGGGTTGTTATTTTTGTGAGAAACTCTTTTGCTGTCTGTGTTACTCTCTGCGTCTCTGCCAAAAGAATTTGAATTGCTAGCATTAAATGTCTCTCTAAATCCTAATAATAATATGGTGGAGCATTACATTTTAAACCCCCATCAGTCTGGTTTCAGACCTGGACATAGCACTTCGACAGTAGCATGTAAGGTAGTAAATTATATAATTTGTTCTTTGGATAAGAAGGAGTGTTGTATTGCCCTGTTCATTGATGTGAATTTGACACATTGGATCATACTCTTCTTTTGGATAGGCTTAGATTAATTGGTTTTGACACAAATGCGCGTAACTGGTTACACAGTTATCTTACTGGCAGAACTCAAGCAATAGTTGCGGACGGTCAAAAATCTAGTTTCCTTAAAGTTACAAAAGGGGTGCCACGGGCTCAATACTTGGTCCTATCTTGTTTATATTGCATAAAAATGACCTGGGCTCAATAGTTAGTAACAGCTGTATTCATTATTATGCTGATGACACAGTAATTTACTCATTGGTGTCCTCTATTGAAAAGGTTTCTCTAATATAAAGTCAGATTTTTTGGTTATTCAAAAGGCCCTGATTAAACTTAAGCTTTTACTAAATCCAGATAAGACTAATTGCATGCTCTTCACCAGATCCCAAATAAAATAATCCTCTAAGTTTTACTATTGGCACAATATCTGGGGCTCAAATTTAAAAAAGTCCAATGTACCAAAATACCTGGGTATCTGGTTAGATGAAACATTATCTTTTAAAACTCATGTTGAGGAACTGACTAAAAAGTTTAAGTTTAAGGTTTCTTTTTTAGAAATAAGCAGTGCCTCTCTTCTAACAGTAGATTGCAGATCGTACTGGCAACATTTTTATCAGTACTTGACTATGCAGATGTAATTTACATGCATGCCGCTGCCCATACCCCCAAGTGCCTTGATGCTGTGTATGACAGTTCTCTTAGATTTATTACAGGTGACAGTTTTAGGAACCATCATTGTATCCTCTATGAGAAGGTAGGGTGGACATCACTTACCACTCAAAGGAAACAACACTGTCTCTTTTTTATTCATAAAGCCATCCTAAATAAGCTACCATTTTATTAATCATCACTTTTAAGACTTGGAAGTAAGGGATACCACACTCGTTGACAAGAATCCATTACCTTGGATGTCCCATATATGAACACAGAACTGGGGAAAACTGCATTCACCTATTATGCTCCTCATAGGTGGAATAAGCTTCAGAACCCCCTTACATTAGACAAGTTTTTATCCCTAGAACAATTTAAGATTCTATTGAACAATGTTTTATATAATGAATGCTCCTGTTTTTCTTAATTGTGACTGCTTTGTCCCTGTGTAATGTACTTATTTTACTGTGTTTTTCTTTGGGTTTTTTGTATTTAGTTAGTCATTTCTTGTGTTTGTGTTGTGTATGCTTTGTATAGCATTGTTGATTTTACACTTTTTGTTATATGGTTGTTTTGGTTGTTTGGTTGTGTATTTGCAAGGCACCATTGGAAATTCCCCTGCTAAAATAAAGGCTATCTATCTATCAGTTTCAATAATGCAAATATTTATTTTAGCTCACATGCAACATTCCAGGCACCAACATAATTGTGCCTGCTTGTTACTGTCATAATAACAGAGAATCAGGATGACCACCATGTATGGAGACCACACAGCCCTATTAGGTACAGAACTATCATGTCTATCTGTCTATGAGGATACCCTAAAACATGACATCAACTGCTATTTTAGTAACACTGTAAGAAAAAAACAAATACAGTATGGTGAATAAGGAAGTCGTGGTGGTTTGCAGAGTCAGAAGATTTCCATGCAAGATCAAAACAAAACAACAAAAAAGGTTCTGCATTACCAGACCTCCTCTAGTCATGTAGACACTTGTGTCCCCTAGATTGGGATAGGGATTAGGGATAGGGATTCTGGAAATTCCATGTGCATAGGGAATCCTTTGCAATCATAAACTTGAGAAGACTTGAGAAGTGAGTCAGCAAAAAGTGAATGGGAAAGAGAGTGTGTGGTAATAACCTTAAAAGCTGATGAAATATGAGCATTCAAGCTGATACAAGTGGATTTGGTGTTTGTCACCACAGACAAGAGCTAAAAATAAGCACTGGTGTAACCTGTCAACTCCCACAGGAGAAAATAAATACCTCAAGGATTTGCTTTGATCATGAACCCGATTAGGTACTTCCAACTAAAGAAAAACTCCAGTATCCAGTAACTATTGCTGTTCCCTAAAGGAAACAGAGGATGATGATGAATGCAGCTGCAAGCGGGGGCTGCATGGAAAAACTGACATTATGACAGGCCTAAAAAGCAACACATTTACTCGTTCTTTGCTTCTATATGAGTAAACTAAGGAGGATTACACAAACTGAGAAGTTCCTTTCATCTACAGAATGGAATGGAATGGACTCAATGTTATGATGGGAGGGAGTGAAAAAAACAAGATGTCCCACTGAGTAAATGTGTATCTGTTATCTATCTGACCTGAATCATTTTTATTCTAGATTTGATAACCCACCCTGCTTTAATTTAAATGATAATGATAACTTTGACATATTCACTAACACCACTGATCACTCTATAATTGTACTGACAGAGGCAGAAGTAGAAGCTCAGCATAGCTAGAATCATCAAACCTAGTAAACCACCTGGATCTGATGGATTAAGGGGTAGGGTGATTAAGTCGTATAGGTTTCAGCTCACAGCAGTTTTTACGAAATTGTTCCATCTTTTATTGAATGAACATTCTGTTCCCAAAACAGTGTTCTCCAACCTGTGGAGCTGAAGGGAAATTTCCACATTTCTGGATAATAAAGATTAAAGATTATTATTATACCCACAACAAGCCCAGGGAGATTACAAATCCCACCTGGCCTGGAAACACCATGGGATCCCCAAAGAGGATGCCAAATGGATAGCTTGTATTGATCCAATACATGGAGTATTTTCTGCCTTTGAATCTTATGAATGCAAATGGGATGTGTCTGAAATTGTATTAAGAAAAGAAAAAATAAAACACAGCTTCAACCAAGCTATTGTGGCAACTGCTCCTCACTTTAGCCACTATGCTCTACATTTGAACTTATTAGTAAATTTTATTTGAGGCACAGCAAATTCCTAAAGTACATCCGTTTTGCAGCTGAATATCCAGATGTTCTGTTTCTCCACCAACAGGCTGAAACTCTCCTGGAGGATTCTGAAGGACCAGCTAGGAAATGTCTCCAAATGATCTTTCCAGCTTCCTTCAAAGAGAGCTTCACCCTGTTTGTAGAATAGTCAACCAGCTCTTTACTCTCCCACAGATTATGAAGAGGGCAATGTGGACAGCCTATTTTTGCAGATTTGAAAAAGGCAAATTGTGTGCAGTCTATTTATACAAAAAATGCAGAAAATTGCAGAATAAAAATGATTCAAGTTTGTAACAAAGACAGTGCCCTGCCCACTGCAAACATATATTCTACTATGCAGTGCCACTGGAACAACTTCAGTCATTGAGTCAGCTTGTGGCTACCAGAAAACAGAGGTGCAACTTCAGAAAAGGATTAAATGAAAGGTCAATGAAACCTTCCCCCTCCAGAAATTTCATGAATGAGCCCCAAATCTTTTCAAAAGAGTTGTATTTTTCTTTTACTATGTTGACTCAGTGAAGCATTTCGAATTGAATTCCACAGTGAGCTTTGTTTGACGTTGGGTGTATGTGTTGAAGTCCTTGCTCCCACATGTCATGAGGAGTGCGATACCAAATTCATCTTCCCATTTAATTGTAAAGTCATACAGATAGGATACAAGTTTTTATCAAGTTGGTATTGTTTTAAGGCAATCATCTATCACTGATCTTGTTTCAGTCTCAAAATCTGTTGAGTATATATGTACATAATCCCTTACTCAGAGATATCTGAAAAAAGTATTACTTGAGAGGTTATATTTTCTTTTAAACTTTTCAAAAGTGGCAAAGGTCTCCTCCATTATATATATCTGCCACACCATGTGTTGAATGTCAAAGAGTTCTAGATTGTTCCACTCCCCAATGCCCAAATCAGGCTTCACAATATCAGCCTAATAATGGCCTGACCTAACAGACATGGGGTGTTTGGAGCAAAAATAAGCATCAGGCCTGACAATTGCGTGTTCTATCCCTTGTAGTGTTCCATAGTGGAAGTCAACTGCAAAAAACAAATAAAAAAAAGCCTAGCATGTTTAAATCTTATTCTTTCTGCAACTAGTTTAACAAGTTCCACTGTTTGGAAAGAGGAATTATGTTTCATTTTAATTCAGTGAACCTGTAACCAGTTGACTCTCACCTTTGGGTCATTAGCGTTTGTACCAAATACATGGGTGGATATGACCTCACTCTCAGCATACATATTTATGCTTCTCACCCCACACACTCAAAAAAAGGAAAAAGGAAAAGGGAAGGAGAAAGACCAACTTCACTGTGCAGTGACAATGAATGGTTCCAGCTTCACTTTCATTCATAAAAGATGTAAGTAAACATTTGTTGTGCTGTAAAGTGGAACAGTGAGGTTGGTCTCTGGCACCATCACCTACAGTATATACAATATGTCATGCAAGCCATGAAAGACGGCAAGCTATGATTGGCTGGGGGTCCAATATGTAGTCTGCCATGTCTTTCAGCCAAGTCATGGCAATAATTTATGATTGTTGATCATCCATCCTGGCCTCCAAGGACTGGGAGCCCACAAGTACAGCGGACAGAGGTGGACAGTAGACTTGGGGTCTCACCCTGTTCCAAACACTAGCTTGTCCTCCTCAGTGTTTTTCCTTTTGCCAAGACACACTCCTATTGTCATTGTTGTCAATCAGCTGAATTAATTAAATTTTTCTTTTCTACTGTGCAAACTGGGGTTTGTAAAGCCTGTCAGATTTACTAATGAAACTGGACACTTGCCAATTTCTTCCCACAAATGTTTGATGGAAAAAAAAGTAAACTTCTGTGAAAGATTCTGTTTATCACTGTGTGTCTGTGGATATTCAAGAAGTGGACGGTTATATTACTGTATCACACATGTTTATTGCACATCAAACCAGTGGCCATAAGTTGGAGAATGACAAAAATGTGACAACAAAAAGATCTTTGGACATTTTGCCCCAACCCCCACCCCCCCACCCCCCACACAGGCCATCTAACAACACACTAAATTAAAAACATGAAAGCAAAGATTTGTTAAAAAGCGAAACACAGCTCACAAAATCAACTGTGATTAGAAATCCCAAATTCATTTACACACACATACAGTACATGGGGTGTTTTATCCTAACAGAGCAGACTAGTCTCTACAACTTGCATGCTAAAAGTGATGTGTTCTTCGGTCCTTGTCAGGTAGCCTGTTTATATAAGACAGAGAATATTTAATAGTTTGAAATAATCTTAAATCAAGGTCCACTTAGAAGCCTTTTCTGGAGCTTTCCACTGCATTACATTATCTACATGTGGAAGGAGTTTGCTCAGTTGTCATCCATATTTGCACAATCACAAAACCGTGAGGTGGAAAGTTCTGGAAAAAGCTTGATATTGGACCTTGTGTTAAGAATATTTTGTCAAACTACTATAACCAAGGTTATTAGAGACTTTAACACTCAAACATCCAACAAACAACAAATTTTAAACAAGATGAAATGTCTAAAGCATTGCTAGTGGTCCATGGAGGCTGCAATGTTCGTTACACTCCAAAATACAAATAGAGCAAATAACATATTATGATTTTGCTGTTCAGCCTTAAAAGTAATGGAGCTAAAAATATAAAGTTTATCCTGGGGTGGTTCTGTTTTTTTGTAAGAACCAGAGGATACTTTGACATGATGGTGGTACTAGAGGAAAGGTCAGTGGATCACAAAAACATTCAGTATCATCTGGGAATTGTGTAATTATACTGGGGAGTCGTCAGTGAATCGTTTACGCTTTCTGTTGACAAGAAAGTTACACACATTGAGTCAAGTAGGTCTACTTTCACAAGAACAGTTTGGAGTTCTTTTCAGCAACTGGTCATCAGTCGGTTTCTACAACCTTATCCTGTCTAATGTTTAATAATCCAGTTTGCCTGACTCAGCATACATGCTTTGGGAGTTCAGGCCTGTAAAGCAGCTGGCAGGCTGCCAGTGAGATGGATATGATGTGTGTGGGAAATTCCCATAGTGAAAATGTCAAGTTACTGTTGGATGGTAAGATTAAGGGATTATTTTCTCCACAGAGTTACAGCAAATAGTTCTCAACTTGTTCTTAACTTCCAGTTTTTTAAATTATTTGAAACTTTATTTTGCCACATTTATTTCAAGGAAGTGACAAAAAGTGTAATATAGCAAGAATTACGGTCTCCATCTCAACATCAGTTATAATTTTTTAGCATCTGTGTTCTATTTTTAGCATTGTTTGCAACAGTTAGGCTAATGTCAGTTAATGTTATTATAATTACGGTTTGACTTAAAGATGAATTGAGCTGTAGCATGACTGTTCCTCATACAGGAAGTAAGTTTCCCTTAAAAATCTGTGAAACATAGCTATAGGGGAGTACATGTTGTGTCAAGTTGTCCGCCATCTATCTTTGACTCACTAAAGCGTGGAACAGAGAACAGACATAGTTATTTCACAATCTAATAGCCCAAACCCAAAATGCTGTGGTTAAGAATCAAGTTCTGCATTTGAAAAATGAAATTGAAACAGAAAATTTCAAGCGTTCCAATCACTATGTTTAAGATCTACAAGGTTTACATTACAACAACCATTTCAGACAATCAGTACAATTTAAAAATCCAGAGTTTCTATTCCATTCCAAGTCAAATATGTTTTTTCTTAAAGCCCTTCTCAGCAGATGATGAATGTTGTATTGCTGAGTTTTAGGAACACATGATCAAACAGAAAAAACAGTTTTGCTGTTACAGTTGAGTTGAGTCTTGTGAAGCTCAAAGTGCCTAACATCATCCTACAGAAGAATAATTCTGGCCTCTTTACACCTGGACCTATTATTGTGGTTTTGACCATAATTACTATCCGCTGTACTCACCGTGTTAATCGCAGGTCAAGAAACATGAGCGGTCTGAAAATTAAGGCTAATGTTAAAATTATTATCCAAAGTATCATTTGTAAACAGTCATCACAGTTTACAGACCCACTTGCCTGGTTTTACTTTTACTTTCTACACATGACAAGAATCAAATAAAATTTTACTTTGAGTTTAATTTTTCACACAACACCCACACTGCACTGTTAACAAAATGAGGAAGTGTGACTTTAAATGGGCTCATTAAGTGGGCTCATATCTCACTCTGGATACACATTACAGGAATAAGAAAAAAGTCTGTAATGACCCATGTGGCCACATCAAACAAAACTGTTGCCTGCAAAGCTACAAGGGTTTGCTGCAATTTCTTCCCATGTATTTATGTATTATCTAGTATATGTATTTATCCCAGTTTCCAACATACAAGTTTGCATAAGTGTTTCAGATAGCCACAGGTCAAAATACAGTAAGTGTACTAAATGCACACGTGTGACAGTAGATAGAGGTTTTTGGAAGTGTGTGTGTGTGTGTGTGTGTGTGTGTGTGTGTCCTGTTTGGTCCATTAGCTCAGCAGTTCAAGGTAGGTGACAGGGACTTTGCCCTTTTCATTCCCCCGTTCTCCAACCAACCAATCAGGGTCCATACCTGGTACGGTGTATACGGTAATAAGCTGAGAAAAAACAAAGAAGGACATTTTAAGACAAATTGGGCTACAGAAACTACCGGATATGCCGAAACTATGCAATGTCTATGCATCATAGATGACATTTACATCATCTTCCTCCTTCCCTGCTCTTTAACCTCAGACTCTGAGTCATTCATCTACTTCCTTCTCCAGTGTCTGTACAGTCATTTCTAAAGGTGCAGTCAGACCAGGCAAAATTGTAGTTGTGGCAAAAAGGAGACACAGAACGAGATATGAGTCAGCTGGAGTGGCCACAGTGTGAGCATTGTACACTTTTTCCTCATTACAGTAAATTGTCATTAACTTCTAACATGCTTTCCCTCCTGCTCTACTTATTACATACCAGCTCATTCCTGAATTGAAGGTAATTGATTTCACAGGAGGTGAACAAGGCATGATTAATTTCTAAGAAAATAAATGGGGATTGAATTACAGAATGACCACAACCTCACACAGCAGGACCTGGCTCAAAAACTGCCAGTGGAAGCTAGTAATGGAACATTCACATTTTTTCCAAGTCTGTCATAAAGCAATATTCACATTCCCATATGTACATTGAAAGAAGTATTGGTCGCTGTAATCATAGGATAGGTCACAGTCCCCTGTGACCCTGCATAGAAAAAGCAGGTTTGGAAAATGGATGGATGGGTGGTTTGATTGATATATCTAAATGAAAATGAGAGTCTGATTTTGTTGTTTTTTATTTTCAGCCTAAATACAATAAGAAGCAGAAATGTTCAAAGTTTGTAGAGACTTTTAATATCCATTATACATGTGCCAGACACACACGTAGTCCTCTAACTGCTTACAGTTTATGAGTTGAAGGTCAGACGTGCCTTGTGTAACAGAGACATTACTGTGGGGTGAGTCAGCACATCCAAGACAAGTTTATAGCATATCGCCTGTCAACAACAAAACAATTGAAACTGCTACTATACCTCATCAGCCAAAAGGGAAAGCTCGCTAGCATCGTGGGCGTCATAGTCATACAAGACCTTGGCCTTTCTGGTGCCTGTGACTGGCAGCTGCGTCTGCTCCATAGCCAGAGTGCTGGGCCTTTGGCTGGAGGAAGAGGAGGGGACTGTGGTGCCAGGTGATGATGGTCCTGACAGGAAAGTTGAAGAGACGGGGTCAGGGCAGACAGCAGACCGGTGGGGGCTTCCGACAGCATTAGCACATCTGTGTGGAGATTGGAAGACAAATGAAGGATATGAATTGTTCATTGTTTGTTTATTTAAGGTTGTTACAGATATCCTGTGATTAAACAGAACAGTACTGACTTCCACAGACTCAAGGCCAGATTCACTATGGTGTTTCACTGAGTATCCAGCACCCGATTCACTAAGACAGCATCTCATTACGCCTGCTAGACTGATTCTGCTACTGCTCTACTGAAGAAGAGCTCATAGATGCAGCTGTATGACATCACTAAACTCAGAAAAGAAATAACAATATGATTATGATAACAAAATATTTACTTTAGCAACAGCTATGCTTAAGAGGAACTGTCAGGCTATTACTCAAAATATCATTCATACAATGATATTATGACTTTTAGCCTATGTCTAATTACTAAAACATGAGGAAGCAATGAATACATTCCTGGGACATAATAACAGAAAGACGCACACATATGTAGGATTCCTGCTAAATCAAAGCATGATGCTTACAAATAATGGGTTGAAAACCACTTTATATGTATTTTCAAACATCACACAAGGCATCTTATATAAAAAAAACTGCAAGTCCAGCCTGCTGTGTCTGGTTGATATACTGGAGATATTCTATGTCAAAAGACTTAAAACACTGACTTTTTTTTTTTTTTTGCTTGAATATATTTATTGGTTTTCACATTTTTACACATAAGAGTGGAACTGAACACATTACCACTGACAGTGAAAGCAGAGATGTTTGGTAAATCGTGGTCTGCATTCCCCCTCCGACAGGTGAAAGTAGTCTGTGTGAATGTGGAAGTTATTTAGTCTGAATGAATGATGCTTTGATCCTTCCCCTTAATTAATTTCCATTCTTATTTTTGTCAGTTGTTTGATTTTAACTTGTTCAAATTGTGACCACTGATGAGTCTGTATTGCATCAGTGTTCATAAACAGCACTCTCCAGTTAAGATTTGTTGATCTGTTAAAACCACAAGCATGCAGACACTCTCAGAAGCACATCTGTGTTGATCTCTCTTTCTCTAATTTCCACACTCTGGCCTCAGAAAGCATTTGTTGTTGTTTGGAGATACCTAAAAAAGAAGTCTGAACATCATTTCCCAAAAAACATCACACTGTGTTTATCTTACTTGGGTTTATCTTATTTATAGTTCAAGGCATGTACCTACACGCATAATTTGTAACATTACATCTGGTTTGGAGCCAATCATGGTCCAGTATGCAGTGTGATGTGAAAACCTAAAGCCTCCAGTGCACAAACACTGAGAATGGACTTTACAGTGAAGTAGGAGACATCTTGTGTCCAGAAGTTCAACTCGTGATATGAAAAAAATTTTCATATTCATAGATTCTGGATTTTTCAATGAAGGAGAAAGAGTAGATGTCATTTTAGGAATTTTTAACTCTGCAATTGAACTTTTTTGTGGAAAAATCATACCAGAAATACATTATTATTAAGAGAGAAGTATTTTTACATGTTGTAAAACCTGTCTGGAGGGTGTTTTTAAGTGATGATTAACTCAAAATTAGAAAATACTTGCTTTTAATAAATGTTAGCTTAAACATCTCATTCATTCTCATCTGATTTGTCAATTAGAATCCAGCTCATTTGGTGGCATGTCATGTGTTAATGTATGCATGAAGTAACTGTGAATTAAAATTCATTGATTATGATTTATTAAGAGTTAACTAATCACATAAAGTCATAGTGAACTGATCATTTATTAATGGTGAGGAACAGGAACTCATGATACATCCTGCATTCCTTCATGCATTAAAACATCATGAGACATTCATTACTGAAGTACATGATTTGTACTGTTATTATAAACTGTTACCAATAATACTAAGCCCACCAGTGAAGAAGGTCACAAGGTTCCATTGTAACAGAACAAGCTCCTGTCATTTGCCAGTAGCTAAATGCGGTCTGTGGTATTACAAGGGAGGAGGAGATATGTTATTACCCACCTCCAACTTTAATACGAATCCTGTCTGAACGGGGCTTTAGTGACAGTTCCTGACTAGGATTGACGTAGTCAATTTATGCATGTGTGTCACTCATTACATCACTACAATTTAGTGGTTCCGTGATGGTGGAATGAACTACCCAGCTCCATACGGTCTGCTGACTCCCTTGCTACATTCAAGAAAATACCCTGAAAATCCAGCTCTTCTGTGAACACCTCAACACTTGAGCCCCTTTAAAATTTGAGCACTTTGTTGCACTACTTTTTTTTGTTGTTTCTTATGTACCAGTCTACTTCCAGTTGTTTCTTACTTTAATAATTATTGTTAAAAAAAACAAACAAACTCCTGTCTAGCACTCCTTCTTTGCACTTGTACCTGGTCAGCTACTTGAGAATTTGTACCATGATTCTTTTGAGTCACTGTCCTCAGTTGTCTCACCTTGCTTGTAAGTTGCTTTGGATAAAAGCATCTGCCAAATGACTAAACGTAAATGTAAAAATGTACAAGACCTCCTCCAGAAATTGTAAATTGTGTAAGAGAGGTACATAAACTCGCTGCAACAAGTGAAATGTAACATTCATGTTGCATCAAGCACCACTTTTACTCACAGAGAGCAGAGTGGTCAAACTACATGATTTGTGAGAACATCTATAGTCTCTGCTGTGTGGAAACAAGAACAATGATGTAGAAGATGGGTGTTGTGAAATGGGGCCCATGTATTTTTTCTGTGGATCTGTGGGTTTTTTTCTTTCACAACAAGGCATTTTAGAATATACTGGCATTTGTATTAAATATGCTGGCATTGAGTGATTTAAGAACATTTGTGGCATTCATCAATTTTCTTGTACTTAGATTTTTCTCTGAGGTTTGAAGGAAATTTACAACTGGTCCGGACCTGTCGTACATGTCATGAATAGATCATCTCTGCTTTTCTTCACTGGGGAGAAACACTTGTTTGATTTACAATTATATTGTCCGAATCTGAATTAGTTTGTAGTTTAAATATGATACCGAAATTAACAAAAATTAAATATATAACTAAAACCTAATGCAAAATTAATATTCTGTTTACCACATTAAGCTGTGGGGCAGCTGTGGCTCAGGAGGTAGAATTGGAATCGGAAGATTGGCGGTTCGATTCCTTGCTCCTCCAGTCTGAAGTGTCCATGTCGAAGTATCCTTGGGCAAGATACTGAACCCCAAATTGCTCCTGATGGCTGTGCCATCAGTGTATGAATGTGTGTGAATGGTTAGCTTTGCTCTGATGGGCAGGTTGGGACCTTGTATGGTAGCCCCTGTACCCATTCAGCGTATGAATGTGTGTGAATGGGTGAATTGACTCATAGTGTTAAAAGCGCTTTGAGTGGTCGGATGACTAGAAAGGCGCTATACAAGTACAGTCCATTTACCATTTACCATTATCATCATGGCTACCAATTTACTGAAAGGTGTTTTAGATTTTATGATTTTTATTGCCATAATTTGGCACAGCAACTTCTACATTTCAGTAGTTGTTGGAAAAACTTCTCTTACTGCGAGTGCTGCTGCTTCTGTGTCTCTCTGCAGCTCTCTGTCCAGCATCATGTTGTGTTGCAGCTGACAGTGTAACATCACCTGTAGGCTATGATATTTTCTCCTCTAATATCTCTGTGACTGTCACATGACCACCTCCCATCACGGCCGATTTGCTTTAGAAAGTTTTTTAGCATCTAACATCTAACTATCTTTATTTCTGTCACAGTGCAGCGCTGCTCTGATGACACATCATTGGCAGCTGGATTCATATTTTCTAATTGTTTCGGATGTTATGTATTCGTCTACAGATTTCTGAAAGCAGGACTTGAAAGCTGTGTGGTGTTTTTACTCTTTCGGAACTTTTTTATGAATGAAGCTCACAAACGCAGCTGAACATAAAGCCATATATGGCAATCTTAGGGGTGTGATTGACACTAATGATCACATCTCACGAACGCGCACCTACCTGTGAACAGGTGGCATTCATCAGGTTGAAACAAGCAATTTATGACTAGATACAAGCGGTTCAGGCAGTTAAGAGAGTTTGTTGAATCCAACTTGGAACACTCATATGAGCAAACCTCACAGAGAAAAGTAAGAGAGTTTTAGGATAAAAATATGAAAATATTCTCGCATGAGGCCCAATGTCATTAATCATGATGTAATCTAGATCAAGCAAACAAACATTACAGATGAAGCTACCAACAGCTGGACATGCTCACCTGTTGAGCTCCCTCTGAAGGTCCTGCATGTAGTGATGACACTGGGCATAGTAGGTGGCCTGAGCCTCTGCAAAATCCTGCAAACAACGCAGGTGGTTCAGCTGAGGGGAGAAAAGGAAAGATTAACTCAGTGAGGAGAGGCAGCAGTATACACAATGACAACCTTTTATACTTTATTACAGCAGCCAAATATGAACACTGATTTTTTCTTTTTAGTCAAAAGCCTAGTTTGCTACTAAAACTGCTCCTCTTGGAATTCTGCTTGTGTTTGATTGTGTAATACTGTGCTGGATACAGCTTTGAATGAAATGTGCCCCCTGATAAGTAAATATGCTAAACATATTTTAATGACAATATTCCTTAAAGTGTTCCACTTCTTTTCTTTTTCAAATGTTGTCATGTGTCACTTCCATGGTTCGGTTCAGAACAGGAGGAATGATTACAGCGAGGAAAACCTCTTTCACTGTTCATATGGACACCTGTTTTAAGACACACTTGAAAAATTGTGAATCTGTCCTTTAACAAAAGGATCAAAATCTATGTAGTAGAACCAGAGATATCTTCTCCCTTGTCAAACCTACATTACCCACAATGCAACTTGACTCCATTTACTTGACTGCACATATTCGGGTATGTTATGCTAGTAGCAGCTAATATAGCCTGGAGCTGCTAGTGTCAAGCAGAGATGAGGAGCAGGCCACAGAGGTCTGCTAACCTCACTTCTTCCTAACTTCACATCTCCAGATTTGTTTCATTTTCAAACTTGTAGTCTTCAGCCCCAACAGACAATGACTCAAGTGACATCACTTAAGGCAGTTTATCAGACCTCCATCTTACAAAATCTGTCAACCAGCACCTCTAAAGCTCAGTTCAGCACAGTTCACTGTTTTACGAGGGCTATGTGCTGGACTATTTCAGCCCAGTTGCCAGAATAAAATGTTGGCATTGTACATTTGCAAATCACGGATGGCACAAAGTTGCAAAAGCATCAAAGCAGCAGAGACCACTGTTTGAGACCACTGCTCGTTTCCCAATTTTAATCGACAAAACTGGGTATTTTTAGCAAGACGTTGGGACATTGTTGCAGCCATTTTTCTGGCGACAAATCTGGGTATTTTAACAAAGGTACAATTTGAATGAGCGCAGAGGATTCTTATTTATAACGTCATTCCTTATTTAAGACCACCATTTTTATATAAACAGATTCACCAAAAAAAGTGAACAATCATGCCCTTTTTAATTTTTTTCTTAACAGTCCATACAGAAATCGTTCAAGTCCTCATACCTAAATGACTAAATAGGTTGTTTGTCAGTGCCTTACAGCGGTGAACATAAGAATTTTATGTAAAATACTCTTCTGGTCAACTGAAGACATCTTAACATCTGGCCAAGTTTAGGCAGCCAAGAGTTCCTTGTACAAGAAATGAGGAATTCCTTCATCGAAATTTGACTTTGAAATAAGTTAGGGTTATCCACAAATATTAAGAAATAGGTTTGAGTGTGCTATGTTTTGAAAAATAAGGTTGAAAGAATACAATTTGTATTGAAAAGTCAAGATTCAGCATTTTATCCGTGAGTTAGGATAAGACATGGTATTTGCTAAAGAAACAACCTCAGACACCACCCTGATAAAGGCAGGGTAACCTAAATTCAGTGGTGTAAGAAGTATGCAGATCCTTTACTTAAGTAAAAGTACTAATACAGCAATGTAAAATACTCCATTACAAGTGAAAGTCATGCATGAAAAATCCTACTACAGTAAAAGTACATAAGTATTATGAGCTTGATATAGTTACAGTATTGCAGTAAAAGTAGTGGTTTGGTCCCTCTGACTGATATATTATTATATATGACATCATTAGATTATCAATACTAAAGCATCAGTGTGTAAGCAGCATGTTACTGTTGTAGCTGCTGGAGGTGGAGCTAGTTTCAACTACTTTATATACAGTTAGCTAGTTTAGTCCAGTGGTTCCCAACCTAGGGGTCGGGCCCCTCCAAAGGGTCAGCAGATAAATCTGAGGGGTTGTGAGATGTTTAATGGGAGAGGAAAGAAGAAAAAACAAAGTTCTGATACACAAATCTGTTTTCAGTTTTTGGACTTTTTCTCTAATCTTTGATTTTTGGTGAAATATTGGATCATTTGAACATTTATTGAAATGAAACCATGTGAGAAGTTTAGAGGGAAAAATCACTATTTGGTGGAGCTGTTAACAACTCATAGACATCTGAAATGTGACCTCGACACACTGCTTTTTGTAAGATGTCAAAAGCCAAAAAAAAAAACCCCACAAAAAATGACAATTTCTTCTAATTAGGGTCACAAGATTGACATCACAGACTCACATGTGTGCTGCTGATGCCTTCCAACAGCAGTCTGGTGACCTCAGCTTGTCGGTCAAACTCTGTTTGAGCAACACGAAGCTCATGCTCTGCCTGCGGACAGAAACCACAGGAAGGAAGGAAGTATTATCAGGGCGGTGTGGACACATCATACTTATAATGAAACATTTAAACAGAACACAGCCTGACACAGATAGTACACACTGGCCAAGATTTTTGTGAGGCTGAATAAACTGGCTGTGATGATACTTACTTTATCCACCTCCTCACTCAGCAGCTGAGAGAAGCAGCATGAGAACAGAAGAAAAGCAGTCAAGAACCATGTAGCAGCCAATGATTAACTACCGATAATGTAATAACTGCCAATAATGTAATAATTTTTACATTCTAAATGTAATAAAAGTTGATAATGTAATAACTTACCCATAATGTAATAAGTAATCGGCTTAATGGCAGGTTAGTTTTCAGATTTTATTCAATCAAAATTATTCTATTTTATTAATATAATTAAATTTGACATAGAATACTATTGCCAACATTAGAACTGCTTATATACAGAATTCAGGGTTGTAAAAGCTGATGAACACACAGGGATATATCTAGCCCCACATTCAACGGCACTCCTGAGGGGATCGATCTTGTCATAGATAAATAATTTAGTTATTATATTTCTGGGTTTGATTCTAACATTATCCAGGTTTCTGTTGATCTGTGCACTGACTCCTCCACATCTCATCTCTGTGCTGAGGTGCAGGAATTCTCAGACTTTCACTTGGACGTCCTCACCATGTTTTATGATCCAATATTTATTTTAGTTATTACCATTATATAGCAGAATACTGTACATACCTATTAAAATGTGTTCTCTACATTAAGAAAATATAACCTGCATAAAAGCTGTCCGTTGATGCTCTCCTGTAATATGTTGTATAATATCCATAGAGGATATATAAATAACAGCAGCAGTCTGGAGATGTGACTGATCTGCAAAATGAACTGAAATAAGTAGATATACAGTAAAACAATCATCTTTGAAACTCTGCACCACTCACTCTGATCTCACATCACTCCGACACAGTTCTATCATTTACTGAATCTGTTGCAGCTTATTTATTTTGTGGGTCTGCAGTTCACTATCTTATAACGAAGTATAAGATGAGTGTTATAAAGTTTGACAGCTGTCCTTATGGAAGCAAACACTTGACTTTAAAGCTACAGTAAGACTTGGGCTATATTAATCAAAAATGACTGTACTGGCCAGATCTGGAGCCTGCAGATCTGCTCAGGATATCACATCCCATACATGCACAGTATCCCGGTTAGGTGTTTTAAATTCTGCTTTTGATGAGTCGACATATGATGTTTGCATGGAACATAAGTATTACACCACCTTGTTATTCATATGCAGCATGGGCAGGGGTTTTATTTAACAATGAAATGCAGCACAAGATGTCAATGGGACAGATTTTTAAAACTGGACACTAAAATTAATGACAAAAATGTTCGTCCTTTTCTTTGCCCTGTTACCTAAAAACGGCCCCTGCTAATACACACAGCACTTTAACTGAACTGACTTGACATACATGAATATTAGTCAAAGCTTTTTCTAAATAAAATAAGCTTCATACTGATATGGGATTTTTTTTTTCCTTTTTAAGCTCCTTTATTCCGTTTTATCATGTCCTTTCTGTGTATTTTGGTTTGTGTCATTTCTCAAGAAACAGTGTTGGTTGTATAAAGGTCTCATAAAAAAATAAGTAGGAAAGTGGGATGAGTTAAGTGCACAAATACTCAATTTACAAGAAAAGACAACATGGTAAGAGGTGGGAAACAGACTAAACAGCTTTTAATGTTGCTGTGTATGACTGCAAATAATAAACTTTATGTAAAGAGGGCATTTTACTTAAACTTTTGTTTTATCAGGTAGAACAAAAACACACACACTAAATCATTGGAGACTGACTAAAACACACCTTACATTTCTACCACCACGTCATCCACTACTCTAAACAGCACAAAATGACAAGGTTCTGATCCTATTTGACTGTTGCTGACAAATGTTCATGTTTACAACCTTCCTCTGCTCTGACACACTGGGCTCCGTCTCCACATCCCAGCTGTCCCAGCCACTCTGCAGCTGGTTCAGTGACACAGCCAACACAAAAAAACATCAACTGAAATCACAAGTCAACAAGCCTTAAACTTTACAAAGCTCTGTTTGACATGCAGAAGAGCTGATGTGACCTTTTCAAAATTCCCATTAACTGTGATAATAACATTACAGACACACAGAAAACACTGATTTGACTGATGTCTATAATTTCACTCTCTGATAGAGGTTTTGAATCTGTTGGGGTAATTAGTTTAGCTGTGGTTTAAGACAGGTTTAAATCTTGCTGTGTCCTCAGAAGCTGCAGTTTAAACTGCACCTGTGGTTTAGTTGAAACTCACGTACTGTTTCCTGTAAAGATCACTGTTTCCTGTAAAGATCACTGTTTCCTGTAAAGATCACAGATTACTGTTTCCTGTAAAGATTCCTGTAAAGATCAAATGCAAGAGTTTACTGCATATAAGGTTTAACTAAGTACAAGTCAGTATAAGGGGAGATTTCTACAGCACATTAATTAACCAAAATTTCAAAGTTTTCACCTTATAAAGCAACGCTAAACTAATGTTATTGTGTAAAATGTGACAAATCTGAAGACAGCACCATGTATGAACTAATGTAGCAACACAAGTTTCTCTTTAGCTACATCCACTCTGAGTCACAACTATGTTGGTCAGATGCTATTGTAAATTACAGCAGCTGCCCTGTTGATGCCTTGTAACAAAATTCTATAAATTCTTTGCAGAGGCACGTCACTGGAGCTACATGACTTTAACTGTTTTCTCAAAATGCTGCAGGATTTTTCTCATCGTGTCACTGCATTTTTTAACAAATGTTATTCAAACAAGAGAAAATAGTGCATTTGTTGGGAACTATTTTCAACTGTGGATTCATTTGACATTTGTTGTTCTAGTGGATATTTGTGGCAGGACAGTGTGAAAGAATGAGTGAAAATAAACTTCACTGTGTTTAAGGAGCTCAGAGGAATACATGTTAGTATGATTAATTCATTGTTGGTTTTGGTCTTTTCATTACATTTTTTGACAATAAGAAAAACATAGGACATCATCTGACATTATACTTTCACATTCAGTTGGTATTTGGTGTCAATGCTAAGGCTGGATGGCAGATAAAGGCGAGTCCACTATTGTAAGTGTACTAGAGCTGTATGCCTATTAGCATGTTAGCCTAGCCACTGCTCAGTGACATAGACCCTGCGTGTGCCCTGCAAGTGTGCCATTTGTTTTGCTTTGGACTCTTACCGCTGATGCACTGGCAGAAAGAACATAATTTCGAGGCCTTGTCTCCTGAAAATCAGGTGCAGCCTACAAACAAGAGCAGGGGGAGGGAACAAACATGCATTTACAATCATTGAGTAGGAAAAACAAAAGAAGTTAGCCAAAAGCAAAGCAGCATAAAGAAAACAGACCAGAAGCAACACAAGTGCAGACCATTTAGCAGCAAGACACTGTAGATATATGTTGGTGGTGCAGTGTGATGTAAAATTGGTTGAAATTATTTTAGTTGAAACTATTCAAAGGATAATTCTTTTTAAGGATGAACTATGACCCTTATTGACCTCAGAGAGCTCAGAGGTGTGTTAACTCAGTAGCTGGTGTCCAGGCAGTACACAGTCACTGTGAATTATTTATTGATGGCTTTTAAAGCAAGAGTCAGTTTTCTTTCTTGTGTAGATGGATCTGCTCCCTCTTTTGTTGTGCTATCTCTACCATTACATTAAGCTTTTGTTTGTTTATGGTTTTCTCAGCTCAGGTCTGCTGGATGGTGCAGGTTTAATTTAGGATTACTTATTGATGCATGTACTGCCATGAACAAAAACCACAGGTAGTTTTGAGTTGTTTAAAAAACACACACACAATAAACTGATGGAAAATGTGCCTCGAAAATTGAGAGAAGCTTAGTGAACAAGTCTGTCTACAGGATGTCAACTGTGTCCTCAATTTCTATCTTTAGAATATTTTTCCTAAACACTCTGCTCTTAATTTGAACCAGAGCAGACTCTGTACTGTAAGTCCAGCCATCAGCATCCTGTTGTGAGAATGTCGCCCCCTCCTGTTTCTCAACTGTATCTTCAGCAGGTCTCATCTGTATCATGATTGATATTTGTGGCACCTTGCAGATTGTGTCATCTTGACCAATGACATTCCAGCAGAGTATGTCTACTTAGGTGATACTATGACTTTTAACTGCTGTTATTTCTTAAAGAGGACATATTATGGACATTTCCAGGTCTATATTTATATTCTGGGGCTCTACTGGAATATCTTTTGAGGACTTACAGTTCAAAAAACTCCTTATTTATCTTATACTGGCCCCTTTAGGCCATATTCAGACTAAACCAGGAATTGTGGTACAGGGTTGAGCGGAGGTGTGTGGGCATGTTTGTGCTCCAGAATGTAACCACTGTGAAACAATCAGAAAATAACATTTTATTGATCTGATTCACCGGCTTTCTCACCTTCACTCCCTCTCTTCATTCAGTCTCTAGCTCACTCGACCACAGCTGTTCTCTCTCTCACTCGCTGGTGCTCTCATATCTCTCTCTCTCTCTCTTTTAAAAGGGAAGCCAACAGTAAAGTCTAACTTTACTTTTAACATTATCAAACAAAGAGAAATGTCCTCCCCTCCTCCTAGTCTCTGTTGTCTGTTCTGGAACAGACGGCCATTTATGGGCATGTCCGATGATTTGACGTCAGCTCATCGGCAAGGTAAAAAGAAACATCACAAAGGAAGCATTGAGGCACGTTGGAGCCCTGGCTTTTGACTTGCAGGGAGCATTTCTACACAAGTTAACCCCAAGTTTTGGAACTTTGGCCATGTTTAACATCCAACATCATAACAGTGTATTAATAATAGAAAACCAGAAAAAGTATAATATGTCCCCTTTAATGTAGCGTGTAACCACAATGAAAAAAGGACAAAATTAAAACTTTCACATTCACTCTCTGGCTTGCCAATTCTCTATCTGCACACATAGGACGTGCACCAATGAAACATTGCATTTTGTAATGTGCTACACTATCATGTTAACTCATCTTCCTGTGTGCCAGCTGTTCTGGTGTCAAGGTGTGATGGCTTCTGCCAGTGTCTCATAGTCAGCACAAGGCTTTACAAAGTTTATCTTGATGAGTTTAAGATACATGCAACAGGCACTGCAGGCACAGTCAGTAATAATATGGCAGCAAGCAGGGCATCTGAAAAGCTTTGAAAGTGAATTCAGTCAATGCAGCCATGCTATCTGAAGAAGCAACTCACTCAAGTTATTCTAAAGGAAGCAAAACTGACATGAAAATGTGTACTATATGTTAGCTGCTATATCTAAGCTGTATGCTTCTTGCTAATCCACCTAAACACATATGATATTATTTGCTTTACAGTGTTTGAGATTTTGTCAATTTTGAAACTGTATAAGTCAAATGTTGAACACTAGGGGGCAGAAAAACATCAATTAAATCAACATATTTACAGCCACTACCAAAACCTGGATTATGAAGTTGTAATGGCTAACCTGTTAGCAAACAATTGCCTTCAGTACATCCACATCCAGCAGACACAGAACAACATTATCTTCCCATTAGAGTTTTGTTTCTAAAACACCTGTTATTGTTTCTGACCATTAATCCACATTCTATACTCACTCTCCTTTTAGCTGTGCTTTGGTCTCAATCAACTACTGAGAGAAATATCTGGCTCTTTAGCTGCTAAATGTTTTACTACTGAATGTTCACCAACTGAATCAGAATCTGTTTATTAGCCAAGTATGCAGCATACAAAGAATGTGTGTTTGCTTGGTGTTTGCTCCCACAAAACACAACATAGAAGAATTAAAATAGAAGAAAAGTCATATTAAAAAATTAAATAAGGAATGCAAAATCTATTTACAGAATGGAATAATAATAGTTTTGAAAATATAAAACATGAAATGAAATATTGACTATACAAAGGAAATATGGACAAAGAAATGAAGTGTATGAAATATATGAAGGTGACAAGAGCAAAAATTAAATGTGACATGTACAATAAATAATTAAATTATGTAACAGTGGAGGTTGAATGCAATGTACAATGTTCAGTCCAGTTTGATGGAATATATAAAAGTGACAAGTGCAGAGATTAAAGGAGGGATGTGAAATGTAAAGTCCAGTTTGATAACAGAACAGTTATTTAGTAGAACAACAGCTTCTGTGTCTGCTGGTGGAGGATTTTATGGATGTCAGTGTTTTTCCTGAGGGAAAAAGTTTGAAAAGTCTGTGCGGGGGGGGGGGGGGGGGGGGGCTGTCAAAAAAATGATTTTTTTTGACAGGGGCCCCTGGGTTTTAAAAATAATCAACATGGCTTCAGGTATAACATACATGTAGCTGAAACTGAATTAGCCTCAGCAACTAATTCACCTCACACCAGAGAATCATGGGAAAAGTGAATTTTGTTAAAGCTGTTAACTCCACTGAGCTTTTAAGCAACTTTCTGCTCATTTTCGTTTTATTATCGTTTTGTTTTGGTTCACTCTCAGTGTTCTCATCTAGCAGCTGTTTTCTGGAAAAAGCATTGTACACTACTTGCCCAGCACCAAACAGCAGACAGAGAACATTAGAGACTAGCTCTTGAACATAGTGGGGCATTTAGCAACTAAAGAGCCAGATATTTCCCCCAGGAGTTGGTGGAGACCAAAACAGAGCTAAAAGAGAGTGAATATTGGACTTACATTTGTCAGGTGGCCAGAAACATGACTCCAAATGAATGCTAATGTTGCTCTGTGTCCGATGGATGTGTAAACAGGAAACTGTTTACAAATTCATCATATCAGCTTTATAGGGTGTGACAGTAACTGTGAGTGTTATAGTGCCACCACCTGGCTAATCAGTATAAGTATTGTTGCCTGGCTGCTGTGGGTCTTATGGTTACTGTGATTCAAATACTTGTACAGAAGACAGGAGGAGAACCAACAAAACCAACAGTAAAAACAGAAAACTCACCGCTGCTTTGGCTTCTGCCTGCTTGGCTTTTTTCAGGCGTGCTTTGCAGATGTCAAGATCCAGCCGTCGATTCTCCAGAAGTCGCCTCTCTTTCTGCAGAGGACAAGAGGGATCCAATCAGGAAACTGCTGCAGGAAACAAAAACTCCAACACTTGGTATGTATCCAGCTAGCAGCACAGTGACACACTGTGCAACCAGCACCAGGTGTTAATATGAACTTAATATCTTAAAGCACCACAAACTTGCAGTAGTGAATAAGTCAGACTTACAGATATAGTCTTCCAATCTCCCTCCAGGAAGTTGCGTAGAGGAGTGAGAAAGGTGGCAGCAGAGGTTTGGAGGAACTCACGCTCAGCTCCTCCCAGTCTCTTCTGGTACTCTCCTACTGTGATCAGGGTACTGCCTGGAATTGGCACGATACACAAACACACACATACATGCTGGTATTACACACAATGTAATAGTCATTTAAGGACACATGAACAGAAACAGGATTAAAGGTGACTGATTTATCGCCCGAGGTTCTCTGAATGCAAGTGATATATGTTCAGATGATGGTCACAGTCAGAGAAAAGGCAGGGTCTTCAGTTTGCTCTCATAAACTGGGTTACACATTGAAGAAATGTGGTGCTCTGAAAAATGTTGCACTGTTGGAGAATAAAACAAATAAAAACCAATGACTGAGAATTGACAGATCTGGACAGATGAATATAAGTTTTATAACCTCAGATTTTCTCTATGTGACAGCTCTTGAAGTTATAATCCTTAAAGGTCAGTTGTTTAAGTATTATTGATAGCAGTTAGAGAGCTGTTCAGAATAGCATCCCCAGCCCTATACTGTAGTATTTGATGAGTACAAAGCAGGGTGGCTGCAGACAACATGCTCAAAGTCACATCAGCTGCAACAATATCAGTTTCAGTAACTGCTCCACTGACCGTATGGCGTCCCTGGACCGAATTCACTGGCAGCTTCCAGCATGTACTGGCCCAGCAGCTCTGCATTGGTCGCCTTGGACGGAAGCTTCTTCTCCAGCTTGTCATAGATGAACTCCTCTATTCTAGCGCCTGGATAACAGGTGATAAAGAGACCAATTTGAACTGGGTTTTGTATGAACACCAAATAAGAGACAGAAGGGTTGAATTAATAATTATGTTTGTAAAATAAAGCTATTGTGAGCTCTTGTTGACCAATATCGACAATATTTGAGTTCATGCAATTTTTTTTTGTCTGTTGAGCTGGGACCAGCTGTTAATAGTTTATTTTGTAATAATTACAAGGATTTTAAAACTACAGTAGCACTGTATATAGCAATATTTCCACATAATCTCCAGTACTCAGTATTTAGCAGCATCAAAAATGAGCTCTGAGCCCTAGTTTTCTTTATCGTAATAACCAATCACATTTGCTCTAATGAAACTTTAAGACATTGATGACCAGGGTCCATATTTATCAAACTGCTAAAAGTAATATTTGGACTTTGGAGAGAAGGATAAAATAAGTAAGTAAAAATCCTTCCCTTTTACTTGCAAACTTAAGAATAAAAACTATTCATTAACTTCTGTTGCTGTACTGATGGAATTAGCGCTGTAGAAATGTACATTATGGTGAATTTACCATGTGAGTCATTATAGAACAGGTTATGTCACCCTCCTCAACATTCATTATTCTGACTTTATAAATGAGAGGTCTTTTGTCCATGCTGACAGTAATTATCTGTGACTCTGCCATTAGTTGAACACCAGTTTTTCATTTGTGTTTCAGTTTCAACATGTCATACAAAACAATCATCCATCTATCTTGTTGAAACTCTAAACACTGCTGTAGGTCTGTGTATGCCACACTATATGTCATCTGTACTCATTAATGTACACAGCTCTGTGGAAAATGAGACAAAGACTTACCAGTGTGATCAACTGGAGCATGGAGGGTTTAAAAATACACAGATTAATGGTTAGACATCACTAACAGAAGTCTTACAAATTCATGTAGGAATATGAGAATCTCTAAATTTCATTCTAAAAGCTGCTTGGTAATAAAATCAAGTCTCTGTGCTAAAAATCACAAAATCCTGTTTGTCACAATCTTTTAAAAATCTAGAAATAGTTGGCAAAATGAAAAATGCTGAATATGTGAAATTATGTTCAAACCTCACAGATCAATTTAAACGTCTACAACAAAGGAGACGGCTTTTAAGACAAGTTATACAAATATTTGCTTGACTGATTTAAAAATGACAAAAGTTTTTGCCTCCTGTGTGTTTGAAACAAATCATCAAGTTATCACCAAAGAAAACTGAAAGTGGTTTAGGCTAAATGTAAAATGTGATATATATGTGAAATGGAGCATGATTTAAATGTAAATTTATGTTAGACTTATTGAATCAATGAATGAAGGTCATGTTAGCAAAAAATAAATTTGATTTTAAGTGCAAACCCAAAAGTAACCCAAAGACACTTTACATACAAAAAACTAGCTAAAAGGTTTTTAAAAATTAAATTAACATTCAATTAAATGAACTATTTTTACAATTTTGTTTGTTTTTTAAAATATTTTTCTTATTCAATTATTCTTTTGACTCATCAGAAAGCAATATAATTATATTGCTGTTGGGACATTTAGAGTGACTGTAGTTGTGAGGAGACATAACATCTAGTTGGGAGGTCACTTGTCTTTTTTTTTTTTACAGACTGAGGAGGACTTACTTGGGTTCGGCTGCAGGAGCACCTCTGTTTGTCTTAAGATCTTTTCAGTCCAGTTCTTGGTGCAGTCGGCCCGAGCAATCAGGTTCTCTAAGTGAGGATCCAGCTCGGTCTTCTCGGCCTGGCCCAGCTTCTCCTCTGTGAACTAGGAGACAGAGTCAGAATCCAGAGCGTGCAACATAGTCACATGACTTCAATCACAGCGAACAAGATATCAGTATACATACAATATATTGTTTAAATAAATGAATAAATTTGAGCTTCAGGCTTTCAGGTGTACAGTATATGTAGACTTATATACTTGAGGGGACGTTTTGGGAACATGTAGATGTTTGTGGTTTTTATGAGTGCGATGTGTTGGAATTTTTTTTTTTTTAACATAAACTCAGTCCACCACTATGCTTTATGACCAATTATGTTTCCCATCAGCTTCAGCTGTACTTGTGTGGGTTTATGCTAATTAGAAAATGTTGCTAACAACCATTAGCATGCTAACACTCTAAACAAAGATAGTTAACATGTTAGCATTGTCATTATGAGCATGTCAGCATGATGATGTTAGCATTTAGCTCATGTAGCAGCTAGCACGTCTGCTGGACAGGACATTTCACACAAAAATAAACTTGTCATTGCTCTCTAGTGGACAAACTATGTAATGGCATCACTAGTTCTAAACTACTGCAAACATATTTTGGGGCATTTCTGTCATGTAACATCCTGTTAATTATCAGCAGACACATACACTAATAACAGTGTACATATTAGCAATAAGTCAATATCGGCCGATATATCTACCAGGCTGATTTATCTATTGGGCTCTAGTGCATATACTACAGATTTATGCAACTATTGGTGTGTATGCCTGTGTGTGTAAGCACATGTGTGTGTGTGCAAAAAAGTTTGTGTTTTGGTTGTACTTGCAGATACTGTAAATCTATGAATATTTGTGGATGTGTTGATATGTATAGATTCCAATGGGTGCATTTCTATGTGCTATATTTACATGATATGAATCATGTAAATATATTAATGGGAAAAATAAATGCAGAAAAAATGTTAGGCAATAGTTCAGCATAACTAATTGCTAAATGCACCACCCAAATATCAGCCTCCTCTGTTTAATCTTCATGTACCCATACACAGTCTATTTAATATCTAACATCTACTTACTTTATGCCAATAGCAATTAACTAAAGCATCAATTTATTGACTGATAAATAACTTTTCACTTTCTCCTACTGCAATGCAAAATATGAACTGTGCAATAAATTATGAGAACACCCACTTCTGCTGACAGCAAACTTTGTGTTTGATAACTGAGGGCAAAAAAACACCATCTGTGGTATCAGGCTGAGCAGTCTGAGATCTCCTTCCATTTTCTTTTTTCAGTGGTTGCCAGGGCTGACTGACAGGAGGCAGCAGCCAGCTGGACTTTAGAGACGGACAGATGACTGAGGAATTCACCATCTTTGTCATTTAACTGCAGGCAAAAACCCTGACTGATAACAGCTTTGTGGATGAGATTGAATAACATGTCACATCTTCTCAGTTCTTGAAAAAACAATTCAGAAGGGACTATAGGAGACAGACACTGGACGCTGGATTATCAGGCTCCAGCCCAGACCCTCAGGGGCCCCATAGGCTCATGGTTCAATTGTAGTAATTAGTTTGTGGTAATTTGATTAACCTTTTACCACCACTGTTCTGCCCATGGGATGCTAGCTCTATGTAAACTTTCACAGACTGCTGGTGCTCTGAAAAGTTACATGAATATGAACATGGAATATAATAGACCCTGGACTTTATTATTATTGTGGTCATTTTCAAAAAGAATGCCTTTCATAAGCATAATCCAGGTACAATGGGTGACAGAGTATACACCTGAAAACTAAAATATAGTGTCTCCCCACCTACAAAGCAGTCAGGCAGTCCAACAATGTAATAAATCCCTTAAAACTTTGTCCAAATTCATCATGGGGGTCTAACAATCAAAACTAGTACATTGGATTTCACTAGGTGGGGTACCCTCAAATGGAGTGTGAGTGAAGAAGAGTTAATCACAAATGAGTTTGGTAATATGTACCACTTAAACATAATATCAACTAAAATAAGGGCCTTGAGGCACATTGTGCATTGTAGAGGGGCTTTATTTCAAAATCTACACCCAGCACTGCTACTAATGGGTGTGGTCAGAAGTGTGTTCAGTTGCACCTGTTACCACACACAACAGTGATGTCACAGTACACTGACAAATCCTGAAGTACACTTCTACATCACTGCAGTAAGGTGAAAATGAAACCAGCGGATGTCATCTAAAACAACAAGATTTTCACCTGCTGTTAAGTTGCTCTTTAAAGGCAACAGGATATACAATGCAAAGGGAATGGGAGGAATTGGGGGGGTCAATAAGTGCCCACAGCCCAGTTTTGCCCCCCTGAGCAGGTTTATCCTGTCCTGGGTCATTCCATGATGTATGGAAGTGGCAAAAAATAAGCAAATATCATTTGTGGCCTATAATGTTGAGGTTCATTCCAGAAGTTATTTTGTGCAGCGTTGTTATTTGGTGCTTTTCCTCAGCCTACTTCCTCTGCAGTCAGTAGTTTCCTGTGTTTCCCACAATGCCTTTTGACAAACTCCAAAAAATATGAACTGAACTTGTCGCATTCTGAATCAAATGTGCTGAAGTAGCTAAAACACTTGTTTGTGAACACTGGGGCGTGTGTGTGATCGCAGCACCGAAACTCAGCGCATCTTATGATTGTGATTGCACTGCAGGACAGAATCCCTTTGTAAAATCTGCTACTTTGAAGCGTTCATGCATATCTGCAAAAGTACAGATTACCGAAGTACTAATATTTTAAAAATCACTATTTCACTGAAATTAATACTTCTTAGTGTATTACATGTACGCCGAATTTTTTTACTTGATACCGCTGATTAATGACTGGAAATAAGTCTTGTCTGCTAGTTAGCGCAGTTGGTATTACACAAGGATTCATCAAATTGACAGTTTTCTGAAGGGAGTTTGGTGCCAAGTCGTGAGCTATCAGGGCTGGAGGTAAGAATGAGGCATGAATAACAGGTTATATTATAAAATGAACATCCAGCTGCCTGCTCTGTAACGAAGGCCTTCCTGTTGGTGACTTGGAGTCTGCTGCTGGCACACGGCTGATACACTCGATCACAGCCATCAATAATGGATCGAGGCTTGACAAACCTTTATCGGCTTACAGCCCTGACCGTGGTCCTCAGAATACACGACAAAATATATCTGCTTTCATATTCACAGAAATAACTTCAAACAACACAGTCTGCTTGGTAACTCTTTATAAATCGAGCACCGTGGCCCGCAGACATGTTTCATCCATGCAGGATGCAGTTACAGTATGACGGCAAATCAATCAGGATATTAGTGGAGGCTTCTCGACCTGCTGCAGGGGTGTGCAAAAAAAAGAAAGAAAGAAATATGTCTTACCTGCACTGCCCGGGTGAAGAAGAGCCCCGCATCAGAAGCCAGTTTTTTCACGTTGAAGTCCATGGTGGGCTCTGTGCTGAGCATACAGGCAGGGCTTGTTTGTTTCCCTGCAGAGGGAATCCTCCGGATCAGCTGAGATGATGTAGCAGCAGACGCAGGACCGAAGCCGTAATCCGCTTCATGGACGATCGGAAATCTGCCTTCCGCCCTACCGTTAAAGAGACCACAGCACCGGGCTGCAAGCTCCTCCTGACACCCCGCAGCATGTACTGTACCTCCAGGACGACCTCTGGTTATGCACACATCCACATTCAGAAATACAGAATATGATGTCAACTGTTTTCATGGAGAGTGTATGAATGAATTCTAATGAAAACTGTTGTCAGTGAGGTCTGTTGATCACTCAGAGTAACAGGGACTGTTTCTGGAAAGACGTGATGGAATCATGTGAACAAATAAAACTTAAATTATTTACACTAGAGGGAGGTGAGAAAATGTTTTTGTTTGTTCCATTGATACATTCATGGAAAATGTTTTGTTTGGGGTTTTACTTAGTGTGTTGTTTTATCATTTGGGCGTGCTGTGCCTTTAATATACAGCAGTATTTCAAATGCAAATAGATGTTAATATATAGACAGTATTGGAAAGATGAATTAATGATGTGATGAACATCTTGCTGCACACATTAAAGGACCTCCAGAAGTAGAGTCTGTTCGGTCCCGTCCTGTAGTCGGCCTCTGTGTTGCTCTTCCAGTCCAGGCTGTCAAGAGTTTGTTGTTTTTGTTTTTAGATTAAAGGACAGGTTCACAATTTTCTAAGTCTGACTTAAAACAACAGTCAGGAGCCCAAATGAACATTGAAACAGGTTTCACTTCCTGTAATCATTCCTCCTGTTCATACTGACCATTAGAAGATCCCTTCATAAAGCACTTACAATGTAAGTAAGTGAATATCTTCCAAAGTTACCGTCTTTTAGTACAAAATTCCCTCTGTATCATTGTCACTCCACTGCAGCTCAACAAGAAAACACAAAGTAGTAGTAGTATATTAAATATATTAGTAGTATAATAAAAACTTTGGAATGTAAGTTTGCACAGGAGAACTGTGGATTACCATCACTTACATTGTGTTATGAAGGAATCTTCTAATGGTCAGTATGAACAGGAGGAATGATTAGGATTGCATCTATTTGGGATATTGTTTGATACAGTATTTGAGTATGGAAGTTTTGACCTTTTGGGAACTGAATATATAACAAAATAATCAAAGTTTAAAGGTCCACTTACTAAATTTTGAATGCATCTCACAGTCTTCATTCAGCAAATGGAAAAGCTCAGAAAAGCATGTAAATGGATTTGAGCAGAGGCCTAATTCATGACCTTTATGAATCAGGCCTGATACTACAAAGGTGCTCTTCAGTTCAGGATCAGGGGCCCTGTGTTGATGAATAGGGTCCCATGTTTCTCACTTTCTAATAAGCCATCATTATAAACATTATCAGATCAGTAATAAAGGAACATGAGTTACAAATGGATGTTGGTCCAGCAGTAAGTAGCAAATGATTTATTAACCAATGATAAAGCCATTGATAAATGATATAAAAGGATGACTGAAAGAAAGTGGTTCCCCTGTAAGAAGAAAGAAAAACAATGCAAGATGCCAATGTTTTTACCACTCCATCTTTATTGCTTATTCATATCTTTACACTAATGGCCTGGTACTATTTTGATCAGGAAAAAAACTGGAATTCCATACTGTTTGGATCAAATGTTCTTCACTCAGTTTTGGATTACACTTATCAGCAGTTACAAAAGAAATCAGTAAGAGTGTCGACAGACTTCAGAAACATTATGAAATTAGTTTGTGACACAGCAGTTCTCCTGAAGCAATATTTCACTTTAACTTGTTTTTTTTTTTAGCACATATAACTTTATAAATAATCAGGAACAGTCAACTCCAGACAGTAGCTACCTGCTGTCACTGACATCCATGTGCTTTTTCAACTGTCAACATAATTTCTTCCAGAAAAGCAAAAATTGAAACATTCAATGACTTCAAATGAAAGAGAATAAGTGGTGGATATTGTAGTAAAGATGTCCAACACTTTCTCTGGAGAGAATTGCACACGTAAACTACCAGGATCTTTAATCAAACACTGTGATTCTTAAGAACTAAAAACTCATGATAATGAACAGCTTTTTGTTTTGATCATATGTGAGATTGTGATAAATCCCCTTAATATCCACACATTTGAACTCCAGACAGCAACATGAAGTGAGTCTCTAATAAAGCTTTTCATTTCACATCAATGCCTACGTGAATGTGAAATAACAATAGAAACAGAGCTGTACCAATGCCAGTACCAATGCAAGATTCCCATAAATCACACAAAGAAAAACTGTACATGAGAACAAGGAACGCAAGTCAAGGAGTAAACCCAACACGGAGCATCAACTGATATGACATAGCTTTAAAAAACAAACATCAGTTAGGCATCACTCATGAACAGAATAGTTAACTGTATTTATGTAGGAAACTCATAATGACACACTGTACAGAGGCTGATAATGGGAACCAGCTCCAGCTACACACACTGTGGTGCCAGTGTGCAACATGTTAGAAACCACTGTGCAATATATCTAACCTGGTTCATCTAAACCAACACGTTAGAGTTTGAGGAGAAAATTTTTTTTCATGCTGATATGAAATCTAACTGGTGATGCATGTTCCTTTACTGGCATCATTATTAAGGTCCTGGGAATCCCTGGTAAAAATCAGGACTACAATGGCAATAATGCAATGTTACGAGGATTAAAGCAAGGTGGAAACACAGCACCTAAACAAAAAGCTGTATTTAAACACAGAGTACATCAATGAAACTGAGCCCTACTGACAGAACTTCTTGACATGCAAGGGACATGCTTGTGGCTGGTGAGTGTGGAAAAATTAGAATGTTTTTGATCAATGTAAAAGTTAACAATGATAACTCTTTTCTTAGTTCATGTCAGTGAACCAACACTAGATAGATTGACAACAATTTTAATAATTAATTGTAAGTCCTTTATCAAGGAAAATGCCAAACATTGTCTGGTTACAGCTTCTTAAATGTAAGAATTTGCAGCTTTTTTTCTGTTTTATTTCAGTGTATATAGAATATTTTAGGGATTTGGACTGTTGGTTGGACAAAACCAAAAAATTGCAGGGCTTTGGGAACTTTCAATAGGTATTTTTTCACTATTTTCTGACACTTTATAGGCTTAACAATTAATCAGTTAATTGAAAAAATAATCAATACATTCATCAATAATGGAAATAATTGTTGCATCTCTAACCAACACTCTGAAATGACAACTATAATAATGTAATATGAACTGAACATGTATATGAATTTTAATATAACTTTTTCCCCCCTAAATAATTTCTCTGCTCACTAATGCTGTAAGTGAGAAGATGTAAATAAGAAGCCTGCTTTATTTGATTCATATTACAGTGAAATTTGTCATGGGTGCATCATTTACTGTGCTGTGAGTATCAAAACTCCTGTTGTGTACTACTGGTGGACTTTTTTATATCCAACTCATTATGGTAAACAATGGAACACATGTTGAGTCTGTCGTACTTCTTAACTGAACTACAATGAGCCCTCCGCAAAATGTATAATTAAAGTTTTAAAACATGTTTTTAAAAAGCGTAAAATTCTGTGTATCTCGATGCCTCACTGGTATGAAAATTAGTATACTATGTAAGATAGGTATTCCACTCTCTAAACTAAAAGCTATTGTTCCCCATTCAAACAGCTACTGTTGAGATTTGTATTTTTTAGTTCTGAATGCCTTTGATATCTGGGACTAATGTGAATGCTGTTTGCAATGTAATGTCCTAATTCAACACTTCCAGTAAATGATGTCAGTGCCATGCAGTGAAAAATGCCTGTAGAGAAACTTGTTACTTAGGGTCATGTTTAAGGTACCCTGGGGAATTTTTGTGCACTAGTAGCTGTGGAGAACTGTTTTTATGAGTGGGTTCTGTTTTGTTGGGCTTGCATGAAAGGGCACATGGGCAGAGCTGTATATACAAATCACAGTTTTACGCGACTCCACTCATCGACAGTTGGTGGCAGTAATGCGCCAAGAAACATAGCAATGTGCCAGCAAAGACAAAGAAGAAGGCTGTGAGCTAGTAAACATTTGCAGGCTACAAAATTATTTTTTTTAAAACTGGTTTTCAACATATTTATGAGGAAATGCATTCAAAATGTCTGATAAACCTCAAGCATACACACAATATGTTTTGGTGAGAAACAGTTAATGTAAACATAAATAAGTTTTTTACAAGAGAACTCCACAGGGTACCTTAAAGTTTATAACAGCAAATGGAGAGAATTAAGTCTTTCATTTGGGTTAAGAAAAAGGTCGAGTAAAAATAAGTCGTTTTACATGAGGGTGAGAGCTGTGATAGCTCAAGCAGAAATTTAACCTGCTAGCAAAATGTTAAGTAGAGTTGGGAATCAAACATCTTCTTGTTTATTACCAGTCAAATCAACTCATCCTCCCGCCTTTGTGATGACTGAATCTTATTTCTGAGAGCCAGACATAACTTCCTGAACAGATCATCCCAGTTTCAACTTTAAACATACATGTGATTTTTTTTTCTCCCATCAGCTTTTCAAGAGAAAAGTGTTTGACTTAAGTGAAGCAGTTAGTTAGCAGCATGTTGACCAACCAGTAAAACTGATGGGCCATCAGGTGTTGTTAAAGGACAATTGGTTCTTTCAACTTCTTTTTTTATTTCCTGGCATCATACTTGGCCACTGGCAGCATGGTTGAGCTTGAGGACAAAACACTGGAAAGGATTTGAGATGCTGCCTGTAGTGTTACATGTCCATAACATTTATGTATGTTGAACTACATAGTCATGACAAAGCTGTCGTCTACAGTGTGAAATCCTGATCGCAAAATCACTACTTTGATGACAGCTTGCCATTTGATCAATGCAGAGAGAAACAGGCCCACCACCAACCAGTATCTAGTATCAATGAGGTACTGAGTGAGCAGAAACAAAAGGCCATAAACATGTAAATTAAAAGGTCACCTGCACTTTTTTGCCAAAAGTGTGTGGACACCTGAACATTCCAACCATATGTGATTGTTGAACATGTTCCAAAACCATGGGCTGCTCTAACACCCGCCAGTCTTCTGGTTTCAGGCTTTTCACCAGATGTTGGAACCTGGCTGCAGGGATTTACTCCCATTCAGCCACAATAGTATTAGTGAGGTCCAACAGAAAGTTGGGTAATAAAGGGGAAAGTATACTCAGTTGGTCAAATAGCTTCAGCAAGCGCCTTCTCACGACCTTTCCGACATTGGATTGGACACAACTATTTCAGTCAATGTTCAAGTGAAAAACACCACGAATGTCTTTCAGGAGAGACTGCCAGAAAATGTGTGCCCTGTTTAAACGACCTCTCCCTCCTCTCTATGACGTCCGACTTTTCACTCTGCCTTCGAGTGTAGCCATTCTGAACAACTATAAGCACTGTGTGCAAACTAGCTCTGATTGAGCATAAACTGATCCTTAAGGTCCAGCTCACAGTCTGCATTCCTGTTCATCGCAAAGGATGGGGTTGAGGTCAAGGCTGTGTCAAGTTCTTCCATGCCAAACTGAAAAAAAACCCTTTTCTATACATACTTGGTTTGCGCATGGTGGCCTGTAGTGTCCATATACTTTTGGCCATATATTGTATCTGCTTTAGGTGCTTTGGCCTCACTCATAGTTGAAGCTCACTACTGCTTCCAGTTAGAATAATGAACAGAATGAGGTTAAAATGCCAGATAATAAAAAGAGAAGAGAGGTTGAACTATATCTAAATTATTGGTTAAAAGAGTAACCAGGATTGCTAGACTACATTTGAATGATTGGGTATTTTCTATAGTTTTTGCACTGACCACACGTCAGTCAAACCTAAACAAATTTAAATACGGAGTAAAGTCATGAGTGTTTACAGTTATATTATAAAACATACACACAGTAAAAGGATGAGACAAAACAGAAAATATTTACATATATAACAAAGAAGTCCATTTGGGAAGACTTCTCTCCCGACATCAGTATGATGCTTCTCTGCAGCCTACACGCATGATGGCTAATTTTCACTGTACACATGTCCACAGCTCAGTGGCCTCCACAAGCATGAGCGACTGTGAGAGAGCAGGGTGAGAGCTGCCACCCTGCTCGGCGGTGCAGGACACTGCATGGTCTTTAGCCTATCGTTCAATGTCACACAGTTAACGGTAGTGAGCTGCGGAGGTCTTTTGTGTCCTTCCGCTCAGAGTCATGTGTCACTCCAACTGTTTTGTTCTGTCATTAAATCTTTGATACACACACACACACACACACACACACACACACACACACACACTCGCACGCACACACGCACACACACAAACTTAGAGATAACAATCACCCACCCCCACAAACCCATCCCCAACAGAAGAGATGCTTATGTGCAGCAAAGGTGAGCACCCTCACAAAAAAACACCATGCACCACATCTTAACTCCTATGTGTCATATATTAAGTTTTTGTCCAAACTGCTGTGAAGAGGGTCAAAGACACGGTTCTGCTCTACAAAATAATAATAATAATAATGATAAGAAGAAGAATGCACACATTGACCCTTGTGGTGATGACAGTAGGAGGGGCCTTAGGTTGGTTTGCTTGATGTTTGCAGGGAACCAGGGCTCCTGTGGTTCAACCTCTTTGTCCATAGTTTACCTCCTGTCCATGATTTGTTTCCATGGGGTCTTCTTTGAAGTTTTCACACTGCTCCATTACTTTCCTGAAAGATAAAAATATTTTATAGGTGAGCTACATGTTGGCTTCTGTCCAAGAGTTTCTCAGGGCATTTTCATACCTAAGCTTTTTAGTCCATTTGAAGCGGACTCTAGTTTGTTCTACTCCCTTGGGGGTGCGGACCAAGATAACCGTACTGAGACCCTTTAGAGGAGGTGGTCTCAGTCTGGTCCCAAACAACTCTGCCGCCCTAGCGTCATTCATCCATCATACTTACCGGTACACCGGTACTTGGAAAAAAATGTCTGCAAAAGACACATATGAGGCTACAAAAAGAAAGAGGGGCTTTCTACTTTGTTACCCTGGTGGGGAGAGAATGGGAGTTTTGCTTCTCTGTCTCTCCCACTCCCCTCTCATCCACAGCCGCTATGTTTTAGCTATATGGAGCTCATTATGCTAATAGTAATACGAACAAGCTCAAAATGGATGTTCATTGTATGTAATGATTGAGTCTAATTAGTATTAGTATTGAAAGTGAAAATATACAATGGGCCAGTAAAACTCTGATCTACTGGCCAAGTGGGCCAGTGGGGAAAAAATGTTACATTGGACACTGCATCTGTAAAATTACTGGATAAGATACCTCCTTTTTATCCTGTTTCTAACTGTCATCATTCATGACATATGAGGTCCAGTTGGACATTCAACTATTAACGCTCATAATCACTGTATTTGTTGGTGTTCTCTTTGCGACACCAGAGATAATTAAACTCAGCAGGTTCAGTACAGTGCAGCATGACTTGCTGTCAGTCACTGCAATCAGCAGTCTGCATTCCTGTTCATCGCAAAGGATGGGGTTGAGGTCAAGCGTTTGACCCCCCCCCCCCCACACACACACACACACAGACCGGACAGCAGAGCAGAGAAGTGAAGACAGTGAACCAGGAGAAGTGAAAGATAACATTTGACTCGAGTTGACACCAACTATGCTCGTTACTGTAACTGCAATAAAACCTTCGTGAGTAAAAAGCCAATAAGCGTAATTTATCAAACCGCCCTTCAACAAGCATAAACATGTAGAAAAGTGATATTTTCATCTGCTTTGTCCACAGTCTTTCATCCACTGCCGGTATGTTTTACACAACCACAGTGCGCTGGTTAAGCTAATAGCGAATTGTTATAAAACAAGCTAAAAATGAAAGCTGTCTGTATGTAGCCTAACTGTTTAGCTTAGTTTGCCACGTATCTTAAAATCTGGCAAATTCTTGTAAACTTAACTACAGGCTGAGACAGAAGAAATCAGTAAAACTAGTATTTCTTGCTGCTGTGACTAAATCAGCTGTGGAATTGATCCGGTCAAACAGAGCCTTCCTGCAAGCTGCAGACAACACTGACAAGTATAAAAAGTACATAATAATGAGATTGAAGTGGTTCTTAAAGCATAGCTTGTAAAATGTCACTTACCTGGCCATGTCCTTGGTCTCTGGCTGTGAGCTGTCGAGTTCCAGCACTTTCTCCAGAAGGCTTATTCCTCCTTCTTTTATCAGGAGAGGACAATACTTGCTTGCTGCAGAAAGAAAATCAATGTACTTACAAAGATTGTGAGAATTAAAGTGCATTATTGTATGCAGGACAACAGTACAGAAAGGCTGTGTGTGTAAGTGGAAAATGAAGTTATATTTTTATAGTGCCAAATTATGAGTTACACAATACGGGTATGTACCAGTATGTTAACCTAGTGTACAGGTTGGAATATGTGTAATATCAAGTTGCCGTAAGTGAAAAACAAGCTGAAATATTCCAGTGTGCCAGTTCTGCTGGTTCAGGAACATCTCAGATGATGTAAACACTTGATGTTGTGTGTGGTTTGAAACCCTCCAGATACTCACGGTAAACTGACACCAGATTGTAGAGAGCCCATGTGGCCCAGTGCTGACTGACAGGGGAGATGCTCTGAGGCAGCAGTCGCAAGATGGGCTCAAATGACCTGACAGACAAAACTCAGTTTAAAAATTCAAACTGAGGAAACCCTGATGACAGTTGTGCTGTACAGTGAGACTATGGCTTTAATGTTTTACTCAGTTCTACCTCTAGCATATTTTCATTTCAGTTACATGAAATTATCTATTTATCTACATACAATAGGCAAATTAATCTTTTAATTTCACAGTGAACAGTGGTACCCTAGAATTTTAATTATTTTACTTTTTTCACCCATTTACTGCAATATTTGATATAAATATACCATATTGCAGTGTGAAATACCCTTTCTTATTTTGTTGTTTCATTATAAAATACATTATAGATAACAATAGATTCCGTAAATGAAAAGATGACTGATATGGCATTAATAAAGGAATAGTAAACAGATTATCACCTGTAGTTGATGTTGCGGCGTGAGCTGACGTCCCAGCTCTGGATGGCGTTCCACATCTTGTCCATCACTGTGTCTCTTCGCGGTTCTTCCATCGACCAAACCTCCGGCCCGTCAAACATGATGTGTGAAAGCACGCCACACGCGTTGTATGACACCTCGATCCCGTCTGCCTTACTGTCCAGCAGGTTACTTTTAAAGTATCAAAGAGTGAGAGGAAACATAAAACAGACAGATCATCTCAACAAACAACAAGGTGTGAACAAAACCAAAGGAGGGTTTATGCAGTTTATCAGTATCTTCTGGTAAGGGCATTGATGTGACAATTGTGGTGCAATTATACTTTTTCTTCTGTGTATCGTTTTTGGAAGCCTGTGAACTCTGCAGCCTGTTGTCATGGACTCATTGCTATGGTATAATATGTAACAGCATGTGTTATTCACCTGGGGGTTTAGCAGCTAGACTTTGTTATAAGCCTAGACTGCAGAGCCTGCAGGCAAAGTAAAATGATACATTTCATTTATAATACTTGCTGTGGCTTTAAAGCAATAGTTCCACATTTTGGAAAATTCACTTCCTTGCATGGAGTTAAATGAGAGGATGGATACCAGTAAACATACAACTAGCTACAACCAGTTGCTACAACTAGCAGCTGGTTAGCTAAGCTGCACGTATACACTAGTTCTGTCAAAAGATAACAGAATCCACCTACCAGCACCTCACTCATCAACATGTTAGAACTGGTAGTTTTATGAGGAGTTATGTGACTATTTCTTGGTCGGAAACAGTAACTTCTTGGAGTCTTGTTGTCTCCATGAGGTTGCCAGGCAACCAGCTTAAGACTTCAGGAAGTTACTGCTTCCAGTCAAGAAATCTGTAACCTTTGGACAGAATCTGGCTTGCTTTTTTCCCCCGTTTCCAGTCTTTGAGCTAAGCTAAGCTAAGCAGCTGTTAGCTGTAGCTTTATTATATATTGTACAGATATGAGAGTGGTATCAATCTTCTTATTTACCTCTCTGCAAAAGAATAACTGTATTTCCCAAAAAGTCAAAATGTTGCTTTAATTAGTTTTAGGAAGTGAATGCATGTTACACTTAAGGCAACTAGACTGAAGTTGGTGGTGTTGCAGACTCTCTTATACAGATAAATATATCTCTATATCTCTCTTTATACAGATAAATGATTGACAGCTATTTGCTATCTCATTGTGTATAACTCCAGGTTAATTCAAGCTGTGTCAAAGTATATGGTTGGACTTATGACAGCCTGTTTGTAGATAATAAAATTAAAAGCAGAACTTTTTTAAATGATCATCTGTGAGCAGGTGATGTGAATATCCAACTTGTATTTCAAAGACATTGTAATGAGCAAACTCCTTATAGGTTTAACTGGTTTACCAGTTAAACCTCAACTGTGACACAAACACAAAAAGTGTTAACAGCGAGTGCTTTAACAGCTCTGTCAATGCTAGAATCACTTTACTCTCCACTGGTTTCAGCAGCTCTCTTACCTGAATACAGTGATGAACTGTGGGGTGAGCAGCTGTGGCCTCAGAGCTTTGACCTCAGCAACATTTCCCAAAAGCCCCAGCATGTTGCGGTGCAGCTCCTGCTTGTCTGGAAACTCCTGGAGTAAGATGATATAAAGAGAGGAGAGCTTATTTTATTATACAGTGGAAATACTAACAGACTACTGACTTAATAGTCCAAAATCATGATATTTCATCTGGCACACACTACAACATCTCTTCTAACATGTATGGGACAAGTTATGGCGGCAGTTAAGTGAATGTATGTGTTTCAGAGTAGACTGGGACAGTAGACTGACCTGTAGACACTCCAGAAACAGACTCATGCCCCGACAGTTGAGGAACATCTGACAGTTGTCGGGCGTCTCATCAGTGATGTTCCACAGAGCGCTCCAGGAAAACTCCATCACCTGGTCACACTGAGGGGAAACGAACACACAGTGCAAGAATCCCCTTAGACAAACATATAATAGAAGCATGCTTATTTTATGGCCTTTCCATTTATAATGGACCGGGCCACTGTCTCGTGAGCTGTGGCATAATATTCTACCAAATAACATGCTCCACAGTAACAACAGTCTGGCTAAAACTGAAAATATCAAAGCAGATTAAAGGTTAAGACTCACCATTCTGTCCTGTAGCTTCTTCTGAATTAAATTCAACATTGTCTGTGAACAGGTGGGAAAAATATCACATAAAAAGATGATCAAAACTTTCAATATAATCAGCAGCTGCCAGCTGTCTGAGGGGGATTTCAGACTGACAGTAGAACTACAGCAAAAACTAGGTAAGGGGCTGTGTTGGTGTGGGTGTGTTGTTACACAGGAGTCCAGTTGGAAGGCTTATCAAGACACTGCTCATCGGTTTACACTGTTTTAAGAACCACAGCAGCAAAAAGTTTTTGTGAGGTCAACAGTGAATTAAAAATGCTATATGGTCTTCTAACTGGTATGTTAGAGCAGAGTCAGGAAGAACATTTTTACTGTTCTGTGCCAGTTTGCCTAATATCACATCCAGCTTTATGACAGGCCTGTCTGTATGAACACAGTATGTCCCAATGAACCAATGTATGGCAAGCCACTTCCCTGTTGCAACATGCACTGCAAGTAAAGCCCTCTTGCCATCAGTGATCAGGTGCTACCAGGGTCTATTCCTGTTTACATTACAAATCAATATTATTCTTGCTCATCAGTACTTTAACGTCCATTTTTATTCAGATGACACACTTCTATGTAGCCCTGGCTCCACTCCAACTCAAGCTCTTGTCTTTCTATCCTGCCATCAAAACTTTAATTTTTGAATCACGTTTGAGTCGTAAAAATATTTTTTTATGTCACCATAGGTTCTCCTACACGTTTGGTAGGTGAGGTGAGGGGAGGGGTATTCAGTTGGTTGCAATCTGCAACCTTACCACTAGATGCCACTAAATGCTACACACTGCACTTTTAAATTTTGAAACTAAAGTACATAATCCAATAACTACTTAACCTTAGATATCCCATACTGTATGTCTACATACACTAGATTTCATTCCCCTTGGACACAATATAATTATTTTCATTATAGTCATCAAAATGATAGAATATTATAGAACCCCAACACAGAGACATAACTGACACCTGGGCTGCATTAACTACAATACAGTAATCACACTGTGGTGCCTGTTCCCCCCCAATGTTCACAAGGGTTTCCACTTGATGCGCTGGTTTTCCTGCCACCCCAAAAATAAGCATGTTAGATATTAGGAATACTCCTGCCTTTGTCCTTGACCAAGTGACTGGCCTGAGAACTGGAGTGGATCCCTGGGCTCTGCACTGTGGCTGCCCACTGCTTCTACATAGTTAACATGGCTCAAATGCCACAGGGGGTTATAAAGTATAACTAAATAAGCTATAACTTGACATGTTTTTTTTCCAAAAGTACCAGTCAATATCAACAACACAACTGATATCTCACAATTTTGATACTTGATCTCAGAACAGCAGTTTTTTTTAAATGGACAACTGTCAAGAATATCTTCAAAAGCTTCAAAGTTTATCTTGATGTTACCTTGACAAATCCCATCTTTCCCACAGCTTCCTTGTGATGGTTGTCCACCTGGCAGACCAAAGCGTTGCAGAGGTGCACAGCGATTCTCTGGATGGACTCCTCTTGCCTGGCTGGCTCCAGGATTTTCAGCAGCAGCTGGTTGACGCGACTGTACTGAAACTCCAGCTCCTCTGGAATACTGAAGTTACACAGAGTCAAGCAGCAGTTCCTCTGGACCTGGTGAGGTGAGGGAGATAGAGGAAGGTTCAAGACCCAAACTGGAAACTCTAATGTCCTTCAAATAGGCCTGATCTGATCATAATTAGATTACTTTTTTTGGTCTCAGCTGCTGGAATACCTTGCCAGATTGTATTAGATGTGCTCCAACATTAAAACTGTTTAAAAACTTTCCTGGTCCCCTGTGCATTTGATTACTTTTCTTTTATTGTGTTTAAAGTTTATCGGATTGTTCAATTTGTTTGTTTCTATGGTGTCTATAGGCATGTGTATGTTAACATGTACAGTGTGAAGCAGACTTAATCTCCCCTGGAATGTAATGTGCTATATAAAGTTTGTTTTGCTTTAATAACCTTTGATTTGGCAACATATAGTAATTTCTATGGTATATAAAATGCTAATCATGTTTTCTTTAGATAGATTTCTTAGATACACAGGTTTGACACTGGCATATTGTTCTGTTTCTACTGTCAGACAGCTGAATGAGTATTACAGTTTTGATAAATGCTTCCTCTTAACCAACACAGGAGGTGAGGCATAAGGAGTAAACTGAACTTTAGCAGCAGCAGCAGATTCAGTCCTCCATCATTATCTACATGGTGTTCAGGCACATTTTGGCAGTGCTCAGAGCCCAACTGTATCTCTGTAGTTATTCAAGAGGAAAATAGATTCAAAGCATAAAAATATGCTTTAAGTCACAGTTACACTTGTAAACCATGAATGAAAGGTCGATACGCCGCCTGTATAGACAGCTGGATTGATTAAAATAGAAGGAGCGCATCTGTTCCGTCAGATGTTCCTTGAGACTGATGGCTGAAAAACACAGCTGAAGCACTTTCTGTGTAGACATCATGTTAACCAGGGATAAGTGTAATGCTTGGGCTGCTGCATTTAGAGCCTCCATCAAATCTTATGCAGTTCTCTAACGACAAAGACACACTTATGTAATTGGAAACACTTGTATTGTGTGATCAGCTGTATTGCACAGACCATAAGTAATCATGTTTCTTTCAAAGGCCACAGAGTAGACTTACAGTGACCTCCTGGTACTGCTCCATTCCATTGAGTACCACTTCAATGACTTCTCGGCGCAACCGCACACTCTGGTCACTGCGGTATTCTGTGTTGGTCAGGTAGAAAAGAGCAGCACTGCCTGTCACCTGGATGCTCTTATCATATTTATGGCACTTCAATGCTGCTATGACAAGCTGAAACAAGGACAGAACATGTACAGGAGAGGTATGAGAATGTGATGCAGGCATAAAATGCACAATCATAGCAAAATGAAAAGAGGTCAGTGGTTTCACCTCCTCCAAGCAGTAGCCCCAACTTAAACTCATCTTACTTGCAAAGCTCGGAGCAGCTGGCTGCAGTGTTGTATCCTGGCGATGTCAAACAGCTGATTGATGGCTCTGTGGGCCAGCTCAGGACGAAACTCTGTGTAAGTCTCAATGGCATTTAGGACCTGGTCTTCATTCTTTGCTCCAGTCACCTGAAAAAGCATCACACACACAATAAAGCCTGTTAATGAGGATTATCAAAGTGCACACATCACCTGTTTAAAGAGTTACCTTTTAAATCTCTTGATTGCTTTTACCAGTTTACAATGTACTCTTTATTTAATGGGGAGTAACCTGTTGTGACAGATCCCCATCATCTGCACTGCCCATGTGCATGGACTAATGTAAGAAGGAAGAACTGGTCATTTCTTTCATCACATAAAGGTTGAGTTGACCGAAGTAAAGGAAAACTAATATTGTAAAGGTGGTATCAATCTTCTCTTCAGGTTGTCATCTTGAGCAGTTCAATTAAAGACTGAGTTTTCCTTCTGAGATTTTTTTCCCAGGTTGGGAACCACTGAGTTTTACGCTTGTATATGTGAAATTTGCACCAAAAAAATGAAGCCTTTTTGAAAGCACAATATGGGTGAAACGGTGGTGGACAGTGCTGGAAACATGGACTCCTCAAACAGAGACTGCAGAGTTAGTCAGAGATGTATGAACTCTGTAAGGATGAGGTGAACTTCAGCAGAGCTGTGACTGTCTCCTGGATGACCTGAATTTGAAAACAATACTCTCTAACTCTTGGTATACTGAACTGTTTGGCTGGACTGCAACAGCAGGGGCAGACTGACTACCTGACTCAGTGAGTGATGAAGTTAGACTATTGGTCAACCAGCCAAGTGTTGGAGTTCCCCCATTGGCCATTGCCCTTTCAAAATGAATCGGTGCAAACCGTTTTCTATTACATCATCAGGGGCTGTTTACAGTGCTTCCACTCATAGCCCTATTCACACAAGACTAGTATTACCAGGGGACGTCATGTGATTTAGAAACTAACCCCCCACCCCACATCGGTGTTTCATGCGGCGCTTGCGCATGGGAAAGCAAAGTCTGTATTTTATTCAAATTTACTGACATTATCCCTCTGGATATGCGTGACAACATGGCAGCTGCCAACTTTTACAGTCTTGTCTCTAAATTACCTAAATACATAACTGATGGAAACAGAGGGCAGCAGCGATTCATGTATGATTTCCACCACAGCCTCCAGATGAACATTTAATATCCAGGAATTCACATTATAGACACCATCACTGACTGTAACAAACTGGCCACAATTTCTCACACCCATACCAGCTCCAGCCATATATTGTTCTCAATTTCCTTCACATTTACAACCTGTTTTTAAAATGATAATGTTGCCCAACTCACACCTGTGACATAGAAGGTGAAACATGTTAATGAAACCGTGTTAACGACTGGCAACATCTGGATCAGGAAGAAAATGATTAGAATACTTAATCACCACACAGCATATGATCATATGATTTTACCTGTCAGCAGCAGCTAGCCCTGACGAGAATGGACTAAGTCCTTTCAGTTGTGATGCACAAAATCACTATTATCAGCCCAAAAACTGTAATGTGTGTGTAAAGTCACCTTATAAGCAGGGATGTGTGTCACATTACAAAGGGTTGTGTCGTATAAGCCCAGAAACTGCAGGGGCCTCTTCAGCTCTTGGAAAGGGTAGATGCTGCTCTTGCACGGCTCAATGCTGAATAAGAGAGAAACCTTGATTGTTCAGAAATTCTCATACGATCTCTGAATCTTTTTTTATATGCTCTGTAAGCTCTACAGACGGTTACCCACCTTGGCCGACCCATAGCTTCTTCAAAGTGTGGAACTGTGCAGTTGTCGAGCATGATGTGACCTGAGATGTCCAGTGATACCAGGTTGACCAGACACTGAACGATGGCAGTCAGGATTTTCCTGTTCATCTTCGACTTAGAGGTCCGCCTGCTCTCCCGCGAGATGTCAAGATGCCTGAGGAGTACAGGGTTTTATCTTTTTAAATGATGAGTGGGCATGTAAAGGGAACTACAGATTGACATGAATAAGAATTCAGTTTTATCAGTTATAAACACTGATTCACAGTCAGTTGCTCAAGGATAACATAAATAGATTAGATTAGATATTGTTTGGCCATGGTATTTATCTGCATTTGGTCTCCTATCTGTACACCACTAAACATCCTGTCTGCATAAAATACCTAATCTCTTCATCAATAACTGATACCAACTGATGCATCATTCAGAAATGAGAAATTCTTTAGTTGCTTTATATACTTAAATGAACTGCCTAGAAGCTCACATTTCACTCAGATTGCATAATTTTAAGCCACATGTAACCGTACCTGATTCTTACAAATATGTAAAAGAAGTGGAAAGAGGACACTTGCATTTTATGACCCTGGGGTCATATAGAAAACTAATATTGTAACTGTTGACATTCTGATATAGTCTGTGATATCCTAGTCAGCTGCTTTGTAGGGTGGTAATGTTTAGCATAAAAATTAGCGAGTCCAGTAGCCCAAAGTCAAAAATCACAAATTTGCCTGAAAGTCAATGTTAATTAGTTAATTGAACAGATCTGTTGACAAAGCTCTGTGCATGCTGGCGCATGTTTTATTAACACCCAGCCAAAGATGGTTTCCTTTTAAAGAAATGTAACACAAAAAGTGGTAACACTGTGATCTTCTGTGAAACTTTAAGGTTCATCATATGATTGTTTCCATCTTGTCAGCTTAAAAGCTCTGAATCTGGTCCTTTAGCTCGTTCTGTCAAGTCTGTTGGTAACGTCAGCTCAAAGAGAGCTGTAAACTGTGTCATCAGGGATCATCAGTCAGATATTAAAACATTGTCAGACGTGACTTAGAAACTACGTAAACCACAAATACAAATACTGTAGTTAATTTTATAGAAAATACAATTTAAACAGCAATCACAATATTGGTCAGAAAAATTACAATTATATATTTTCCTCAAATCATTCAGCCCCAGTAATGATTTATGTAATATGCAAACTCAAACTGTCAACTGTTTACTTTCAATGTCATGCTGACATCTATTCCCAATTGGTTTCATACATTCATCTATGAGACTCTGATGACGGTCTGATGACTTTTATGGTGCTAACAACCCAGATAGGCTTAAAATTATCACCAGTCAGCAGAGGTGATGGAACCAGTTGATGAGTCATGAAGTGAGTTCAACTCTTCGGTCCAGAGGACAGTTTCACTTTATCTTCAACACTTTAAACACAGAACTTAATTTAAAATGTAGTTTTCAAACAACACCAGCATTTTTGAGGTTTAGCACGCCTGGGAAATGTCAAGTTAATTTATGCAGTGTTTTATGTATCAAAAGCATAGTGACAAATGACCTTACCTGAGATTGACGAGCTCCACCACAGTACTGACCAATTCCTCTGACAGGTCCACATTGTAGAGAACAAGAGATGCCAGTCTGTCTTTCCACTGGGTCAGAAAGGCTGTTCCCAGCAACTGTACATTAGACAGATCTAGTAAGTTGAGCGACTTCAGGGGTTTGAGAAGGGTCTCGGCATCCACCTCGTAAGGTAGGCCACCCAGGTTGAGCAACCTGAGGCGGTTGAACCCCTGGAAGTTAAAGTCTGTCTCCAATGCTTGCCGAGAAGCAGGGCTCTCCTCCTCTTCGTCCTCTGTATCTTCATTGCAAGCGAGTGGGGCGCCCCCCTTCCTGTAGAAGATGTGACTGCAGCCGAAGAGACATAGAGAGACCAAGGTCTCACGGAAGCAGGTCAGTGTTTTTAAGCTGCGGGATGACAGACTGTTGCAGTAGGTGAGGTGGAGCTCAATCAGGTCCTGGCAGAACACACAAAGTCAATATTTTAAGCCTTTTCAACACATGGAAAAAGTAGAAGTCACAAGTGCTGCAAAGAGGATATGATCCCTCACTGGCTTCCCACACACCAACAGTGCTAACTGCATTCAAAAGGGCCAAGACGGTGGAGGAAGGTGGAGGAAGACTTTTTTTCCTTGCACCACAATGAATGTGCTTTCTAAACTGACTTTAGTAACAGTACCTTCAGTTTATTTTACATGACATTTTGCAGTAGACAGCCTACCTCCAGTAGGATGCAGTATGTTGTTGGGGCCATGTCTGCCTTCTAATTATTATCCTTAACTCATTGCTTTTTCCATATTCACTGAATCACTAGACACATTAGATTGTATTACTTATTTTAGATGTCAATATTTCACTGTTATAGCATCTATATCAAACAAAGATTATGTGTTTTAGCAACCAAACATTGATATGTTTCACCTATCTCTAAAATATAAAATTGTATGATGACTGATGTGCATTCAACAAGATGTCAGTGAATTTATTTGTCACAGCATACATATCTGCTCTGTGAATCACTTGTCTTGTGTTCTCTTTTGAGAGGAAAGAGAAGGAAAGGAAAAGCACACTGCTAATGTCAGTTGACAGGCTAGATAGCTAATTAATAATAAAAAAAATCTATTAACAATACATTTAAAATAACATTGACATCATTTTTGACTGCAAAACAGATGGTTAACTGTGATTTCTGTTAGACTTTAAGCTTTCAGTAGTGGGACAGTGGGGGTTGGACTGGGGTACCATTAAAGGTTTTCTTGATTGTCATTTGACATAATTTCTCTAAGTGGTAATTAGTGGTAACAGAAAACCAAACGGCCACCCCTCCAGTTCTTAGGTCTCAACAGTACTGTTGCAAGAGGAATCCTACATTACTGTGAGGTGAGGTGTTGGGTATCCGTCAAATACTTCACCAGTGTTTGTCCAAACAATTAACTGCTAAATAAAATAGATAACAGTTATGGGTTCAGGAAGGAACCCCAAGGCCTGTTTTGAACTTGGACCCTCTTGGGACATCCAGAGGATCTTAGATGAACAGATTGAACTGCCAAAATTTGGATGGACTTCCTCATTTGTTTGTTTTGGACTTGTATTTTCAGCTCATACATGTTAATGGAACTGAACACAGAACTGATCAGATGTACGTTTTAAATATAGAACAGATAAAATATTTCACTCATAATCACAAAGAATTGCACTATACACCTAGATTTTTGTGTTAAAAATGTACTTAATTTGTTTGCTGTCTCACCAGGAGTTAGATTAGCAATAGTAATTACATCTCTGTGGATTTACAACAGAGACTGGTCTCAGTCCAGTTTAGCCTTGCAAACCAACCATAACTGCTGAGTAAATCCCCTATAACATAGCGCAAAGAACAGATTTACATCAGGTCCGTTTATGCACAAAGAAAAAGAGGTTTCATTTCAAAATGTGTTCCTCCTCAATTCAGTTAATGAGGAAAATGAATGCAGACAATAAAACATTATATTTACTGGCTTGATTGTTTTTATAAAAGGTGAATGTACTAAAATTGTGCATTATGATTGTTCATTGCTTTGTACCACTGTGTGCATCCACACCTACAGTAAGTAAGGTAGGTCCAAACTGAACCGGCGATATAGACATTTACAATTGACAGTTAAATTAATAACTTGTAAGGTTTATATAATGATTGGTTGCGTTGTCTTGCAGTGGCATCATTGTGTCTACGTCTCTATGATGAAGTTGGTAAGTAGAATGTTATTATAACATTATGGGTTGATGACCAATGGTAGTAAAAAACTAACTTTAATCTTCTTTAAAGGTCCTGAAAACCTATTTTCTCAATCAGCTTCTTACTCTATATGATGGAGTCCTATATGAACATAAAATCTTCTGTCAAAGCAGGAACAGTTTTGATTATTTTAGATGAATGATTTCTATATTTCTTTTTTTCTCCTCCGTGCTTTTTTCACCGGTTTGAAGTGAAGAGGGTTTAGATTGGGAAAATGTGATGTCATATACTTCCATGCACCAATCAGAATTTAGCAATATTTGAATCAAAATCTTACAATTGTTGAATTGTTTGCTTATGTTGCCAGCATTGTCAATAAAATCTGATCAAACCACACCCATACAGCCCTGATGAAGAGGAGCTTTAGAGTGTTTAACCCTTTAATTTATAATTCAATTGTTGCTTATTTAGTCATCACTATTTAACAATAAAGAACAAAAAATTCAGGAGCTTTTAAAAAGTGCAGATTCCACAGAGGTGAGCTGGAAAATGAAAGTGGTCTACTTAAGATACGCTGAAAAAAACTGGTCTTTCATCTACTAACTTGCGGCATCCCACCTGTTTTCTAATGGCATCCAGGTCTCTGTCACGTACAAAGTCTTCTCTCAGCTGTACCCTGGTCAGTCTGGTGCTTCGAGGGTCTGAGAATAGTTGAAAGAAGCTCTCCTCTGGTTCAAAGTTACTGTCTGTGTGGACCAACTCCATGTATCTGTTTAAACAAAAAAAAAGAAGAAAAAATACAACAACAGTATGGAATCAAAAGCCCCTTTCAGACATGGAATCTGTAATATAGCAACAAACATTTTAACAGACTAAATTTTCAGATATTACGTAAACATTAACTTGATGTATCCTGTTACGTACGTGTTGACCAACTTGTCACAGATTTCGCTGGGAAGGAAGATGTCCGAGCGCAGACAGAGCTTGTTGCTGAATCCCTGGTAGCACATGGTCTTCCTGAGGTTCCTCAGGCAAAAGACCGTTGCCAGAGTCATGAGGCTGTCAGGGTTGTCTCCTGCTTTGGCTGCCATGTTAGCCTCTTTTTCTCCGGCTCAGATCAAAGACAGGGCAGTGCAGGGGACCTTAGGAGGCATGTGTTGAAGAAAGTAAAGTTAGTTAGTTAAGTGCAATGTCCTTACAGAGGCTGCTTCTAATAGGAAACAGCAAAAAAACTTTCCTTGACATTCAGAGTTGAAGAATTCATATTTTCAAAGTGAGAACTGTCACTGTAATTATAAATGTCACAGTAAGACAACATCAGTGTTTCAGATTAATTTATCATTTTTAATATAAAATGATCCCTTATTGGCAGGGACAATGTGACAATGAAAAAAATAAACTGTATGCACAGAGTAACAGATTTTTCAATCACATAAATCATATTCTATCCAAAAAAGGATGTGGAACAGCAAAGACATAAACTTGACATCACAGTTAACTTGTGTACAGTAAACTCTTAACGTATTTTTCAGTGTCTAATAAATTAACTGGCAAACATACTGCTGTCAAAGCGCCTTACTGTCATCAGAAACAGTGCTCGTATTTACATTTTTGATCACCTCTTTGCATGCATTGCACAGCTCTGCATATTTAGCCATGTTAGCTGTGTTGCCTGTGGCTGGCTACTGTTAGCAAACAATGTCGGCTACTTTGCAATTTGTTTCAACATTGATAACAAAATGGTTTTGTCTTAATAATATTACGCAGAATGACTCCAGTTGCTAAGCTGAAGCTAGTAACATATCTTGCTCTGTCTTTTGGTTGGTAAAACTAGTTTGTTAGCTGAGCACATAGCAATGAATCCTGAGAGACACAGCAGACTGTTACTAAGTTAGCAAGCAAGCTAGCTAGCGACACTGTAGAACTATTTACTTTAACAACACTAACGCTAGATAGCTACTGATAAACACACAGCGCTTGTTAGTCTACTCACTCACAACAACCCAAAATACCAGAGAGCAGCACTTGTTATTCTAAGAAAAGCTTTAAGTTGCCGATACGGTATCACCAGTGTATTTCAGCGTCTACATTAGCTTGCGGCTAACGATGACTTTCCCTGCTATATTGTTAGCTGACTGAGCTGCTGGGGCTAGCGCTAACAGCTCTGTGTGGAGATACCGGCTGGGAGCAGCTGGTCAACGGTGTGACAGAGCAGGCTCATCAGGCAGAGCTCTACCTGAGCTGTCGCCAAGGATCTGTGTCCTGATGACGGCGAGGAATTCAGTTATTATCACCAGTCTTCACTCATCTGATTTTCGTTTTCGCCCGATGTCAACAAACAAACTCCGCATCCTCCTCCTACTACTTCTACTCCTCCTCCTTTGCTTTTTTCCCCTTCTCTTCCCCTTCTCTTCCTCTTCTTCTTCCTCTTCTTCTTCCTCCTCTTCTTCTTCCTCCTCTTCTTCTTACTCCTCTTCTTCTTCTTCTTGCTTCTCTTCTTCTTCTCTTCCTCCCACACTATATTTTTGTTGTTCTGCCATTTGTCTCACAAAATAAACATTTTAGTGTTATTAACTAAAACACTTAACCGCAATACTTTAGAGTGAATGTATGGAATGTAAAGAGGGTTTTTTTTCCAGAATTAATCCATATAAATAATTAGTTTCTTTGAAATATTTCTGTTTAAATTCGAATATTAGAATACATATTTTATTTTTTTTAATTAAAATCAAGTAAAATAAATGTAAATTGATTCTAGTTGTTCTCCCTTCTCCTTGTTGCCCTTTAATGCAAATAAACTGCAGTTTGCCAAAATGTTACATGTTTTATGCTGTATCATTTACTTCAGCCTTATTTGTCCAGGGTCACAGATTAACTGTGTGTAAATTCGGTTTGTTGTGAATTTGTTACAAATGTCCAGCCATGTCAGTGTCTTCTGAATAGTTTTGCTCCCACACAGTTTACAAGCACAAGATTGAGTGCAAAAACACATATTTCATTAAGGCAAACTTATTTAGTTAGTTAATTAGTTATTAACCTTTATAGACAAACTGAAAGGAAGAAATCAGTATACATTTCCTTGGTGTTTTTTTTTGCTTGTGTAGTATTTTAGTCACTCTCCAAGTGGAACACAAATTTAACAGCATAACGATTCCTCCCAAATGTTGAATGTTGTAAAAGGGCTATGTGTACTTGTTGAAAGGGGGGGGGGGGGTCTTCTATCAATGTCTGTAGACTATACAGGGCCATGATCTGCTCAAGTCAGGAGTGCACCACAGAAGTCACAACATGTCTCCTAGCAACCGCTGCCTTGGGAAACATCCAACCAGAGACTTCAAGCTAGACACTGTTTTTAATATCAAAAAACAGTGTTATTATCTCTTGAAACATGCAAAAATATACACAACAGTGACAGTATCATTATAGTTTATATTTTCTTACACTAAATGTGAGGAGTAATCAAATTTGACTTCAACTTTGGTGGCTTTGGTAGAGGGGCATATTAATAACTACTGTGCAGGCACACATAGTAGACCTCTCACTCACTGCACTGCAATAAGAGAAACATCAGACATCAGTCATATCACACATAGTGTAAGTGTATTCATCACTATGTGTTTTCAGGCAGCATGGCATGCAGCGGCACTGCAGCTGTCGAGGGGGGGAAAGTCTGCTCTGTGGCAAGATAATGAGCCAGATCATCAGTTACACAAGAGCTGTTTAGATAAGAGGCCAAGTCATTATTTATACCTGCAGTGATGAATTAATGACAAAAAACTGAATTGTGACTGCAAAGGAACACAGTATTGAAAGGCACAGAAGCCAGTTTATGTCAAGTGTTTTACAGGAAAGTGTGGCAGACAACGTGGAGTTATATAGAAATTCTTCTGCATGATTCAACTGAGCAACCTTGAGGTAGAAATGGCCCAGAAAAGAACATTTAGACTATTAAACATCATGTATTTTGAGTTGTTTTACTGCTCAGTTAAAATACCCCTTCACTCAAAAATATGTTTTGTTCTTGTTTCTTCACTTGGATGTTTGAGCTTCACTGTTCAGAATGATGTATGTGCAGAGTTTGACAATAGAAGGCTGTTTTCACATTCATCTGCTGAAAGAGGAAAGTTTCTCTGTGCTCACTGAAAATCTGATGTTTAGGGGCGGGCCTATTAGCATTATTTGTGACATCACAACTAGTTATGAGCCAATCCTGGTCCAAAATTCAATTTACACAAGTGTGATGTGGAAACTTGAAGAATCCAGTGCACACACACTGAGGATGGACTTTACAGTGAAGTAGGAGACATCTTGTGTCCAACAGTTAAACTTCTGAAATGAAATATATTTGCATATTCATAGATTCTGGAATTTTTAATGAGGGAGAAGAAGTAGATGTCATTTTAAGGATTTATAATGTGGTAATTATATGTTGTTGTTTTTTTTGTGGTAAAACCATATCAGACTCACATTATTATTCCAAACAGTATTTTTACTTTTATTTCTTAATACGTGTCTGGAGGGAATCTTTAAATTCAGCCAAAACCAATCTTTGGCTCTCTTGGTTGGTCTGACTGTAACCATACTTAATATCTCAGCAGCTACAGTCCAGATTTCCATCAAATTTGCTATCAATATTCATGGTCCATAGAGAATGAATCTCTTGCTCTTTTCTCTTGCACAAACATCATGTTAAAATATCTATTTGTACATGAAATCTAATGGGGGGATTGCAATTAAATTTACCCCTAGCTCCACCCCAAGGACAAGTTTGATATTTGAGTACTAGTAGCAAAATGATCTTGAAGGGACCAAAACATGGCACAGTGAGTAAGAGGAGTGAAGGGTTAAATAAACCCAGCACCTGGTTAATCCAGCCATGTTTACCTGACTTGCATGTCTCTGGATTGTGAAGGAAAACTCAAGAGAAAGAACCAAGGATGGATATGTAACATCTGTTCAATTACAGAGCCTATTAGCTCTCTAGACACAAAAACATTCTCCCACACAGTTTGATATCACATGTACAGTTTATTATTTGTCTTGTAGTTCTAACACTTCAGTGACATTATATGAAGTGAGATATGAAGATCCCAGTTTTTTTATGACAGTACCATGACAGCAAATTCTGTTCAATTTGCACGTGTGGTATTGTGAGTTTGTGTGTATATATGATGAACAGCGTCTCTGCTGGATTTAGGGAAACCAAAAGCAAATACACTGTTTAGATGTTTGTCTGTGTAAAGGTATATACACCTGACTGGATGTTACCCTCTGTGATGGCTGTACCCACGGCCAAAACAGCAGTCTAAAATATTAATATTATTATATGTTTTCCACTCACACTCACTTTGATCCTGCTTCCTCTTGCTTAGGTTTACATTCAGTTACAACTTTCATAATTAAATAACCAACACAATTTCATTTCCAAAATCAATAAATGTGTCGTTATTGCAATGATTATTGCTCTGCTTTTCCTTTGGAAATAAAAACAATGAATAACATAAAATGTTTTGGTATCATGCAGAAAATATTCAGAAGATAGATAAGAAATGATTGCACAATTGCAGAGAACAGGGTGAGTAGAGGCCAGTGTTAAAAGTATGCTAGAGTGTGGGGACAGTGTGGAGGGCAGGAAGTGGATATTTGTGTTTTTGAGAGCGCCTGGACTAATTAATCAACTGTAAAAGTAATGGACACTGAGGAAGACCGATCCAGAAGGAGGCACTAATGCAACGTCATGGATGCCAACAGCCATAAAACCTCAAAGAAGAAGAAGAAGACATTAGGTCAGTTTTGGCTCTGTTAAGGTCAGTTAAGATATACAGTTCAGTTTTGAGTTTAGTTCTGTTTTCTTGAGCTCTTTTAGGGCCCGATTTAGTTATTAATCGTGTTTTTGCGTTGTTATTTTGCATTTTTTTTTAAACTACAAAAACCTACGTCCTGTGCCTTGCTGTTTGGTCCCTAACACCATCACAAATTTACTTAAAACTAGTGCAGTGCCATTCAAAACGTGCCTGTTCAGAATGGGACGATTACTTATTAATTCTTGAGAACCGAATATATATCAATTGACAAACGTACCAATTAAAACGATAAGGACTAAATAAATTAAATGGTTTAAATCCAGACAGAAACTTCACCAGTGAGACTAAACTGAGATTGAACTGTAGAGGCATTTTAGCAGTTTAGCAGTTGATTCTGCTGCTAATCAAATGTGTGAGATTCCTTGCTTTTTAGTAAGATGACAGCAGTGCCCATTCAAAACGTGTCTGAGACATCCTGCAGTAAGTCTTGAACGTACATGCCAAGTTTCGTTCACAGTGCACAGTTCAATAGCAGAGCTTAAGTCTTCACTACAGTCACACTACAGATGTAAACCCACCTCCAACCACAATGTGGGTTGCAATGGCAGAGTGGTGCTGTCCATATTTCCGCTTGTTGACTCCACCAGCAGAAGAAGAAGCAAATCAATGTTGTTTGTGAGGTATTTTTTATATATTTCTCGAGAACTGCTCATCCAAACAACTTCACACTCGACACTGCACTTCCTTGGGTCCCCAGCAATACATCTGCCAGGTATGAAGTAGATCTGGTGAACAGTTTGCAAGATATGCGAAGGACAAACAAACAAACAAACATATATACATACATACAGAGATTCCCTACTTTAGTAGAGAGAAGAGTTGACTTGAGTAGTTGCACAAGAACTTAGATCATAGATCATGCACAACTGCATCTGATGTTGTTATTGCCATGTCACAACATGTGTCTTTGTGCACAGCAAAGGCTGGATTAAGTGAGCAGCTGGTCCAGGGCAAAAGTTGCAAATTTTGGACAGGAGATGCATTATCTCACTCTGTCTTGTAGAGAGGCCCTGTGTCAAAATCTAACTTTGAGACATTATTTTAGTTTATTTTGGTGACATGGTGCATATTTCTAAATTAAGTAATGTTTAATAAAATTCTAAATGGCACACAGAAAACAGTGGACCACATAATGTTCTAGTTCTGGGGGTGGGGGGTTAAGGGGCCCCAAAAACAAAGGCGGTTTACAGCGGTTACGTTCTATCTAGAGCACAAACACGCCCACACCATATGATCTCACGCATGTATTTCTTCTTTCTTTTCTTCATACATGAATCAATTGATCAGACATGCTGTCTTTCTGCCCTCTAGTGGCTGTCAGGAAGCATGTCACTTTCTACAGACAAGCAGGATTCACTGATGCTGCTCGGCCCTGGTCGCTGTGATTAACCATTCAAATTGACCACTTTATGGACAATAACGGTCCATGTAGTAACTTGGAAAAAGTCTTACATGTGCATTAAAAAAAATTCTACCCGTATTGACAAGTTTAATAAATATAAATGTGTGTTTAGAGACTCATTGACACAATGGAGACCTGAAATTAATGTTTGTGAATGGCACTGCAGTGAATGGAGGGTGTTTTGGTAGGTTAGGGTGGACACATTGAACCCGTCACTGACACGCAGGTCGGCGTGGTGTCTGCCCACAGTGTTGCTGTGAAGACGGAAGTGACAGCAGGACTTCCCTCTGGCCAATAATTCAATCCTTTTGGAAACAGTTACAGGAATACACCGCCGCTTGTCCAGACATGTCTACTGCGTACAGAAACAGGTGAGACACAAAAACATGTGTTCCTGCGTCAGATGCGGGATGCACGGACATCAGAAACGTTTTGTAGCAGCTAGCATCTTAACCGCACAACTGGTTTTAACTTCAGTGTTAAGCTAGCAGCAAGAACAGCTCAGCTAACCAAGCATAAGCTAAGTTTAGGTTTCATGCAAGAGTTGGCACCTCTTGCATGCTAATATGTGTTTGCTAGCTTTAAATCGTCAAATCATTTAAGGTCAAAAAGTGCTTTACTAGATGACTGAATACAGCAGCTTCATCGTTTTAAGTAGCAACGCTAGCTCCCTGTTAGCGCATCAGCTGACACATCACACTTCCTCAACAATGAGCTTTCATCTAGCGAGCAATGTTTGCTGACTGTGTGCTTCTTACAGTGCAAAGGAGAAACCAAATGTGAATTATTTCCAGTTAAACAGTTAAATTAGCGAATGACAGGTTAGGCTTCCTTGGAAGAACGGTTCAGGCTCAGTTTATAAGCATTGTTTGACCTTTTTTTCAATGTAATTACCATTTTCTCCGCTATAATTTGTTATTTTAACCCGCTAGCTCGTACATAAGAACAACTCACATTCCTTGAGTGTACGTGTTTTGCATGTCTCATCTTATTTACAAAGTGTTGCTTTTTCCCTCAAATGTAAGCTATACTATCCCATGAAACTTTCCATCACAACTCAAGTTTGACGCTCATAAAAACTTTTTTTTTCTGGTTCAAAATGAGGTGATTACTTTAACTGGAAAATGACTGTAATCAGGCTGCAGGTTCTTAGCAGATGCGGCTCATAACTGTGTAATAGGCTGATGTGGTGTTTTAGTTTAATAATACAGAATATAAACAATAAATATTACAAATAATACATTTGACAGACTACCTCGTTTATTAAATGGCACCCAAAGAAGAACTTTAAACCATATGGTTCTTTAAATGTACATTTAAATACCAGATACAGCTGCTACACTTGTATCTAAATGTAACCAAATATCACAGTGCTGCAACAAATGCAATATTTATGAAACTTATCATATTCAGTTTTTGTGTGTCAAAGAGGTGTAGATGCTCCTCCTTGGTCAGTGTTGAAAATAATTGTAGCAGAAGATCAGATAAATGGTTAAACCCCTGCTGCATACATTAATCAGCAGTGCAGAGTGGAGGGCATGTTAAGTTAGAGGTAACACTGAGAGCGAGGACATGTGGAAGTTAAAGACTTCAGAAATATGAAGATATTGTGATTATATGACACAGATTTGTCAGCCAGTACATGTAGATTTTGCCATACCATTTTTACTGAGGTATCCTGTTACATATTAACAGGTATTCCTGTTAATATCTCTTGTTGTGTTTGGTTACTGTGGGCAGTATTGCAAATCAATAATCAGGACTGCTTGTACTGCAGTATTGGATTTACAGGATTTTTCAGATATTTAATTGCCTGGCTGGATCAGCCAAAAACTGTCAAACCTACTGATTCTCAAATGTTTAACAAAATTATTCTAAGTAGGATGACTGTAATTATATGCACATTACATGTTCCAAAACCATCTAAATATTCCTAGATTTACGACTTTATGCCAGACAAAACACCTTTTCACTCGGATCATGTGTTAGCATTAATGAGTTGACATCATGGTCACTGAGCAGCAATTTAGTAGGAAAATTGGTTCTAACCTCGTCTTTATTCTTTCTTCAGAATACAGGAATTCAAAGTAGCCCTGAGTGAAGAGAACATAAACTTGAAGACACTGAGGGAGCTTTGTTTCAATGGTAATTTTCATAATGTTCTCTGTTTTTAGCGCCGATAGCGTCAGTGTAGCATGATATTTTATTGACGATCCTTTCTTTATTCAACTCAGGAATCCCATTTGAAGGAGGCATACGAGCACTTTGCTGGAAAGTAAGTTGCCCTGCCTCTGTGTTGTTTTAGTGACTTTTTGTGTGTGACACATTGGGCCTCATGCAAGAACATTTTTGTATTCTTACTTCTTTTACTTTTTCCGTGAGGTTTGCTCGTATGAATGTTACCAGTCAGATTCAGCAAACTTGTCATAAATCACTCATTTCATGATGAATGCAACCTGTATGTAATCAACACCCCTAAATGTCTGTATAAGGCTACTTGTTCATGCTTAATTTGTGGGCAAGTTTCATTCACAAAAAGGTCACCCAAGAGTAAAAAGAAGAACTTCACACACTGTAGAGCAACTGGTCCTGCTGTTAGACATCAGCAGACCAAAACATAACAAATGTAGCAGTGTCAGCAGTAAAGTCATGGGACCTGGAAAAAAAAAAGTGAATATATTACTTCGGTTGTCAACATTGTGTCACAACAGAACACACTCCATTACAGAGGATGTTACACGGTCAGGTGCTGTAACAGAGGATGTTCACCTGACCTGCATAAAGACTCTGAGGCAGCTGTTGGAGTTTAAGAATTTTCTATGCTACTAATGAGTAGAATAACTTGTAGAGCCAAAACAGTGATGCCAATAAAATAAAAACAAAATATACTGTAGATATTAGAAACTAGGTTTGTAAATAAAATCTGACATTTCAAGATTTCCATAAGACTATGGAGTGGTAGAGATCTGACTATTTAAAAGTCCATAGTGATGCACATTTGACTGTATAGGGTTGTAAAATGTTCTGATTTGTGTTCTTGACTCTTTTCAGATCCTTCTTAATTACCTACCTCTGGATCAGACATTATGGGACTCTTTCCTCAAAAAGCAACGGTAAGTAGACCACCTTAAAGCCGTTGTAGCTTTGAAGACTTAAGCCACACTGCTTTATTATTTTTTGGAGAATCTTTTTTTGGTTTCGCTGGACAACCACAACATCAGCTGCTATCAATCAGCATAGCGGATGACATTAGCTAATGTCATTAGCTGACTAAAAAAAGAAAAAAACACCAATTTCAGGTGTGAGTCACCAAGCCTGATGCTGTTTATTGTGGTGTTTGCTCATGGTGACGCCAGCTGGGAAGAAACCACCACTGCCATTGTTTCCTCTGCATTACTTGTTTATATCAGACCTGACAGTCACCACACAAAGGCAACTGTGACAGGCAGTTTTTCATTAATTGATTAATTGTTCAGTTTATAAAGTGTCACAAAATAGTAAAAAATGTACCCTTTACAATTTCCATGAAACCCCAGATGACATCTTCATATATCTTGTTTTGTCTTGACAAGAACTAAAACACCCAAGTATTTCATTTACAGTCTTATAAAACAAGGAAAAACAGCAAATCTTCACATTTGAGAAGCTGAAAACAGACTGTTTTGTGTATTTGCTTGATAAATGTCTTAAACGATTACAGGATTATAAAAATGCTTTAATTTTCTGTCGACTGACAGAATCAACTAATTGTCTTGGTACTACTACTGTGACTGTTACAAATGAGTGATTTTTAATCCAGTATATGCTAAAAAAAACAAACTCTCAAGATATATTAAGTTTTAACTTCATCAATTTCAAATTTTTTCTTCTTTCTTCAATTTTGTCTGTGTCTCTCACAGGGAGGTGTACTCCCAGTTCTTGAAAGAAATGATCATCCAGCCTGGTATTGCCAAAGCCAACCTGGGCCTCTCCAGAGAAGATGTGACTATGGAGGACCACGTGAGTCAAGTCTTGTTTGTTCTGGTGTTCTCTTTCTACATTAGTGATTAACTGCAACAAGGCCTGATTCAATAAAGCTACATGCTGTGAGAAGCAGAGTGTACCTCAGTGACAGTCCTACTGGCTGAGATTCTGTATAAGCAAAAAGCTAAAGAATGCTTATTATATATGTCTGAAAGAGGCAGCGTGTAGACGTCAGTTTTCTGTTGATTACATGAGTTTCTTAAGCTTTGGAACAGTCCTGTAAGCACATGTGATTGAACTATAGTCAAACATTCAATGCTAACACCACAGAGGAGGAAGAGTAGAATGTAAGAGCAGTCAGGTTTAATAGTCCAAACATGCATTTGTATGACTTGACGGGCTCGACTGCTTAATGTTCCAAATGGGTAAACGTTTAACTTGTTACAGTGCAACAGTAAAAAGTGGATGTCTGTGTAACTGCTTTGGAAACAGGTTGATCACTATTCATACCTCAAGTCATTTACCTTCTCTTCCTCAATTGCATACGCACTTTTTTAGCCCGAGGCACGGCTCTAAGGATGGCAATGTCAGTCTGTTTTTCGGTCTACCACTTTGGTCCAGACTGAGATACTACTGGATAGATTACGATGATGTTTTAGTACAGATGTTCATGGTCCCTAGAGGATGAAATCTAATGACTTTGGTGAGCCTAAGATTTTCTTATAGCTCCACTATGAGGTTCACATTTGTGTTTTTTTTCTTTTTCTCTTTAAATTATTTTCTTGGGCAGTTTTTGCCTTTTATTACAGTGACAGTAGAGAGACAACAGGAAACAAGGGGAGAGAGAGAGATGGGGCATGACATGCAACAAATGTTAATGTTGTGGTTATGTAGCAGGTGTCTCATCCTTACCACTATGATGCCAGCTGAACTTAATGTCCATGTTCAAAATTTATATTTAAAAAAACAAAACAAAAACCTATAAGTAATTCATCAGCAGGAGTCTTTGTTGTTTGATTTCTTTCAGCCTCTAAATCCGAACCCAGACAGCAGGTGGAATACCTACTTCAAAGATAATGAAATTCTACTACAGATCGACAAGGATGTAAGGTATGACTTTTCTTTTAGCTTGTTCTTGATCATTTGTGATTATAAAATGGAGCACAACCTGTCAGTGTGTGTGTGTGTGTGTGAATATATACAAATACAATTCTTCCATTCTTTTAAAGGGATCCATTTTTATTTCCTTTTTAAGCCAAAAGCTTATGTAATGCAAGTGACACATGAAGTAAAATATAACAGGAGTGTTTGTTTGCATTTTTCCAGGCGGCTGTATCCAGACATGGCGTTCTTCCAGCGTCCTACAGAATACCCTTGCCAACTTATCTTGGACCCTCAGAATGATTATGAGACGCTGCGTCGGCGAGTCGAACAAACCACCCTGAAAGCACAAACTGTAAATCGCAACCGCAGTGGAGTCACCAATGTAAGTGACTATCATTGTGTGTGTGTGTGTGTGTGTGTGTGTGTGTGTATGGGTGTGTGTGTGATGTCAGTACAGTTTGGGAGCATTAAAATGCTCAAAAGGACTAAAGCTTTAAATGCATGATGTGTGATGTATAATATTTATGTCTGGTGGTGGCTTCTGAGCAACTATATGCAAGCAGGCTGTAGGGCAGAGGAATATAAATAGATGAAGCCCTCTCAGCAGACTTCAGCTACAAATAATTAACACTAAACAGGAATCTAATTTGTAATAACTTAACAATTAAATGTTACTATGTCAATGACAAATGACAGTGCAAACATGCTCATGTTTTTATGTTAAGCAGGGAATGTTTGCTGGTCCAGACTGAAATATCTCAACAACTATTGGATTTATTGCCGTGAAATTCTGTACAGATATTAATCTAGCACTACCATAAGGCCACAAGGTTGCCTTTTTTATGGAACATATGGGCACAAAGACAAGACATAAGCATGTACATAAAATAACAATACATAGCCTATAACTACAAAACTAAATAACAAAATAACAGAACATAGATCTTCACAAAGGTTGACGTTCCAGTTTTTTAAAGTCATTAGCATGGCTGTAGACTCTTTAATATAGAACACAGCTTACAGATAGTAAGTAAGTAAGTAAAACAGCAATGAAATGGGCAAACAAATACAGTACCAGTCAAAAGTATGTGCTGCTGCATATCATCAACAGTTTCTGTTTTGCAGAACAATGGCACCACTTTCTGCTAAACTGAATCTGTTTTCCCAGGTCAGCTCCCCTGGAAAGTCTTTGAACCTGTATCCATCTAATGAATATGAGGTGCTGCCCAATGGGAGTGAAGCACACTGGGAGGTGGTGGAGCGTATCCTCTTCATCTATGCCAAACTCAACCCTGGGATTGCCTACGTACAGGGCATGAATGAGATTGTTGGGCCAATTTACTACACCTTTGCCACAGACCCTAACAGCCAGTGGAAAGGTAGGTCCACACAGCTGAGGTTAATAACTTGTACCCCACATTTACATTTTACAACCTCTAAGTATTCAAATATAAAAACACAGAAGATGCAAAATTATAATCTGAAGTTTGAATCTGTTTTAATAACAGCAACCAAAAGAACAATTTGAAGAGGTGAAAGTTTCAAACACAGAAATTAAATTTTGCATGAACCCTTTGTGATTCCTGTCTGTGCTACTTTACCTTGCAGAGCACGCTGAAGCAGATACATTCTTCTGTTTCACCAACCTGATGTCTGAGAACAGAGACAACTTCATCAAGAGCCTGGATGACTCCCAGTGCGGCATTACCTACAAGATGGAGAGTGTATACTCCATGCTCAAAGACAAAGACCTGGAGCTCTATCTCAAACTGGTAAATGCCACGCCCATGTCCGGCTCATCCTCTCTTCCTTTCAGACCAATATGGATGTTTTGAGCTGCTGAAGCATACTCGCCATTTATTTTTTGCTGAGGTCTTGTTGCTTCCAGGAGAGCTCAGGCTCCCCCATAATTTGACCACTCAGTTTGTTTTACTGTTTACATTTGTACTGTCTTACTATCAGCTTGTCAGTCATCTGTAAATCACTTTGAATTGCAACCATCTGTATAGTGTGTAATTGATTGTTTGATTAGACTAATTGATTATTACTGTGCACATTTTCACACAGTCATTCCTGGAAGGTCTTCACAGTGTTTTACTCAATTGTTAACACAAAAACTGATAGAAATAGTTGTGTAAAGAATGAAAAAAGAGCTCCACACCTCCACACACCTGGCCAATCACTGCGTGAAGTGGATGTTAATGTCCTATGGTCTGTTTGGGACGTGTATACTGGCAGCTTAAGCCAAACCTTTACTCTGTGTGTGACAAAATGGTGTCAACTCAAAGGTCCATTTAGTAGCTTTTATGAAACTTTCAAGCATTTAATGGTCTTCATCAGTGAATGGAACTGGCTCAGGTGACCTAAGTGTGGTATTTTCAGTCAAAGGATATCAAGTGATCAGAAAAGTAAATACATATCATATATTCCATTTGCTGATGAAGACCATTAGATGGGGTTGTCTAAACATGGGGTTGAAAGTTCAGAAAAAGGTAGTAGGTAGGCCTTTGAGCCCATTTTGTCACACAAACTATTCCGGGGTCAAGAATGAACAAGTGTATTCTATGCGTCCAATGAAGCTCTCATATTAGGATTATTTTATACTGGAAGCTGCAATTGTCTTGTCAGAACCAGGGGTAGAAGTTTCTGAAGTAGCACTTTGCACAAGCTTTATTTGAATAAATGTACATAATAAAAAAAAAAAAAAAGAAAAAATATAGCAAGCACACAGCGGTATGACATTTACTTTAACATATATATTACTTATAATCAAGGTTGTAGCAACATAAAGTAGGTAGACTACAAAGTGTGCAAATGTAAGAGGTTTTAACATTTCACAGCAGCGCTGCTGAATGATGTCCTAACTGTGAAATAAAGTGAAGATTTGAGGGGTAAAACTATTATCTATTTATGATTCATGGTAATGGTAAAATGTTCTAGCTGCTAGAGAACAGTAACCTTTATTGTCATGAGATCAAGAAAAAACCCTATATTCATTTGAAGTCCCAATGTATGTTTTGGCATTAATATTGCCATGTCCTCTTTTTTTTCCACACAGGAAGAGCAGAACATCAAACCCCAGTATTTCACATTCCGCTGGCTGACCCTGTTGTTGTCTCAGGAGTTTCTCCTGCCAGACGTCATCCGCATCTGGGACACCCTGTTTTCTGACCAGGACCGCTTCCACTTCCTTATCCTGGTCTGCTGCGCCATGCTCATGTGAGCTGTTCAGATTGTGCTTCTTTTGCTCGTGCAGTACAGATACTTCTGTCTCATCATGTCAGTCATGGTTTCTGTTGACCTCCTCTGTTCACAGACTTATCCGAGATAATCTACTGGCAGGAGACTTCACAGTCAATATGAGATTACTGCAGGTAAGGATCTTAATGGTGAAACATGAAGACACAAATATTTAAACATACAGCTGATTTTTCCCCCCGTTGTTCCTTTCAGGATTACCCCATCTCAGATGTCCACACCATCTTGACCAAGGCCAAAGAGCTGCAGGATAACTCCTAACTCCTAACCTGTTCCTTTCCTCCTGCCCCCTCTGCTCAGATGTGGTAGGTGGGAGCTAAAACATTAAAAAAAAAAAAAACATTGTCATGTCAAACATGTATGGTGGAAGGACTTGATCAATGAAGAGCTTGAACAGTTGTGTTGGGAAAACCCAGCATACTGTTTTTTAACTCGATGTCTGATGTTTGGTCAGTGGGGACTGGTCTGGAAACCTGGAGGACACCTGAAACTATTGCTTCCTCCAAGTGAGGAGGAGATGCCACTTGCTTCTCGATGCTTTATGGGAAAAGGCTGCCTTGGTACGTGGTCGTCCTCCCCTCACTGCCATCTCTCCCATGGAGACTTGTGCTCAGATAATAATGACAAACATCTAAGGGAGAGGGAGCCACATTAATCTTACACTACCGATCTTAGTTTGTCATGAAAACATACCGGAAATGTTCAACAATGGAACCAAGAATTTAACAAATATCCCTCAGCGACCACGTATGTAGTCAGATTCAGCAAACGTTCAGTTGGGTTGAGCAATAGTGCATGTTTGTTCTTTTAAGGGTTTTTTTTATTTTAACTTTTAGAAGTTGAACGTTTTTTAATGTAAGGAACATGTATGCCTTATCTGTTTAATAATGATGTGAAACAGGAGACAGTATTTATGGGTCAATTTTCTGTCTGGTTAAAATAAATATGAAGTGATGGGACTGGCCTATTGAATATTAAATCAGTAACCATCTTTAAAGCATTATTTCTTGAGCATTGTGCCTTTTGTCCCATGATAAAATTCGATTAATTTCCTTGTGAAGTAATATTACTTTAACGGAACAAAATACTATTGAAAGAAGGGAAAAAACGTCAGAGGAAATTGTTGTGCTTTTCACACTGAATATTATTTGCTGAACTTTTTCTCTAACCTGGGTTTACACGTATCTCTATAGTAGTTTACTGACAATACTTTAGGCCATGGCCAGTACTCATAGTTGGAAGGCAGTTTGAAGGAGTTTTGGTACCAATACCAAAATTATACATTTTTTTTATACTTTAGATTATTGAATAAAAAACTAGTTTTTCTACAAATCATGTCACATGATGTTTACACACAAGCAGCTGACAAAGAACTTTGCCTAAAGGAAATAGTCTAAAATTGACAGAATGTTTTTTTTTATTTAAACAGATTACAATTCAGATCAGACATTCAGTGCCAACAGTTTTTGATGCTCTGTGCTATGGACACATTGTGGTCAGTTCCAAAAAACCTTAGATTTGATAGATAGAGCTTGTCTGTTGCTTCTCCTATTTGATGGAGTAGCAAAGTAATATTTAGAATTTCCATTTAACAGGACATATTGAGTAAAATGGAAATGGCCTAAGCCAGGTAATGCTCTTCACCCTGTGCTACTATCAATTTACAACACACCAAATAGAGGCTAAACCCTTACCTGCCACATTGAACGTTATTGTCTGTTAACTGTACAGCATGTTGTGCATTATTAAATACTTAACACCTCAAATGCACCAACTGTATCCTTGCATCGTGTCAATGCAACTCACATTAGTACATTAGTGACATAGTGTAAGTGTCGAAATATGTGTTATCAATTAGATGTATATGACAAAATTTGGTTGTGTATTGCATCTTATTAGCTAGAGGCTCTGACATAGCAGCCTCATCAGTGTTCATAATTAATACTCATTTGCTGTTATGCTAGCTACAAACAGCTAGTTAGCATAATGTCAGCTACAAACGGCTAGCATGATGTTGGATATTTTGGATATAAGTGATTAAAATGAATGGAAATTTGGAAGCTTAATTTGAGGCTCTTGGGTTCAGCTGTCCTAATGGCCGACTGCATTATTGCTTACTCTATTTACCCAGCACCAGTTATTGAAGTAGATATGAAAAAGAATTAAGTAGAAACATTAAGTGTTGAAAAAGCTTCATAACTTGATTAGCATGAAAAAGCCTTTCCCTCTCCTTACTCTTCATCCTTTCTGTTAGCTTACACAGCAAAAGTGTAAAATTGAGTGACAAGCAAGTTAAAGTAGCATGACTGAACAACACAGTTTAGTTGTTCTAAACTCAAATCCAGTTTGACACTGGAAACAGGCCTGTGCTCGTTTGCTTTTGATGAAGTAAAACACTTCACTAATTCGGCGATGATAGCTAGCTAAGCTAACCCAGAGTCAATGGTATAGACTAACCTTTGGTTAAACCTGATAATTTTCAGTGTGAATTATCAGCACAGCTTGACAGAAAGTGTTGATTCCCATCTCTTTATTATTTTCTCTTCTGTTATGATCTTCAGTATGTGGCAGACATGGCTTGATCAAGTGTAGTTTATAATTTGAATGTAAATGTGTATCTGTAAACTAAAATGTACCACTGCCATAATATCCAGTCACAAGCTTGTTAAGTGTTGACGAGGTTAATTGGTGGGGAAACTGAAATGAAGTTATCTCAGAAACCTGTTAAGAAAGCTGAAAACACTTATTGAATCATTTAATGCATACCCATATGATGGCATTCTATTTAGGTATTTGATGAAATGCTCCCCTTAAGAGATCTCACATTAATACAAACAGGAGGACAGACAGGAATTCTTGCTGAAGAGATTATTCATTGTCTCATCACCTACATGCCTAAAATGGTAACGGACACCATTTCAGGGTAACTGAAGTATTTCTGTAATTTATAATTTATGTCATTTTCATAAACACTCCTTAGAAATGGGATGAGACATTAAAAACTCATGATTTCCCCGTCTGTTCTTCTGCTACTTAACCTTTTAAGATCAAATTTTACTTGAGCATCATAGTCAAAACACTCTATTGAAATGTAATCTTTAATATTTTTGAGGGTTGTGTGTGTGGAAGCTCTGTTTACTTTTAACATACAGTATGTAATACAGTGCTTTTTAAATGTGTTAAGCTGCTCAAAGAACACATTTATTTGTGGCTGGAAGGTATGTCAGATGTGCTCTGTCATTACACCTGAAAAGAATATTCTTTAAAAATGTGTCAAGTTAAAAATTGCTCAATATCTCATAACAGATCAGGATTGCTGTCATTCTCTAATGCCTTTCGAATAATAAATGGCATTTTCTCAGACTTTTAAATAATACTTTTGTTGCTAAAATCCTTAAATCCCAAAGCATTTTAACAACATCTGGGAAACAGCTGCTTTATTGTAATGACTGCTTTTATTAATTTAAATAAAAATGAAAATTTAATCTTGTACACCAGTCCTTGTTATATAACACTAACTGTATATCATTCAAGAGGCTTAGAGGAAAATTGAGTTAAATGATGGATCAGCAATTAATGTTTCATCCATGTAAATATTCAGTCCAGAAGTGACAGCACCTCACTTGAATATGATTATAAAAATAAGCAGCTAAAAAGCCCTTACTACAATGAATAAGATATTATGTTTAGACATCTATATCCACCACAAATGTCCAGAGTATTCTGTTCAGTTTGAAAGAGCGAGATAGAGCAAGCATTCTAAGACCAAAACAAAAAGACGTTTTGCATTTGAAAGTGTTTATCATGTGCAGAAGTTTGGGGTGAATATTTTTTGAGGGACTGTTACTAATTGATGGCATCCACACATTATAATGTGTATTTATTTATATTCTGATGGTTTTGTGTGTGTGTGTGTGTGTTGGGGGGAAGGGATGATGTTCATTATACTCTTTATGTCTTATGTCAGTTATTTGCATGGTTCCAATTTTGTAAGCACATTTTTGTAATGTCTCCAGTGTTAAAACTTGTATATATGTTTTTACATGTTTGCAGATGTGCATTAAAATGAATGATGGTATAAATCAGACGTCTTTCATTGTTAAGTGGTTTGAATAAGCCAATAATTACTGCAAACCAGCAATAGCCCAAGAGGAAACATCTTTGTTGTTTTAATTGATATTTGGACAAAAGCCTCATGAAATATACTGTTCTAAGATGATTTGAATTAAAGTGTGTACAAATGTGACTGCAGTGTTGCATGGTGCATACTTTGGATATTATGATACAGACATTATGTCTTCACTGCAGAAAAGACATGAGTTTAATCTGATTTCCACTCCAGTAACAGAACTTTCTCACTGCTGGATGTTTTGACTTGTTAAACAGGTGTAACTAACAACAGTCATACTGGCTGCGTTACATTTAGGTGTGCTAGTGCCAGGTCCTGGTATTGTGCATGCTGGATAACTGCGGTGACTTACTGGGACACCTAAATGGAACAGAACCCTCATCAATGTTATTAGTTGCACCTGTGCTTTTCTGGCTCTGACAAGTCAAATCTTAATGAGTAGTTTTCTTCTTAATCTATGTTGCACTGTCTATTAGACTGTTTTGTGACCACTCAGAATGGGTTACCTGATTAACAATTTTAGCAATATAGACCTTTTTCACAGCAGATATTTTGACATGCCATTACAGGAAAACCACAGTTGTAACTAATAACATAAATAGTGGCTGCAGCATTTTGTTACCAGTTAGTAGACCCTGGTTGTTGTCCGTGCTGAGGTACTGGCATGGCTTAATGTGGCACTTGAATGTAATGGAGCCCTCTTTAATTAATGTTATTAATTGCACCTGTGCTTTATTAGCACAGGTCTGACAAGTCTGCTGTGTAAGATAAAGATATACTATCACACTAACTTATAAAAGTTTTTACCATAGATACATACTGGTTGTTACCACAGATGTTGACCTGATACTAGTATTTAAGTAGCTGTGGCCAGCAGTGTTGAAGAGCTCCAACCCCAACACCTCATCTCAAAATGTGTGTTTGGTAATGTTTATATTTTACACTGTACTATGTTCATGAAACCAGTGGTGGAAGAAGTACTCCTTACTCTTTTACTTAAGTAAAAGTACCGATACAGCAATGTAAAAATACTCCATTAGAAGTAAAAGTCCTGCATGAAAAATTATACTACAGTAAAAGTACATAAGTATTATAATATTATTATCCCTCTGACTGATATATTATTATATATAACATCATTAGATTATTGATACTGAAGCATCAGTGTGTAAGCAGCATGTTACTGTTGTAGCTGCTGGAGGTGGAGCTAGTTTCAACTACTTTATATACAGTTAGCTAGTTTAGTCCAGTGGTTCCCAACCTAGGGGTTGGGCCCCTCCAAAGGGTCAGCAGATAAATCTGAGGGGTCATGAGATGATTAATGGGAAAGAAGAAAAAACAAAGTTCTGATACACAAATCTGTTTTCAGTTTTTGGACTTTTTGTCTAATCTTTGATTTTTGGTGAAATATTGGATCATTTGAACATTTAGTGAAATGAAACCAGAAGTTTAGAGGGAAAAATTATTTGGTGGAGCTGTTAACAACTCATAGACATCTGAAATGTGACCCCGACTACACACTGCTTTTTGTAAGACGTCACTGGTTTCATCTTTAACAATGTGTTGTATTTTAAAAGCTTGTTATATTGTCCATTGTGTCACATCTTCATCTGAAAAGTAACTAAAGCTGTCAAATAAATGTAGTGGAGTAGAAAGTACAATATTTCCCTCTGAAATGTAGTGGAGTGGAAGTATAAAGTAGCATCAAATGGAAATACTCAAGTACAGTACAAGTACCTCAAAATTGTACTTAAGTACAGTACTTGAGTAAATGTACTTAGTTTCCACCACTGCAGGAGACGATGTATTACTTTGTAATGAACGCAACCCAAGTCCCGCCCACCGCACATTGAGCCAATGGGAAGACGTAATGCAGCGTGCCAGTGACCGTCCGAGGTAAGCAACTTATAAAAAACTCGATAAAAAAACGTTATGGTGGCCTGCTTTCACATTTCTGACCACGTATAAAAGCTCATTCCGCCCTTTCACTGATGTAACAATTCACAGAAGAGGCTGACTGCATTCTACATTGTAGGTGAGCACATTAAAATCGATACAAACAAACTAGCACACAGAGCAGTGGCTGCAGCTAGCTGACGTAACGTTAAGTCCGTTGGGCAGCTTGAGCTCCACTGTCGGACTTTAGTTACAAGATTTCATGTCCAAAGTGCTACGCAGAGCAAGATGCATTGGCTGGACCGTTATCCATAATATTTTGATATCTCCTTCTTCTCCAACACTGGATGGATGTAATTAGAGGACATTGGTATTGTGTCAGTGATTTTAATAAGAAATTGGTGGCACAGGAGAATGACTGATGGTGTTAACAAACACACTGGTGGAATAAGGAGAACCCTAGTGGTGCAGGTGCAGGGACATAACTAAGATTTTAGAAATTCAAAATTCCTTTGAAACTGCTTATAAACTCAACACAACTACCTACACTAGAATAATTGTCTCACTGCGTCTCTAATTCCCCTCTAACAACTTCCTAATTACTGACTAAAGCATTACTGTTTTATTCCTAACATTAAGGTGTAAATGCTAATTCAAAGCCCTCTCCTCCCTGCCAGGACTGAAATTCTGGTGGATAATCCTGGTTTTATTTGATATGTTTCTATATTGCTGACCTTTAAGTAGTCAATAAATAAAGTCCTCTACAGAACATACAGGCTCTCAGTGTCCTCAGTGGTACCTACAGGTCTGTGCAGATATCTGCATGCAAACAACCAAGCAACACAAAAAAGGTTTTGTGACCTCTGTGTGACTAACTCACCTACCTGGTGCTGCTGGGGGCTTTACTGGGGGCTACAATGCAGTAAATCTGCTTGTGTGGTTAAACTACCAGTGTCAAAACACAGACAAAATAATTGAAAACAAAAACTGATGTGGAAGAAAATAAGGGAAATGCTAATTATGGATACAGTATCTAAGGTAAGCCAGTTAAGCCTACTTTATAGTGAGTAAGTAGCTCCTCAGGCAACTTGTTCCAATGTCCAACTTCAACTTTTATCTTTCTTGGGATAGTCAACATCTTGTCAGTAGATCTATGCCTTGTAGTGTAGAGGGGCCAAGTCATACCTATAGATTTGTCTTTTGAAAGAGTTTGAAGAGAAAATAGATCTGTCCCTTCTGCTACAGAGTGGTGAGTGTTATGCATGCATCAGGTAGTATAATAGGCAGAGAGTAGTTAATATAGGTGTGATTTTCTTTATAAGTCATGAGCTCTAGTAAGGTGACATTTTAACAATGTTGGCTGTTCATTTACTGTTACTGTTACTATCATCTGATGAGGTACACTATATACTGTACAAGACAATACAGCATAACTGCTACTGTAGAGACCTCATAAATGTTACTGCATGCTTGAAACTAAATGCTGCTCAGCTTTCTGACAGCTGAATCAGGGATCTCTGTCTGCATATTTCTGTCACAGTCTGACACATGTTCTGAAATGTCCCCCCACTCTGCAGTAATCGACCAGTCGTACATAGCCATGTGGGAAATGACAGAACTACATCTATTAGTGGCACAGTTCATGTTGACTGCTCACCATGAATGACTCTGATGGAAAAACTACCTGTGTTAACTTTTATCCACATTTCTAGCATCCACCCTTTTGGATTCAAGAAGGATGGCTGTATAACCACTAATGTGTTTATTTACAATGGTAGCAATACGAAAGATGGAGTTGAAGATAACTTCAGGGTGGGCCAGGCCAACATAACAAAACAAAACAAAAATAAGTAATAAATATAACTTACCCGCTTACCTTAATTAAATAGGAGACTCCAAGGTTAACAGAACTGGCAGCCCATGATTACAAATTCCAAATAGCTAACACTGGTAACAAAGCTAAAGATCAGCATGGCAAAGTGTAGATCTGACAAACACAAACGATGGCTAGTTGTGTGGAAAGCGAGATGAAGTTCTGCCTTGAGCAGGCTGAGAAACATCTTTGCTCTTTACATTGGTTGCTGTCATCAGCTGTCACCGGGGAAGAGCCAGTCATCTATGGGTGCCATGAGCCACCTGACCAATCATCTCCTTGCTCTCCCAAAACAAAACAAAAACAATACTTGTAACTTCTACACTTTTCTACATCATTGAGTGCGTTTATATGCACGCTAGTATCCTGGTTATGTTTTGCACATGTAAAGACCTTATCCTGGTTTCAGAAACTTGGATAAGAAACCTGGATATGCTACCTGGAGTACTCCAACAGAAACCAGGATACTATCACATGTAAATGTCTGATCCAGGTTTCTGAACATTCTTTGTTAGTACAGAGTGTAGAGGCTGAGATGGTGAGAAATGAAGACACAACTGCACACAGATGATCAAGATCCTGGATACTGTTAGTATCAGGTATACATAGATATGTATACATGTTCCATGTAAATGCCATATCTCAAATATGATCAAGACCAGGATAAGACTCAAAACCAGGATTTATTGCGCATGTAAACGCACTCACTGTTCCAGCATCATAAAGCTGGAAGAAGCTCATCCACTTAATCCATCCATCCTTTTGCTGCCATTTGTTCTGGTCGAGGTCTTATTAATTTAATTCATTATATCATTAGGAAATGTTGTTATATACTGCTGGGAAGTACCATATTGTTCCTGCTGGTTTGCCATTTCGTACTTATACCAGAATGATCCTGAAACAGGTATTATATTGCATTCTACTGTATGTGCTCTTAAAAAGTCTTAATTTAACTTGGTGAATGCTGCAGAAACCCAGATGAAACTGAACCAAAAAGCTGATAGCATGTTACTAGTTGGATGTGTCATTATGAAATGTAGTGTGTCTGTGTGTGACTCGTGTGTGTGACTCTGCGTTCACAGGTTTGTGCGATGCAGTACTGCAGTACTCGGGGCGGGGTCCATGGATGGGACTTCAAGGATGTGCTGTTTTCAGGTTACGCTCCAGACGGGGGGATGTTCATGCCAGAGAGCGTGCCTGTGCTGAGCCCTGACACCCTGAGGTGCTGGAGGGGGCTGCCCTACACTAAACTGGTGGTGGAGGTCGCCTCGCTGTTTATCCCCTCTCAGCTGATCCCCAAAGAGGACCTGGAGGGTGAGCCGGGGAAATATTCCCTATCATCATGTCATTTAACATTAATGGATTTATAAAGGGATATCATATGTCTGGCTTTGTTATTGCATTTATTTTTGTGTAAGATGCATCACGTGTCCCTAAATAGCTGTGATTTACGCTTTTTACTGAATTTAAACCTTAAGGGGGCATACCAGCGGTTAAGCATGTTTTAGCTCATTAACTACACATCACAGTTAGCAATTTTGCAAACTACACTGATGTATTTTAGAAGTATCAGTGTATTTTTTCTGCCATTTCAAGCAGCCCTTGGTTTCCATTACATGGGCATTAATGCTGCCTGGAAAGAACTGTATGGATTCAAAACTGGTCTTCAAAAAATTGAAAGTACGCATGATTAAAGTGACTAAAGAGGCACTGTACACAGGTATGGTCCTTCGATATTAAAGGAGAACATTATGCAGAGAAGTGAAACTATTCCACAACTAACAACTATTCCAATACACCAAGAAAATGATCTCTTCTCTCTCATCTCGTTCGCTGTCCCAGCCCTGGTGGGTGCGGCCCTGTCTGGATTCTCGGTGCCTGAGGTGGTCAGAGTCGCCCGGCTGAAGGATGGACTGTCAGTCCTGGAGCTCTTCCATGGAGACACCTTGGCCTTTAAGGACCTGGCTATGACCTGCACTGTACGCTTCCTCGACTATTTCCTGCAGAAGGAGAAGCGCAGGGCTACTGTTCTTGTAGGTAAGAAAGCAACACCCATAATGCAATGTGATAAAAACCTTTTTTCATCTGGCTGTGCAAAGATTCACTGTATGGCCAAAAAAACATGGACACATCAGAAGTTAAGAGTGTTTTTAGAGTGCTTCTGGGAACACTCTGAAATTTTTACATTTACCAAAACAGTACTTAAGAGTCAGTGCAGGTTCACACCATCAAGAGCATCATGTCAGAATGCTGAATACACTTTAGAGTAATTGCAAGCTGTGCTGTATATTAAAGGGGACAGTTCAAAAAACTCCTTGTCTATCTTATACTGGCCCTTTATGCAGCCCCTCAGTTCAGCCTCTGTCTGAAACAGGCTGTTTTAGCTCCTGTCTATTTAAAGCCCCCCTCCCAAAGAGCCCACTCTGTTCTGATTGGCCCGGCTCCAGAGGCTAAGTAAACAAACAATAGCTGCAGGATTTCACTGCTTTTCCTCGTTCTTTACTCAAAATGGAAACTTCTCAAATGCATGTTTATTGTACATGTTTGAGTCTGAATCTAATCCGAAACATGAGAGGGAACAACCTTAGCAACAAAGGCCACAAATGGATGGCCATTGGTGGGCATGCACAAACAATCTGATGTTATCATAAGGAGGAAGTAGAGGTAACATTCCAAATGAAGCTTTCAGGGCAGCTTTAAGCCCTGGCTTTTAACTTGCAGGGAGCATTTTTTAATATGTTCACTTCATGTTTTGAACCTTTGACCATGTTTAACACAGACATCTGACATTATAACTGTATATAAATAACAGAAAATCACAGAAAGCATAATATGTCCCCTTTAAAAATCACAAAGAGCAGATGCTATAAACCGCAGAATAAAACTGTGTGGTACTTAGAATCGTTAAGTACAAAAATAAACCAGTGTTTATTTGTTCAGTCAACAATCTGAATTTTCAGCTCGCCACCCTTCATGATTCATGTCACAAGGTGGGAGTCAGTTGCACACAGTATCAGTACAATGAAATACAGTTTAGCACCCTACCAGACAGTGCGAACCGTAGCAAAAGAGAGATACATACTGTAGAGATACATGCTGAAAGATGAAATAATGTACAGAATCAACTGTGGACCAATAGGGAAGTGATAGAAAGAAGGGATTTGAAAACAAAACATGAGAAAGTAGCATTTCAGCCAGATGAGATTTATATTTATTAGTCTGAACGCAAGGATCCTGTACACACCTTATCACTGTCATTAGTTCATTCATGTTCACCCAAGTTTGGTGATCAAATGTCCTGAAGCACCAAGCCTTCCTCTAAGCCACAAGACTATACAAAGTATAGTATCTCTGATATCATTCATATCACAGATACTGATAAATGTTCTGTCCACTCACGGCTTTATTCTCCAGGTACATCAGGAGACACCGGCGGCTCGGCCATCCAGAGTGCAAAAGGTCTCTCTGGGTTGGATGTGGTGGTGGTTTACCCCCAAGGACGCATCACTCCAGTCCAAGAGAAACACATGATCACCTGCCTGGAAGATAATGTCCACGTGTTTGCAGGTAAACCTGAAGAAGCTAAAGGATTAGTGGCTGTTAACCAAACTTGTTAACCTGTTAAGCCACCATTTTACTCTTGAAACAATGATTCACCATCAAATATGATGTGTCTCTACTGACCTGTGTCCACAGCGGACGGCTGCTCAGATGACATCGACCAGCCTCTGCGCCGTCTGTTTGCTGACCAGGAACTGGTTCAGTCTCATGGCCTCATGAGCCTCAACTCAGTGAACTGGTCTAGAGTCATGATCCAGCTCGCCCACTTCATTCATGCTTACCTGCAGCTCAGTGGTATGGATCAGGCTGAGGCTGACACGGCCCTGCCTGAGCTGGAGGTGGTGGTGCCCACGGGGGGTGCAGGGAACATTGCAGGTAGGTTGAATGCTGCTGGTAGGGAATCGGATTAAAGGATTACTCCCCAAAAAATCTATCTTTTGAGCGGATTTCTGTGGATGTTTTGGTATTTCTTTTTGCCAAGTTGAATGCAAGCTGACCACGTCCTCCAAAAGAGCAAGGTACAAACTTTTCAGAGCCACCTTTCAAACCCACAGGGATACTTTTTTTATTTGGTGCTCAAAAGACAGATTTTGGGTGGTACAGGGTGGTACTAAGGTACAATAAATTCCTGCATTAGGCAGCATTCTTTTATCTGTGGCCTTCAGGAAAATAACCTGAATCATTTTTATTGCCAGTGTTAATTAATGTAGCAATCCTTTTTGCAACTGATAATTTATTCTATCAAATAATGACAAACGCCCCTCACACAGGTTACATAAGTTACTAAAGCCAGTGTTCATAAACTCTAGTTAACAGACAAACTCTAGTTAGTTGACAGAAAAACAAGTCAATGGAACTAACTTTTATTAGCTGAAGAAGATTTATCAAGTATTAGAGCACAACCAAAGCAGGAGAGACTAATACCAATATCAATGTTTTAGCTTGTAATCTAATAATCCAATAATCGTATATACATTTTGAAACATTTTTTTCATGTTACATATTGATATATCTGTGATGAGTTTAAATCAACCCAGCCAATGTATCAGTCAGGCTCTACACATGATTGAAATGGAGCAATTGACTATTCAACTTTATTTTCTTCTTCTCTTGTTCTTCCTCTCTGTCTGTGTGTGTCTCAGCTGGCTACATTGTAAAGCAGATGGGGTTGCCCCTGAAGCTGGTGGCCATGGTCAATGCTAATGACATAGTGCATAGGACCGTCACCACTGGAGACTTTTCCATGACAGCTAATGTCACACAAACGCTGGCCCCTGCCATAGACATCCAGGTACTGTAGCTACACAGCCCACTGTAACAGCTGCTCATATCAGTGAGACGGTTCGAGATGTCATCCTGAAGATCGCTTTTATAAGATCATGACATCCATACATAGCTTGAAATGACAGGGAATGACATACCAATGTGACCACACTGCTTGATGTTTGGCCTGCAGGACCCGTACAACATGGAGCGAGTGTTCTGGCTACTGCTGGGAAGAGATGGTGCTTTAGTGAAAAATATGATGGAGGAATTTCAGCAGTCACATAGACACTTTCTGCCTGAATATCACCGCAAACTGGTACCAGTCATTCAACCTTTAATGCACCTATACATCCAGGCCTGCTTATTCTCTGTCTTTTTAGATACAGAGATACTTTAATGATCTGTCCCTCTGTTGTTCTTACAGTTGTCAGACGTTTTGTCTACTGGAACAGTGACAGATGAAGGGATCCTGGAGACCATGAGGAGATGCTGGGAGGAAAACCAGTATGTGCTGTGTCCTCACACAGCTGTGGCTGTATGGCATCACTACAACTGTCCTCACAGCCCTGGGCTTAACAGGTCAAACACACTGTATTCATCTATGTATTCACATATACACAAGGCATCGCAAAACATGAAAAAGCAGGGTTGCTCAGGTTTTTACTTTTAGAGACAAAAACCAAGCTCTTTTGCTTATTTGTACAAAGCCAGTGCACACAGCAGAGTCTGACACCCAAATTGCACAAAGCTGTCCTTTTCTTTCTTCAGACTCTGGAAAAATTAAAGGGTAATTCTGGCTTATTCTTGTAGTTTTGGTCATCATTTCTTTTACCTATGATAATATTATTAAAGGGAACCTATTATGCTCATTTCCAGCTCTGAATTTTCATTCTGGGACTCTAGAGTAGCTTTGCCTGATTCACAGTTCAAAAAACTCCTTATTTATCTTATACTGGCCCTTTATGCAGTGCCTCAGTTCAGCCTCTGTCTCTAACAAGCAGTTTTAGCTCCTGCCTCTTAAGGCCCCCCTCTCGGTGAACCCACTCTGTTCTGATTGGCAGCTTTCTGGAAGCCTGTCGAGGGGCAGTCGTATCGGAGTGGTGTTAAGTTGCCACTGATGCAAACCCAACATTTCCTGCTTTACTGCTTCATATTAAAAGCTTTTAAATGAGTACACAGCGGGAGACTTTTATTGTGAAGAATTTACAGGAAATGAAACATGTTCCTCACCGAATCAGCGAAGCTTGTTAGCAGCACTAAAAACCAGTTGACACAATAACATATGGAGCTAATATACTGTACATTGGAGCTGTTTGTTCAGTGGATCAGTGAGAAATAATGCAGGGAGGAATAGTACAAACAGAAACAGCCACAGTGATGATGATGTTTGATGAAGAGCTGCAGACGACCAGCACACAGGTAAACTACTTATTTTACTTTGCCCTACTATGTAATGGAAAAACACTCACAGTGTGCCAGCTCTACACGAGTGATGGCTCGGTGTGACTACCCCCGAAACAATGGAAAAATGCCATAATGTTAGCAGAGTGGAGCAGTTGGAAACCGAGCGTTCAGAGCAGTCTGTCTGTAAACTGTGATGGATGTTTACAACAGACAGTTTGGGTAAAGATTCTGTTAGATACTGTCCACCTGTCTGTCAACATGTCTGATCATCTCACTTCTCCTGTTGCTTGACCAGAATTGTTTTTAGTGATGTCACCACATTCCTAGATTTCAGCAATTAACCTGGTGAGCATACTGTTATTAATACTGACAGGAATGATGGGCAAAACTAAAAAAGATCCAATGATGACCCAAATAAACTGGAATAACCCTTTAATTTCTCCATGAAGTACATTCCTGATGGAACACTACTATAACCTGCCAGATGATCTGAGAGTCCACACAGCACTTAATGTACCTCCAAGCATCATTTCATTGGTTTGTTATCCAACAGTCAATGTGAGGAGATTAAAAAAACTCATTTCTGATGTCAAGAAATTACTCTCTTATTGCAGGTGTTATGTTGCCACAGCGTCTCCAGCCAAGTTTCAGGCAGCAGTGCAGAGGGCCGGTTTGACCTTTGACCTACCAGAGGCAGTGCAAGTGTTGGATAAGTTGGCAACACGTTACCAGAACCTGGAACGGAGCCTGAACTGGTGCAAAGACTGGGAGGACAGACTGAGAGAGAAAATCCAGTCTGTGAGCTCAGCCAGGAAAAACAGAGTGACTTACTACAACTGATTTTAAAATTGTATCAAACTGGAAAATAATGTTTCACTTCAGGAGCCCTGATAGGACATTAAACAATATGATGTACATGGCTGAGGTCAGATGACTCTGGCAGATTGTCCTTGATCTATGCACTTCCTTATCTAGCTTTAGTAAATCATGTTGATGGGAAAGGCTGTTTGTCTTTGACGGACTTTGGACTGTAGTGTCAGACAACTTGACTTTGTGTTTCTACTGTAATGTCATTCACCACAAACCAATCAAATATTCACAAGGTTCTTGTTCTTCCACAACTTTAACACAAATGCAGAAAAATTGTATGCTAAAGAATAAAATCAAGCCATTTCTATGAGTTCATTTGTCTCAAAAACAATAAAAAGACCAATTTTTAAAAAAAGTGTAATTGTCTCCTCACAAACTTACTATAGCACATACTATTTTATAAATGAAGTGTCTATAACTGTTTTACATTTACTCTTCAGAAATACAGCTGATGTTTACAGAAACACTAAATAGAAGGAGAACAAGCCAAGTATACTTTTAGGAGTTAGTATTCCTCTGGCTTATTGTAAAAGTCAGCTGATGGCCATAGTTCAGTTCAAGTTAGTTGTCATTCCAAACATATCCATACAATACACATGCATACAAAGCACCATTGCTAGAAAATCTTGTCAACTTGAGGTTTACAAATCACTAATCTACAAGAGAGCATTGGAATTATGAAGATGTTCATTTTGGTTCATTGTAAATTGTGCAGAAACCTCTGGTGCTCATTAAAGCCTCTGCTACTGCTTTATGACCATATGATAACCTCTGTTATTTATGTGCCACGTCTCAGGTAATCAATGACTGAATACAGTTGACCCTTTTCACTGTTGGCATTGAGACTTGACATAGGCAGAAGGAGCAGAGGTGCAGCCACTAACATTAACGATGCCTCAGCTCCATTGAAGAGTCTTAGTGATTCACATGCACATGACATGTCAACATGTCTGCTGTGAAAAGGGTCTGTTGTGTATAAATGTATATGTAAATTATAGATAATGCAATGTCTGTGCAAGTCCCCACAAGTGAAAGGAAATGATTCGGACAAAGGGAGTCCTGCTGATTTAAAGGACAATTTCCATTTGACTTTCACAATGCTGAGACTTAGTGTTAATTATTGATTACAATTATCTGCAGTTTTGGTGAAGACACTATCCTTTGTTCTTCTGCCAGTAGAGCTTAAAACGTGGTGGGTTTGGTCTGCTCAAAATGTAATCAAGCAATATATTTAAAAAATATATTCTTTATATATTGATTTTACCTCAGTATTAGATGGTGAGGTTATAGTCTCAGGCTGTAATTAAAGGATAAGTTCATAATTATTCAAGTCTGTCTTAAAACAACAGTCAGGTGTCCATATGAACAGTGAAAGAGGTTTTCCTCACTATAATCATTGTTCATACTGGCTATTAAAAGATCCCCTTCAAATGTGCTTTCAATGGCAGTGATGTGGGCCAAAATCCACAGTGTGTCCACACAGTCATTTTGTGCAAAAATGTATTTAAAATTTGATGTGAAGCTTATATGAGGCTTCAGCAGTCTGAGTTAGTCATATCAAGTGGATATCTGCCACATTTACAGTCTTTTTACCATCAAATTCCCTCTTTGTGTTTCCTCAGATAGTGTTTCCCTGTGGTGGAAGTATAGTAACGAAAAGACGGACTTTGGCACTAAAAAGACTGTAAAGTTGGAAGATATCTACTTGATTTGACTCATTTGAAGCTTAATATTAGCTTCAGATAAACTTTTAAATATATTTTTGCACATAAGGATGCTTGCCGCCATCACTTACATTGTAAGTGCATTATGAAGGGATCTTGTAGAAAAAGGGAGGGGACTTGAAAAATTGTGAACGTATCCTTTAAACGTGTGACACTTGTGCGGTAACTGGTTTCTGCCTTGGGGTGGCGCCCAGCTCACATAAAGCACATCTGAGGAAAATAAGGCCGGTTGTATCCTGGTTGCATTTGCTGGTTTAGTTTGATGCCTGTGTAGAATCATATCCAATATACATTTAAATTATTTTATTTATTTTTATTACAGAAGTTGACTTAAGATCATTGCAATCCGTTACTTAGATTACAATAAAATGAATTTGAATATTGCATGAATATACTATTGTTATATTTTTGAGTTGTTTGTTTGTTTGTTTTTACAAACAAGTGTCTGGGTTATTTAAAAAAAAAGAAAAGATTAAATAAAGAGTATGTTAGTGGACACGGTGAGAGAGCGCCTTGTTTTCATTGGGAGAACATCTGTCCATCCATTGACGAAGGACTCCAAACTACATGTTGTTTTCCGAGGATCCTTGAATGTAGCACGAGGTTTGACAGCTAGACAACCAAAACATGGCGGCTGCTAGCTAGAGCACCCTGTCGACGGGACACCTTCATCTTTTATTATCATTGTCAGCAGTCAGGAAATAAATAACCTGGGCCGGTAAGGATTCACGGACAGAGACAGTAAACGGCTGTGGAGAATTTTTCGCCTTTCCTATTTTTTATACAGCAGTTCTCCGGTATGTAAAGAGGGTTTGTGAGCCACGGCAGACGGCGGCAGACAGGAGAGAGCTGACGGACTGTTTCTGCCTGGTTTCCTCACCTACTCTGGCGATATGCTGCACAGGTAAGACACGATCCCACCCTGGGACATGTTACTCCTATGTTTGCTAATTTCTGTGTCTTTCAGCGTCCGCTGACATGTCGCTACAGGCTAAATGTAACCGGGACTCAGAGATAAAGAATTAGGAGAGAGTAGCTAGTTGTTGATAAAACATAAGAGCAGAACTTATTTTAGGTGTCCTCCTCCACTGAAAGATTAGTTACCACATTAGCCCGGACAGACGTACATAATATGGAGCTTATATTCTGACCCATAAGCTCATTTATTCATAGTAATTGTCTCTATTACAGTATCTTGAGAAAACGGCCTTTGTTTGTAATGTAAAATAAACTGACTGGCTGTCACAGCATCCTTTGTTTTGTCTATAGTGACCTGTACTCAAGTGGATTATGGCTCCATCCAGGGGTGATTCATACACAGTCATAATACCCCATCGCCTAATATTCATAACCTCTCAGACATACCAGCAGGGGCACAAAATGTGGCTGACAGACTCAACAAGAAATGAACAGTATCAGCCTGACAAAGGTACTGTAGTAGTATATAGTAAGAGGTGAAAACACAATGCATTGATAGGTCCCAGGAAACAGTTGGCTGGCTCCATCACTGTGAAGTAGAAGTTTGGCTTGTCATTGGGTCAAATGAAAATAAAAAGTATTGTCAACAAACCAGACAATCATGTTTTTAAGCAAAAATGTCCAAACTAGGGCTGCAACTAATCATTACTGTCATTATGGATTAATCAGATGATTATTTCCTGGATTAATTGTTTTGTCTATAACCTGTCTGAAAATAATAAAAAAATGCCTGTTCTTACATCACAGAGCTGAAGCTGATGTCTTGTTTTGTCTGATCAACAGTCCAAAACCCAAAGATATTCAGTTTTCTATCATGTATCACACATGAAAGCTTCAAATCCTCACATTTGAGAAGCTGCAACCAGCAAATTTTTAGTATTTCTGACTAAAACAATTTGATTAACAACATAGTTGCAGATTAATTAATCGATTAATGGACTAAATGTTTTAGCATTTTGTGCTTCTTTTCCTGGCGATGACAGTAAAGAAATATCCTCGGGTTTTGGACTGTTGATCGAACAAAAACAAGCAGTTTGAATATATCCACTTTAGCTCTGGAAAATCAAGTTGGGCATTTTTCTTTATCATCTGACATTTTATAGACTGATTCATTCATAATTAATTTTCATCATTGACAGATGAATCAATGATGAAAATGATAATTAGCTGCAGTCCTATACTCCATCAATCAGGCCCTTGTTGAGGCAAGATGTGAGCCAGTCCAGAATAAAAGGCATATGAAAACCATCCTTAGCATGATGCTACCACCACCATCCTTACAGTGAAGCATGGTGGTGGCAGCATCATGCTGGGGATGCTTCTTATCAGTAGGAGGCTGAGGAGACTGTCAGAATTGAAGCAATTATGAAAAGAGAGATACTTGAAGGAAACCTGCTCCAAAGTGCACACAGGCTAACCTAACAGAGTCATCATGGAGGAGTCAGGACATCTGCTGGGACAGCAGGATAAGTCTGTGAACCCCACTGAAAATCCATAAAGACCTGCACAGTTCACCAACATTTCCCATCTGATCTGCAGGAATAAGTAAGAGAAACATACACAAACCCAAGATGATTAAAAACTTAATTGCTCCCAGTGGTGCATCTACAAAGTGTGTATTTGCTGAATTGAAGTGCAGGATGTGTGTATTGTAATCTCTGATAACCTTAAAGCTCCCCACCTATTTGTAGAGTAGCTCTGACTTGTTGACACATGACTTCTGAAGTTTCTGTGAAGCAGGAAAACAAAGTTCACTGTTGTGAGTCTGAGCTGAAGGGCTCGTTAGAATATCACACTGCTGCTGGTATCTTCACTGCTGAGAGAGAGAGCATGTGACTCTGCTATCTGTATGTATGTCTTTGTTGGTAGTGACACGCCTGCAGAACTGTCTGGGAACCAGCTGCTGTTAGCATGCTATTTAATGCTACGTTATTTGTCATTACTCAAGTTTTAACTGTTTAAAGGACCAGTGTGTAGAATTTAGTGGCATCTAGCAGAATGGCCTTGGTAGAAATGGAATATAATTATTCATAAGTGTATTTTAATCAGTGTAAGGGTCACATGAAATAAATCACATGAAAATAAGAATCATTGTGTTTTTGTTACCTTAGAATGAGCCCTTTATATCTACATAGGGAGTGGGTCCTCTTCCACAGAGGCTGCTGTTTTTTGCGAGCTTTGCGGCCGTTAAATCCTACACACTGGTCCTTTAATACTCAACTACTCACAATGATGCATGTTTCACTGCTCTTCAGCTTCATGTCTATTATGGTAAATGGACTGCACTTATATAGCGCTTTTCTAGTCTTCTGACCACTCAAAGTGCTTTACACTACAAGCTACATTAACCCATTCACACACTGATGGCGGCAAGCTACCCTGCCATCAGCTACCACAAGCTACCATCAGTGTGTGAATGGAGCAATTTGGGGTTCATTATCTTGCTCAAGGACACTTCAACATGTGGAGCCGGGAATCGAACTGCCGATCTTCCGATTAGTAGACGACCTGCTCTACCTCCTGAGCCACAGCTGCCCTGTTATCCCACAAACACTCATTATAGTTCCTGCTGAACTAAGGTTGCATATCGTTTGAGATTATTTGATACTATCTATTGCCGATACAATATTGCTGATACGATTCTTTTTTCGATACCTTACTTTGTGAAATATAAACTTGTTTTCCTCTAAAACCCTGGTTTCATTCGATGAAAGTGGCCAAAGCTCTCAAATGTTAAGCGTGGCTCAAACACAAGCAGCCATACAAGAACTTTGCCTTAATAAGAAGCAATCTAAACTCGGCAAAATTCAGATTCAAATCACGTCCCAGTTTTACCAGTATGATACCTGGATTGCGATACGGATTCCAATAGGATACTCTTTTCAATACTAGCCTACACTTTGCTGAGTAATTCTTTCCTCCAAAATCTGATTTAAATCCAGAAATATGAGATCCAAGAATAAGTAAACAAGTCTAAAAATCTGACTATGCCTTCGGTGGCACCTTTCAGTGCTTGACACACTGTCAAAAGCTCCACAGCTTTTGACAGTATCTAGCTTCCATACCTAGCCGTGTGTACAGCTTCACTGTTATCCTGCTCAAATGTGCACAATGATTCAGTGTAACAGTCAATATCGGACAATGGTAAATGTACATATTTGCAGCCCATTGTAAACATTTATACACTACTTTTTGCCTTGAACTTTGCCCATTTGCTACATTTTGTCACATACAGTAATATAATGTAATAATGGTTTGCCCTGATGTTATATTAAACCTCTTCTTTTCTTGTATTATTTGAGGTGATTAAATCTTTCTTCGTTGTTGCATATTATCCAGATAGTTCAGGTCAATCATAATCAGAGCAGAAGTCTTCAGGTATGCAATGACTTTTCATGTTCACTCTCAATTAGGGCTACAACTTATGATTATTGATTGAGTAAACTGATTAATTTATTTATCGTTTGGTCAATAAAACATCTGAAAACAGTAAAAAATGCCAATCACAATTTCCAAGAACCTAAGCTAATGTAATCACATGTCTTGTGTCTGACCAACAGTCCAAAACCCAAAGATATTCAGTTGACTGTAATGTTAAGATGAGGAAAAGCAGCAATGTGTCAAACATCTGACAGAACCGTCAGATGTTTGGCATTTTTGCTTGAAAAATTGACAACAATTAGAGGCAAAATACGTGCTGATTAGTTGTCGTTCAATCAACTAATCAATTAACAGGACTAATCATCAGGGCTCTAGTCTCAACCACAGGTCTCAGCAGGAAATAGTAACATTATGGACCACATTACCCTTCACATCATAGCAGAGCTGCAACGATTAGTCAATTAATCGGATAATAAATTAATCGTTTTGAGTCATTTTTTAAGACAAAAATGCCAAAACTCTTTGGTTCCGGATTCTTAAATGTGAATATTTTCTGCTTTCATTAGTCTTCTATGACAGTAAACTGAATATCTTTGGGTTGTGGACTGTTGGTCAGGACAAAACAACATTCGAGTATGTTACGTCGGGCTTTGGGAAACAGTGATCGACATTTTTTATCTTTTACTGACATTTTATATACCAAATGACTAATGACGAGAAAATAATCATGAGATAAATCGATAATGAAAATAACTGTTAGTTGCAGCCCTACACCATTCTACTCTTTGATTTATACCTTCTTAGGTATAAGAAGGTATAAGGGTTGGGGAAGGTGAGGCTGAGTAACATGAAGATATATGCCATAAGACCACATTTATTTGCCACCTGTTAATTTTACCATACTGTTTATAAAGTGGTAGCTCTGGCTACCCCCAGGTCATTGTGGACAATGGCTGTTCAATGGCAGTATTAGTTTTACAGAATTGCTGAGTTAATGAAGCAAAAAGCACTGTCCCTTCTGTTAATTGTATCCATATTTTACACCGCTAGTTTGCAGTCAAGCAATGTACAAAGAATAAGCATGGATCTATCTACCAAGAGAATTTCTCTGTTTTCATCTGCTTTTCTGTCTTACCCAAGCATGACTAAACCAGCAGACCAGCAAGGTGCCTGCAGGCTTTCTTCTCTCCCCAAACACATAAAGTCTGTTGCAGCTGTTCAACACACTCAATGGCGTCTGGGTGGAGACATGCATTCCACCACCAAATACCAAACATGCTGCAGGTTCCTATGAAGGGCCTCTTTGAGGGGATGGAGAAAATGGAGTTCAGTAGAGACAGGAAGTGCTGTGGTCCCTGAGATCCTAACCTTACAGTGATGTTTGTTAAAAGAAAAAACAGTACTTCCTCTTCTCAGCTGTTGCTATATGACTGTCAGCTGAAAGTCAAAGGCTAATTGGCACTGCAGCATCATTTGAAGCAGAAATCCTGTGTATTCACTGTAATTGTTTTCTTTCCCTCTCTGCAGGTAAACACAAGCCTCTCTGTGAACCAGCCCCTCCCTCACTCCTTCCTCATCCCTGCCCCCTGCTGATGATGTCCTCACCACCAGCGAAGCCCTCCGCCACCTCCCCCTTCCCCGGGTCCCAGCTGCAGCCCTCAGAGGCCCTGGACACTCTGTCCATGTCTTCCCTCCTGTCTGGGGATTTAGATGACAATGGGGAAAGAGGAAGAGGAGGGGATGAGGAAGGGCTGGGAGACCTAGAAGTGAACCCATATGATGGTTTGCCCTTCTCTTCACGCTACTACGCCCTGCTGGAAGAGAGGCGGCAGTTTCCCATATGGAGGCTCAGGCAGAGTCTACTGGAGAAACTGGAGAGCCACAACATGGTACTGCTCAGTGCCCCCAGTGGAGCTGGAAAAAGCACCCAGGTAACCAGGGACCAACAGTGTCACAGGCCAGATAATGAGGATGTTTACAGGACAAGCTCTAAACATGAACCTTTGTTAATCTTAAATTGACAGTGTTTGTTGTAATTATAGTAGATGATGGGAAGGAAAAGATGATTTCAACGCTAAAAGTTAGCCATGTTTAATATTTCCATGACATTGTTCCATAATGATTCAGTACTGATACAAACTACTGCCTAATTCAATACTTTACTGAGTGTGACTTTTTTTACAAAACCATTTTTTCATGTAACTCCATAAGCTAAATTCACTAGTGTTTAATGCTGCCTTTTAACACAAACAGCCACATGAGTGCAAGAGCTTTAAATACAATGTAAGATTAGCACAATAATCATTTTAAATTGGGCAACATCTGACTTAAAAATACAACACTAAAAAATCAGACCGGCCTGGCAGCACTGTACTGTAAAATTTGGTTCTGCAGACACAATTCAGTCAATTCTATTGTGTCTGAGAGCTCGATCAACTGCAACTGAAGAAAATACAAGCAAATGAAGAGGACCACTTCATCACTTTGACAACACATACATGCTGCATTTAGTGAAAAATCTGTAAAGAAATAAAGCACAAGCAAATTAAGCAACACATTCAGCAGTTTGATAACACATCAATGACATAAAGCTGCAAATGCAGAAAGTCATACACAAGACAAAGGAACTAAGTTATACCAAAGTACAACTTAAATTAAATTGAACGCTGGTAATTAATAATAAGGTAATGATAGGTGTAATGTCAGAATCATGCATTCAGAATGTTAAAACTAAAATAGATAATCCTGCTAAAAATATGTGCTGTCTTTATTTGAGGTGTATTCACATGTGTTCTCTTAAGTTGCAGTATGTTGACCTCTCTGGGTCACCATACATTTCTGTTGCGTTGAGGTTTAATTAAGTAAGGCAAAAACCAAAAGTTAAAGCATTAAGAGGTTTTTGTCCCAACCAGGTTTCTCATCATCACAGCAGATCATGAACCAGGTTATGTAACACAGTAACTATTGCTTTATATCTTATATTGATGTCATTAAAATACTGGCCAACATATAGGCTAAACATGTTTTTATAATTGTACGTGAATAGTATATTTTCATACATTGATATCTGTATATTTCCCAGCTGACACTTAGAGCATAATACTGCTCAGAGTTACTAAACCTGTGCAGTACTGTCTCTATAGCAGATGTGTCATTGCGTGTCGGGCCTTTCCCTGTGATGACCTGGTTATCATTATACCTGCTGCTCAGCCCCGCCCCCCCCCAGGCTAATGAATGGCTACACTAAACCACTCCAATAGACTTACACTGTCCCGCTGTAACCTGAACACTCATTTCATCAAGAAACACTCAGGGCTCTCCTTTCCAGGTCTTTCCTGTCCATCTGCACTTTTAATGCTACTGTCAGGTGTCTCTAAAGAAAAGAAAACACTTTCTTCTGATGTATCTTTATCCTTCTGCGAACACACAGACATATTATTTCAGCTGCTGTCAGGTTGCTGTCACTTTGACCTTTGCACTTTTAACTGTTGGCTGCATGTAATGTTGGTTATTTCTCTACCTGTATGCTCTCACTGAGGGTTTAGTAAGACCAACTGCTATCTTGCTTTAGAATCTACTGCAGCCTGTATCTCTCTTTGTCTTCCTCATTAGATCTAACGCAGGGTTTGATTAAATATTTATCCAAGGGCCATGTTTATTTGTTCACTCCAGTGGATGGCACTTAAGTTGCCTGTTCATTTAATACTGAAACATGTACACACCTGTAGTACTGTAAGCCATGTGGATAAAAGCATTGAACTAATGGCTCATGATCCAGTCTGACCACCTACATCACACACATGTCTATAAAAAAGATGTTTTTAAGATAAGACAATGTTTTTGAGGAAGACACCCATAGGAACTTTAATTCATTACCATATGTTGTATGATATGGTTCGTTTTTATTTTATAGCTGATAGGTTTTGTGTTGGATTTAAAGGTACCCTGTGGAATGTTTGATCACTAGTTGAGCTATGGGGCAATGTTTTCCCTGATTTGTTTGTAGTTTGTGCACATGCACAAGGACACACATGCAAGTGCCAAGAAACATGGCAGTGTACCAACAAAAGGAAGGGGAGAAGAAGACTGCTAGCTAGCAAACAGAGGTAAATGTTTTATGAGGAAGGAAATGCATTCTACACATTTGTTACTCCTCAAGGATACACCCAACATGTTTTAATAATAATCACTGAATGTAAACTTTGTTTACTAGAAAATTCCACAGGGAACCTTTAATCTTGGGATTTGTATTTCACAAACTGCATAGTTAGCATTATGATTACACTACCTTAATTGACTTTTGCAGGCTGAAATTCTCTCTCTGAAATTCTCACTTCTTTAAGCTCAACTAATTCATATCTTTTATATTACATGTATATTTTATGTACATGTAATGGGAAAGAGGTCGCTCCTAGTGATGAAGTGATGTTTTTAGCCTACAAGACATCTGGGGTAAAAGTGCTCCACCTTCATGTCCAAGTAGCATATATCCCCAGTATTATATTACTACTTCCTCCTGTTGTTGACCTCTCTTTCTTCTCTCCTTCCTGTCGTCCCTCCAGGTGCCACAGTGGTGTGTGGAGTATGCTTTGTCCTATGAATTTTCTCAAGGCCTGGTGTGCTGTTCTCAGCCATATTCTGTGGCAGCAGTGAGCCTGGCTCTTCGCGTGGCCGATGAGATGGACCTCAGCCTGGGTCTGGAGGTGGGCTACAGGGTGTCTCATGATGATGGCTGTACACCCGACACCTTGCTCAGGTTAGGATACATGGATAATAACATCTCATCAACATCTTATTATTTTTCCCACTACAGGATAATGATTTTCATTTTCAATTGCACTTTTACAGCTACTAACAACAAAATAGAAAACAGTTTTCCCCTTAATCATTCACAGGAGAGGTACTTAAGCTATTGATCTAGGTGTTTTTTTTTCATTAGTCATGTTATGACATCAAATTATGAGCCACTACCAAACAATTGTCATATCCACTTTAACAAAAGTGCACTTTAAACAGTCTGCACACATTTGTCTCTTTTAAAGTGAAATGGTAAATAGGCTGCATCTATATAACACCTTTCTAGTCTCCCAACCACTCAAAGCATGAAACAAAAGACTTTTTAGAAAAGTGGTACGTCTGTTTTAATGGATCCAAGCAATGTGTAAAATCCAATAAGACATTTTATATTTAACATAAACATGAAACATTTTAATGAATATAGAAGATATACATATATACGTGTGTGTGTGTGTGTGTGTGTGTGTGTATCTATATATATATGAATATATAACAAACAATTAACTCTAGGTTGTATAATGATAAGAAAAAGTCATAATATGCAGTGCAGTCTTTGTAGAACTCGATAAGACTTGTTAATCTGTGATGGTGCAACAAAATTTTCTGACTTGTATTCTTTTTTTTTTTTTTTTTTTTTTAATAAAGATTCTCAGTCTTTCATGTCATGATATATGTACAGTAGAATTGCTTTAGAATCTAAAGTAAGTCCAGTCACCCTTGGCTTGGGCCACTTCTAGGTATTCTTGTAGACTTCAGTCTGGACACACCACTTGGCCAGAGGCTGCACTGGCCCCAGTTATCAGAGTGAAGTGGTCATTCTCCACAACTGTTGTTGTGCTTAAAGCTGGAGTTTTCTTGCAAACATTTCTGTTTATATTCATTGTTCACCTTGAACTTGATAACATTTAATATTTGCAAAGCTTTTTTTTTCATTTTGAAACCTGCATTGTTTACATCCTTGTTTACTTGCTAACAGTCTTCTTCAACACTGCCTTTGCTGATACATTGCTGCATTTCTTGGCAGTTTACTGTCATCCATAGATAACAAGAATAGTGTGAAATGGGCAGGAGGTGTATTGTATCAACCACATGCTTGTGTATATGCACCGTTCAGGAACCTGCTCATAGAAACAGTGGTCCATAGTGCTACTAGTTGTCAAACACTCCACTTAAATTTGGATTTGTTGAATCATTATTATCAACGCCTCTGTCAGACCACCCACAAACAAAAAAACAATTACAAAATTCATGCTACTCACCTATTAAGTCTCATATTACTCCACTGATACAAATCCGACAAAAATTGGCTTGTTACATTGGCAGAGGTCCAATCACAAATGTTTAGTCCAAAACACATTATTACACCAATAAATATCCATGAACGGCTGTTGCATCATTTCAAATTAGCTGGCAGATGTCCTAATCTTCCCACGTATTCTCCATCATAACTTGAGTTAGCATGTAAACATTAGCCACATCTTGGTATCAAAATGGCGACTGCACTCTGACCTTTCAATTGACACCTCACTTGACCCAATAGGAGCTGTCCACAGCCTACAATAGCCAAGGAGAGTCCCTGTTGAAAGGAAGTGCCTGCCCCTCTTCTTTCTTTCATGTAAAGACCAAGCCAATAGGAACAGATTCTGCTGATGACTGGCGCTTCGAACAGCCATTGAAATTCTGAAAATACCATATGCTGCTTTAGTGGTTTCTAAAAAAGCCACAACATGGAATTGATGTAAATTTAAACAGTTTGCTGTGATTCACTTTTTATATGAACTGCTTTTCCACCATAGCCCTTGTTTTGACTCTTTTGTATGTACAAAGTTTAGTTTCAACAAGGGAACAAAGCACTATAATGTGTTTATGCTTCAGTTACTCTAAGCAGGGGTTATTTGGTGTCTCTAAATGGCCTTCTTTTGGAAGATGCCTAGAAATACCCTTAGAAAAACGTGTAAAATATTAATTTTCTGTGGTATTGTTATTAAATTTGAACTTAGACTAGGTGAGGCTCCATGCTGTGGTCCCATTGTGTTTTCCAGCTAAAAAACCTTCTAATACTCAATGCCAGTAGCACTTACAGTGATTCTGTTGGGGGAAAAAACTGTTACCTTTTAAAAGAGACCAAAACCATGCATGTACTCCTAATGGTTCAAGAACAGCTTTCATTTTACTTTAGATTTTAAGCAAATTTTACAGGAATTTAAAGGAATGTGAAGGGGTGCTTCCTTAGGATTCTTTGGACCTATCATACTTCAACCAAGTGCTAGGGATGGTTTTAACAAATTGAATACAAGTACAACTAATTTTCAACAAAATATCACAAAATGTGCTCAACTAACAGTTGAGAAAACCATTGACACATTCATTGCTTTACTTTGTAGCTCATTGCTGATCTGTATCATGTGTAATTGTCTTCTCCTCCCTGAAGGTGATGTAGATCACATCATTAGATTTCACCAGTTTTGTATGATGTTACATGGTCTTTCTTTCACTCACAGCCACACCTTGACTCTTTGTTCTGTTCAGCAGTGTAATTTACTGATAGTTTATCCCTGTGTCTCTGTTCCTGCACTCTCAAATGATCACATAAATAAATGTACATCCAGAAAGGTTTTACTTTTCAGCCATTTAGCACGTCACTTCATCTCTTGTGCTCTGGTGATAGAGCTCCTGATCATGATGGTGTTTTTTTGTGTGGTTTAAGTCTGACCCAATGAGTCACCCTGCTGTCCAAATGCTTTAAAATCTTTACTTAAAATATCTATATGTTAAATGATACTTCTTTCCTGATCTATGTTTTCCTTTCTCTCTCCCCAGGTTTGTCAGTGACACGCTCCTGCTAGAGGAAATGATGTCAGACCCACTGCTTCACCAGTATGGTGTAGTGGTCTTGGACGAGCTCCAGGAGCGCACCGTGCCCACTGACGTGCTGCTGGGTCTGCTGTGCGACGTCTGCCGCCAGAGGCCAGACAACTTCCGGGTGGTTCTTCTCACTCATCCGACGCTGGCGCCACGTCTCACTGCCTTCCTGGGACCCTCAGTCCCTCACCTCTCCCTGGACAGCCTGCTCTCTGACCCCCCTACCAGAGACCAGGAAGAGGAGGGTGAGGTAGCGGAGGACAGCAAGGCTGTGGAGGTGAACAGGGTGGAGACGCTGTATCGGGAGATTTCTTCTGGGAAGGAACCTGTGGCTGCTGCCTGTCACATGGTGCTGGATCTGCACCGAAGGGGAGAGGAAGGAGATGTGATGGTGTTTCTGGCCAGTGCACAGGTACAAGTTTACTTATATACATCAGCATACTCAGAACATTTTTGAAAAAGGAAAACAAGCCCACTTATAAACAACAAGCAAACAACAAGCCCACTTTTAAGTATCAGTATCATGTATTGTGGGCATTAAAGACCCCATGAAATGGAAGTTAGAGCTTCTTTAGCTTCTGTACTGTGACGCATTTCCCAGTGAAACGGAATATTTGAGTGGTGTACAGTTACAAGAGAGATTTAAATCAAATCCTTCGCATTTGACTGGACTGCTAAAAAGTGGGCGGGGCTTTGAGTTTAGCGTGATACAGAGCTGCAGAGAAAATGGGAAGGGAAAACAAAGTTCTTGCCCACTGATATCCAAACACACATCTCTTCCTATCTCTCTCCATATTGCTCTGTTAGCTACTACGGCGAGAAGTGTAGTTTTATATGACCAGTTTGGCTAGCTATGAGCCCAAAGTCACATTTGACTGGATAAACTTTTGTAAACGCCCCTGAATGCAGGATGAGCAAACATTTGAAATTATTTTACAGGAAGACAGGGATTATGATGTAAAAAATACTCTGATACTGATTTTTTGACATGTGTTTGGCATATAACAAGAGATAAATGAACATTTAACACAGGGACACAAGACTAATACTGGAAAAATATATTTTTCATTTCATGGGGCCGTTAAAGGTACTTGCACATTATCATGAGTGCAAAAAAAATTTCATCTCATGTGAGCACAACAGTCCATCCACACTCTCCGCCTCTCTGCGGCCTCCCCACTTCTCACTCAACCTGCGTTCAGCAATAGAGTTAATAAGTTGAAAACACATATACAGCAGAATATTTGTGTCATTTTAAACAGCTGCCTGCTCAGATTACTAAATGTGACAGAAACAGACTCAGAGTGTAAAAAAATACAGTGGATCTCTGTGAGACTGTTTCAGATTCAGTGTGGACTGATACATTTAATAAAATGGAAGCGTATCTGTTCAGTGAGAAAACACTTTCTATGTGAATTGGCCACGACCTCTCTCTCTCCAGTTCACCAGCCCTCCCCCACCATTCAACAGGTGCTGGAGATGGTAGACTGTCATGTCCTCACACAGACAGCTGCTCTGATGTCTTCCTGCTGTCTTCCTACTGTCCTGTGCACGAGCACGGATGCCCCCTGCTCATTGGCCAGAGTAGTGTTGTGTGGCTCGCTCCGAGCCACTGTGTTTACATGTCCATTTACAGAGCCAGTGTTGTGTATGAACAGGATTTTTTTTAGCACACACACAGAACAAACAGCTAGTGGACCGTGAAGATATATTCGCTGACTTTGACAAAAAGGGTATTGAAAAGTCATTCTCCACAATCACTGACTCTACCTTTAACAGAGACACAGTGAACATATCATCCTAAGAAAAAAAGAAAAATGGACCAGACTATCCAGATTCTGTAATCCCAAACTAAACATTTTTTTCTAGAGTACAGTAATGAAAAAGCCTCCTGTTTAACAGAAGTCAAGGATAATTGAGTCCTTTTATAGTCCGTGAGGCTGTATTATTGTGGCCCGTGTCATTGTTAGGTGTTGTGAGGATCTTATTGTGCCAAAATGCAAAAAAATGTAACATTATACAATTGATTTGAAGTAAAACTGAAAAGCAACAATAATAAACAGAAGTCTAGCATTAGTAATAGATTTTGGTGTTTTCAGTGAAAACTCGTCTGTTGAGTATTTTTAACAAAGGAAAACTGGTCAAACCAATACTCATTCTGTGGTGTGCTGTTAAGTTTCACCACTTTTGTCTTGTAAAGGAGCGAAACAAGGACACTTCAACCTGAGAGGCCTCTGGTGCATTGCAGGTGTCCGGTGTCCTGGTTCACACACACACATACTCGAGGGGAATGAGACTGTGTACAGCACGTCACTATTGTCCCTCGATGTGCATAGCTATCTATACATTGTGACGCCTGTCCCACTGTCTTGAGGCTGCCTTCTCGATATCGGCTGACAGTGGAGGGTCTTCAGGTCTTCAATATAGTTCACCTGGGCTTGCCAAGCTATAAAAGCTGGTCCATGTGGTCACTCTTTATCTCCCTTCCTCCTGCTGACGTCCACCCTGCTTCATATTCTTTTGGTTTTGCACTTTGTACTAAACACTTTATTGTTTCCATTAGCTTTAGTTTTAATAAACATTCGTTTTAAGCAAACTCTTGCATGCACTCCCTCCTTGTCACATTCCTAAGCTAGTTTGTGATAACATATTGATCTACACTATATCAAACTATCTCATGCATGTTAAACTCCCATTATGTCAACATCACCACACCTGCTGCTCCTCGTCTCACTGTCCGTCCTGGTTTGCATAGAGAGAGAGTCTGGTGTGTGTGCTAGATTTGTAAGTCAAAGTCTATCTGATGATACAGATCTGTTCTGGTTAATCCTCAGTGAAGGACACACACACACACACAAGCATAGTGTGTGTGGAGGGTTTGAGAGTGAGTGTTTGAAGAGTGGATTAAAACTGAGGCTCCATCTCTCTCTTTTCCCTGTTTTATGTAGGAAATAGAAGAGTGTGTGTCCCTGCTGGAGAAGGAGTGTGTAGCTCTGAGTCCTCAGCTGGGCCCCCTCAGGATCCTCCCGCTCCACGCTGGTCTGGGTGAGCTGACCCAGCGGGTGTACGGGCCTGACCCTGAAGCTTCTACACTGAGGGAGAGCGACAGCTCTGAGGGCGTGGACAGTTCAGTGCTGGGAGCCAGAGGAGGCCCGGGGGTCAAGAGGAAGGTTATCCTCACCGATACCCTTGCAGAGGCTTCCTTCTCCCTACTAGCCATCCGCTATGTCATAGACACAGGCCTTCAGCTCAAAACTGTGAGTTTGTGTTCATTACTGATAAAATGTCATGAATAAATTACAATTAGAACAAAATAATCCCACAGCACAAAAGAAGCTCCGTGTGTCACCAACTCTCTGTGCTGACATTGAAACCATAGTGAAAGGTGTTATTGTTGCTGGTATGATGTCAATATGACTGTCAACAGATCATTTTCCCTGTTTATTTTGCTGAGAACTGCGCGCGTCACGCGGAAAAAAAATGGCGAGACGCCGAATCTCTAGATGAAGCATGTCTGCTGCAGCGTGAGACAATTGTCTTCATGTAAAAAAATGACATTCTCATTTCTGACATGATATTTTCGTTCATTTTGTGCCACAGGTTTACAATCCTCAAATTAGAGCAAACTCACAGGTCCTGAGGTCAATCAGCAAACACCAGGCTGACATGCGAACTCAAAGAGTGAACAGTCCCCTTCCAGGTAGGTCAAAGGTCATTGCTGTTAGTCAGACTGGATATCACTGCATATTAGTGCATATATGCAGTGCAGACATTTCTTTGAACTCTCAGATTTCATTTAAAGCCCATACATATGGGATCTGAAACTGACTTTGGGGCCTCCTAATTCAGATTCTGGCATGTAACCATGTCATTAAATGTTAATCACAGGTGTTTTAGTAATCAAGGATATTTTTATTTATTTATTTATTTTTATTTCAAAGCTAAAAATGAAAATGTACAACTATCTGAATGTTTCATGACGGTCTATTTTTTGTGTTTTCCTTGTTGGTCTTTAGGGCTGTGTCTGCGTCTTTACCCCCAGTCTTTGTATGATGATGGGATGGGGGAGGCTCACTGTCCAGGGGTGGTGGAGGAAAACCTCAGCCACTTGGTGCTGTTGCTCAAGAGGCTTGATATTGCCGACATGGGACAGTGCAAGTTCCTGGACAGACCAGGTAACCTCATCAACTACTATTACTAATAACTGCGATGCATTACAAGAAAGAAAGCGTCGATTAGAAGCATATATAATATTTTCATAGGGTTAAGGTAGGTTTTCCACAGGTCTGTTTCAGATGCGGTCCAAAATGTTAGACCTTGTGAGGACCTCTAATGCCTGTTGTTGCAAACGAGTTAAATTTCCCTCTGTGCTAAGAATACTGAGAGTGTTATGTAGGCCAGCAGACCTGTGTGAAAGGCCTGAAGGCAGAACAGGTTTGGCGAGGCCAAATTATTATTATTATTATTATTGTTATTATTATTATTTTCATGGCCACAAACTGTTTTGTGACTTACAGTGAGGGCATCAAGCAGTACATCCTCGACTGTTCTCAAACTGTGGATAGTTGTGAAAAGTTGGACAGACCACTCAAAGAAACTTCCAAGCACATGAGTCATGAGACAGAGCTGAAAGATTTGGGTTGTGGATGACCAAATGTGGACCAAAGGAGTGATCAGAATGCATTTTATCTGTAGACTGTATTTATCTAGAAATGCTGAAGGATCTGGATATTACTGAGCTGTCATGGGTTACATGTCTTTGGGAGCAGTGTTATTGGATTGGTGGTCAAATATGGTGACATTTTTTAAAGAGTGAGGTTGAAAGGGTTTAGAAAAAAATACATTCATATTAGGAGTTTATTTTGACTCAATCCTACACACACTGTCCAGCTGTCAGAAATACTCACTCAGGCACCAAATGTGTACTAATCTGCATCTGAAAATAGTGCCCAATAGATCCCTCCTGTTTGAGTAATGTTTGATCAAATAAATGTATTGACAATAAGAAAAAATAGAATATTGCCAGTCTCATCAAGCACATAGAAGGTTAGACTTGGAGAAAGATACACCTTGTCCTCCTTTTTTTGTTTGTTATCAAGGCACAGAAGAGGTGTGGAGAGTTTCTACTGTGGTTTATTGACATCCGAGTAGTGTCTCTACTGTTTGTCATCCTTGTTGCTTCAACAGAACATGATCATTGTCTACTACAGATGTTTACAGCTCAGTGCAATTCAGGAGCAGCACAGTCTGAGGCTCTCTTAAGATTAAACGTGGCTTCTTCTTTTTCTCTCCCTCTCCCCTCCATATTTCTTCTTCCCTCCCTCCCAGCCCCTGAGGCTCTAATGCAAGCCTTGGAGGACCTGGACTACCTGGCAGCACTGGATGATGATGGTAACCTGTCGGAGGTGGGCATCATAATGTCAGAGCTGCCGCTGGAGCCGCCGCTGGCTAAAGCCCTGATCGCTGCCTGCGAGTACGACTGTGTTGATGAGCTGCTCACAATAGCTGCCATGCTCACAGGTAAACAAAAAAGAAAAAACATTTTACTGTTTGGTAGAGATGCACACAGCAGCGCACACTCATACACATTTAAATAAACGGGTCAACAGTATTTCTGTGAACAAAGTGGAATTTTTTGGGGGGGGGTATTTATTGGTCAGTTTTATAAATGAGTAGATGTCAGTCGATGCAATCAGTGTAGAATGAATATTGATTTAATGTACTTTTTAGAAAATGACCATTTGGTGTGATCTTTGTCTTCTGTCAGCTCCTTCCTGCTTTGTGACGGCAGAGCCCAGCAGAGAGGAGGCTTCTGTCACTCACTGGCGACCTCTAATGCACACAGAGGGAGACCACATGACTCTCATTAATATTTATAAAGCCTACATAGAACGTACGTACGCTGCTGCCCTCGTTATGTACATACATTGTTAGTTACAGGGTTCCCACTGATGGTGAAATACGTTGAATTCAGTAATTTAACTGGACAGATAATATCAGGTGTTCTTACAACACAACTGTGGAATGTGTTTTAATATTAACAGGAAGGAATACAGTGTTTTGGTCTTGCATATGGAATGTAATGGCCTGAAATTTAGCATCATGACCACAGGGGGAACCCTGCAATAATGACTGGTGCTCATGACAATAAAGGTTTCATCAACATACAGTAACATGATAAATACATGAATTATTGAATGGTCTATCTGTGATAATTGCAGATAATCAGGATGAGGCATGGTGCACGACAAACTTCCTCAGCCACGCCGCCTTACGATTGGCTGTGGTGATCAGGGCGGAGCTGCTGGAGGTGATGCAGCGAATAGAGCTTCCCGTTTCGCCTCCTGCTTTTGGATGCCAAGACAACTGTACAAATATCAAGCGTGCTCTCATCTCAGGCTTCTTCCTCAAAGTAAACACCCTGCTTTCTTTAACCCTGTACAATAGAGGTTTGCTTGTCTCTTCCTTTAATGCCATTTATGTGTTCACTTTTCTTACATTTATGCTATTTTTATAATGTATTTCTTTTTTGATTTATATTTTTAGCTATACTAGCATAGGACTGGGTGATCAATCAATATTATTGTATACTGACTTTCAGCAGAATTATACCATAATGACATGATCTTCATCATGTTAACATTTTTGTTTAAAACATACAAATAGTTTAGTCTCTTGTAATGTAGAGCAAACATTTGCCATGTCATGATATATATTGATATCAGACAATATCATTTTCATATCATGATTTCAACCATATTACCTAGCTCTATGCTAGCAGTGTGGCTCAAGGTATGGTAGTGTCGCTAGGCACACCACTTCAGTGCTTCACACCTCATGCCAAGTCTTCTTGCTGTTAACTGTTAGAAATGTTCTTTTCCTCCTCAGGTGGCTCATGATGTGGACGGCTCGGGTAACTACCTCCTGCTAACTCACCGCCATGTGGCTCACCTGCATCCCTTCTCTTCCTACCTATGTCGCCAGCCTTGTCCTGACCCCCCCAGCTGGGTCCTCTACCACGAATTCACCATCTCCCGCGATAACTGCATCCGCATTGCTTCTGAAGTCCACCCTCAGATGTGAGTCAAACTGTGAGATTGGTTACAGGGACGTTTTTCAATTTTAGATGATTTTCTTGATCAAAGTAATGATTCTAAACATCCATCTTGCCCAGTCTGTTAATGATAAACCAGCACTCAGTCAAGCCTGTTGTTGGTTTTAGGTGGAGTTAGGTGTTAGAGAAGCCTTCCAGTCTTTATGCTAAGGCTAATTGTATCCTGGCTCCGGCTCTACTTTAACACACAGACATGAGATTGATAGTAGAGCTGCAATGATTAGTCCATTAATCAATTAGTCGATTGACAGAAAATTAATTGTCAACTAGTTATGATCAGTCGTTTTGAGTCATTTTTTTTAAGAAAAAAATTAATTTTCTGGTTCCATTTTCTTAAATGTGAATATTTCCTGGTTTCTTTAGTCCTCTATGACAGTAAACTGAATATCTTTGGGTTGTGGACTGTTGATCGGGACAAAACAAAACATTTCAGAGAAGCTTTGACCTGTAGGGCTCCTCCAGGTTGCTTGGCCTTTTAAAAACAGTGGTTGAAATTTTTTACCATTGTCTGACATTTTATAGATCAAACGAGAAAATAATTGACTGATTTGTCGATAATGAAACTAATTGTTAGTTGCACCCCTAATTGATATCAATCTTCTCATCTCACTCTTGTAAAGAAGGCCAAAATGCTGAACTGTTCCTTTTATGATTGCAGCCTCTAAAGCTGCAAGAATTTCTGTTTTTATCTATACTATAAAATAGACTGTAATCCTCTCTCCTCCTCTGCTGCAGGCTGGTGGAGCTGGCCCCTCAGTACTACCTGGGAAACCTGCCATCGAGTGACGGCAAAGAGCTGCTGATGGAGCTGAGGCAGAATCTGGAGCCTCACGAGCAGGACAGAGTGTCAGACACGCACAGCCGGACTCACAGAGACGGAGACGCTGACGGGACTCACAATCAGTCCAGCACTGAGCTCTGTGTTGTCCAATGAGACGAGACGAAAGAAGAGACGGAGGCTCTCAGGAGAAGACACTAAACACACAGCTGTCACTTTATTGCTTGATCTGAGATTTGGTACTTTGTATGAACTTTTCTGTGAAATTTCATCTGAAGTTGAATCATTTTGATGTGTGATTTCAAATGGACTTTTACTGATAGTTGATACTCTAAAACACTATTGTACAGTAATATAAATATTCAAACCTCTTCATTTTCTCCATATTTGGTTGTGCTATTGACTTATTTATAAAATTATTTAAATTTCAATTACTTTTCAATGTTTTATTACATTTTTTTTTATTTTAAATGAGGGATTTCTGTGTTTCTGTCCTGAGTAATTCTACAAAAAAATGTCAAAACATTTTGTTATCTCTGTCATTGTGGGGTGTTTCACTGATGGCAAAAAGAAGAAGGATTTTAAATTGTCTATACTGCAACAAAAGTGGGGAAAAATGAAGGATATGTTAATTAAACCTTTGAAGTGTATTTTTCCATAAAAACACTTGTGCAAAAAGCAATACACACTACTTCAACGAGCTGAGACACTGTTATTGGGTGACCTTTGACATCTATGCAGATTCACAGACTGATGGACTGATGGCTTCTCAGGGCTCACTGTGATCTATGATGACACTGTAGCAGTGATGCACAGAGCTTCTATTTTCCTCTTTTTTATACTGTTTGTATAATGTTTGAGTTTCCTGCTTAGATCCTCATTCTGCTTTTTTCTCTCCAACTTAGTGTCAATAATGAAAAATCTTTGTGTAAAGTGGATTCCTATTGTCCTATTTAATAGGATATATCTGTCAATACAATGAGATTCAAATAAAAGTGTGGTTTTTCATGTTTGTCATATCTCAGCTAACTGATTTTTCACTTTACTGCATTTTCTTATCTTCACTGTCTGTAGTAATACCTCTGTCCTGTAATAAAGACAGTACACAGATTTATTTCTCAGTATTTCTGGTTTTGTTGCACTCAGATCATCAGGTGGCGGACGTTGGTATTGGTGATAGCATAATATATTTTGAATATAAGAGTACAAGTACACTAAGTATGTTGACAGTATTTCTCTTCAAACCAGGTTAGCATGTGTTCATTTCAGTGTGGACTTTGCTCTTTTGTAAAGGTTCTGTGTGCAGGTACGTGTTTGCGTGCTTTGAAGCTGAACCTTCATCTTGCCAGAGGCCTGTGCTGTTCCTGCTTTCTCAACCATGACAAGATGAAAGAACAAGAGGTGAACACTGGATTCATTTCCTTTCTCTGATCAGTGGTATTAGGTGTCATTATTATCACAGCTCGTTCTGCTCATGTTAGCTCTCAGCTCATGAGGCCAGTGAATATCACTGCTGATGTGTTTGGATGTAGTGAAAACCTGCCTTCCTGTTATCTATTTTGCCTCATTTTATTTATGGAGACACTTCACACTTCCATCCATATGCCCAGCAGTTGTCTTCAGTTAAACCTTGTGCACTTAAAGGGTCACTCCACTGATTTAGCGCACTTCCATAAAGTTGTGTGACTTGTGAGAGACTAATTTTAAAAAGAACAAGATCAAAATTGAAGCAGCAGATGCTGAGATATCCTGATTTTTAGTCCCTAGTATGGGTCAAGCTCCAACAACACTGACAGTTGGCAGATAAAATCGTTTAGTGTGTGATATGTAAAGATCTTACATCTTCAGATCCAGTTGCTGTCAGTCATTCTCATGAAGATTTTTCAAAACATATTTCATATTTGTGAATGACATCAGCGAACAATGACATCCCCTGTGTGTCACCCAAAGGAGACAAACGAAGGAAAAATGAAGGGAAAATGGCGAGAAAAAAGGTTTATAGTGTAAGAGAGCACTGGATAACTGAAATGGAGGAAAAGATGATTGAGCTGTAAAGAAAATGAATGTCTCATCAAATCAAAGAGCTACACAGCCGACCAGAACCTGAAGTTAGCTTCATTTAACAAAGTTCACCTCCAGCTACAGTCCATATCACCCACGCCTCTCCATCCAGGATCTCACCCTGGATTTTCTTTCTTTCTTTGCCTTTTCAATGTAAATTACACAGCATATAAAAAGTGCAAGCAGCTGGTTGGTTTGTTTTGGTACAAAAACGCAAGAACGCTAGTTGTTGTAAGGTTTATGCTCCTTCCTGACTGTCAAAGACTAAAAGATCCGGCAAGTTGGTGGAAACTATATTTATGGGTTATTTGTCCGGTCTTGGTAGGTTTCAGCTGGTCTTCAGGTTTGTCCCAAGCTTTGGTAAAGAGTTATTTATTTACACATCACGCAGATGATGTCATGTTTGTGTCCATCTGGTGAATGTAAGAACAATATTGACTCTCCTTTTAGCTTTGTTTTAGTCTCCACCATCTCCTGAGGGAAATATCTGGCTCTTTGGCTGCTGAATGCTCCACTATGTGCATGCGTCTGTCTGCTGTTTGGTTCTGAGCAGGTTTATCAGAGCTTTTTCACTGAAAACAGCTTGAAACTAGCCAAAACAATGCTAAAAGACTCCGTAGAGCAGAGGGGAAAAGCACAGCTGGGTGATGACTCTTTTTGTTTGTCACAAGGAGCGACACCTTTCACATCACACAATTATTTCACCCATTGTTCATATAAAAAATATTGGTCAGTGTAGCTTTAAGTGTCAGTGAGCTGCTGTAGATGACTGGATTGCCTCTTTGTTCTGTTGAAGATGATTCTGCAGCAGCAGGTGGGATTTGTATCTGACAAAATTCAAATATGGTCTGTTGTTAACAGGGCCATAGTTACAATTGAGGCCATTGAGGTGATTTTATAGACTGATTTGAGTATTTTCTAGATTCTATATGTTCATACTGGACTTCTTTTTAGTTATTAATTAAATTCATAATGGATTTAGTGTTTCTTGGAATTTTATCCCTTGGGGTAAATGGACTAACAACTTCAGCATTTCTAAAATGCTGGCTACAACCCTGCTTGTCAGAATTTCTTATTGATGGCATGGAAGTGATCAAAATACATGTTATATCTCCACTTTTATTGTAGATACTATACATGCAACATGTTGTGTTACATTGGTTTTAACAGAACAGTCTGTATCGTCAGACATACTGGACATTCACAATCTCAGCAAAGGGACTGGGTGCAGTGCTTTAGAAGACATACAGTATTTAGTATGTACATGTCGATGAACAGTTAGGCATGTGTCAGAACATCAGCAGGGCCCGTTCTGATTGGAGCAGCAGTGGTGAAGGTGATTATTGCTTGCGGGAGAGGCCTTTGTTTTCATCTGCAGAGATGCTGCTGGCAATGGGCTGCTTCTTCAGAGCCGTTTCCCTCATGGTGTGGTACGCATGCTCATCCTGCTTAAACATCTTCAGCTCCCTCTCAGTCTGCATGCGCATGGTCTACAAGCAGAACAGACAGTGTTTTACTTAAAAAATTTAATAATATACAATGAAATGGCCAGCTGTCTACAGGCTTGAGCATGAGTTTCTCTTACTGAATATTTTAAATTTAAGCAAACCACTCAGCTATATTTTCAATATGGACTTATCATACTGAAGTCACAGACTGATACATAAAAGTAAAGTTCTATATCAGCGTACCTCCAGGTCTCTGGTGATGGCGTGGCTGGGTCCGTGGGTGAACAAGAGGATTCCATAGGCCTTGCAGATCATGCTGTGGCCCTTCTCAATCTGCCCCGCGTGCCAGTGTGTGACGCCTGCACGCATGATGGCCATACCCAGCTGGGCATTGTTGTGGTGGTACAACTTCCTGTTGAAGAGGGGGGAAAGATTTACTGAGTGCAGAGGATCAAAAACCCGGTATACACATGAAGCGGTATAAACATTTCTTCTGAAAAAGGAACATTAAGAGCAACAGATTAGTTTGCTGGTATTTCAGGCTGTTGTTGTTGTATGGTAAGGCAGAGGTTCCAGTTTTAAAACTGCAAATTTATAAATAAACAGCAGTTATGGGGAAATTAAAAATTCAAGAGGACAATGTTGTAAGCTAAGGATAAAGGCTAATTTATATGCATTATTATTTGCAAATGTGTGTGGATAGTTGTGAAACTGTGTCTCAATCCCTGTGTGTGTAATCAGATTTGAAGAATCTCTAAATCTGTACTCAGAAGTGTATTGATATTATGTGTAGACAAATTTGTGTACGCACTTATAGATTTTGTCTATACACACGGATTCTGAATACACATTTGCAAATTCCTGTACATATTCACAAATTTCAGTATGCTTTTAGAGATTCTTTGACACATTTACAAATTTGATTACACACACACGGATTGAGACACAGTTTCACAACTCGTCACGCTCATTTGCAAATACTATTGCTACAATAATACCCCCATATATTCACACTATGTAGAAAAAAACTATGGTGTGTTGCACAGAGAGAAGTGGGGGTGTGAACTTTGACATGAGCTGCGCTTACCTGTGTGAGCTCACAACTGAAAGATGGATGAAAAAATAACAACTTGCGTTTCATAATATCCAAAAACAATACAATAACAAACTGGCCTTGTAAAAAAAAACGTATCCGCTTGGTGAAATATCAGAACACAAAAATACAGTTCAAGTCTCTGTAGCTTAGCAATCTACTGCTAGCAATGGTAGTATTGTGGCTTTTAAGTTGTTACAAAAGTCAGTGATAAATACTGCGCTCACCAACGCAGAACACCTAGTGCAAGACCCTTGTTTCTGTAATTTGAATATGCCTTTAGTGTATTTCTGTTTATTTGGTCCTGATGTAAAAATTGAAGAATCTAAGAGAATAGGATGAACCAAAGGCTGAGGACGAGTATATGATGCTTGAAGATGGATGAATGTGAATACTTTCAGATAATGTCGACAATAAGCCAGAATGTACAGCAGTGCCAGTATCTCATGGAATAATAGCACTCTGTCTCATGTATTATTGGTTTGGAGACTTTCTGTCATTAGTGCATGTGATTTATCCATGTGTCTGCTGGGACATGTAGTTCAATGGCATTGTCACCTCACAGGTTCTGGTTTCAGATCTTTCTCGGTGAAGCATGTTTGGGTTTCTTCCAAGACCTCTGCTCACCTCCAAAAATTTGAACATACATATATGTACATGTACATGTTGAGAGACCACCTTCTACCCAGTGCATAATGACCATAACCCTAAATAGGCTAAGCAGGCATGTTTGAATAATGCTTGATTTTAACATGATTTAAATTCGCCATTTTGGCCACTTTAGTCACAAAACTCTGACACATTATCACCTTAAAAAGGTTGTTATTGCGAACGTGTTGGTTTAACAGTTTCCTATTTGCACATCCAGCAGATACAGAGCAACATTAGCATTCATTTGGAGTTTTGTTTCTGGCCACTTGACAAATTTAAGTCCGATATTCACTCTGCTTTTAAATTTGTCTTTGTTCTCCCCTGACTCTGAGAAAAACATCTGGCTCTTTAGCTGCTAAATGCTCCACTATGTTCACCAGCTAGTCGCTAACTTTGTCTGTCAGCTGTTTGGTCTGCTGTGAGGTCTGCTTGTACGAGTGTTTCAAGTTGGAGTCACCAAACTGTCTTTACTGGATAAACTTGTGAGATTTGATTATCTGAATACTCACACAAAAATAAGTAAAAATAAGAATTTCACATTGCAAAGCTTCAAGTACTTCTGTCAGAAACCAACAGATGTGCCATAATATGTGCATCAGGGCAGTGTTGTACTGTGACAGAAATAAAGAGGGAATGGTTTGACATGAATGCTTGAAATCCTCTTGCTAAAGCAAAGCACTCCACGACTCAGATTAGAGGTGGTCACATCATGGAGATGGACAAGAGTCTTACATGCAATGATCGGGATGTAACAACAGCTTGGTGGAATCCACAGTCTTTTCAGTGTAAACATGGTTATGGTGAGTTACTGTATCCCACAGTGGCAAAGCGCTGTGCCATTACTCACATGTATCCCTCCACCATCCTGCTGACAAGGACTGCAGCCTCAGAGAAGTTACGCAGGTATGAAAGCACCTCACTGGCAATGCTGAGCACACGCAGCTTACACAGGTGAGTGTCAGCCAGGACGTTGTCCTGCTTCTCCAAACACTCCCGACACAACTTCACCACCTGAGAGAGAGGAGGACAGGGGAGAGACTCGCTGGACAGAAATAAGAGAAACACATACAGTGAAAGACAATAAGAGATTTGGGTAGGTGTACCTTCTGATAATCCCCCTCAGTGCGAGACTTCTCAATCTTTTCCAGACACTCTTTACTGAAGGCAGTCACTTCTTTCACTTTATCAGCAGAGGGCTGAGAGGGACACATAAAGACAAGAAAAAGAAAGAAACTATGATGAAAAAGATCCTCTATTTTTAGTGACTGTTTTTGTATGTGTGTCCTCTGTGTGTCCCCTCTCTCACTTTGTTCCCCTCGCCCTCTGCGGCAGCCATCATCAGGTCGTCCTTGATGTGCTGGCTGCAGTGCTGGCAGGTGCAGTCGAAGTAGAAACGCTCCTTCAGCTTCTTCTGGCGATCGGCAGACAGGTTGAGGAAGTCCACGTAGCTGACAGTCAGCTCCTCACCCTCAGAGATTTTCCCCAGAGCTCTCAGCTCGATCCTGACAGACGAGGACAGGACAGGGTCTAGTTTTCAGGATCTGACAATACAATGTTTTATGGTAGCGGTCTACACTTTCTGGATGCAGTGAATCCTGATACTGATACTGTGTCAGTGCATTTTCAGATGATGTGAAGGATAATATTATGAATTGAAAAAGCATTGTCCCGTCACATAAAAGCTTGTCAGAATCTATTTAGTTATATAAAGTTTTGTCTTATAGAGCTTATTTGGCCCCAAAGGTTAATTAATGTAATGTTGATTACACATTAATTACATATGTTAAAAATACCATAAGTTAAAGCCACATATTTATTTTTCTTTCCTTTCATTTTACTTTTCATTGTCACCTTTACTTCATTTTACTTTCACTTCACTTTATTTCAATTTCACTTCACTTTACTTTCACTTTACTTTTACTTTATGTCAGTTTCACTTTACTTCACTTTACTTTCACTTCACTTTATTTCATTTTACTTTTACTTTTATTTAAATGACCAATGTGTAGGATTTAGTGACATCTAGCAGTGAGGTTGCAGATTGCAACCCCCCACCCCCTCCCCTTCCAAGCGTGTAGTAGAACCTACAGTGGCTGTGAAACTCACAAAAACATGAAAGGCCCTCTCTAGAGTCAGCGTTTGATTTGTCCTTTCTGGGCTACTGTAGAAACATGACAGTGCAACATGGCGGGCTCCATGGAAGATGACCCGCTCCCTATGTAGATATAAAGGGCTCATTCTAAGGTAACAAAAACACAACAATTCTTATTTTCAGGTGGTTAAACACTAATTAAAACATACTTATGGATATTATATTCCATTTCTGTCAAGTCCGTTCTGCTATTTACCACTAAATCTTACACACTGGTCCTTTAACTTTCACTTTATTTCATTTTCATTTTTACTTTCACTTAATTTTAACTTTTCTTTTAATTTAACTTTTACTTTACTTTACTCAGGGACAACTCACATGAATTGAGAACATTATGTGAAAATGTGCCAATTTTCATCTGCAGTCCCTGGGAAGGTTGATTTTTCAGTTTTAGTATATTTCACTTTATTATTTATTTCTGTTTATGTATAGCTCATTTTTACCACACTTCTTATGTTTTTTCATACAGTTTCATGTGATGTTACACCAGCACTTGCATCAGTGGACAGCCACTCTGTTTCAGTGGTCATGAAACAATTCCTATTTTGGGTTGCAATTCTGCCTATTTTGACATTTTGCATTAAACACTTTACTGATCAAATGGACTTAGCACTGCCAAATCATTCAAGTGGTTTATATAATAAGAATACCACAGATCATTTCCCCCCTGGAACCCCTGGCTGGTTAATCTGGCTGCTGGCTGAGAGGTGAAAAGTTGTAATACGTACCTCCTCTTAGAGTGGAGAGCAGAACTCACAGCTGACTGGCTGCAAAAGAAAGAGACAGTTCATGAATTTATACATTTATACAGTATATGTTACATTAGGCTGATTTGTTTAAAATGAAGCATCAAGCAGTCAGTATGGTCCACCTGCTGATATGATGGAGGTATCTCACTAACCACAACTGCTAATAACTACTTTTCACTTAAAGGCCATAGGCCCATATATTCCAGAGTGTCCCGCCTACAGCACAGGTGAGATCTTGCTTCCCAAAAAGATATAGTAAGGCTGTCCTTGGGGCCACAGAGCCAAAATGGCCCCAAAAACCCTGCTCATTTGTTTTTTTAGCAAATTTCTGAAACTGCACCAACTAAGGCAGGTCCTTCATATGACTTTCTTTGGTTTGTTTTCTTGTTTTTTTTTCTTTGTTTATTATTGTGGCCCTGTCTTGTAGAGGAGGTCTGTGTTATTATCTAGTTTTATTAGGTAGTTTATATTGTGCTCAGAAAATATATATTCCTAAATAACACTGTTAATTAAATGATCGCTGGCTCACTGACACACAGAAAACCAAAGCCAGGTAGCACAGAAGTACTGTTGGTTTGTGGGTCTCTGGGTGTATAATAAAGTGACGTGAAAGAATTTAATTTTCCTGGTTGTCAGAGGACAGATTCAGCACCCAATGATGGTCTTTGCGTTGTTTCGGAGGCTTTTCTTCCATGACAAGAATTAAAATACTGAGGGGAAACAATGACTACAAGTAATGTTGAAGCAAAAGACCTTGACCCACAAAAATATTAGCTATTTCAAACTTCAGTTGGAATCGACATATTTATACATCAACCCTAAAACCTTAAAAAATACACAAAATAATTAGACAGTACTCTCAGTACTTTCATTGTGATTTTAAGAGAGCAGTAGTTTGGATACATACTTGCCATGGTTGAGGATGATGGTGCAGTTGGGCCAGCAGTCATGGTTGACCAGACACAGGTTGGGGAAAAGACCCACACCAACAGCCTGCAGGCCTCTCTGATCACTCAGTGTGAATCCATTACACTTGATCTACAGAGACAGAGAGGGGAGGAGGAGGTATGTAGGGGTGGAAGGAATGGGTATGGCAGGAAAAAGAACGCAGGTTCATTTCCAAAAATGCCTCGCCCTGTGCTGTTTAAAGGCTCAATTTACAATTTGGTGATATAACTCATGAAGCACTGGTGAGTAATATTGCATAATGAAACATTCCTACTCACAATGCCAAAGATGTGTGAGATGTAGTCGACAGAGTGCTGTTTGCTTCCATAAGACCAGTATTCCTGAAAAGTGTGCACATCAGTCTTAAGCTTCTTGAGGTCGACTTCAGACAGGTCAGCCACATGGTCCTCCAGCTGCTCCACTGAGATCAGCTGACTTTCTGACACGATGCCTGTGTTCTGGTGTATACGCCACAGCAGACGAGCAGCCAGACTGGGCAGGGGAAATATGGGTAGAGGGTGTCGAGATTTCAAATTCAGATGTGTCAGTTAGACGACCTGATATACAGAGGCTCCATAAGTGGCCCCTAAAGGCTGCAATGTTCATTACGCACAATACTATAAAGTGTTACAATGGACAAAAAAACATATCGACAAATTGCCTACTTCACTGATTTTAAACATCAAGGTCTGTTTGTTTCGGAGTACTACTGCATATATGAAAAGGCTGACTCAAGTGATGTCACTTGAGTCAGTGACGTCACTTGAGTCAGTGTTGGTTGGGGCTGAAGACTACAAGTTTGAAAATGAAACAAATCTGGGGGTATGGAGTTAGAAAGAAGTGAGGTTAGCAGACCTCTGTAGCGTGCTCCTCATTTCTGTTAGAAGCTAGCAGCTCCAGGCTACATTAGCTGCTACTTGCATAATACATCAGTATCTGTACAGGAGTGAATCAATTGAGTTGCATTGTGGGTAACGTAGGCGCCAGGTTAGGACAGAAGATGTGTGGAATAAAAAAGACAGTATCTCTGGCTGTGCTACACGCATATATGATGCTTTTTTTAAACTGTCCATTGTGAGTCTGACAATGTTATAGGAGTTCAATACTAATCAATGGAGTACCACACACACGGCTTAATGCCTGGATACCTTCACACTAATGGTGCTAAAATGTAATGTTTGTCCTGAGAATGGCACTAGAAGAAAAGTCATAGAGTTATTAATATCAAAGGAGCTCATCCTTTGGGTGGTATGAATGTGCTCAGCAAATTTCATAACAGTCTGCCAATTAGGTTTGGAGATGTGTGGTGAAATTTTGGCCCTGCCCTGATGATCATCAGGATTGTTCATCCTCTGGGGAACATGAACATCATACCAAATTTCAGACTACTGTAATAGGACCAGTAGTTGAGATGTGGATCGAGTGTTGGACAAACACACTAACTGACCATCCGACTGACTCTTCACTGTGTGTGAGTGCACACTGGCCCTGCTCTTATAAGCACTACAGTGCGTAGGCTAACCAGCAATTTGTTCCGTTAAATGTCAAAGCACTGCGCAGAAAAGACTTAAGGTGACACTATATCAGCGTTGGCACATGAAGAACACCTTGTTCAGCAAAACAGTAACATCATTTATTTCCTGTGTATCAATAGATTCATTCATTTGTCTTTTACAGCTTCCTCACCGGTCCAGGCAGGATGGACTCAGTTTATCTTACCGAACATTCTCGCTGGGTGCTTTGCCGAGCTTCTTGATAGCTCCACACTCCTGCTTATGTTCATCCCAGCATGCAGTCTGGCAGGTGCGGTCGCAGTAGTGGGCAAACCTACACTGGACGCAGCGGTGCAGTTTGGCTTGATGCCGGAAACAGCTGTGACACACCTGAGTGACCAGGCTGAGAGGGAAACAGACAAAACAGGGAAACATTACAGCTGAACTAAAAATATCACCCACTGCCATTTCAGTGAGGGGTGTTTGAATACTGAAGATGCCTAAATCATGTGAGGTGATGTCAGGGAGATGTCTCAGCTGGTCTGTGGTGCCTTTACACCAAAGAAAAGTAAAATGATCAAATACACTCCCTGCTGTTTAGAAGACCTTTAGGATTTCACTCTTACAGAATAAAACCAGTTCCTTTTCCTTAACACATGAAATATCTGCCACAGTCAGAAGAAGCCAAACACTTCTACATGTTCTAAATGTGAAAACCAATCCTGTGGTTATGGTTTTAGGTCACTGTGGATAATTATAGATAATTATAGCTCTTTTTTGAATGAACTTGATCTTTCGTTCTACATGAAGTGTTTAGGTACAGAAGCAGACACATTTTCTAGCTAATCATCCTCTTCCAATTCAGTTTGAATCTGCAGGTTTTTATGACTTTCTCTTTATTTAGTCCAGAGAAATATTGCTTGTTGCTCCCTGCTCTCCTACAGCTTTTACATACAGTCATATATTTGACTATTTATTATACTTTAATGCAGCTATGTATGTTAACACTATGGTAACATGATGTTGTTACTCCTAAAAGAATAGTGGTGTGCTCAGTGGATGTCACACAAGTAACCTTGAAGAAAAGGAGTTGAAAAAAAGCACCTTATTCAGTCACTGCTGTAATGTTAGTGAAACAAACTGGAGAGCAAGTCAGAGGAACGTTATACACTCCAATTGCATTTCACATAGGAAGTACAATAATACATTTTAAAGACAGACTTGCTGAACATAAACATGCAATAAAATGGCAAGACATTTCTATGAAGCACATAACATTTATTATTATTTTTAGGATTTATGGTTTGGAGAGGGTGAACCCATTCATCATTAAGTGACTGTTTAATGCACATTCCTCTAATGCGAAACATTTAACTTTATACAAAAATATATCTAGGCCTGTTTTGTGAAATATTTATTGAACAAAGAACAATTTATGCACAATGCCTGTTTCTTGCATAATATACAGGATGGATGAACTTTGACTCTCTGGTCCTTTGCTTTGTGAAGTTATGAGAAGAAACTTTTGATGTAGCCATGTAGCCAATGAAGGCCTTTTTAGAACTAAAATAATGATTTGATGAAGTATGTTTGGACACGTGAGGAATCTGAATCCGGTTTCCAGTGGCTCTCAATGTACTTATGTACAAATGAACAGGAAGATACACATACAGAAGACAACAATTAAATATGAAAAATTCATTCCACATTGCTCCTGTTCCTATATGTGTGAAGGTCTGTTGTTGTTTTTTTTGCACATTTTATGATGATTATTTACTGTATACTGCTCTGTATGCTATATATTACTACTACATACAGTATATGATATGCATAACATATATGCCACATATACTGTACATTGTTCATGAACATGTATATTTTTCTATATACTGTATGTTATGGGAAGTTTAATATTTTCTTTAACAAAACTATGCATAAAACAACTATACAACTAGGCATAAAACTATGCATGTACATGTATGTATTTGTACATGTATGCACATTTCTCAATCTATTTATAGGTTATTTATATATATAAGTTTTTACAATCATATACTGTGCAAATTAACTGTATTTCCATATTTATGTCCATAAGGAAGAAAGAATATTTTGGTTGCCAGTGCTACATGTATTATCAAAACTGTCATAGTATGACTTGAGCAGCATTATGTGCAGGGAAAGTTAGCACACATTCCTCAACTGATGTGTACAACTGGACATGCAAATTTAAGCTTCCTGCTACTAACCATCAACAACCGACAACTGTTGTAATATTGTCAGCAAATTCAAACTGCATGACTGCGTCATCACAACTAGTACAACTGCTTGTATACAGGTAATAAAGCAGCAACCCTGGACAGCCTCGATGTTAATTGTGAGTAGCTTAGAAAGAACATCTTCAACGTTTGCTAGCTTCCTGTTAAGTACCCAGGAACATGTTTTCAAAAGTGGAAAAAAAGTAAATCTAGTAAATCAGTTTTTCAGTATTTTGGATGCTGCCAGCAAACAGCAGCATGTGTGTAAACACTTTATTCAGGAGAATCTGTTCTGTCAAAGGGACAGTGAGCAGACTTGCTAATGCTTCTGATGATAGTTGGAACACAGTAAAGCCCTGTGGAGCTTCACTCAAACACACACAAACACACACACACACACACACACACACTGCAGATCTTTTCTCTGTGTAGTTTTGGATCGCTCTGGTCTTACATTCGGCAGATCCTCTCAGTGTTGGACACTCTCGCTGAGCCAACATCCTGCAGCTACTAGCTCTTATATGGCTTTGACACTATGCTACCAGATCTGTGTCTGACATTCCACCCTGTAAACAAACCAGGCCGCACTCAACTTTACCCACACAACTATTTACAGAAAAGGCCAGAATACTATGCGCGCTGCATATTATACAGAATGCTGTACTTGATTACTTCATACTTGATAAACCAACAAAAGATCTAAAAGAATGAGCATTAAAGTCAAACAAAATGTAGGTACATCTTACATGAACACAATTAGGATAAGGGACATGTTATAACCGATTAATAAACTTATTACACATTCTAGTCCCATTCATGAAAAGATGTTAAACTACCATGACACTACTATTTCTTTGTGCTGATCGGTAATTACACATCTGGGTGAACAAAAATGACATGGAGTTCCCCAAGGCTCCATTCTTGGGCCTTTTCTGTTCAACATCTAAATGCTAACAACAATGTATCTTACCACAAGTATGCAGACGACACACAGATTTACATAGCTGAGTAAGTGCATTGAACAAATCACTGGATGTGCTACTGCCAATAGTTCCCTCAGTTAAAGGAATAGTTCAACTTTTTGGGAAATATGCTAATTACCTTTTTTGCAGAGTTAGTTGAGAAGGTCGATGCTACACTCATGTCTTTACAGTAAATATTGAACTGGAGTTGGGAACTGATTAATAATGTGTTAATTAGTGAGCTTTACAGGTGTTGGTAGCTGTTTTTTTTTTAGCTTTGGACAGAGCTAGGCTATTTATGTTAAGCTAAGCTAATCACCTGCTGCCTTTAGCTTCATAGTTAATGCAAAGATATGAGAGTTGTATCATCAATTTTCTCATTTAACTCTTGGCAAGAAGTGAATGAGTGTATTTTCCAAAAGGTCAAACTATCCCTTTAATCAATGTTAAAACATAAATATATACATATTTTTTCTGATTTCAAGGAGAAATACTGTTTTAAAGCTCTCATGATTTATTTCTTGTTATTTATTATTATTTAATATTACTTATTGTCTAGCACCTTGGCCCCAGAGAAATGTCTTTTTATTCTGCTATATATGTGAATGTATGGTTTCAATGACAATAAACTTGAACTTGAATGATTAAATGTCAGCACTCACCTTGAATCCCTAATGTTAAAGACAACAAATCAAGCAATAAATCTTGTTGTAGTTATGGACTCTTTAAAAACTCAAGCAGACAGCTACAGCTGATTCAGCTGAACACTGCTGCTGAGTCCTCACCCAGACCAAGCAAAAGACCACATCAGTACCAGTTCTCAGGTCTTTGCACTGCTTTCCTGTGTGTCAAAAAACTACTAATATTGATTTATAAAGCAGTGACTGGTTTAGGGCCAAATTACATCTCTAACCAGCTGTGGTGTCTAAAGAGTCTAAAGTCATCTTTGCTTACAATGAAGCAGTGCTTTTTTTGTTTGTGTGTGCGTTTTTTAATGCACCACATATCTGGAACAAAGTTACAGGAAACTTAAGGTCTCATTTCTTTTAAATCAAGGCATAAAACATTTAATTTATTAAATTATGTTTGGTGCTATAGTATATATTCATATCACTCAATGCACTTTAAATTTGTCTTCTTTTTCTTCCATTTTAACTCAATGTATTTTATTTTAAATCCTGTGTAGTATACTGACTTGTGTCTTTTATATCTTGTCTTAATGCCATAAACTAGCTTTGCCTTTTAATTTTAGCAGTTGTAACATCACAATATTTCAGGTATGGTATGTAGCACAAAAACAGTATCTAATAATCAGGTATATGGCCAAGTATCAAAGCACATATACATTCAATAGACATTAATTTACTGCTGAGTTTTCAACATTCAGGTCGGGACCCCATGTGAGGTCGACTGATGGTTTATTCTTTAATTTGACAAATAAACTTGAAAGTTTGAATCCTTTTGGTAGACTGTCCTTGCTATTGAAAACTGAATCCAAAAGTACGTCATGCTCAAGTTCACATGACACCTTGACAGCTTTATCTTTGCTGGTGTCATGAGAATTTGGGGTTCTAGAAATGAAGTCACAGCCCAGAGAAGGTTGATGAACCCTGGCCAACAGTCCACAACACACATACAGTGTCAGCAAGACCTACAATGACATGCTCTGTGAGAAAGGACCAGTGTTCCTACATGTCCATCCTGTCTAAAAACTCGACCACCAGGAGACACCTACCTGTCAAAGACCACAGCAGAGAAACTGGGCTCGGCGAAGACTACTTCCCCTGCTCTGAGCTCTTTGGTGGCCCTCAGGCCTCGACCTTTCTTCCCGGCATCAAACAGCTGGGCACTCTCCATGTTCCCCACAGTCATTGTACTGGCCAAACAAAACACAGAGGAGAGAGAGAGGAAAGAGAAAGTGCCTTGAGAGTGGGACGGGCCGAGGGCTAAACAAACTGCAGGGAGTAGAGAGTTCTCATCAAATTCTCACAAACATTCAGAAGCATTTGCCCCCCCCACCCCTTTCTCCTTAGTCCGACCCCTGCTACTGCCAAAAATAAATTCGCCCCCTCTAGGGGTTGTACCACCTCCCCAGAGTGGGAAGGGGGATGAGCAGAGGGGCTGGGGGAGAGCAGAGGGGGAGGTAGTAGAGGTGAAGGTGGTCTGTGGGTGTCGTCCCCTTGTTTGGGTTGGTTCCTCCTGTGGTATTTTGGTCTGGGGCAGCTGTGGCCGTCTGTCAGAGCCACTCAAACAGATTCAATAGCAGTCGCTCTGCTGTATTTCTTTCTGGTTTTACACTGTACAGTGGAGGTGGTCACATCCCGTCACTTTAACCCAGCCAGTAAGCCTTTAAAGGAGCATTAATTGATTTTTTGGCCACTTGGGGGCTTTGGTACAAGCTGTAAACACAACACTGACATATTATCACTGTTTAAGTTAATATGGTGAACTTGTTACCTGCTTGCTAGCACTTATTTACACATCCAGTAGACACAGAGCAATATTAGCTATCATTTGACATCATATTTCTGTCCAGCTGATGAATGTAAGTCCAATATTTACTCCCTTTTAGCCATGATTCTCTCCCCACCAACTCCTGAGAAACATATCTGGCTCTTTTAGCTGCAAAATGCTCCACTCCACTTTTTCACTAGAAACAGGGTTGATGTGCGCTGAGACTGAATGAAAACAGTAAAGTTGTGGGCCATAAAACCAAAACAATGAGTTGAAAGACACCAAAATGCTCTATGGAGCGGAGGGTAACTGCAGTCAGGTAAGAATTTTGTATGGTTTTATCACAAACAGATGACCCCTTTCACATCACAACCGTTATTAAAAGTCCAGTGTGTAGGATTTAGTGGCATCTAGCAGTGAGATTGCAGATTGCAACAAACTGAACCATTCTGGGCTACCGTAGAAACATGACAGTGCAACATGGCGGGCTCTGTGAAGGGGACCCGCTCCCTATGTAGATATAAAGGGCTCATTCTAAGGTAACGAAAACACAATGATTCTTATTTTCAGGTGATTATACACTAATTAAAACATACTTATGAATATTATATTCCTGCCAAATCCATTCTGCTAGATCCCACTAGATTCTACACACTGGACCTCTAATGCAAAAACATTGATTAGTGCAGCTTTAAATGGCATAAATGGCATGTATGAAAAGAACAAAAAATAACCAGTATTGCTTTCATTGATTTATTTCTGTAATGTACAGTATCGAGTTCACTAAACTGATTGGGATAACAGCCTGAGGTAAGCAGTTATATACAAATTACATACATTGAGGAATGTGAAAAATATTTTGTACAGAAAAACAAAACGTGGAACAGGTCGACATTTCTCTCACGCAGATTAAAATAACACTCAGCATTACAGCAACATCATTTACTGTTTACTAATCAACTATTAAAAAAAGACAGTATCTCATTTTACACACTTTAACAGTTATCACATTAAGGCACCTTAAAAGCACAACCTCCAGACTTAGAAATTATAGAGTAGGATACAGATTGGAGTCGGAGCAGAACATGAACATTATTATCACAATGACATATAACATTGATAACATATATGGTAAACATTTTAAGTGATACAGTCATCCAGACAATACAAGCACTTCATTAAATAAAGGGTGGATATAACATGAAATCACCCAAACAGTGACAACACAGATTCAGTTACAGAGGTCGGGCTTAAAAGGCCTGGTCACACCAAAAGTGGCACAGCAAGGTCTTTGTGAAATGGGTGCTACTAGAGCCTTGGTGGAAGAGTGACTTCTCATAGTTACTACTTGTTGAATTACTGTAGCTGGTGAGTTCACGGCTAATGTGCAAGCAAGCTGGGAACATGCTAGAAGTGCTATTTTCTTCTTAGGGTTGTACATCATTTCATTCAATAAAGAGTTATTGAAGAGGTGAAAAAGCTCTGTGATCTAGCTAGCTTGCAAACTGTCAGTTACCAAACTTGTTAGCTCAGTTGCTAACGGTTTACAGTTTATTCAAAAGACATTTTTGTACGATCGACTCCTGTCTCATAACTGTCTGCAAAGCATTCCTCTTTTGTAGAGCAGTTTATACTGATGATGATAGACTGAGCAATATGGGTGTTTTAAGTGTGGAGTCGAGCGAAGTCCCTGGACTTAGATAATTTTGTGAATCGCTTTGCTACAAACTACAATAATCGCAGAATACAGCTGTTGTAAACTGAATGTGTAACATATATGTTGCAGATGGGGACTCAAAAGGAAATATTATTGCCTTTGTAATAAGTATTATGTTGGTATCATAGAGTTTTTGCAGTTACATAATTTGTGTTCTGACAATGAATAATAAGTGAAGTTTACTTTTTCAGTGCTAGCTCAGAGACCCAGGTCACATGGTTTTGAAACAGACCTCAAATGTAAAAGTTGAGAATATGCACATAATAGAGGCCTCTCACAGATTGCTTAGAATGCCCATTTATCCTCCATGTTGGAAGAAACAAAGGTTGCTATGTGTTGAAATATGAGATATACATCAACATAAATGGAATAATTTGGTCTTTGGTTACTAGATCTTGTAAACAAGTCACAGTGGAACAGTAATTTCATGCTTTCCCAATGTTTTACCAACTCTGCACAGACATTAAGCATTTTCTTTTGGTTACAGGCAGCCATGCTGGAGGAAAGAGAACTATACAAAAAGTCTGTGCAAGGCCTCTATTGTCAGTCTTTTAAGGGCTATTGTGATTTACTTTCAAATGTTTTTATGTTTTTAATGACATTTGGTCTCATTTATGTTTTTTTTTTTTTAGCTTATTTTGTTTTTTCGAAGTGGTTTTGCCTCAACACTTACAGTATTAATTTCTGATCTTTTATTTTGGTTTTGTGCTTTTGATAGTGGATTCTTACAGTTTTGGTTTTTCATTTACATTTTTTAACTCATGCTATAATTCCTTGTTTACAGTTTTGCTATCTCCGAAGAGCTTATTTGAGCATCATGGTGACCTATGCGTACCGTACAACCGTAACATCCCTGGTTTAATTCTTGCTAAGGACCTTTGTTGCATCATGTCATACCCCCGATTTACAAAGATGATAAAGAACCCATCTGAAGAACCCGTCTGTGCATGTTTCATGAAGTTGGAGAGTTGGAGAGATTTTCAATTTTTCAATTTTTATGAACAAATTTAAGTGAAACAGTACGAAAACATTTGTGAATGAGGCTGAATGTCATATGTTCTAAAACTGGTGTTTGTGTCCCACAACTGCCTTGTGACTGTGAGCTGGTGATTACTTGCCTGAAGTACATAACCAGTTCATCTACAAATAGATTCCTCCAACACAGTAAATATTTTCTGAGGATTGAAGATTGATATCTTCAGAAAACCCAGCAACTCTGTGGTCTTGGCATGCTCAGACCAGCCCTCGTGTTACCCACCATCATGCCTTTTTCAACGTTTCTTTTCAAAACCCATATGTGTAGCATTTAAAAAAATCTGACTTTAGTAACTAAATGGTTGTATCAAAATCTACACTCAGTGCATTTACATGCACTTAAGTAACCAGGTTACGGTCAGTTTTCTCCAGTAAGCTGATTTCTTGTCAAGTTAACAGTAAACCTGGTTTCTGTAATTGGGGTAAAGAATTAGGGAACCCTGATTTCCCCAGCTAGATTTCTTCTAGAGAACACTGATTTCTTGGCCATATATACTCATAACCAGGTTTCTAATTGGCTTTTTACATGTATGCAGGTGCATGATAATACTTCAGCCAAAGTGTCTGTGATTGCAGGGTGATGGGATGAAAGAGGACATCATTACATGTAATGATGCATTCCATCCAAAGTCTGACAAAAAGTCTGTTTTATTTTCTTATGATGTGCTGCTGTGGTTGATTACTACACTGTGATCGATCATACAATGTTATGATTGATCAATCATTGTCAATCAGATCCAGAGGCGTCTATGTGGTTATTACTACATAACAGAGTATGTTGTGTAATGTAGTGCCTCTGCTCTTTTTCTCTGAAGGTTAATAAATGTTAGCAAACTACCTCCACACAACTGAAATTGTTCCATTCCACTCCTCCACAGACATAAATATGACTTAAAAATGACATAAATATTTCAATACATCACAATAACGGCAAATATCGTGATGTGACAAATCTTTATCACATTAAGATTTATACTGGTATTATTCATGAATGATACGATATGGCACACCCCTGCTACTGACCATCTGTGAACATCTGTCTCTAGTTCCCGGTCAGTGGGACTTTTGTTGGCTATGTGTTGTCATTAGATGTGATGGATGATGGAATGTTTTGAATGTTAATTTCGATGAACATGAGTTCAATATTTCACGCTGTCATATTGGTCAGTTCAACAAGGCTACTACCTGTGGCAGTGCATTTTGAGTCAGCTATTAACTTTTGTGTTAAGTATAAATGAATAGACTATCAATTCAAATCAAGGCACACGTATAAATCATCTGTCCCTAAGCTAAATGACCAGAAGTACTCATGCTGTGTCTACAGGTCGTAGACGTCGATGTGAGCTCCTGATGTGTAGTTGTCTTCCAGCAGCAGCTTCATCAGTTTGGCACAGGACGCCTCACAGGTGAGCACCTTGCCCTGGGTGAACATGTCTGAGAGGGACTTCCTGATGACAGGATCAGCTGTTCTGGATCTGGCCACCATATGCATGTCTGTGTCCAGAGGTCCTGGTTAAATGCAGAGGACAGGAAATAAGTGAAGAAGAGAAGAAAATAATGGTTGGAGTGGACAGAACAAAAGACAAAATGAAAAGTCTGCAGTCTTCAAAAGTCTGTGTTGTCAGTTTTGCAAAAGTCAAGCATGTATATCTACAATTAATGGAAAAAACGTTTGTGTGCAAAGTAGCAACAACCTGTTGAGTGTTAATTACTGGTTATTCTGCTTTAGTAAACAGCCATACTGAATTATAAAAATTCAACATTTATATTTTGAACTTTGTGATGGAAATATTGAGAAATGCCCATAAAAAATTCCCATATATGGAGACCCAAAGAAGTCAAAATTACAATAAATAAGAAATAAATAAATAAGACATTATGAAATAAATGTTATGTATAATTGTGAACTCCGCTAATTATTATAAAATCTAATTTCATCCTGCTTCTTATTTTTTAACAATAACAGAGTTTATTGGGGGTATTTTTTGTTTTTAATTTCAAAATGTCTTCTCTCAAAGACTGTTTATATTTAACAATGCCATTTTTACCAATAACTATTTTATTTAATAATTATAATCATAATAAATAATTTCATATTTTATCACCAACTCTTTATGTCTTTCGTGACAAACTGTTGCTTCGGTATGAAAGATTTAATTTGATCTATTTTTTTCATTGATTTCATTTGTAAAATCTCTTATTAGTATTTCTATTTTCTAATAAAATGTCATTTATTTAATTGCTTTTTATTTGACGGCTTATTTCATTTTATTGATTTGATTTATACTTGTGAAGTGTTTTACAAATAACTTGATTGTTCAATTAAATATCAATTACTGAACTGCTCATTAATTTGAACTGAACTGAACTACTTAACTAATTTACTGATCTGTAAGGATTTTTTATTGACCCCTTGTTATTGTTTAACTAACTAATGTTAACTAATTATAAGTCAATTAATAAATAGATTTGTAACCTCTTGTGTGGCTTTTGGGTCCTCCATACATTCTCAACCTTTGTAAGAGTTTGAAAGTTTGAGTTTTTTGAGGTAGTTTCCAGGATGTTTTAATTTCAAAAAGGTAGAGGTAACTTTACAATGTAGAAAAAAGAAATAATTCTGCATGTGAACACTGGCTTAACTGGTCTGGTCTGGTCTGATCCAGTATTGCTACACTAATTCATTCAGTTTCTTCAATTCAATTTCTGTTTCTGCCTAACTGGTTGGACATGATGGGCAGTTCCCCACCTGGAGCGTAGCTGAGCACCCGGAGGTCCGGCTCCTCTTCTGCCAGCACCTTGAACATCATATCTCGGGCAGCCTTGGCAGTGCAGTACAGCACCCAGGAGCTAAAAGGTTGCAGGGCACACAGTGAGGTGATGTTGACCACACTGCGCCGCAGTCCTGGACGCTGTGGAAAAGCCTGCAGCACACTGGCAGTGAGGCACAGCGAGGAGCTGACATTGAGAGACAGGTAGGAGTCCACCTCGGCCATGTTGGTGAAGCTTCTGGCATAGCGGGACACATCACCCAGAGAGGCTGGGAGGAGAGGGAAGGAGGTGTTACTTATACATACATAGCGAGTATCTACATCAACTAATATCCTCAAGAGCAGGCAACAAAATGACATAATTGAAAAACTTGCAATCAAATCCTGCTTGGGTCCCCCAAATAGCTGGGGCCCGCCCTGCTATGAAATGATAAGATAGGAGCCTGTGCAAATAACCAGGCCAAATCTGGATATTGCTGTAGTTAAGAGCTTTAAAGGACTGGTTCAACCAAATTCTGAAATAACACATTTTATATACTTTATACAGTATATTTATTATACTTTCTACAAAGAAATTGTCAGTATAAACTATAGACATAGTTGTTGGTGTTGAATTTTTTAAATGTCATATTTCAATGCTGTGAGCACCACAACTGAAATCCCATTCACATCCAAACCAAAACTCTCTGCATGGTGATATAACACTATATAACACTATAGGTAAGAGAGGAAAGTGTATCTGTAATTTGGGTGAACTGACCCTTTAAAAAACATCTTTACAACAATGGCATTCATTAGTTGTCCTGACAAAGGTGGAGGAAGCATTCACATGTAATACCAAATTCTACTCCATTACAAGTAAAAGTTCTGCATGGAAAATTGTACTGTAGTAAAATGACTTAAGTACTATTAGAATAAAACTGGCCCCAGTGAGTGTTCTATCACTAGATTATGACTGATGCATAAATGTGTAAGTAGCATTTTACTGTTATTGTTGGTCTAGGTGAGGTGGACCTAATTTTACCTTTTTAATATACTGTTGGGTGATTTAGCTTGTCATCCTAGGTCCAGTTTCATCAGCCAAAAGCTCGGCTTTTAATGGGTTTTAACACACAACAGCACACAACCCTGGTCTTGGCATCCCTCCACTGGGGTCCAGTCCATTTTAGAACTGATTTTAAAATTTTACTTATCACCTCTAAAGCTATTCATGGGCTGGCCCCTTCATACACTGCAGACCTGCTGACTCCTCATGAGCCAGTGCACAGTGTCAGATCCTCTGGCAGGTCTTTACTTACTGGGGGCCCAGGCGTTCTCTGTCAGGGCCCCAGAATTATGGAACAACCTGCCAGAGGATCTGAAGCTGGCAGATTCAGTACACACTTTTAAATCCCTTGTAAAATGTACTTTTATAGATGTGCTTTTATGTGATGTCGTCTTTCACCGTCTTTTATTGTTCAGTACTCACTCAGTTTTATTTTCCCCATTGATCTCCTTCCTTTACCTTATTCTGTGGACAGCATTGTATTTTATTTGAATAATTTAATAATAATTATTAATATTCTTTAAATAGTTGTCATTTAAAATGCATTGATTTTTCATATGTGCATTTGCTATGTGTTTTGTGTTTATAAATGTTGATTAAGCACTTTGTAAAAAATGTTTTTAAAGAATGGTATATAAATAAAGATATTATTATGAATATTGTGTAAAGTCTTAATGTGTAAAATAATAGGTAACTATAGGTGTCAAATAATAGTGGAGTAAGAAGAAGAATATTTCCCTCTGAACTGTAGTGGAGTATATGTATCAATAAGCATAAAATGGAAATACTCAAGTTCAAGTACCTGTAATGTACCTAAATGTATTCTACTGTACTGGATGTACTTAAATTCCACCAGTGGATTTTAATTCCAGCCAAATAAAACAGATTGAAACGATGAATTTAGCTGCAGTACAGTTGCACAGTGACAGACAGACAGACAGACAGACAGACAGACAGACAGACAGACAGACAGACAGCCGGGTACATAAGCTCAACAGGTTTCTTCTTACCGGCGTTGTTGACCAGTATAATGTGATCTATGTCCTCAGAAAAAGCCTCTTTAGCTGCTCTGACGACGCTCTCGAGTCCTTCCATCAGCCCCAGATCCGCCACCACACACTGAACCACCAAGCCCGCTCTACCTGCCTCCGACTCGGCCAGCTCTGCCTGCAGAGCCCGCAGGTCGTCACCGGAGCGGGCCACCAGGACTAGCGCGGACCCCGGCTTCACCAGCCGGGACATCTCCCTCGCTGTAGTCCGGCCGAAGCCTCTGGAGGCCCCGGTGATGATGCACAGCGCCCGGCCCAGGTCTCCACACTCAGCGGACTGCATGGTGCTGGAGGGAGAGAGTGATGTGACGAAAGGTGCGGAGCGAAGCGAGTTCCCAGCAGTTCCCAGCAGTGGCTGCTGACCATTCTTCTTCTGGCAGCTGACACTGCTCTGGTGCTCTCCACTTGTTGCCTTATCGCCATCTCTCGGTTTCACACTAATTCACATGCATCACCTCTCCAATAAATACTGTAGTGTGGGAAGCGCACAGCCTTCACCGAAGGAAAAATAAATAAATGAAAAAAAGGAGCCTCTCTCATAATCATGAGACGCAAAGTCACAATAACGAAAAACATCTGACATCTTTTTCCTTTGGTGAATGCAGTGCGCTTCCGGGTATTTTGTAAAACATAAAAAAACGACATAAACAATTCTTAACATTTTCATTTTTCCATCAGCTGAGAGAGACAGATACATCACAGAGATTAAGCATAAACTGATGCTGGAGGTCACGTGTCCCCACAACTAAAAAGCCAGTCAGTTTGTTGCCTTTAGTAAAGACCCCTCCAGACACGTTTTAATATATTTAAAAGAATACTCTGCTTTGAATAATATTGTGTGTCTTATATGGTTTTTCCATAAAAATTCCAGTTACATGGTTACATTTTTAAAATTATATCTACGTCTTCTCTGTCCGAGTGTCTGCAGGCTGTGAACTGCTGGACTGATGAGTTCATGCAGAGCAACTGAGCAGGCAGGTCATGATCCACAGAACGGAATGTCTGAGGGCATCTAGTGGGCAGGTGTGGTATGACAGGGCCATCACACAAACAACACAGCTGTGTCCCAACCTCATACTATCTACTAGTAATATACAGTATGTAGTGTATGTTGTCATAATATACTCTTTTTGCAGTTGGTATACAAGAAATAAATGTACTTCTTTAGCACTAACAGGACATTATTCAGTGCAACACATTTGTCAACACACCTCAGTCAAACTGCAACCTCAGAATGCCAGGTTTCCAAATATACACACATAAAAAGCAAAATGTTTTTCAATAATGTATGTATTTTTTTGTTAGTTTTCCGAGATCTTTTGCCATCATACCATCATCTGGAAATTTAAAAAAAAAAAATCAATAACAGCCCTCTTATTATTTGAAGGGGAAACTGTGTCAATGTATTGTTTGATTTCAGCTATGAGTAGCAAGAACAAGGGTTTTGATCTGGTATCTTTAGACTTGTGGACATGGTATTTTTCCATTATTAGATTAATGAAATACTATCATAATTATCATAATTGTTAAACCCAGACAGTACAATTTCTAAACCAATTTAAAAGTCAGAGACTATATAATCAGCAGTGGAACTTTTAATGTATTTCAATAGACATTCTGTATGAAGAGAATGAGTGAATCAGAGTTTCTAGATGGCACATGCTTATACATGAGAAAGAAAGTGGTTGACAGGATAAAACTGCAATTAATTTAAAAGGACTGCAGCTGTGAACAGTTCCTCCATTTTCTTTGAGCAGTGCAGTGTGGGACAATAGTTTATCATCAATAGCATACTCAAAAGACAAGTGGATTTAGCATGCATGATGACATTTTAACCTGTATGGAAACAGTGTGTAAAGAATGAAAGGGAGTTGGGGATTATGGGAGTATGTTCCCATAATCATGTTTCCCACAAATGTTAACCCTTTAAAGTAGGCTTATTCAAGGAACAACACCACAGCAAGTGATTTCAATTTATAAACATGTACATTTGATGTACAGGTGACTTCATCTTTATAATCTACAGACTGTGTGACAATCTCTTTAAAAGAAATGTGAAACTGCCAATGTAGGCTATATGGGAGAGCATAATAATTTTACACACATGCAATATATACTAATAATATTCACTTCCTGGTCTTCTGCCCAAGTCCAGCTCACTATGCTCCCCATGTATTACCATAGTTACCCATAGATCCAGTATAAATAACAGATGTATTACTGTAGTATTGATAAATAACAAGTCACAATTCTTTGTTTGATTTGATTTGGCTGGAGAACTTCACAGTGTTAAAACATATCAACCTACATCCCAGTATAATGGGATTTCCTTAATAACCTACTTAATGACTTAAAAAATACATTTGAAATTTTTATCATCATGTGTCTTACCAGAAATAAGCTGACCGACACTCTTCTGACATATTATCACGTTATCACCTAATGTGTTAGTAACACGCACCCACTCCATCCAGCAGACACTGAGCAATCTGTAAGGTCAATAAGCTCAGTCACATTTAGTACTCTCCTTAAGTCTCTTTAGTTGCCATCTATTCGACTTTGTTCACCAGCTTGTTTCTAATTTTGTCTGGCTGTTATTTAGTGTGGCATGTATCTGATATTTCTGTTGAAAACAGCTGCTTGCTGCTGGAAATAGGCTTAGTGAGACCGAACCATACAGCAAACATGCCATCAAACAAAAATAATGAGCTAAAAGAAGCGAAAAAAATATCCGTAGAGCAGTTGGTTGATAAAATCAGTAGGTTTATCACTGCAAGCGACGCATTGAGTCAATATTAATATGAAGATATTGATTAGTTTCATGTTGATTTACATCCTGACAAAAGGTTATTTATGTAACTTTAATATGTACATTTCCTCCAAGGAATTACAGCATCACCCACAGTCTTGGTGAGGTCTATTTAGATGTACATGTTTACTGCAGTTACTGAAAAATGTCAATATGAATGCACAGCTGATGGAGGGACACTGGAGAGAATACAGCCTGCCAGCCTACTATTACCGTCTATCTATTACCATCCACAAATTATATAAAAAGGACTAAAACCAACAATGTGTTAATATTGTCTTTTCCACTCTGTCTGTGGCACTCAGCCCCACAGCCCATTTGTTCCTGCTAAAGACATAAGTCTTTAAAAGCAGTTCAATGTGCAGTTTCCTTTTTAGAAAAAGATTCAGTAATTTCCCAAAACAGCTGGTCAGTGTAGTTTTTAGCAAACGCTACTCAAACAGGAGGAAATAGTGCATTTGTTGGGGACTATTTCCAGTAGTGGATTAATGCGCATTTGATGCTCTAGTGAGAATTTACAGCAGGAGCCATCAGAGACCCATAGGTTGAGCTGCACTTCATGAACACTTTTAGAACTGACTAACTCTAAAAGGCACAATATAAACTGACTTGAAGAAACTTGCTAGCCTAGCAACAATAAGGCTACAAACAACCCATAATGCAACATTCTCTGTAAGAGACACTCTGTTCATTTAAAAAGAAAGAATATCTGATGTTGTGTAGCTCTTGAATATAATCATTTCCAGAAAGAAAAAAATTGGGTTATATTCAGACCAATAAGGTATTTTTAGTCATCTTTGTCATCTTTGTCGTCACAGTCCATAGATCATAAAGGACAAAAGATTAAATAGGGTAAAAAAAAGGCTGATCAGGTACATGTCTGATCAGTAATTGATTTATCTATTACTTGTACCCATTCCTGGTTAGCAAGATCAATACTTTGTTAGTTTTGGTTTTTGTTGACAATAAGAAAAACATTAAAAACTATTGTCAGACTCATCCTTTAAATTCACAGTTTACAGCTTCAGGGTGAGCTGTCCTGGTAGGCAGTTTGGTGGGTCTCTGTTGGTCTCTCTCAGCACTTAAGGGCTTTGCTGTTAAGGAGGACATGACACCAATAAAAAATGGTGCCATTCATGGACAAAGTCATTCACATTACCATCCCACAGCTGGGTACAGCCCAAAGTGGTGCTGCCCTTGAATATCCCAGTTTGTAAAGGATCCTGGATAAATAAATGCAGCTTCATGGTTCAGCCTTGCTTAAGGGTGAATTGACAGTAGCTGTTGAAGGAAAGGAGGACAGAGTTCATTCATCCACTTTTCTCTGCAAATGTTTTACAGTCTGAGCTGCAGCCTCTTTATGCTTTACACTAAACACAGAGTGATGATCTGTTCAGAGAGACAGAACCTGTCTCAGTGTGTGCACTATGAACACCTTTCTCTAGGGGCATTTCATTTGATACACCAAGATACAGACAACCATTTCACTGTATTGTAAAGATACAGAAAGCCAAAGACAAAAACTGTATGAGCAAAATTTAGGACATACATAAAATATGGAGACAGTCAAGAAAGGCTTTTTTCTGTTTATTTCACTGAAGTTATAATAAACAAAAACTAATATAACTGTTTTCACAAAAAGTTATTGAACTTCAGTCCAGTCTTTAATATCTGTTTCACACCTTCATAATGAAATCTGAGACTTTAATGTGTATTTATCATACAATATTCACTTGTCTCATATCTAAATGAGCAGTATTGGTAAAAAATACAGCAGGTCATACACAGTCAAAATGTGAATGCACACACACGCATTTGCTAATATGCCTGTAATAACAACACATAATATTAACCAACTATTGTTGGGGATTATATAGAAATATAAATCTGCAATTAAAATTTGTATTTAAGTAGAGTTAATTATGACCTGGTGATAAAATTGTAAAAGTCTGAATATGTGATTTCTTAAGATATCCATGATATCTTCAACAGCAGTCAGTTTCCTCATTATGCCATGCATGACTGTATGGGACTGTTTCCTGCTTTGTGACTTGTTTCAAATCACTCACTTCAGTTTTTAAATCCTCCAGTCAGCACACATCGAAAACTACCCTCACCCCATTCTTACATGAGGCTAATATGAAGTTACATGTAAGAATATTATTTAAAGTAGTAAACATATAAAACAAAAAATACCAGTCCTATTTGAAACAAATGAAAGATGCATATATTAAAGCATGTGATCTTTGTAATTTTGTATGGAAGAGGAATGTAAGAAATTCATCACTTCTGGAACATGACGATAAAGGAATGTTAACAAATTCCATATGTGTGAAATAATGACAATGATAATTGACAAACAACATCTCACAAAAACAACTCCCCAAAACAGTGCCAGCTGTAAGTGTTTGTGTGTGTTAACAGATGTAGCTGGTGCTGAGGATTAAACTACATGTTTGATTCACTGTGAGCACGTTTGTCATTTTCAAAATCACTATCCTGTGAGATGAGCTTATAAGGTTTCTTCCTCTCCTTCTCCTCCAGCACAGAGTTTCCCATCTCCACGTCTTTGCTGCGGAGCTCGTGTCGAGACAGGAAGTCCACGATGCCTGCTCCGATCGAATCCCCCAAAACATTGGTCGTGGTGCGCAGACGGTCCCTATACCAAAAGATAGAGATTACAGTTTAAGAGGGCAAAACACACAAGTACTGTAACTCCACCTATATTTATGGACAGCATTATAGAGTTAAAATTAGGACTAGAAAGTGGGAAACTATGATTTATACAACTGAAATAATTGCAGCCAGTTTTGCAGTAAACTTGGGGGCAACAGAAACAAGCTGTGAACACAACATCAACATATTATCACATTTTAAGTTGATATGTTGAACTTGTTGAAACAGTTGCTTATTTCCACATTCAGCAGTTACGGAGCAACATTATCATTCATTTGGAGTCGTGTTTCTGTCCACCAGGTGAATGTAAGTCTAATATTCACTCTCCTGTAGCTCTGCATTGTTCTCCACCAACTCCTGAGGGAAATATCTGGCTCTTTATTATTAAATTTTTTTAAGATTATTTTTTTTGGCTTTTTGCCTTTATTTGCCTTTATTTACTTGACAGTCAGTACAGAGAGAGACTGGAAACACAGGGAGAGAGGGGAGGGGTATTACCAGAGGTCTAATAGCGAGCCGAAATCCTGACGTCACCTGCAGGCTAGCAGCTGTTCCACTACCTTCTGTAATTCCATGCACTCTCTCTGAGCATTTATTTCATTGGTCTTTCTGAAAAAACGAAACATGTTCCTGGGGTTTACCCTTATTCTAAGATCATATGTGTTTCTGTTACATAACTAACTGTACTAGAAGGTGAAACCTTAGTGATCTTAACAAAGTTAAAGCAATAGTTCAACATTTTTGGATATATTCTTATTTGCTTTCTTGCAGAGAGTTAGATTAAAAGATCAACACCACTCTCATGCCTACACACTAAATATGACACTACCGCAAGCAGCCGATTAGCTTAGCTTAGTATTAAGACTGGAAGCAAAAGGAAACAGCTAGCCAGGTTCTGTTAAAAGGTAAAAAGGAACACCTGCCAGCACCTCTAAAGCTCACTAATTAACACGTTATATATATATTGTTTTTTAATCCAAACAAAAACCAAAGTGTTTAAATTCCAAGTGACTTCCAGGACTCCAGGAGGTCACTGCTCCTGGCCAAGAAATAGACCTTTAATAGTTAATTTGTCAAGGCATGACTTTTTGCAATGAGGGCTGTGTCCAGACTTTATGAAACCGAATATCCTAAAAAGCCTGATTTCCTGTCGTAAACTGGGCTTAACTGGTAATGTTGCTTTCTGAAACATCTCTCAGCTATAAACCTTACAGGCTTTTATTCGTTAGATGCTATTCTTTATTCTAAGAAGTGCCTGTCTTCACAAAGGGAGGCTTTGACAGACATTCATATTTGGTCCATCCTAGTTAAAGGAGAGAAGGGTTTTTTCTTATTACCCCAGTTAGCTGAGTAATTTCTGGGAAGGGTATTCTAATTGAAATGATTAATTTGGGAAACCTAATTATGTTTCTATGTTAAAACTCATTGCAGAAAATATTCAATACAAAAGGGAAGATGTAGAGCAAGACCCCGGGGAGAGAGGAGAAGTGTGTCACTAGGTGGTAGTAGATACAGGAGCTGCTTTTGACCTTTAAAATGACAGAGATGATTGATGTAGGGATGTGAGTTACAGTCAGAGCACTTTACATAACAACATATCACACACTTGTGTTTGATGAATATTATACTGGAATATTGTTCACTGGGTTATGATACAAAGAAGCTACTCACAGGAACCAATCAACTGCAATAATGAGAGTGATGTCATCAGTAGGAAGTCCAACAGAGGTCAGTACAATCACCATGGTGACCAGGCCTGCCTGAGGGATTCCAGCAGCTCCAATACTAGCTGCAGTTGCTGTAATACTTGATTGAGGAGAAACATGGAGACAAATGAAACAAGGGCTTCTCATTGATAACAGCATAAGCCTTGGCTGTTATTCTCCTCTTTTGTTGAGTCCTACCTGATGGTGATGATCTGACCAAAGTTCATCTCCATGTTATTGACCTGGGCAATGAAGATGGCCGCCAGCGCTTCATACAGAGCTGTTCCGTCCATGTTGATGGTGGCACCCACAGGCAGCACAAAACGAGTGACTCGCTTATCAATTCTGTTGTTCTCCTCCAGACATTTAAAAGTGACAGGTAGGGTGGCTGAGCTGGGAGATGAAGGAATGGAAGCAGGTAAAAAATAACAGGAGAAACAGTCCTACATTTTTGCAAAGAAAGGGTTAGGGTTAGAAAGATTTTGTCCTTGAGGTCTTTTGTGTTAAATGTATTTCACTGTAAAATCAATTTTTAAAAAATATTTTAAATTGTGTGTTATTTACATCCATATTTACTTGCAAGCAGTCTTTTTCTTCATGGCTTTTATTGGTGCTGCATTTCTTGGAGCGTTACCACCACTAACTGTTGATCAGTGAAACAGCGTCGACACTGACAGCATGATGTGCATGTGCTCGCTTGCATATATATGCTTCCTACAAACAAAAACGCTTCCTGAAAACATTGGTTCACAATGCTACTAGTGGTCAAAAACTTCACAGGGTAGCTATAAGGACATGGTATGCTTGAAACAACCTAGTTTGTACAAATCTCAGTCCGACCACATCTAAAGTGAAATGTGTTTACAGTTTAGCCATTCCAAATGGCCATATTTGAAGGCAGGGCAATAAGCAAGTAAGGGTCATAATGCAATAAACAGGGTCATAATTCAATAAATCATCAACACTTTTCTCTCTCCTGAAAGGCATTGATACTGTTGTCTGAAGACAGCTTCAGAGAGAGCTACAGAAATTTACAGAAATTGTCAGATGCAGCCCCCCATTCTGAAGTTGAAGAGGTATGATGGGAGGAGGTTGCAGACTCTGGTGATCCAACAAGCACTCAAATTGAAGCATACTGGCGCCTTTAGCAAACAGGACTTTTGACAGAACTAGCTGATTGTTCCCACCTGCCTACACCTGTCTTTGTGCTGAAAACTAGCCTAGATACTCATTTAATTTTGAAATATCTGGGAATATCTGCAATTTATTTGTGGGTCTTTGATAGTAGACATATGGCTCACCTGGAGGAGGTCCCCAGGGCAGTTACCAGAGCTTGCAGAAGCCCAGCAATGAAGATAAAGGGGTTCTGCCGAGTGATGACAAAATACAGGGTGGGAAGAATAAGAACACCATGGATCAACAAGCCAATGATAACTGTGATGGTATACATGCCCAGCTGGCCACCCATCTGTGTCAAATCATCCATCTCCACAATCTTTCCCGCAATTAGGAACAGGATACCAATAGGAGCATACCTGAGAGGAGGATAGGAACAAGTTAATATAAGAGTGATGGTAACATGTTCTACAGGAAACACATGCCACTGAAAAGTAAAGTTTTACCACATGATGATGGCAACCAGGCGCATGATAGCTTCATTGAGGCTGTCAAAGAAATCCCTCAAGAGCTGGCCCTGCTCCTTCATGTTGCCAATTATTAGACCGAAGCACATAGAGAAGACCACCAGCCCGAGGGCGTTGACCCCGTTCACCTGACCCGGCACTGGTATCACTTCCTCCCGGGTAATCTCCATGAACTCCTGGGTGCCATTGGTTGAGTTGAAGAGGGTGTCATTCACTGTCACCGTCACATGGACTGCTCGCTTTCCATATTTGGTTTTGAACTGATGAATGAAGGAATTTTAGAGTCAGGGTTACACCAGTGGAGTTTGATAGAGCTGAAACAGACCACTAATCTCAACCAGAGTCAATACTTTGTTTGTGTTACATTAGTGTTTCATAAATATCCTCCTGGCTCAACCTTACAAATGGGGACTGGGGCAAAAGTTTCCTGGTAGTTTCACTGGCTCCCTGACCTTTTGTCTTGTGGCCATCAGGTCAAATTTCCCCTTGACCTACACTTTGGTCTATGAAAATGAATCACTGGATTTTCATAAAGTTTGCTTTTGTTATTCATGGTCCTCAGAGGATGACTCCTAATGTTTTTGGAGACACAATTTCCTCCAGCACCACTCTCAGGTTAACTTCCTCTTTGTTCATTAGAGATTGAAAACTTATGGTTGGAATAAATCGAAACTTGCTGTGGATATTCATGTGATAATTCTTACTGAGGCTTGGTTCAGGCCAAAAATGGGCATTAACGATTACATTGCATACTTACTTACATTTGGTCCATGTATTCATTGTTCACTATGCACCTCGTTTTGGTTGAGAACATATTATGAACCAATTACAATAGTCTTATTTGTTAAGTTTAATGTGGAAAACTGTGGCAGTATGTCGATTGTTAACTATTAGCTAAACTGTACTAGTCAATATAGGTCAACTCATGAAGCTAGAACCATTGTTATGGTGAAAATGAGACACCAGAGATTTTAGAGCATCTTCAAAACAAAAAATCTTCATTAATTTGACAACACATTCACAGCATTTAGAAAATGTGCTGCAAATTCAGACACACAACACATTACAGACAACACAACGGAAGTGTTTCCAGTGGACACTTAAAAAGTGATGAACACGTCTGGACACGTTTGTTGTTGCCAGGGTTTGTGACTCATGACATTATTGAAGTTGGCTATCCATCAGTGGTGTTGGAAAATGAGCTAAAATGTAAGTGTTTTTATTTATTTTAACATTGTGATCGCATGTCCGGATGTGTTCATCACTTTTAAGTGTCTTTTGGAAACACTTCCGTTGTGTTGTCTGTAATGTGTTATGTTGTCTGAATTTGCAGTGCGTTTTCTAAACGCTGTGCATATGTTGTCAAATTGATGAAGATGTTTTCTTAATTTGCTTGTGTTTTCTCTATTTGCATGTTTTTTCTTAAGTTGCAGTGCGTTGAGCTCTCAGGGCCACCGTACAAATTACTAAGTGTAACATAAAAAGGAGTGCTCATAGTGAAGAACCCATAGAGAATTATCACCAACTCTGCAGTTCCCCTCAGCTCTACAGAGATTTTTATTTTGGATCATTTTGGCTTTCAGGCCTGCAGGTTCCAGTCTCATCAACCTCGTTTCCAGCAGCAGCAAGCAGCTGTTTTCAGGAGGAAAAAAAACCAACTGATAAACCAACTGTACACTACCTGCCCAGCACCTAACACCAGAGTAAATATTTGACTTACATTCATCAGGTGGCCAAAAACATGTCTCTCAATGAATGCTAATGTTGCTTCATTTCTGTTTTCAGTTCTACTACCCCACAGTGGCCAAAAATCAATTAATGCAGCTTTAAGATTTAGCTTTCCAAGCTGTGCCACACTTTATCTTGTCCACCTGAGTCTTTTTGTCCTGTGCCCACTGTTTTACATACATGCACAAATGTGCACGAGGAGTGAAGTCAAGCCAACAGGTTGTGATACTAGCTAACTATTTTGGCTGTGTGTTGGAGTTAGTTATTGAGAACAGAAAGACCTGAATGAGTAACGGAGATTTTTACGGTCTCCAGTTTGTCAGGAAATCTGCATTGAATAAACTTTGGAGGGGTAGACTGGTCAAGAGTCTACATGTGTGTCCGAGAAAGGAGGAGAGAAAGACAGTCAGGGGGAGCCAGATAGAGAGTTTTAGAACTAACACTTTGGCTTTGGGTTCAAGTTAGGTTCAGGCTGAAAGATTTTGTGAGCTGTCAGGTTTTGGCTGGGTTGGGGCCTAAATGAATCAGGTAGGGTCAGCCTAGAGCCAAATTTCAAGCCCAGAGCAGTAGCCTATTGTACCCTAGGCCTTTTCTCTAGCATAACATCTGACTAAAATTCATGCACAACAAAAGTCAAACTCCAATGTTAAGATTGCTGAGTACATTCATTCATGCTCCCTGGAGGATAAATTCTGTTTTGGACATTCTGTGAGCCTCCAGACAAAATGTCAGCTTTGCACATTTGAAAAGTCATGATCAAAGATTATCATTAAATTTGATGAACCATTCATGCTCCCAAGGGGTTAAATGTTAGGTTGAGCAGTACACTCTTTATTGGTCACATCATCAGTTCCTTTTCCTCCTTTTTGGCTGGTTGGTAGTGGGTGGGTGTGATAAGGCTTCTTTTGGCATTAAACTACCGTGAGATTGAGAGAGAGAACGAGACTTGACACCTGAGCAACCTTTGTCTGTTGCCTTGAGAACTGAAAGCCAACTACCTCCAGCTTTGTTTCCGTTTTGGAACAACCATCAACAACAAAACTTGAACGAGAACCTTCTACTGACGCCATCTGGGCTGGCCATTGGTGGTCACTCTCAGTTTGAGCTAGCTACTGTTGCTGACCACAAGTAAGCCCCACACAACCCTCTGCCAGCCAGCCTTCACTTCCTTCGCTGCACTCTGTAACATAACTCTTCACCAAACACACACTTTATATTGGAGAATGAACTTAACATAGACATGCCCAGGGGCTGAAATGCCAGTCATTCTCATGATACTAAAGAATAGCGAAATTGTCAGTATGTTGTTAGTTATTTTGTGGGATGTAATGAACATTACAGGGGCTGGGGGCTGATAGCTAAAAGATTCCCTGTTTTAAGAAATAATGGATACAAAGTACTGCAAATGTAGTAAATATTAATTAAAAAGCTCACCTGCTGTGTGCAGGCTTGGACCAAATTTGGCGGAAACATATTTCTGAAATGAGAAATCAGACAGTGGTGTTAGAGTGATGTTAGGTAGTAAATGTTAAACTTTGTGAATATCATTGTTCCACGGTCCCACTAATATCTTAGTGTCTGACTTATATGCAGGCTACCTGATCAGATCTAAGAAGGCATCAGCAGGACTGACTCGCTCTATTGTCTGCTGCTTTCCGAACTCATCTTTAGATCCTTTTCCTGGGTGGATGATGAGGACGATTATGATACCGATGAAGACTGCGATAAAGGTTGTGGTCATGTAGTAAATCACAGCTCTCATGCCCATCTTTCCTGAGGCTTTGCTGTCCAAAGCTGCCATTCCTAATGGACAGAGATGGAAGAAATGTACTTTGCATGCATGTCTCAAGACATGGACAAGACAAAAATTCTTAACAAACAAGAACACATGGTGAAGTTTTCTCTAACCAGTATGTCAATTCTATCTATTAATCAGTAGGCAATAGTAATAGGTACTTCTCCCTATTACTCATAATGTTTACATATGATTCTCATCTCCCAGACAGTTGTCATTACAAAGGTTGCAGACTCTCTGATTTCTATCCAGGCGTTCATATCTTCCAGTGACCTTTGGGATTCTGGTGTGACTAACTCAAAGGTTACAAATAGTCTGTCTGTAATTTTGGTTTTCATTCAGTGGGGATTCTTCCAATTCAAATTCCTGTTTAAATCCCACGCAAATATCACACACATTGACAAAACTTTGGAGTTGGCTATGCCACTTCTATATTAACTGATCTTTCAAACTCTGCTCAACAGTTAGTTTCAACCAGCTGATGTTGTTATATTTTTGTGTGAGTCAGTAAGACGAACCATAGTCATCTAGTATCTGCTTTACCAGCAATACCCTTGGTGATGCATATACATAAGAATTGTACAAGTTAAGTAAATCGTCTTACATTATCTGAGTTCATTGTCTCTATTTTCTAACAGTCTCCCCAAGAGCCAACACAAGTATTCACAATTCACATTTTGGTTGAAGCCATAACATATTTGACAGTTAATAGGTTTATAACATCTTTAAACCAAATAACAGGAAAATGTTTGAAAGAGCAATCCCATGCTAAATCAACAGAGGAAAAGCTTTGTTGTACTGAACTCTGTTATGGCATTGCACAATATTACATTATGAAGGGAGAGGAAAGAGCATGCAGGAAGCGCTAGATGCTGCACAAGCAAAATTTTCCACCTGATTGCAGAGACTGTGTTAAAAAATGACCAAGTTCCTTTTTGACCTCATAGAAAGTCTCTTGAGGTTGGTCTGGGTAACACACATCAGATCCTCTCTGGCATATGACACAGATATTATAGAGGCAGTGTCTTTGCTGGTTGGATTCCCATCTTGAATCTGTGAGTTACAAATGCTATTTAAGTGTCTCCTCATTTGATCATCTGTTCCTGTTTATGGCTCTAACTGATTGTCAGACAATGGATCAATGTGCACACATATATGAGAACCAATCAAAACTCTTGCATAGAGGTGTGGAAAGTTTGAAAGAGACATTTTTGTGTTTATGGTTTCAAAAGTAAAAGTAAAAGGCACAGTTATTTTCTGTATAGACAACAAGAGGTGACTGGCAGCTGCAGTATCTCTGAGGCTTGGTTGGACATAAAACCCTTCTAGATGAATCATCAGTACTGATGACTGAAAATATCTGGTTATTTGAGTCAAAGTCAAAACACTGACAAAAACAAACAAACAAAAAAAAAACACATTAGGAGGTACGTTTACTATAACTCCCAAGGTGCATTTTGGTTGAAGCATTCAATCACTGAGGCTTGCTGTAAACTCATCTTGTTTTCCGTCTTTTCTCTAATCTCTAAACTGCTTGCAACTCATTTCAGTGATCAATCCCCAGGTCCGTTTGCTAGCCTTTGACTGTATTTTAGAACTGTAACACGCTGTCTTCATCAGTGGATGGAGTTTTGCTCATGTCTGTTGCCTTGCTAGCTTAGTAACTTTTCTTATTTAAGACTCGTCATCTGTGTTGGCTGAAAAGTTAAATGGACTGTACTTATATAGTGCCTTTCTAGTCTTCCGACTACTCAAGCGCTTTTACACTACAAGCCACATTCACCCATTCGCACACACACACTCACAACACCAATGGCAGCAAGCTACCACGCAGGGTGCTGGCACAGCCATTAGGAGCAATTTGGGGTTCAGTATCTTGCCCAAGGACACTTCGACATGTGGACTGGAGGAGCCGAGAATCAAATTGCCAATTTTCCAATAAATGGACGACCTGCTCCTCCATGTCATTTGTCTACTTTAACATTGAACATTTTAGAGTGTGACCTATTCAGACTGGCATCAGATTTTGGCCATAAAATATTATGTGAACAGTATCATAAAAAACTGGATCTCATACATATATCAGAATTGAGTATTAAAGCTTGTTGCATGAGTGTAGCTGAAACCAGATTATAGTTCACAGGAGTTGTCCCTGTCTTTGTCAGAAAATTAATCAACTATTTTGACAATCGATTGATCATTTTGAGTTATTTTGTAAAAAAAAAAAAAAAAAAAAAAAAAAAAAATATATATATATATATATATATATATATATATATATATATATAAATAATGAGTGACTTTTTCACCATTTTATCCTATCATGTTCATATGACATGAACATAAAAGACTGCTGAAAAGAAAGAGAATCAAAACAAATACAGAACAAAACGAATGTTATGAAATCTGGTATTAAATGACCGACTAGTTTTCATTTCTGACATAATGTGTGATATTTTGTACCTGTTATTAGACTGGAGATCAGTAAGGGCAGAACGAGCATCTGAAGCATTCTCATCAACAGCTCTCCAGGGAAAGAGAAGTACTTCACTTCTCGATAGGTCATCTTATAGGGACGCAACGCAAATCCCAGAACAATACCTGCAGAGAGAAGGACAGCATGGGCCTGTGCATTATGTGTATGTGTCTCTGTTGCACTGATATGACTCTAACTGAATGAAGTCTTAGACATTTCCATTTAGCTTGTAGAGGCATACATACACACCTACAACAACTGCCCCAACCGTGAAGAGCACAAAGGCATTCTTCTTGAGGAAAGCCTGGATGTCCTCCTTGGAGATCTCCTCCACTTTCCTCTTGGCCTTCATGGTGCGTATGTGAATGCCTTCCCTGAAACGCTGCATCCTGCTGTAGTAAGCCAAAATATTTCCATTACTGTAAATGGAAGGTGTGAATACTTACCAGCAGGTTGGTTAAGTCAGGTCCAGCTCAGGTGGCTGTAGTATTTAACCAGGATGTTTTGTTTTTTCAAGGATAGGTTTAGAGTGTTTATAAGTCTGCCTTAATACATTTCTCATACTGTATTGGAGTTATTAGTTGCTCTAATAATTCTTCCTGTCCATACTGGCGGTGAAGTGATTCCTTCCAAGTACTACTTCCTCTTCCCTCTTTGTGTGTTTCTCCAGACAGTGTTTCTTTGCTGAGTCGGTGTAGAGATACTGGTAGTCATGCTTTGTTGCTGGAACTATTTTACTACCCAAGGTGTGTTCAGACAAATGCGTAATGAATGTGGCCCAACTTTAGCCAGTGTTCAGACCAAAAACAGCCCTACAAAAAAAAAATCAAGGGGCTGTGTTGGTGGGTTGTGCTTCTTCAGGTACTGTTGACACTATACAGGAAGTTCAGTTTGGTGAGTTTGAAGGCTTATCAGACGCCAAAACTGCACAGCGGTATATAATATGCGGAATTACATTACTGCTCTGGAAAGTTATCATGGTGTCAGTCATATTAGCTTTCATCACAATGATCGGTTGGTAAACAGTAGGAATACAGCGCTCACGTTAAAAAGGAATTTACACATGCATGTATTTGATTCATGTATGTATTTGAGCCAACACAGCAGATGATGCGACAAGGCAGTGCTGCGACAAGTTGAGCCAAGTTCAACTTTTTTGTCAGATGAGTCTGCGTTTTTTTGTCTGAGCCCTCTGTCTTGGCACGACCAGAGTGCCAACAAAGTGGCGTCATTCATGAATGAGTTGGCTGCAATCTGCTGCTCAACTATTTTGGCAGATGGTTTTTGTTGAAGCCATAGAACTGGACAGAACTGTCAAAACAACATGGAGGAAAGCCTAGAAGAGTCATTGTGACCAAAATGCAAAGCTGGGTTTTCGTAGTTTGGTATTTATGTTTTTATGAGCAGCAAAGGCTCCTGATAATGATAATGATACATTTTGGAGGGAATGGAATCCGTGATCTGATGGCCAGCGGATCCGACAGCAGCAAGGGGGCACTAGTCCGGAACTGTCCATCATTCACTGTTCATTGGAATTAATGGCTTCCGGTCTCCTTTAATTGGACAATGTGTGAAGTTGTGCACTCTGGGTAATGTCTGTCTGAACGTGTCCTATATGTGACATCAATTGATGTGTTGCTTTATTCTCACAAATTTGTCTGTGTTTGTTCAACACTGTTGGCTAATGCAGGTAACAATACAGACATTACCTTTAGGTAGCAACTCTGTGTGTGTGGAGTATGTATGTACGAATGTGTGTGTGACACTTCAGCCTCAGACTGAGTTCAAACCCCATAAACTCAGGATGTTCCTTTTATCTTCCTTCAGACCTCTCATATTTGACACTGTCTCTGTGCATAACAAGAACAGAAGTAGAAAATAGTTTGCGCCTGGCTCTTCTGGGATGCTAACGAAGAAATATAAATACCTAAATACACCAATAGAGCAGCTCAGACTTACATGTGCATGCAGCCCAGATTACTAACCTGAAGAGCGAATTTCGTAATAAATGTTTGAGGATACCCACTTAATTTGTCTCACCCAGACTGCTGAAGTCTGATACTAGCTAGAACAGTGGATTTTTCCCCCATCACTTTCATCTGAATCCGGTAGGGAGGGACCTTTTGACGGCCAGTATGGACAGGAGGAATGATCACAGCACCCAATAACTCTCTCAACATACATATGGACATGTGAGTATTGTATAAAAAAAATCAGAACCCAGCCTTTAATATGCACGAGTTAGTTAGATTTTCACGCGTTCATGTGCAACAGCCTTTTTCAATAAATCTGAATCATATATGATGCCATAAATTATAAAATAAAGATTAAATCTCAAGAACATTATGGGACATAAAGGGACATTATGAATTCATTGCAAAAGCAGTCATTCAAAATATCTAAAATCATACGTATCATTCCTATTTTCATTAGCATTCACTCAATTCTCACTTATCTCTATGATAATAACGTTGCTGTTATTGTCCAGGTTTTGAGATATTTGCCTTGCTCTCCACTGTTTCATTTTTCAAATTTTTTTCAATGCTGTGAGTACAACAAACATTCTGTGTTGAATGAAAGCAGATGTTTCAGAGGCAGATATCTGAAACATGAACAAATGAAACCACACTATCTGTATGTTGCTGTTTTTTTTTTGTTTGTTTGTTTGTTTTAGTTTTTTGTTTTTTTGTTTGTTTTTTTAATTTTGGGTGAATTGATCCAAATTAAATTAATCAAGTTATTTGCTACAGAAAAAAGTGTACACCCAGTGCAGTCAACAACTAGTAGCCCCATATCTTATATAGCAAAAAGAGATGTTGTTTGTCACATACCTCTTTGGACCGGTTTGTTCTTCAGTGTTGAGGGTCGACCTGGCGGGCGTGTGAGGCAGCAGGGAGTGGAGCAGGGTAAGAAGTGCAGAAGTTTTGCTGGAGTGACTGGAAGAACTCTGAAGTGAAGCACTGGGAGTATGAAGGGAGACAGTACTCTCCTGCACCTGCTGTAATTGGTAAAGGAGGGAGGGGAGACATCAGAAGAGAGACAGAACAATGAAGGGAGGGAGACTAGGAGGACAAATTAGAAAATGGTCCTCCCATAATAACACTGTTAGCCCTGTGACACAGTTTCAGGTAAAGCCCAGATGTATGAAAAACTTTGTTGAGAGTTGTTACCAAAATCATTACAGAATTATACAGTTGAGGAATGATACACTATCTAAAGTTAGATATCTTACTCTCCTCTCATCTCATCCTCCTTTCTTGTCTTTTTCTCATTTTCTCTTCCTGTGCTTGTGTTTTTAAACACTGTTTGCTTGCTTTGATGGAGTTAGGGTAAAGTTGTAGACATATACAGAGTGGTTTCTGGCATAGAAAACAAAAACCAGGTTTAAATGATACACATCATCTCACTCGGGATGTGTTATAATTCGAGGTAATTCCGCAGAGTAAATGACACACCACAATTAGCAGAAAAAAGTAGAGCTTGTACTGTAATAAGTGACCTCACTGTATGGAAAAATATTCCCTGGTGAAGTTGAATATAATTACCCCTCAAATCAGGTCACGTAGCCTTTTACAAACACTATTCCCTGGTCACTGTCATACTAATGAATGAAATATTTCTGTAGATGTTTGTTAGTGATCCAATGTGATCCACCAGATGATGGTGTAACAATAGAAATGTGTTCTTGTGTCAGTAAATCTAATGGACTCTTCATTTTAGCTTTCGGTCCGCCAACTGAAGTAAGCTGTCTGTGAGCCGTCATAAATCTGAAGAATTTATGATCAAATCCCCAAATATCCCCAAACAGATCCAAGGCAGAAATATGTTCCACTGAGTGAGAATTTTATTAGGCTCTTCAATAAAAGTAGAATTAATGTGTAAAAATACAACTTTAGAAGTACATGTCCTGCATTCAAAATTGTACTTAATCAAATGATCAATGGATCAAATGACTATGAAGAGTGTTGCTCATAGTGATAAGCACAGACATGTCTTACCTCTCAGCTTGTTAGCCTCTTTTAGCTCATTGTTTCGGATTGTTTTACAGCCCACAACCTTACTGATTTGGTTCAGTCTCAAGGCTCTCATCAGCAACATTCCTAGCTGTTTTCAGTAAAAAAGCTCTGAAATACCCACTGTGCGCTAACTGCTGAGCACTTACCAGCAGACAGAACAAATTAGTGACTAGCTGGTGAACATAAAGCTTTTCTTCAACATTAAGCTGCATTTGGCAACCAAAGAGCCAGATGGAGTGAATATGGAGTCTTACATTCACCCACCCACCAGAAACACAACAACAAATCAATGCTAATATTGTTCTATATATATAAAACTTCATAAGGGGATAATATGTCAATGATGTGTTTAGAAGGTTGACGCTTCCAGACGGTCTGCACTATTTCAAACCCTGTACAAACAGTTTACAGTAACAGTTTGATCTGTACTCACTACACTCTATGTCAGTGTCCATTTGTTGTTGCAATCAGTAGCATGTATTTGTTTCAAACTCCACACCTCAAAGTCTTGGTGCTGACTGTTCAATGACAGGCTTTTTTTAACAGGGGACATGTTGACATGTGACAGCAGGAAAATCACAGGTGTAAATAATAAAATGAATGATGGCTGAATTCCATTTAGCTGCTTCAGTTTCAGGGTCTTGATACTGTAAACGCTGGCTCACTGTCACTCTTGAACAGAGCAATTGTTAATGTTATTAGTAACACCTGTGCTTTTGCTTTTCCTATTTCCTACAACAAGTAAACGAAATTTTTGTTGTGAAAAAGGCCTACAAAAAGATTAATAGACAAATTAAACAAAATTAAAAAATACAGCACTTCACCTGGTAGTGTGTGTGTTTTTTTATGTTGTTTTTTCTTTGTGAGTGTATGTAGTTGTGTAAGACCTGCTCAGCTATTATGTGTGTTTTGTAAAAGTTGTAGAGGTGGAAATTATATTTCTGTTTGTACTTTAGTTTGGACAGCACATTACATTTGTTAAAGATCAGAACATGAATAGAAAGATGAGAGAGAAAAAATCCAGCATTTTAACATGTTCCTGAAAATGTGAGTTGCGTCTGTGTCTCAGCCTGAGGCAGATTTTTGTGATTTACATCCTCATACATGCAGACATTCCTGCCACGCTAGCTGTGTTTCAGGTTTACAGATTTAGAACATGTGGTCTCCACTGCAAATAGTGAATTACAGCTAGTGTCAAGTTTTGTCAGCCATTATCAATACTACAAGCTCTGACCACAGCACATCTGTGCCAACCAGCTTCCTGATCCAGCTGGTGCCAGAAATGTAGCTCTGCTTTATGTTGCTGACCATAATTGTTGGTTTTAGATACATAATTTGTCTTTTTAGCGCTTACCCCCAGCACTGGGTCTTACGGATTGGTCCAGCCCTTTAGTCCAGAGCAAGAGAGCATGACATATGGCAAGATCGCCAAAAACAACTGCCTTGGATTTGTGGACTAAAGGACGATTTCTATTTTTTTTTTCTAAAAATGTTACACTTGACAAACTCTATGCTCCATGACAAGGTATGAAAAGAAATGTCCATGAATTTCCCTGATGTTTGCTGTGGAGATCCATAGATTTGGATGAGTTGACTGTTTGGATGTTGACTCATGTTTTTTCTGACTCTCTGACCTTTCCCTGTGCAACATCATCAAGGAAAAAAGCCAACATGTGCACACAAGATATCACATAACCTGAAGGTTAAAGACTCAAGGATCCTTAGCTATTTAATGATATCCTCTAGCACTGCTCTCAGGGTAAACTATACATTTTAGCTCCACTATTGTTTAGGTTTTTATTGTAGCATTTAATGAAATGGAGCCACTGGGGCTTAGACAAATGAGATATGTTGAATATTGAGCTTTAGAGGTGCTGGTAGACAAACTTTGTTACCTTTGGACAGAGTCAGGCTAGCTGTTTCCTCCTGCTTCCAGACTTTATGCTAAGCTAAACTAAGCTAAGCTAACTGGATGCTGGTGATAGCTTCATTTTTAGCATGAGACTGGTATCAATCTTCTTGTTTAACTCGCGGCAAGAAAGTGAATAAGCATATTTCTCTAAATGTCAAACTATTCCTTTAAATGGTAATGGTCTTGGTGTAACTCTTGGTGTAACTGTTAATGAGTTTTATCTCTGGAAAAATGCAACAAAAACCAAAGACATGATCACTGATTTTAAAAGAACACAGCCCAGTATTACTTACACGACCTTCCAGGATATAGACAGTGACTCATTCATGTGATAGTCCCATGGCCAGATTAACCTGTTAGGGGGTTATTTTAATGGTGCAAAATATTGTATCCAATCTACAAAAATTCCAATTACCACAACTAATTGACAGGTGGTGAACCCGGGCTTTTGGGGTTCACTATTTTATTTAATAATATTTCATTATTCTATTCTAATTGATTTTATTTTCCTCTTAATTGTTTTTGTTAATTATTTTTAATACATCTTTATACTTTGCAAAAACCAGGAGCATTGCTGGAATATCTGGTTAGGGGGCCTTGGGACAAAAATTTGATTTTGAAACAGAGTCCCTCTAAATAAAGCGTTACAATGCAGGTCCTCTCTTAGCTGATACTTCACTTTAGTGGTGCAAATCCATTAATAAATTTGTAATTAATCAAATAACCAAAAACAAATGACAAGCAGTGAACCTCTGGCTTTTGGGGTGTCTAGGGGTCTGGGGCCCCAGAGCAGTTTCTCTGTGTTTCACTACAAAAACATCTGTTACTGAAGATCATCTGCTCCTGGACCAATGACTCGCACTACATGTGGGACTATGTGCTGTCATTGCATCAGTTAGTGACTGTGTACACAGTAAACCCAGCCTCAGTCCAGGCAACTGTGTACAAAGATTACCTCACAACGTTTTCTGAGGTTATTCAGATCCAAATCCTCATACGGTGACGTGAGCTGTTGCTATCAGTTCTTGCTCATAAAATATTACTTTTTTGAAAAAAACTACAAAACCACTGTGTTTGAACTCATTGCCAACCACTTCTATAACAATGATTCAAAACAGATTCAGATGGGCTCATGGCCTGATTTAATTTTATCACACTTAATGCTATAGGCAAATTCTTACACCCAAGAGAAATCAGCTGACATAAATGCAGTTTCCTTTCTGTTCAACAGCCAAGGACAAATGGGTTTGATATTCTTCATAGGACCCACATAGTCTATCTTGTGGAGATCTTTTGACCTCTGCTGTATCCTGATATATTAACAGTGTGATTAAATAATAATATTGAAAAAATTTATCTCATGTATACGTGATATTCAGTACATGACATTGGTTAGTTTTACCAGGTCCATAATTTAACAAAAGTGCTTCTAACCACTGCTTTAGTGGAGGGCCATGGTTAAATATTTCTTGTACAGTATTTCAGCTGTGTAGAACAGGCAGGACCCGTTCCTCCAGCTTTTCGCTTTCACTTTCAATATGCAGTATTTTATTGCAATTTAAACACACCTCATGAAATGTAATAACAAAATGATTGGTAGGTGCTGATCTACCTGAAAAACATTTAAACAGTGATACTGTGTTTGGACTCATGGCCATAGCTTACATTGAGGACAATGAGGTCATGGCTTCTGCATTTTTTTTCCCTGGGAATTTCTGGGTTTTAGCAACGTGGGGTCATTTTGACATTCATGTTGGTAAATTAAACTTACAGAAAATAAAATTGAACAGTTAACTATGTATATAAAAAAATTTTTTTAATGAAAATAACAATTTAAAGACTTTATTTGTGGTGACGGCAATTCTAACAGTCATGTTTGTTTCTTATTTACCACCCAAATCTGAGATGAACAGATTTTTTTTTTGATGGAATAAAACACAAGATCTCCCAGCCTTTCGCATGCCTCTGAACTATGGGTGTACAATAAAACCTTATTATAGATGATCTTATAATACACCGAAGCTCTGTACGCACCATGTGCTGCGGAGCAGAGCGGCCAAAACAAAACGTCACCGCTCCGTCCTGCAGCCACGTTTAACGTAGCCAATCAGATTCAAGTTTACGTAGCGTACGTACAACAAGGCTGCGTTTCATGGACGGTACGTGCAGTGCAGCCAGTCTTCCCTTGTGTTGTCGTTTATTCTTCACCTGCCCATATGTGTTACTCTGTGTTTTAAAGCTCTTTGACGTGAGGAGTCGGGCACAGGTTCAGTGCGGTTTGCGGAAGCAACAAACACAGACGAATGTGTCAGAGGTAGGACTGCTCGCTTGCAACTTTTGAGCAAGCTGCTAGCTACTTTTAGCTTTGTAACGCTAGCTTTTAACTTCAACAAATACTTCTTAGATAGTAGGTAAGTTAAATAGTTTTTGCTGTTTTTTTACTTGCCAACGGAAACACTAGACTTGGAAACTTATAACACTACGTTTTAAACAGGTCGCCTAACAGTTAAGTTATAGAAAGAGGTCGGCGGACCTGCTGACCTTCTGTGACAGCTGGGTGTGTGTCTCCGTGAATGGACAGTATCTACACCCGACCAGAAGACTGACAGGACCCGGTATGACTGCTGTGTAACAGCAGCACCGAGCAGAACCCTCATTCAACGCTTCCAGCTGGACTTTTAGTTGAGTTTATGGTTGTGTGTTCAGTTAGAAGAATGACTCGCCGTTCTGTGGTGAACCTGGTGTGCCTCGGTAATCGAGCTGTCACCCTGATGTACGGAACCTCGCTTCGCCCCCTCCATACTTCAATATGCAACACTTCATCACAGCCCAAATCTGGATTCAAACCGGAAAAAGTAGCAGTGGTCACAAAGACAACACGATATGAGTTTGAACAGCAGCGGTATCGCTACGCAGGGCTCTCTGAGGAGGACTTAAAACAGCTGGTAAGACTGCATTTCACTTTCAGGCATGCCTGTGAACAAACCCCAGGCAAGACAATTACATCTTACCTGTCACCTATTTATTTATTGATTGATTGATTGATTGATTGCTGTTTGTGTTTTGCAGCTTCGTATGAAGGGCTCCAGTTACAGCGGCCTGCTGGAAAGACACAACATCCACACCAGCAATGTGGAACATATTGTGAAGAGCCTGCGGTAAGATGTGGCCTGTCACAGGAAGATTATCACAGCCGCATTCCTAAGAGGCAGATAGGGAAGGTTTGCTTTTCTTGCAGCTTGGACACTATTTGTTTAAAAAGACTTTTGTAATTATGTGTTTGCAGGAAAGAAGGCATTGAGGTGCGAGTTGTGAAAAGAGGGGAATATGATAAAGAAGTGGTGCGATGGGCAGATGCCATTATCTCTGCTGGAGGTAGGAATTTCAGATTATTTGGTTGTTTGGGTTTTGTCGTTTTTTTGTACTTTAACCATCTCTGCCTGTAACAGTGAATTATCATGCCATTCGCCTGTTCCAAACTTCCATGAAAATATAGTCTTTTTTTGTTATTATCTCTGCCATTTGTTTGAGTCAATGCACAATGAATAAAAGAATCTTCCTTGGACATCAACTTTTGTGTCCAGGCATATGTATTCAGCCCAGGGGGGACAAAAAGTCACATGAACAAAGGCTTCAGACAACGGATGTGACTACACAATACAAGTTCTCTAACTGCAGTTTGTTTTGTTAGGTGATGGGACAATGCTACTTGTTGCCAGTAAGGTTTTAAGCAAGGACAAACCAGTTGTTGGAGTAAACACAGACCCTGAGAGGTAAAACACTGGGCGGCACTGTTCGGGAAGGGCTTGGACTGTTAAATGGATAAAGAACAAATGGATCACCTGATGTACTATAGCTCTTTGAAAAGTAATGTGGAAAACTTCTTAGGATTTTAGCCAGAGTAATTTTAAATGGTGTTTATGTTGTCATGTCATTAAACTACATTGTTACTTTTTAACAGTCCTCTTATATTCATGCTGAGTTCATTGCATTTCTCTCTTTCAACTAAAGGTCAGAAGGTCATCTGTGTCTGCCTGTGCGGTACACTCGTGCCTTCCCAGAGGCCCTGGAGAAACTGTGTCGTGGTGAGTTCAGGTGCGTATTTACCCACAAATAATCAAGAGTAGAATAAATAGTGTTGACTTCCTTCTGGTGAGCACTCTGCCCTGTCCTCCTGTGTTGCTCTGTCCACTTTCATCATCTGTTTCCAGCTCATTAGTTACACCCTACAAGTGAGTTAGTTCATAAGCTGCTACCACAAAAAAGAAAAAATAGTAATGTCAAGAATCAAGCAAAAAAAATCACCTAAAATTTATCAGTGTCAACTGTAACTTGGTAAACATTTTGGGGGTGTTGATCTACTAGCTACTAGCTTAGAGTTCAAGACAAGTTTAAACCTGTTTTTTCTGGAACAATGCACATGGTCTCTAAAATCATGCTGCTGTGTCCTCAGACTCGCCTAAATTCAATTACTGTCCTGTAGAAATCACTTAACTGTTACAAGAGGTCACTGCATCAGAGGTTTACACTAAACCTGCTGCACAGGGTGATGTAATCAAAGTATAAGTCACAGATTTTAGTCCCAAGAAAGAACTGATGTGGTGATTTCAGGTCAAAAGATGTTTAGGATAAAACCCAGATAAATTTGTTTTAAAGTGAAGTTTAGATGTCTAGGTTACATATAACAGCATTAAATGGCTATATGTCATAAAAGCAGGTCCTAGGACTTGAAATGCTATATGCAACCTAGCATAGTTTTCAAGCAAATTGAAACCAGTTTTAACCCACATATCTTAATGTCTTTTAACTTTCAAATCACTAAATCAAAAATCGATACTTACTTACTTACTTAGTGGAGATTTCTATTGCTAAAAGCGGCTATAGTCAATATTTTTCATAATAATAATAATATATCAAATTACAATGAATTCACACCTGACCTGTACTGAAAAATAAACAGAAACTATGGATTATGATTGAGTAATATTTATTTACCGCATCCAATATTAAAGAACACTTTAATAGTAGTAGTAGTATTTGTTTGTTAAAAGCAGAAATTCAGTGTAAAATATGTCTCTGCTTAACATCTCTTGTGACAAAATAAGTCATATTATAGATTTGAGTAACGTTTCTATTCTCATTATCCCATCAGCTGGAATATAAAGTGAAATTATTTTAACAATGCTTGTGTAGGGTTGGGTATTGTTTGAATATTATTGATTCTGATTCAGCTTATCGATTCCAGTTCTTATTGATTCCCAGTTTCAATTTGAATCTGGTAAAAAAAAAAAGAGGTAAAATATTTAGATAACAAAAATATCTTTATTCTTCTTTTAAGCATTTACTTGCATTAGCACTAGCGAGGTGCTAGCGCTGGCTGATGACATACCTGGGCTAGGAGACTGCAAGACATCAAATACTGAACATTCTTTTAGATCGACGCTGTGCTGCCTTAAATGTTTGGTCAAATTTGATATGCAGCCTAACTTGTAGCTAATTAGCTTCCCACATACATTTTCTTTCTCAAGACAAGTCCTGGCAGATACCTACGTCCTTGCAGATATGTAGCCTTTGTTTGTAACAATAAAGGGTTTTCGTGTTCAGGAACCGATAAGCAGAACTGAAATTAAAAATTTTTAACAGGTACCCGGTTCTTGGCATTTCGGATTCAGTTTTAAATTGGAATCGGTTTTCTGTTCCCAACCCTATGCTTTTGTAACAGACTGCTGCGTGAAACAACCTGCCCCAGCTTCTTGACTGTGGTCAGGAAGCACAGGGGAAACGGCTTTACAGCTCCAGGGCTAAGTCATAAATAACTTCGGGGTTAATCCCGTCAACACACTTAGCTGCTGGTAAACAAAACTAGGGAACTTCACTTGGTTGTTGAAGAGCTGTAGCATTTAGTTTCTGGTAAACTGAAGCTCACATTGAACATTCACTGTTAAATTCACTGCGGCGCTAACTGCTAAACCAACTCCACTCCGACATCCAGCACACCTACCGTCGCTCTGTCTCTCCTGCACACTCGCCTCACACACTCCGCACTCCCACTTTATTTCCTTTCCAGTTTTGTCCTGTTACAGTATTATATTGAATAAAACCAAAGTGCACCCACACGACAGACAAAACATCTTTTTTGTGTACTAGTTTGTTCTCATCTGCACCCGCCCCCAGCTACATTTTTCCATTTGAGTCATTTTGTCTTTACTGGACACATAGGGTTAATTACATTGCTTTGAACTGCAGGTGGAACAATGCTTGACTCCACTTATGAAATGAACTCACATAGCAAACTATAGGGTTAAAGTTGTTGTTGTGCTTTCAAGTGTATGAAGAAATACATTTATCAGACATAGATATGACTAAAATTAGGTTGGTTAGAGAATCATAATGTCACTTACGGTTACTTTTCAATTAATTGCCCAGCCCTAGCTCATAACGTTGTTTTTGGCCGCAGCAGGCAGCTGTTTTATGTGAAAAATGTTGGTGTTAATTATATATTTTAATTTGGTTAGATTTGATACCATATTTAAACTCCAAATTCATTCATATTAAAGCATTGTGACTAAAGGTAAATTAGTGATATTTCACTTTGTAGAGAAGAAACTGTCTGTTCATGACCCGTACGACAGGTCTGGACCACTTGTGAATTTAACCTAAGAGAAAATTCTAAGTATAAGTCAATTGGTGAATGCTTCAAATTCTCTTAAATCACTCTTATGTGCAACTTGAGAACAAATCTGTTTGTATGAGTACTTCTTGCATGACCAGTGCAATGATTCAGTTAGCATCTCAGAAAAAATGACAAAAAAAGTTCACAATTTACTGATATAACCTACATTCTTGATGGCCATAAAAATAACAAAATAAGTAGAAACTACAGTTTCTTTTATTGTGTTAAAGAAGCAACAGGCACAAACAAAGCGTTCAGAGCAGATTGAAGCCCTGGCTTTTGACTTGCAGTGAGCATTTCTACATACGTTAACCTCAAGTTTTGGAACTTTGACCATGTTTAACATCTGACATCATAACAGTATATAAAGAAACATAAATAATATGTCCCCTTTAATAAACCTTTAGTATGTTGAACAGTTGTAGCGTCTTTGGTGCAATAAAAGTGCTTTCACAGGTTAATAAACATGTTTTAGACTCAAGAAGAAATCTATAAGATGGATAAACAAATAATTTGTCGTGCTGGTCTCACTGTATTCACTACAGGCTTCAGAACTGAAATGTAAACTATTCAACAGATAAGCACTGGTTGGGTTTAAGCCCAATGTTGCTTTGAGACATCACCTCTCTGCTGTGTTCAGGTGGTTGTGGCGTCAGAGGATCCGACTGCATCTAGAGGGCACAGGAATCAATCCCACCCCGGTGGACCTGCATGAACAGCAGCTGAGCCTGGAGCAGCACAACCAAGCCCACCGCATCACTACCATGGACAGCCAGCGGAGTACGACTCCACTACCCGTCATGTGTACCTGTCCCAGTTCTTCTGTCTGTCTGTGTCCTGTCTGCTGTCCTGTGCCACTGACTGTTGCTTTAACACCATTTACATTTGTGGATTAGGATTACTTTAATTATATCGGGCTGAGATTGGTCTCTAATCAGGAGTTAGTTTTATTATGTATCTGCAAGTTGCTGTTTTTGTTCTCTAGCAGTTCTTGTACTAATTCAGTGACATTTCTCAGGGACAGGAACACTACACGAGAGCTTCTCCAAGCCTAGTCTCCTCCCCATCAGAAGCCTGAATGAAATTTTCATCGGAGAATCTCTGTCCTCCAGGTACCTCTGTCATCCAAACTGATGCTCGTAACTCCGCATCGAATCACGGTGCACTTGTGTCTGTGTGCATGTTGTAACCCCCATTAATCCCCAGAACCCTTCACCACCACCCTGCTCGTGTCTCCAGCACTCATCAGGGGAATTTCTGTCCACCACAGGGTGAAGTTAAAATCCTTCAAACCCCATGTTAAACTCTTGCTCCATAGGGCTTCCTACTATGAGATCTCAGTGGATGACGGCCCGTGGGAAAAGCAGAAGAGTTCAGGACTCAGCATTTGCACAGGAACAGGATCCAAAGCATGGTACACATGAGTATACTCAACTTTCAGCTTAACATCAAATGTTTAGCTAGTGCCTCATCCATTCCGCAGGTACTGCATATTCAAGAAACTTAAGGTTGAAGTTTGTACACAAGAGACAAAACTTAAAAGACTAAAAAAAAAGGACTTAAAGGCTGTATAGGCTGACTGCACCCGCTGCACACAACTGAGCAACATACCAATTTATTATCCTCAGTCTTAGTAGTAAAGCTGAACATGTAAAGTTTGTCCTGAGAGTGGTGGCAGAGGAAATTCTATAGGGTCAAAAAAGGGTTTACCTTGGGAGCATGAATATGTTCATTAAATGTCATGGCAGTTTTCTCATTATATTTAAATATTTTCTGCATCATGTACACTCCCTTAGCTTTCCTCTAGCCCATATGTAGCCTAAATTTCAGCTTTGCACACCAGAAATCTATCTGATTGCCACAATCATGTTCCTAAGAGGATGAACCCTTTTAACGTGAACAACCCCATGGCCTTTCTGCCCAGTGACAAACGCAATGCATTTCCTATAGCTGCTTCACAATGAAAGGTAGTTTGCTCCTGAAATTTATTTTTTCCAAAATTGCAAATCTACAAAAGGAGAATAAAAAGGAATAGTTTGAGAACATTGATGTTACTTATATCTGTTGAATATGAAGTTATAGCCATGAGATGGTTAGCTTAGCTTAGCATAAACATTGGAAGCTAGTATTGTGATGAGGCGATGTTAATAAAGCCCTGCAAGTGTGTCTTAAAACAACAGTCAGGAGCCCAAATGAACATTGAAACATGTTTTTCTTGCTGTAATCATTCCTCCTGTTCATACTGACCATTAGAAGATCCCTTCATAATGCACTTACAATGTAAGTGATGGGGGACAAAATCCACAGTCCTCCTTCTGTGCAAAAATGTATTTAAAAGTTTATCTGAAGCTAATATGAAGCTACAGCGTCCAAATGAGTCAAATCAAGTAGATATCTTTCAACGTTACAGTCTTTTTAGTGCCAAAGTCCCTCTTGTTGTTACTACTAGTGCAGTGCCTGTTCAAAACTTACCTGTTCGGACCTTTTTCAAGTCATTGACACTATGGATGTAATCCCACCTCCAACCACAATGTGGGTTGCAATGGTAGAGTGGCGCTGTCCATCTTTGCATTTGTTGACTCCACAGGCAGAACAAGAAGCAGAAGCAATGTTGTTTATGAGGCATTTTTAAATATTTCTCGAAAACTGCTCATCCAGAAGAACTTCACACTCAACACTGCACTTCCTTGAGTCCCCAGTAATACATCTGCCATGTATGAAGTAGATCAGATGAACAGTTTTCGAGATATGCGAAGGACATACAGACAGACAGAGAGTCCTTGCTTTATATAAAGAGATATAGAGAGATACTTCCAACGCCGCTCAATAAGGAAACACTATCTGAGGAAACACTATCTGAGGGAATTTGATGCTAAAAAGACTTTAAATGTGGCAGATATCCACTTGATATGACTAACTCAGACTGCTGAAGCCTCATATAAGCTTCAGATACACTTTTAAATGACTGTGTGGACACACTGTGGATTTTGGCCTCCATCACTTACATTGAAAGCACATTTGAAGGGGATCTTTTAATATCCAGTATGAACAGGAGGAATGATTACAGCGAGGAAAACCTCTTTCACTGTTCATATGGACACATGACTGCTGTTTTAAGACAGATGTGAAAATTTGTGAACCTGTCCATTAAGCTGAGCCTCGACATCCTAACTGGCACGAAACGCTGACTTGGCAGCCATATTTTCTAACATGACATCCCATGTGTTAAAGCTTGTATCGATCAGCTTTTCAGCTCACTGATGTCCTCTCGCTCTCTCTTTGTCCACAGGTCATACAATATCAACAAACTTGCTGAACAAGCTGTAGAGGAGGTTCTAAAAATTGGTACGTATGCGCAGGTTTTGATGCTAAAATCTCTGTGAAACCATAAATGAAGTATAAAGTATGTCTCCAGCAATGCCACCTGATTTGTCTAACAACAACAAAACATGTCTTTTTATTTCAGGAAAGTCCCAAACAGGTCTTGAAATCCCACTTAATCGGGAATTTATTGAAAAGGGTGAGTTGATTATACTTGTGTTATTACTGTTGACTTGTACATTATTAGGCACATTTTATGTGAGGATGATGTTTTATCTGTGTGTTTATGTATGTGTGTGTGTGTGTGTGTGTGTGTGTCCTCAGTTACTGATGAATACAACGAGTCCTTGGTGTTCAGTCCCGAGGACAGACGCTTGTTCTTCAGCGTCAGGGAGCCCATTGTCAACAGAGTGTTCTCCAGCAGCCGGCAGAGAGGCTTCGCCAGCAAGTCAGTGACTGCTCCTCCTCCTCAGAACATAAGCTAAATACAAGTTGTAAAGACGTACCCTTTTGAGTTGTGTGTTGCCTCTGTTCCTTCAGGGTGTGCGTTCGCTCACGGTGCTGGGATGCCTGCATGGTGGTCGACGGCGGGACCTCATTTGAGTTCAACGACGGTGCCATCGCAACAATCAGCATGAGCGAGGAGGATCAGCTCCGCACTGTGGTTCTGGAAAACTGAGACAAGTGCGGAGCGCTCAAGACTTGACTGGTTTCTCTCGAGCCAACAGTGTTCAAAGGGATGTGGTTAAAGGGAAGTACCGGCTTTTAGCCTCCACAGGTGTTGAAGATTTTTATGCCTAACAAAAAGGTATTAATGTTACTATTATTTTTTTCTTTTTTTGGATTGTGCATTTTTCGAAATCAATTATTTTTCATTCTTTTTAATCTCCATCCCACAATCCCCAGGATACAGATTACAGGTTATAATCAGTTCTGTAGATGCTATTAAGTGTCTTTAACTGCATCAAATCAACAGTGACTCTGTCAGCAGAGGGCAGAAATAAAAGATTGTTGTAAATATGTTCCTTTTCAGATTAGATTTTGGTCCAGTTTGGTCGCAGCAGTGACTTCCGTCATTGTGTCGATAAAATAGATACGTAGCCTTGATGATGATGATGATGCATGTCTCTTAAGGGGTCAGACTGAAATGGACAGAAGATTTTGATGTGCTTTCACACCTGTCTGGCTATCAGTTCATGACTTTTAAAGAATAAGGCTTATGCTATATTTTCTTATTGTCAGTGTGTAAATTCCAGTGTGTCAGTCCATCTCTCAATACTGTCTGTGGCAGTTCCAGGCACATTGGTTTCTACTGATGGCATACATTTTTAAAAACAGCCCACAAATATTTAGTTTCATTTTTGAAAAAGGTTTGGTAATTTCCTAAAACAGCTGCTCACTGTGGTTATAAAAATGTTGGAAATACTACATGTAATTGGGACTATGTGGTGGATTAATACACATTTGTTGCTCTAGTGAGTATTTCTGGCAGCAGGACGGTGTGTGTGGGATTGGGTGAAAATAAACTACAGTGTGTGTGTTCATGCTAATGAAGGAACATGTCACCCAGTGCAACAGTGTGACTCATTAATGTGTTTTTAATAGTTTGTGGACAATAATGCAGCTCTATGGCTCACAGGAAGAAGATACATCAGACTTTGATACACACACAAACAGTCAATCAATTCATTGACAATAAGAAAAATATAGAATATGACCAGTCTTATCTGATAAAGTCAGTCTTATGTTTGCTGAAAGTATATAAAAGTATACCTTTATATGGTGAACTGAAAGCACAGCAGCAGTTTGTTATAGCTTGTTTGTTGACTAAAGATATTTTTGGAACATAGCTTATATTTTTTCTAGCTTTTTGAGCCATTTGGGTGAGATGTTGGAGAGGAAATTATCAAGTGCATTAAACACAGAACTCACTTAAAAGGAATTTTTACTCCATTTTTTTTAGATCAAAAGTCTGTCTTGAAACCGTCACAAGACAGGAAAATCAGCTTGGGAAGTGCTACTGAAACGGCATGTGCTGGGGGAGATGTGTCTAACATTTCCACAACAAAATCAACATAGTTTAAAGAGTAACTACACATCCAAATTCTGCTAGCTCCCTCCCTCCCAGCATATTTAAAAGATGCAGCAGAGGACTGCACAGGACAACCACTGTAGAGGGCCGTGGCCTTGTGGCTACACAGTGTGTGACTTGGGAGGTAAGGGGACCCTGAATGACCACTGCTCAGTGTAGCATGAATAGAAGTAGAGCTGGTAGTCAGAGCTAACCAGCAATGAGCAGCTGCTGTCAGACTCTCCGTGTCTCTGCTGGAAACACAGAGAGTCTGCTGGAGCTTTGACAGTCACTAGAAGCACATTCATGGCCCTTTTGTAAAAGTTTCTGTGGTATCTGTTGTAGCTGAGCTAGCGGCTCTATGAGGGGCTCTCCGGTGTGTGTCTGTGTCTGTGGGGGAGTGTCAGTCAGGGTTGCCAGGTCTGTGTGACAAATCCATCACAATGGCCAATCAAAACCAGCCCAATACCAGAACTCAAAATAGACCTCTGTAAAACTGCTTTTAAAGTTCAACATCATTGCTATCATTGCCAAATGTATTGTCATATCTATAAAGTAACACCATAAATGTTTAGTGTGCCAGTGTGTATATTTAGTGTACAGCATGTTGCGTGTGTGTGTACATGCTGATCTGGAGTCAGTTTGGTAGGATTTGGGTATAAATAAATTATTTCATTTAAAATATGGATGCAAAATAGGTCTACTTAGCCAGCAGGCATAAAATTCAACCCGCAGCAACACTTCAAAAGTAGCCCAATTCCGTGCGAAAACCGTGGACCTGGCAACTCTGGTGTCAGTATATAGCCGTTAAGGCCTTCTTTTTCTATATAAATTTCATGATGTAGATAAGTCCCAAATAGTCGACTGTCAGCATTGGCTTTGCAAGGTTCAGGGCTGATTTAAAACAGTAGATGGTGTGTTGAACCATTTTCAACCCATGAAATACAGATTTTTTTATTGGTGTCAATGTCAATATTAACACAGTATTATTAAATATTCATCACAGTACAGTCATATAATTTAGTTTACAGCTCAAAAAAATACATAAGTGCAGTACCTCTTAAAACTCTGACTCTATATTTTTTAACCAGTAAAGCCACTTGACACTACAACAATGCTGGTTGGTGATGATGGAATGATTAAGAGGACACAGTGGACTAGTCGTAATGGTTTTAAATATTTAATAAAAATTAAGGTGGTCTATTGTATAACACCGTGGAACATTGTGTCCCTTTTAACACCTCACTGCCATGGACTCTGAACCAGGAGGTGTTTGTTCTTCTTGAAGATGAGTTTACAAAATGATCAGGAAATTGTAATATGCAGCGTGCCAAAGGTGGAAAATAATGTGTCACCATGTTAGGATGTGTTTTGTTTTTGAAACCGATAAAGGGCTTTGAAACCGATAAAGGAAATATGTGTGTGTGTTTATTTCAACTCATTACTGGCTCTTTGTCATCTACAGTACAGTGTGTAGACTTAAATGAATAGTGTGAAATTTTGGGAAATGCGCTTCACTTTTTTTTCAAGTCACATGAGATGATCTATATCGTCATCTGTATGGTAAATATGAAGCAGCAGCCAATTAGCTTAGCCTAGCATAAGGACTGGAAATGGCTTGCCTGGCTACATCTCAAGAAAGTAATAAAATCCACCTACCAGCACTTCTAAAGCTCTCTAACATGGTATATCTCGTTTGTTTAATCCTTACAAAAAACACAATGTGAAAAAGTCACATAATTCCTTTAACTTTCACAACAGACACCCATTTTACAAATGCATTCGGCAGGAGTATAGTGATATACAGTATATAACAAAACTGAGTACACCTCTGTGAAATATCACTAAACTGTTAATTACAAATTGTATTGTTTTACAAAAATTTTTTAGGTATTTTTTAGGTAGTATTTTTAGGGTGACATGTAGGGTATTTGATCTTATTTATAATTAAAAACAAACAGCTTAGATTGAAAAGGCCTCAAAGTACAAACTAAATGCAACAAAAGTGAGTACATCTGTGACTACCAATTAAGGCTAATTGCATGAACAAGGTTATAAAAGAACCTGTAAACACCACAACTTGGGTGGGCCTGGGTTGTGTCTCATGCAGCATGGCTCCACATGGTAAGGAATTGCCTGAGCAAGTAAGAAACCAGATTGTGAGACTTCATAAAGATGGGAGAGGGTACAAAATTATCAGTAGGCTACTGAACAGAAGCCAAAACATAGTTGCAGCAGTGGTTAGGAGGTACAAGAAGACCCATACTAGAAGACCATAACAGAAGGTGCAGTGGCCATCCTCGAAAAATGACAGGACGCACAATTAACTATTTATGCAGCCTTACATTGAAAAACAGACGTGCAAGTATTTCTGACTCGGCACAAGGATTATCTGTGGAAATTAGTGTTTCAGTGACTGCTCAGACAGTTTGAAGAACTTTGCATGAAGTCAACCTCTATGAACGACGTCCAAAAAGAAAACGATTTTGCCAAAGAACATGAAAAGAAGCCTGATGAATACTGGCAGCACATTCTTTGGTCAGATGAAACCAAAATTAATTAGTTTGGATCAGATGGGGTCCAGCATATTTGGAGTGGACCTGGCCAGGACTACCACAGTGACTGCATAGTGCTGACTGTGAAACATGGAGGTGGCAGTGTGCTGATATGGGGCAGCATGAGTGCAAAAGGTGTAAAGGAGATGACATTTATAGATGGCACAATGAATTCAAGTTTGTATACCCAAATACTGAATGAAAAGATGACTCCCAGTCTCAAGAAGGCTGGCAGGAGAGGAATTTTCCAACGTGACTGATCCCAAACACACTGCAAAAATCACACACGAGTTTTTAAAGAAAAAAACTGAAAACATATCTCCCCTGACTTGAATCCAACCTTTAGAGTATTTTAAAGCAGAAGGTAGAGCAATAAAATCCCTTCAGGAAAGAGCAGCTGAAAAGAATTATCTGTGAAGAATGACTTCTGAAAACACCTACTCTTGATTCAGGTGTTTTAACCAACTATAGACCTATATCTAACCTTCCCTTTCTCTCTAAGATCCTTGAGAAAGCAGTCGCCAATCAGTTGTGTGACTTTCTACATCATAACAGTAGTTTATTTGAGGATTTTCAGTCAGGATTTATAGCGCATCATAGCACAGAGACAGCACTGATGAAAGTTACAAAAGACCTAATTGCATCTGACAATGGACTTCTCTCTGTACTTGTCTTGTTAGATCTTAGTGCTGCATTTGACACCATTGACCATCACATCCTATTACAGAGACTGGAACATTTAATTGGCATTAAAGGAACTGCATTAAGCTGGTTTAAGTCCTATTTATCAGATCGACTTCAGTTTATACAATTCACACAAAATGCATGTTACTAACTTGACTTCTTCCCTGGAGTTTTTGTGCTTTCTTGTCTCACAGGAAGGTCCAGTGCCTGAATGGTGGGCCATGGCCGTGGGACTGTGGCGTGGTCCTGTGGATGTCCTGCCTCCATTATTGCTATTATTATAAGTCATATCTCTATTACTATTATTGTTGTTGTTATTATGCTTCTCTGTGTCTCTCCCCCCCATGAAATTTTGTAGACATTCATATTTCCCCAAAGGATGAATCCTACTGACATTTCATCTAGCTCCATCATCAAGTCAAAATGTCAATTTACCAATACTTTAGTTTATGACCAAATGCCTGCAAAACTAATGATGTTCCCATCAGCCTCAGCTGTAATTTGTGGTTCGTGCTAAGTAGCAAATGTTAGCATGCTAACATGCTAAACTAAACAAGTACAGTAGGCTGCTTGCATGGCTGTACTCCTAACACACCTCCTGTATGTGTGTGTGTGTGTGTGTGTTCTATCATTATTTTTCTATTTCAGTATTGTCCGATATGTTTCTGTTAACATCACATGCCACATGTAATCAATTTCAAAAGGAAATTGTTATTTTACATGTGTATGTATACTATGCACAGCCACAATCGCTACTGCAACAAAAACTGACGACCCTTCAGGTGCAATCCATCATCAACCCTGACGAACAGATACCTACTGTACACACACACACACACACACACACACACACACACACACACCTGAGCCAACTCCCATCTACTGGTGAAGACTAAGATGTGGCTACAAGCTAATAAGATTTTTTTCTGTTAACAATTAGCTGACACTAACATATAACATATTTTATCTCATTTTGATAAATTACTAAAAGGTGTTGCATGCAAATAAAGCTCAGACACAAAGAACTTTCTGTATTCAGTGGTTTACTTTTTAAAACTCAGAAGGGAAAAAGAACATTTAACAAGTTCATAATAATAAGTACAAAGTTCGTATTCCATTAAAGTTCAGTCTATGACATCTGAATGAAAAGGTAATAGAGCACCATAAATACAGCACATCTGCACACAGACATGCAAAACTGTGATCATAAGCTCGTAAAAGCAACTGGTGTCCAGTTGGAGAGAAGTCAAATACACTGATGACAACCTGGTCCAGTTATTACAGTAGTGAAGTAGTGTCTGTTCAGCAACAGTGTGGTTCAACAGGAATATCCACACCTGATCCAGATACATCATTTCACATTAAAACCTCTGCACTGATTCAAATCAACTTAACAGGAGGTCATTATTACAGCTGTGAACAGGACACTACCATCTGATTACAATGTATGAAGAATGAACTGTCCCAAATATTTAAAAGACATCCTACAACATTTCAATTGAGCTTTTCAAGCATGTTTCCCTTACAAAATATTTTAAATTAACACATTATTGAACCTAAAACAGATTCAAAAATCCATTAAAAGTTTCTGTTAACACATTCCAAGAAAAACTGGATTCAACATTCAAGTCTGAGTTTCCTATTTTAAAAAAAAAAAAAAAAGTATTACAATCCTCTACAAGCTTGTTCAGTACTTAAAGGTCTGATCCACTATGTGACCTTTGGTACCATTAATGCCAGCTAGGGCTGTGCAATATGACCATATCTATCATGTGATGATAGAAAAACGTCTAGTGTTTCATATTATACTATTGTTTATTTTGTCACAAATCACACTCATCACTGCAATAATTTTCCGTCATTTGGACAACGCTTTGCATTCTTCTACAGGGCATGGATGCAGGCTGGAAATTTGCGTGAAGGCAACACAAACAAACATGGAGAAGAGCGAATGTGATACAGAACGGGGTAACTCTGAATAGGAGAAGCACTCTGACCGGCCAAGACAAAACGAGGAGCTTGTACCTAAATGAAGGGCTACTTCTGTTGCATGAACGTGGTTTGGTATGAAAACTCGGACCAAAAAAACACAACGTACTTTGCAAATTATGCTGCAGAACAGTCCCCACAATAGACTCTCTGACCTGTTTTACCACCTACGCAAGAATCATGCACAAGGTTCTAAATAAAAGGAGAAAAATAATCAAATATGATTAAGTACCTTTTATTTGCTAAGTACATAATTCAAAATGTAAGAAATAGGCCTTTCCATGTGGTCATTTTATATAAACTATTCATTGAATTTACAGAAAATGTACTATATTGTGATATGTATTGTAATCTGGATATGGAATTACCTATATTGGAATGTAAGATTTTGGTCATATCGCACAGCTTTAATGCCAGCTAAACTAAAAGCATCTTCTGTAGCAGCAAGAAACACTGAAACAAGGCTCCATCCCTGCACACCAGGCCAGACTCCCTGTATGTGTGTCGAAATACTGCAGGATAAAACTATCTCCATTTTAAAAACGCTTACAACTTGAACCTCAGTCGACACTGCCTGTTCCACATGGCGCGGTCATTGAAGCAGCCAACGAGCGTGTTGGCGGGTGTGGGCCGGGCGATGCTGGAGAAAGGCCTGGAGTTGATGCTGATGCGAGGCGTTTCCTTCTTCAGAGCGGGCAGGTGGCTGTCCTGTACAAGGCCGTACACGTCCAGCAGGCACAGCATGGGGAATGTCTTCCCGAGGTCACTGCAAACATAACTTGAGTTAGGTTTCTGCTTCTCTACTCATGGTAACAGCAGCAGGGACAGCAGCGGGGGGGAACTTACGTGAGGGCAGCGAGGTGAATGTGATAGCAGCGACTCAGGGACAGATGCAGTAGATATTTCAGCTGTGCGAGGACAGGGAAGCAGTCAGCCATCAGCAGAGTGCTGTCACTGTAACAGAGGAAACCAGGGTCAATACTGTAGCACAGACCAGAAGGAGCTTAAACATGCATTCATTGATTGCTTTTGGGTAAATATGGTGGAATTTTCTCTAGCAGTTAGCATTTATAAGATTACCCATTTATCTTTTTGAGCTCCTTATCATCTGTGACAGTGGTATTTGGCTGCTTGACATGACTTACTAACACACTCACTATAAACACACTTTAAAACACTAGCCTTGCAACATTAAGGCTACAAACAACCCATAATGTAACACTCCATGTAGTTTTACACTGGTACTTTATCCATTCAAAAAGAATCTGATGTTGTGAACACTTAATTGTCTAGACCTCGAATATAAGATGACCCGATTTTTTTCAGACGCATTTCCAGGAAAACATAACCCGTCTTATATTCAGACCAAAGCGGTAAAGTTTTCGAATGCATTTATTCATTATAGTAGTCTATTCTTTATAGTCTCTATAGTTTAAATGTCTCTCTTTATTCCAGTGTTGTCATTAGGAGGACGACTTTGCAGCATGAATATTGGTCAGCATTTGGTCGGCACATCATTCTTTATGTCAAGAGCAGACTCTGGCTCCAAATGACGTCACAAGCAAGATGGCAGCTCCTGGAAAGGAGATATTTTGGCTTCACTTTTGCACAGCAGTAGGATATGGAGACACATCGTCCCCATTTATATACAGTCAATGGTCAAGCCTGAGACAATAATGTCCCATCACTCAGCAGTGATCAGCTTGAATCTACAGTGGGCGTGATGTGATTGCATTACCGCGGTAATGCTGTAACCGTGGCAGCTTTACTGTCAGTGACTGTGCAGCTCTAGGTGATTTCCACATTGATAGAGAGTGCAGGGGACTCGGACAGGGCTTTGTGGCACACCTGAGCCAGCAGGCTAGAGGAAGAGAAAAGGGATCCCAGTAGAGCAGGTAGGAAGCAGTTTACGTTGAATCATCCAAAATTCATCCAAGTCTCAGTAGAGAAGATAGGCAGTGCAGTACTTTAGTTAACCCAAAGTCCACCAGTTTGATAGAATATACCCCAACTCAGGGAGTGATCAAAACAGAAGTGGACAGAAAACAGAAAAACATAAAAAGCGCGAGCAAAATGCAGGAAGGCCAGCCAGTATGAGCCAGTGTTCCCTCATAACGCAGAGTAGCCTCTCTCCCACCACAACAAGCACCAAAACAAATCTTGTACTTTTGGCTGCAATGGTGACACTGTGGTGCTCATTTTTAGCTCCTATGGAATGTATATTTATGGGATGTAGTGTTCATTTCTAAAGCATCCTACATATTCTCTGTGAAACAGACTGAAGTGTAATGTAGGAATTATTCACACAATTCATGAGGAACACAATCTTACCTTAAATCTAGAGTCTGAATATTGGGGCATCTCACCACCAGCACCTTCACATCTGTAAAGAGAGACAACACTTGTAAGGACAAGATGAACCTCAGAGTAGTTCTGTTCAGAACAAACACTCAGTGTAAACTTTCAGCCACAACAGGAAAACTGACTCCAACACCCCTCACTCACCGTCCAGCGTGAGGCTCTCTCTGTAGCCGCTGAGGTTGAGGTGGGTAACACTGGATCTCAGATTACTGACAACACTCTTCACATGATTATTGTTGAAGTCACACCATGATATGTTCAGCTGCTCTATTCTGCACAGGAAAACACACACAGAGCATTAGTAAATGTGCAGAGATGGAGGATGTAGAACACCAGCAGCTGTTGATTTGACACAAAAAGTGCATATGAAGAGGAGCGAGCAGCTGACCTGGAACAGGATTGGAGCAGCTCACTCAGAGCGGGAGCAGAGAAGCCCGAGCAACCACTCACGTTGAGCCGCAGCAGCTGTGGATTCTTAGCCAGAGCGCTGGAAGAGACAGAAGACAAAAGAAATAAAATAAGAAAAGATGAGCATGGGTGTTTTGACAGTTGGTCATAGGGCTGAACTATTTCAGGAACATCGAGATTTTTCTAAAAAAAATATTGTGAATGAAATTGTAATTATTTTCTATAAATTCACTTTAAGGCCTATATTTGTACTCTACATAGTAGTAGGCAGTATGCAGAGAACATATTAACCTGGAAGCCAAGATTTGTTTTTTCTCTTACTCACAGAATTAACAATTAACTACAGCCCAGTCAGTCCATTTGCAGATTAATTGAAAAGTCTGGTGTATGATTGATAACAGTGAGGATTCTGAGGGAATAGATGCAGCAACATTTCTCACAGCTGTGAGGAGGCAAAGCAGGACCTGTTTGCTCTCTGGGTGTTGGCAGTGGATGACGAGAGCTGAGAACTGACCTGATGATGGTGTCTGAGAGCTGCAGACCCTCCAGGCTCAGATAATTCAGCAGGCTGCAGCGACAGATGATGCTCTCCAGAGCTGAGGTGGGGATGATGGAGCTGGACAGGTCCAGCTCAACTATCTGCAGTGTGCTGAACAAAGGAAAACACTACATGAGTAATGAGTCATGTAATTGTATTACTCAGATTTGAGTTACTTCAGATTTGTTGGTTATTGTGCAGATGAGGGCTGTGACATTTTCCCCCTTTGGGAAGAAAGAAAGTAACCCAGATAACAGCAGCCTCCATTAGCCCCGTAAGCACCACATCAATCAAATATGAGAAGGAAGAAGATGATCCATCACAATACTTGGGAGTAGATCTATTTATTTTTGGTTTTGGTCTTTTCATGAAATTTGTTGACAAGAAAATTAACCTTTTACTTGCCCGGATGAGGCACCACTAACTGTTGGACTCACCCTGTGCCCGTGAAGTGCAGATCCTCCACAAATGAGCGAGGGCAGCGCAGTCTGCGGACTCCAGTCTTCAGCACCTGCTGCAGAGCTGGACCCATGTGGGTCAACCCCTCCAGATCCACACTGTGCCACAGAGTCTCATCAAACCTGGGACAGAAACACATGCAGGTTGGTGTCATGAGGGAAGAAACAACAACAACACACAACAAAACAAAAACAAACACGCCTGCCAGTTATGGCTGTTAATATGATTAAATCAAATACGCAAAACCTGGGACAGAAATCAGACCACCACAGAAAGCTGAGAGTAACCCGGTTACTGAATTTGAATTGATTTTGATGTGACTTTGGTTTGGACTGACAGTGATACTTGAATTATGGTCGGAGTGAATCTGACACACCGACAGCTCAATAATGCCACTAACTACACAGCAAGGTCACCTGGGGATCTTTCCCAAACATTAATCAGGCACCAAGAAGATTGACAAAAACAAAATGGTGTTCATCTTAAAGTAGATATTGGAGTGAGGAAGAGACACCGGAGGAGAAATAATTATGGATGTACATCAGATTATTATGTTGAAACCAACCCATAAAGGTTGTGACATGCTTTTTCAAGTTGAGAACAATAGTTTAAGAAACGCTAATCTAGATTTAGAGTGATTTGGGTTTTGGGGTTTAAGCTCTACACTAGTGACAGGGTGAAATTGGGTGCAAATGTAATAGGAACAGTAGTACAGCAGTAAATCAGGACCAAGTGAGTAAGGATGAACATTTCACTCCTGTGTCACTCTCTGAAAATCACTGATGCAATCTGGTGATTGGACACTCACGCTAAGCGGTGCCAGCGCTTGCAAACTATGGACATCCTGAGGAGGTCGTGCAGAGGGAGGTAGAAAAGGATCCTGAGAAGCAGCTCATCTGGAAGGTGATCCCATGAAATGCCTGTAATGAAGAAAAAAAAGAGCAAAGAATGACAATTTAGCATTGCTACAAAAAAAAAACACTACACCTGTACAGGAGGTCAGAAAGATGCTTCCTACCCGACGTGGATTCTTTCTTCCTCCTCGACCGCCTGGCCAGGACAAACTGGTTGCTGTCGTTCTCTTTCCCCTTTGTGATGAGGCGTTGGTGCTTGTGTGTAGGTGACCACTGTTGGATGAGGTCTGTTGGGGTACACTCAGTGGCCAGACCCTCACTCAGACAGCCTCGGGACTTGCGTTTGTTGACCCTCTTGGACTGGGACAACATGGAGCCCTGGAGACTCAGGCAGGGCAGGTCCTGCAGTGGCATACTGGGGGGAAGGACGAACTAATGAAACCCTCTCAAATTTAAAAACGTTGACGAGGTCACAAACACACACAAAACACTTTGTCCTATCGTTATATAGCAAACAGCTGAGAATAAGATTGCTTTGCGACGCTTTGAGAGAAGAACCTCTCTGCCCGCCATATTGCTTCAGCCAGCAGCGGGGTGACCGCGCCAATTCTAACTACTAAAGAAAATTTAACTACTCTGTCACTTCTGTTTCCAACCATACAGGAGTGCAGAGTTACAGTGGCTGTTTATGCACATTTTCCACAGCTTATTTACAGTTTATTATAGCAGGAAGGAAGCATAGGTAGAATGATCGAAGGCCTGGCTGAGGAGAAAGCGCGGTATCGATGATTATTAGCAGAGTTTCATACTAAAGCAGGTCAAGATAGCGATTTACACACTCAGTAGTTGCTTGTTACACGACTAACGTTACAAACTTGCAATTCACCTAAAACTAGCTTGAGAGATAAATAGTAGTTCTTGAACTGAGACACAACCGAGCCAGCTAACTCGGTAGTGTTGGCTCAGTTTCACATGGATGGCACGTTGAAAGTTAACTTTAATCGCTCGGACAACTGTTTTACATTTGCAAAGTATAAAAACATTCTTAACCATACCTGTCTTTTGGCATCTCCTTCGGTTCAGACCTAAATGTGTAATGTGTACAGAGAAGCACACATGAAGTACGTGACTGTTTTCACTGCAGCCCTCCAACTGAGACTCTTTAAACTCACCGCCAGCAGCAGGGCGCCCTGGATTTTCCACGTCACTGACGTGTCTGCACGCCGTACGTCTTACGCCATACGTCTCGCTGAGTGGCGCTGGCGCACGTGGCTTTCATGAATGGATGTACAAAAGTTAGAATGTGAAAAATGAAAATAGCTGTTGACAATGCAAACACACCTGCGATAAATACCAGCTACCTTTCATATTAATGTTCAGTTGTTTGTCTTAATTATATGGTCATTTATGAGAATGTACTTTGTGTGGTAGAGTTGTAGCGGTCTGTTTATATGGAAAGGTGTTATTAAACCACTATATAATCTGACCTGACACTGTAAATATCAAGTATAAGATTACGCTTTATATAAGTATATTTATCACTGTATAGCACTATACAGGGGCTCTAATTCATGTATTATTCCACAAATGAGTTAAGTGAAGAAATCAAATCTCTTTTAACTATGTCATTCTTGCAAAGTGACACAGGCTGTATTGGTGTCAAAAGTCCTGGGTGGATTTTTATTCCAAATTATCCCCAGGGTCAGGTCAACAAACATAACATCATTTCCTCACCATTTAGTAACTTACACATTAGAAATTTCCATACAGCTGCAAGTATTGTGATCTTCAGTGTCCACTTGTGTGAATCTGTGTCAGAGTATATTCATGCTGCCTATTTGATTCCCTCTACCACTGATGAGGATGATGATGTCCTGTGCTGGGGATGTATTTTTCCAAAAATTGATTGGTTTATCATAATGAATAGACAAGGACTATGTCTATAATCACACATCATCAACACATCCTATTACATTTTAGTTTCACAAAAGACACCAAGAAATATTACAAACAATGCTCAACACAATTCTCATATCTTTATATTTTTAATTGTGTCATATTTAAGATGTGAGCAGATTTCATCTTCACTACTTACAACAAGTGACAAGTATCATTTAGGTGCATTTTGTGTCTTGATGGGTCCACATGAACATTAAAAAATGTCAGTGTACTTTATTTTATACTAAAATTAAATTTAGTCATTTGAGTGGATGTGCCTGAGCCACCTGTGAAGCTGATGACCCGTTTCCATGATGTCTGTCCAACATAGATAGATAAGACTCAGAAGTATATTTTGTACAGTTTCTTTCACCAATAGACAGACATACATACAAACTGTATGTATTACAGCCAGATAATGCAAGTTTAAATTAAGGACCATTTAAATATTACTATAATTACAATGCAAATTACACAGACAGTTCAGACAGTTTGATGAATTTATCTGTTGCCAACACCAGTGTTAGAATATTTACACAGAGATAAGTGGGCCATGTGTGTGAACCACATTGTCATACGGATAAAATAAAAGTAGAAAGCGTAGAAAGTAGCTTTCATTTTAAAAAAGACTGAAAGGTAATAGTTAAGTGTTCCAAATACACAAGTAAAAACCAAAATAAACTCAGAGGTCCATGTAGTCCATGTAGCACTTTTGGTGCCAACAGTTTTTTGTAGAAATGTATGTAATTACCATCAGGCGGCTTCAGTGAACACTGAAGCGCACATAATACCAGTTTAGCTAGTTCAGCTCACATTATGGTACATGAATGTACAACTCTGCAGTTCATGTAAACACATTTGGCTTCAAGTAAGACTAAAGGCAAGAGCTCGGCACATCTGTGCAGTCGTCCGTAAGGCTCTGGGTGAAGCTGGGGCCATTGTGAGGCCGGGCGCTGCCTTGGTCCAAACTAGCTGGCTCCTAGCATCAGCCACTGTAGAGCTGACAGTACTGGGTGCAGCTAATCCCTCTCTGGTAAACAACTGCTACCACTGCCTGAAAAGCTAGTAGCACAAAAACCTCATCTATACGGGTTGAAATTAGATTTCTTCCACAAAGGAAAAGGTGTTTGTAAACAGAACACCTGCCTATAATCATTTTGAATTTATGGTCCATTTACTTGGAGGAGGCTGGGTCGAGGTGTTTGAGTACTCCTCCCACCAGGTGGAGGCTTCCGGTGACGAGGATGTGGATCTCGGATACGTCGCATAGTGGAGCAGCTTTGGCCATGATGCTGGGTTTCACCGCTAAGGCTCTCTTGGCTGGGTCTGCCAGCACTGAATCCCTGCCCTGGGTGATCCACTGGAGGGCGCTGAGGATGCAGGGGAAGACCAGGGTGTCTGCTCTCTTTTCAGGGACCAGAGGCAGACTGTCCTCTATGAGCAGCTGTGTGCCTTTGTTGTCCCCCATGCTGTTGTGGAGACGCCAGCTCCTCTCGTTGTCCAAGCAGCGAGTCAACATGTTCTCAACTGAGACGTTGAAGTTCTGCTGGTCTGAGAGGTGACAGGATGACAGATCAAACAGCAGGCTAACAAAGTTTTCTGATTATGAATTCTTTTTGTAACACAAAAGCACTTTAATCCTCTACAGTCAAGATACCATATCACAGAGAGGACCATGGGACCATTTTCATATCACTCCTTTGTGTAAAAGGAGTAGTTTAACATTCTGGAAAATATTTTTGCTGTCTTTCCATTTACATGAACAGAAAATAGAAATAAAAATTACCATTTCTGTTTTTTTATGTGCTGGAACTATGTGTTGTCGAACAGCTGGGTGCAGTGAGTATGTTGCAAGGTACCATCATGCCTGTACACAGACCAAAACCAAACATGTCCACATTGGCTGCATCTGACAAGCTGTACTACAGCTGGAGAAGCTACACAGAAGTACTTATGCGGGTAGAAAAAAATGTTAAGTTGTTGTTAAGAAATAGTTCCAGCACTTTATACTTCCATTTGAGGATGCATTCAACACCCAAGATACAAGGTGTTTTGATCTTTAGATAGAGCCAGGCTAGCTAGCTGTTCCCCCTGTTTCCAGTCTTTATGCTAAGCTAACCATGCCCTGACTCCAGTACTTCACACACAGACATGAAGTTGACATCCATCCTCTTATTCATCCTAACTCGTCAAAAGAATGCAAATACACACATTTCTCAAAATTCCTTTAAATATACTTGAACCACAGTCTGTCTAGTGGTAGGAAATAAATAAATAAATGAATAAATACTGTAGTATGCCTAAATTAGCAGTCATGAAAAAGTATATGTGATTTGTAGTTCTGTAGGAAGGAAAAAATGTGCGAAACAACTGGCATAGTCCTTTGTCATTTTAAGTAGGCAACAGGCCCAGTGATCTCACCTGCATTACAAGATGCAATGGCTTCAGTGATGTTTGGGCAGAACACAGCAAAGTCAAAATGACACGGCTGAAAAGGAACACAACAAAAAGTAGAAAAACACCATATTACTTAACAAGCAACACAAGAGTCAGTCCTGGAGCCAGATGGATAAATCCTGTTTTCTATTAAAAATGCATGTGCCACTTTCCAAACAACAAACAACACATCAAAATGTATTTATAAAGATAATGCTGTGACACTGTGTGAACCTGCATACAAATGTTAAATTAAGCATGCAGAGATTTAGTAGTCAGCTGAGCAGTGTTGTTGACCTTCTCATAGGGTCGATCGGTAGGTTCATGGTATGTAGGTGTAACTTCAGCACCGGGGGACGAAAGTGCAAAACAATCAGATTTTCCAGCATTATAATGGCCAAACCAAGTTAAACAGACAGTTGTCTTCATCCATTTAGGGCTAACTGTAGGACTGGCCATCAGATCACATGCTTGTGCACCTGTGCAACTAATCTTTTCATAGTCAAAACTTCAGGTCTGTGTCATATTATCATTCAACACATACTGTAGCCTAGTCTGTCACTGAGTGCCTTAACATGCACACTTGTGTCCTTGTTGTGAGTCCTGACTTGCTTCTAATCTTGGGATATATGTCTTTGGCACCTCAGGCAACTGCCCAGCTCACCTATGCCTGCAAACAGTCCACCATATTTCTGCTTATTCATACATTCATTTTTAGTATTGAATCTGCAAAGCTTTACATACTGGTCACTTGTCTTAAAGGTCCAGTGTGTAGAATTTAGTGGCATCTAGCGGAACGGACTTGGCAGAAATGGAATATAATATTCATAAGTATGTTTTAATTAGTGTATAATCACCTGAAAATAAGAATTGTTGTGTTTTTGTTACCTTATACCCACAACAGCATCCTGCTTAATAGATGTGAAGCCACTGGTAAAAGGTAGTTACATTATACTCACCACCAGAAGTTTAAGCATGGCTGCTGAGTCTCTCTCTCCAGTGGCATTGAACAGCAAGACTCTGGCCACAGGTCCACTGCAACACAAACATGTCGAGATTTTTTATTATTATCATTTTGTGAGCAGATGTCTGAAATGTTTGGAGAAAACACAGAGCAGCAGTTATCAAGCCACATGGAGGTGCTCTCTCACAAACAACCAAGTGCCCTGATTTCCATTTAGCCAGGCTCACGTCACAGCCTAAAACTAATATGGATGATCAGGCAGCAGGGGTACAGCCTCATGTAAAAAAAAACAAAAACAAACATTTTGCAAGTTGTGCTGAGTTAACATTTAAAACATGTGGTCTTGTTGGGTGAGAAGTGCCATTCTTTCAAACAAGTATGAGTTCTTCATCTGGTTGTTTGCTTGCTTAGTTTTCTTTATTTTGGCTGGTGAAAACATGTTATACATAACTAGTGTATCCCGGTGACGTGTGTGTTTGAGAGAGAGAGTGATGAAGCAGCCATCAGAGTGTCAAATCCTGACACCAAGTATATCCTGTTTGATGTGACACGTACTGGACAGAGCACCCACCAGGAACCAGCTCCCTCATCCCACAGACTCAGGACCTGAGTTGTGATTCGGGGACTGGACGAGCTTTCTATTACTGAATTCCATTCAGTTTTTCCAGCCAATGAGTGTTTTGTTACTGGACAGATTTCTAGGCTTGTGTTTGTTGTCTCTTTGGACCTAGCTGTGAAGTGGGAGCAGCTATTTCAGGCTTAAGTAAAAATCCCATTAATTTTTCCCCATAGACAACATTACGTTACTCACAGTTCTCTCTCTTCTACAGCTTGGATTGACATGAAACTCTCCTGGCTGAATTGTCAGCACAAAAGATGAACAACTGCATTAGAACATATCTGGTTCTTTGATAAACAGTTGAAGGTACAAGACTGTGTACATAAAAACTTGAAGTAGAAGTTAACTATGACTCCCAAGGTGAATAAAAACTGATTTTACAATCTGCAGCGTCAATCAGTTCACTTTTAACTTCTGGATCACTTTTGAGTGAAACTGCAAGTCAAAGTGTTTTGAATAAATTTCGCTTTAATTTGCTTTTCTCCATAGCAACAGCAGGCGAGGCTCGTGGGAACTGTAGTAATTACAGCCATCTGCCATGCCATGATGGACAAAATATGATTTCTCATAAATGAATGAAATAATTAAAACTGGTGGTCAGAACATAAAACTATATGATCATTACATTATCCAGGAGAGACGTGTAGGGAGATTTTTTAAAGAAATATTTCAAAGTGAATAAAGAATGGGGAAAAACACTTCTGGCACTGGCAGCTCTCACTTCACAACTCCATACATAAACACACTGATGTAACTGTGTCTCGTTCAAATTGTGAAGGTGCAGTGGAAATGAGTCAATATGGCAGGTTCACCAACATTTTTCAGTGTTAATATAAATCTGTTGACCTACTAGGCTACTTACAGTATATACCAATGCTAAAACTCATTAAATTGCAGAGTTAATAGATAATACACAGACATGGTAAAACTGCACTTATCACATATTCTATTAGATGTGAATAGTACTCAATTTACTCAGCGTATAGTGTCATATTAAGTTGCTTGATGCTGTCATGTGTCATGTGATTAGGGAGTGATGTTCACCTTGCATTCCTTTCATGCTGGGCTGCGATCTCTCTGAACCAGTGTACGCATGCCTGCATACTGCGCATGGTGTGAGCTCCGTCCAGGAAGTAGGTGACAGCTCCGTGTTTCAGAGTCTGATTCCTACCAGACCACTCTGTGTCTGCCAGCCCTGACACCACAGGAGAAATACACAAAACCATACTGAATGATGTCACATTTAGCCTTTTAACTTTTATGTTTATTTAAATGTTTCATTTCTATAAATTCTGCTTCACAAATATCACAACTACCAGCAATATCATGGTTCTCTGACATTTGAAGCACTTTACTGTGTTCTGTCTTCAGGACTGACCTTTCACCATGATGGGGCTGGGCTTGAATAAAGTTGCTGGAAGTACACCTGCACTCTCAACACTGGTGGAGGGAAAGCTTTTATCTGATGAGAGAGGACAGGCTGTGGTGAAAACTGAGACAGCTTTCAGCCCTTTTCATGGAATACATAACATTACTGTATCTGGTAAAATAATGGCAAACATACAGGCAGGTGTACATTGCGGCTTTTTTCAGATGTGACAGGACATTTATAGAAAGAAAAGAGTGTTCGTATGTGATATTTCCACACATGGTATTATTGTGTTTTTTCCATTTTGCCCTGACCTGGCTTGAGAAGAATCTAAACAACTTATAAATATGCTCACTCTGTTTTGTGGTTTATTAAAAACTGTATTTATTTTCTTTGAGCAATAGAGAGGATATGGGATACATTTACACTGTTAAAGTGGCTATAATCAATATTTTTATTATAATAAAATTGTATCAAATGTGTGAATTATCACCTGACTCTGCAGCTCCTCTTGGCTTTACAGAGCTTAATAGTGAGTTTCAGCTAATTGTTTAGCTGTCTGGCTACAACTTTACTGTTTTGGTTCACTCTCATAGCATCATTTTTGGCCGCAGCAGGCAGCTGTTTTCAGAGAAAAAGCTCCAAAAACCTGCTGTACACTACCTGCTCAGCACCAAACGGCAAACAGACACAGTTAGTAGTGACTAAATGGTGAACGTAGTGGAGCATTTAACACTGCCTCTACTACTAAGTAACACCTTTATTCAGACATGTTAAATTGCAGTCAAATTTGCACAAGGTGCATGTTGAAAAGGCTGTTTTGCCCAAAATTAGCACTGCATCACATACGGAATTTATGTCAAAAAAGGTTTTGTGAACAGAAATAGCCTCTCTCTTATAAAGCCAATTTCTTAAATACATTTCTTATATTCTTCTTGTCACGGACATACAGTCCAAATGTTAGTAGACCGTCCTACCTGGTAGACATCTTCTCTGCAGCCATGTGTGACTCAGCTGGAGGGCCAGGGAGGCATTAGAGCGCTGGTGCTGCCCTGCCAGGCCCAGATGCAAAGGTCCACAGTCTGCCTGGTAGCTCTCCAGCTCTGGACATACCCACAGAGGACACTACAACAACAGGTTAGATTGTAATAAATAACAGCGAGCAGCTGGAGGAGACATTTAAACAGACAATTTATTTATTTATTTTTTACTTTATTTACACAGGTACATTTCACTGAGCAATCCCCGTCTGAGAACATTACATTAGATAGTCTAAATGGTTTCTATACTTACTCTCTTCTCTTTGGCCCGGTCCTTCAGTACAGCCATTGCGTCTTCTGGCTGTTTGACTGTGAAGGCAGGAACCCCTGTCTGAAAACATACACACATGATAAACAACCAGTGAGATGACAGAGCAACAGGTGGTTTCATCTTAAAAGAACGTCAATGTCCACCAAGTCTGAATTCAAGTATACAGCATCACTTCCAACTGAGAGTCAAAGGTCAGTCTTGACTTTGGAAATGGTTTGACTAAACAAGAAAACAAACTTAACTCAAGGTCCACTTACTTGTTTATTCTGGAGCTTTCAACCACATCTAACGGCTTTCGTCAGCAGATGGAGTTTGCGCAGTTGTCATGGAGATGCAGTTTGGCTTTACTCAAAAAACCCCAATCTCCATCTCCACAACAACTAAGCACACGCCGTCTTTGGACAAACCGAAAGCTCTAAAGAAAATTAGTAAGTGGACATGTAGTTAAGTTTAAATCACAATGACTCAACGACACATTTCTCTATAGTAACACACCTTAAAGATGCCTCCTTTTTGCCAGGCAATCTTTTCAATGGTGTCTCCAAGAATCTGAGTGTGGTCTATACCCAGAGAGGAGATGCCACACACCCACGGCCTCCTGTTGACACAGAACATCGATAAGGTTATATTACAACATTGATAAATCTGTAATAAAAACTGTAGGATAGATAGAAAATAGAAACATTATGATGACAGTACGTCAGTAACTGCAACTGGTGATAAGTCATCTTACCAAGAAACTGTACATTTCAATATAACAAAAAGGTAACCTGCAAGATTCTCTGTGTCATTATTAGTCAGACTCTGCACTTCCCAGAAACCATCTTTTAAACAAAAATAAGATATCATTTTTGTGGCATGTGCTACAAAGTCTGAGTTTCTCATGTATCACCACTCACAGCAACAACCCTGTTATTTTTCATTTTATTCAAAAACAAAAACATTTAGGAGCAACTTAACACCAATCTGGAAAGCAGTAGTTCTCTGCCCTCTCTGGGCCTCTGAAGGTTTGAAACATGTTTCACCTCTGACACCTCTTTTGCACCTGTAATCACACCCCACAGTGATTACGTTACATCACTAGAGGACAGCAAAAAAAACAAGATTTCAGGGGTGTTAAGTTGTTATTTAAATGCATCACTTCTCTTAAAGCAGCTATAATCAATATTTTTATAGTAATGTATCAAATGAAAGTGTGTAATATGAGAGACACAACAGAGTGACTCTGCAGCTTCCTTTGGTTTTACAGAACTTCACAGCGAGTTTCAGCTCATGTTTGTACTGTTTTGGTTCATTCTCAGCACTTTCATAGCCTTGTTTTCAGCTGCAGCAGACAGCCGTTTTCAAATGAATGATAATGTTGCTCTGTAACTGATGGATGTGGAAATAAGCAACTGTTTTACAATTTCCCATATCAACTTTATGTAAAAGATGATATGTTAATGTGTCAACTTCTTTCTGCTGCCCCAAAGTGGCCAAAAAAAAAGTATCAGTTAATGCAGATTTAAACCTAATTACTGAATGTCACACATTAGGATTTTAAGTACACAAGGGGACCATAATCCCATAGCATGGGTGACATGGTTTCTGAAGGGACATTAGGGTAGGAAGATAATTTCCCTCCTGAGTTTACACTAGTTTCTGATATCTACTGATATTCACAGATAAAACAATAAAGTGCAGTTACTGAATGCAAAGCACTGCTTGCCAAAAGACAAGGACATTTGATACGCATCACTGCACCCAGTCCATTGGTCAGAGGAGCTTTGGACTGTGGCCAGACTTCAACAAGCAAATGGTATGTTGGAGAACAGAGCATTCACTGGAGTTCACAGTAGAATGAGAAACCTGACTAAACCCATGATCATCATACTGTTTCTGTAAATGATTATTAACAGCTGTAGACGGCCTCAGATTTGTCCATCTTTCATGCTCCATATCCATTCTAGGAAAACGTCCATGTCCACATAAATCATTCTGTCCTCAAAAGTGAGCAAATATCTTCAGACATCAGAACTAAACTGTAACATCAGTATTATAACTGCATATTGCCAGAGATTTATGGTTCACAAGTACTCTGTCACCACTAACAACAGTCCACACAAGTCTTATTATGTCTGATCACAAGATGGTGTCTTTTTTTAGCTATGTGTGTATCAGGTGATAGTTCAATAAAATGATGGTATAATGTAAATCAAGACATACTGTAAATAAATCATCTAAAACAAGAAAATGACAAAATTCACCTTTTGAAAGTTAAAGGATGTAGTAATGTTCTTTATTTTTTACCAACAGTGAATGATTATTACTAACAAGTATTGTGTGTGTTATCAAAGCCTGATATATCTTATTTCTCTGTGCCGTACAGCTCCATTGTTGTCCACAAACTATTAAAAACATGTCAGTGAGCCACACTGTTACACTGGGTGACATGTTCCTTCATGACCATGAACACACACTGTAGTTAAGTATTAAGAGTTTCACTAATCAAGGACCCCAGTATTCCTGTGAGGCAGAAATAAAATCAATGAATAAAAAAAAAAAAAAAAAACAACAACTGTTTTCTGCCTGTAAACACCTGATGGAGACCATGTGAAAAATATGATTGTTCAATCAGTTTCTGATATCATTCAGCCTTGTGAGGACAGTTTGGGTGGCCACTGTCCTCTCAGCTGCGCACAGAACAAATAGTTCTGAGGACACTGGCGGAAGAACATTTGTCAGTGTGGATTCAACAGACTTAACACTTCAGTCGCACATTTGATGTAGATTCCAGGTAAGTCTTCTCAACTCTGATAAAGTTTCACACTGATGATTAAGCTGATGGTGATACTGCTGACTAGGGATGTGAGAGCCCACTATTTGTTATTTATATCTGTATTTGTTGAGGCAGCAAAATTATTTGTATTTGAATAAAAGTGGAAACAGACGTAACAATCCTGTTTTTGTTTTTATTACTCTCCTAATTTTAGGATATTAAAGTGTGAAAAAATATATGTTCTTTAATAAACTATTTTACAAAAGGAGGGTTTCCACACCGGATCTCAAATCCCGGTCCACCAGACGACTGCGCTGACCACTTAGCCAAAGCTCAGCTCCGCCAAACACACAGACCTGCATCTTTTTATACATCCATGACACAGAGACAGAGAGCAGAGCGGAGCAGAGGAGAGAGACAGAGACAGTGATATCAGTGATCCCGACCTGCACACTGTTGTGCTTTTCCGAATACCAGATTTGGCTCCACCCCTACTGCAGACTGTGTTACAATAAACTGCAGCCCTTTATTGTGTCTGTTATCATAAAAAGATACAGCTGCTGTGTGTGTCTGTGTAACAAAACAAATGTGTCAGGCTGGCACAAAATTAAAGCTTCATTCTCTACTCTGCAATATATTAACGCTCCTCGTTTACAGACAGAGGTCAGTTCTGAAACTTGGGCCATTTAAGGAAAAATCAATACCAAATCTGAATAATTTGTGATCAAGAGTGTACAGAACATGAAATTCTAGTTCAACATTTCCACGACTGAGTGAATCAAATGCAACTGACAGCAGCTTTACATTAGAGTCGACCTTTAAATGGAGAATCTTACCTTATAATGTTAGTACAGTCGTATGCTCCGCCAATTCCAACTTCAATCACAGCTAAATCCACCTGAAAAAAAGTTGTTTAGATTGAAGGCAAGAAAGTAAGTAAAGAAATATAATGTTCTTCCCTGCTAGTGAGCCTGAGGTTGGTGATGTTGGTCGATCAGTCCAACATGCTGATCCAGAGCAAAACATCTCATCAACTACAGGCCAGACTGGAACTTTGCATGAGCTGCATGTTGTGTCTGCAGTGTTTTATTGCTAAATGGTGAATCTAGAACTTATGCCACCCATCTACAAGCTGTGATGTATGATGTCCATAGCGAACCTTTTCCTGAAGAAAGACATGGAAGGCCAAGATGGTGAGGAAACGAAAGTATGCTGGCATTGTCCCTCCATGGGCTTCCTGAAGAGGTCAAAGAGAAGGAAGAACATGACTGCATCACCTTGTTTGCAAAATTTCTACCAAATAACATACAAAAACTTAAATTATGTTTTTTTTCCTGTGTTTTCAAATCATGATCTCAGCACATTCATCCAGCGTGCTGTACCAGTAGCATACAGTACATTAAAGGTCTTATCTGTAGAATATTTCTGACTACAGCAGCTTTCAAATTATTCAGATTATTTAAATTTTGATTGTGAAATGAAACAATCTGGGTGAAAATTGGTTTACTTTCAGCCCAAAAATCAGAAATAGAACAGCTCTCCACTTAGATTTTTATTATTTTATTATTATTGGACATGCACAGACTTTTCAGGCAGCCGCCCTTCCTCAGGTGTGCAAAGTAGCAACAGGGCAACAACGATGCACAACCCATTTACTTTCAGACCATTAATCTCAGCCACATTGAAACCACTGTGGGCAACAAAGTCGGACGTTAAAAAATTACTACACATAGCTCTTTTAAAGCTACACTGATTTTTAGATCAACAACAGGGCAAATGACTTTGTGTAATGTGAACGGTGTCGCTCATAGTGACAAACCCACAGACAATCACAATCCGACTCTGCAGTTACCATCAGCTATACGGAGCATTTTAGCATCTTTCAGCCTCTTGTTTTGGTTCAGTCTCATCACTGTCACCATGTCTCTAAAGCCCGATATTTCTCTCAGCAGTTGCTGGTGACCAAACCAGATCTAAAAGGAGAGTGAATATAGACTTACATTCATCAGGTGGACAAAAACACAACTCCAAATGAATGCTAACGTTTCTCAGTGTCTGCTCGATTTGTAAAAGGGCAACTATTTGTTAACATGTCCACCATATCAACATTATATAGTGATAATGTGCGAGATAAATATCCTCTAAGCTAATATCAGTAATATTTTCTTATTTCTATTTGGGATAAATATTATTTGAGTTCTTAAGTTTAAACTCAGAAGGTGTGGGCGGTGTGATGTTTGAGGGAAACTCCTTCAATCTGATTCAAAAGGATCAAAACCTCAGCACGTTCACTCCCTGTGAACACCACACATTTAGGTGAGCTCCTGTTGTACCAGCATGTGTACACTTAAAAATCAATCAAATCTAACAGCTGAATGCTAGTAATGTGACTCAAGCACGCTGTCACATGAGGGTCACGCGTATCCTGACATGAGGGGTCTCATTTTGTACTGGACTCAATTACAACCTGTGACACTGATAATACACAGCTGAGGGGAGTTCTCAGGACACACAAGCAACTAAAATGCCACAGAAATCCCTGCTTGGCATGCCTACCATTACTTTTAGACAAAGGCTAATCCACTGAACCATTTCAGCGAGTGAGGTAAATGAATAGCCATGATTAGTCTGGCAGTTTTTTCCAGAGAAAGCAGAACAGGTACATTTAACACTGAAAAGGGGCTGTGTTTTAAACATATACATCTCTGCCTTGCTACATGGACCTACCTTAGTTTCATCCAGCCGTCCATAAACCTGCCAGAAGTATTTAGTGAAGAGCTCTTTCCCAATTGGTTGTCCATTGATTCGAATCCTCTCCCTGACTTGTACCAAATGTGGTGAACTGCAACCAAGAGGGAGACATCAAAACAAGTTTAGGCTCTTTTCTCTGGCTGTTGTGTGTATAATGAAATAATGACTCTGCTGAGGGACATTAACATACTGTACATGTTAACTTTGTTCATTTCCCTATATATTTATGTTATTACACTTGCAGGTAATAGATGTCATATCTTAAATCTGATGTGGCAAATTTGATCATTTTTGTATGAATATATAATGATACATGACATCAAACAGCACACAATCATTTCCAAGAAGATATGCTCCAATAATCTTTCCTCCTGCAGCTGCTTGTTGTGTTTAGGCTACTCCAAATACTTCTGCTTTTACCTGCAGTTACTCTCTGTAATCTTTATTGGATGATCAAACTAATCAAGCTGATGAAAATTAATTATTATAAGTGCTGTTGAGGCTTATATTTCACTGTGTGAGCGTGCCTCCAGTACAGCTGGATGATATAGAAAATTAGAGCATTAAAAACAAGAAGACCCTTACAGAATCTGTTGAAAGTTAAGCTGTCTCGCTGATGTTTACATTAGACTGAATTGTAATGAGAAGTCAGACTCAGCAGATATTAAGTATTTAAAAATTCATTCAAGCGAAATTTATGTCTAAGGAATTTCTTTATTTTAATGTTGACAAAATCCCTCTATTATTACAATGAGATGATTAATGACAAAACATGAATATGTAGCTCAGCCTTAACTATCAGCACTGTTCAGCATAATGACCTTTGAACATCAGAGGCCCACAAGTAGCAAAACCACAGGCTACAAAGAACACTTGGGAACCTCTTTAGAGGCAAAATGTGTAAACTGGGATGCATTAAGTGAGTATCTGGGCAGAAAAATACATGCTGAACATCTTAAAGTGTTTCAAATAATACAGTTTCTGATTTGTGTTTGTTAAAATATATATTTTTATCAGATATTCATTGGTGTTAATGTGATTTTAAATAATTACCAGTATAGAAATGTGTATCTTTACTGAAAGGCACTGCTTACATTGGACTATTTTAGATTTCTTTTTTATTCTCTTAAGCCAAAATGTTCTAACAACTGATATCAAATCCTGTCTGAGTTTTAAATGGACCAATCCTGGAGCGTTGAAGTGGTTGCATGTCATCAACTCCTCTCTCTCTCACTGGTTCCCAATCTCCCTCTATGTTGTCACACTATTACATAAAGGCTAAAATTCCATGAAAAAAAATCTTGTCAGACAACTCTCTCTCCTCCACCTCTGGTCTGTAGAGCACCTACTGTGGTGTAGTGGCTTATAATTAAATAGAGTACCTGGAACTCTGTTTTAGTATCACCTCCTAAGCAGTGCAGTTAGCTCCTGTAACAGTGGAGGAGAGGAGTGGAAACAAAAGCAGATCCTAAGACACACCCCAGTGCACCCCAAAACTTGACACAGTGCCCAATGGCTGGTTTTCACTCCTTTCAATTCAGCACACCAAATCGTACAACTTGCCAACTTGAATCAATTGTTCTATGTGAAAATTAAACAAAATACCACATAAACCAACAGCATTGTAAACAATACAGAGTAATATACGCATATTCACACGATTGCTGTGGCTGAATTCAAATGAATTCTGCCATTTACTGGCAATGTCATCCCTCTGTATCAAAGACTGGAAATATTAATACGCTGCAGTTTTACCTGTAAAATCCTGTGCGGAAGCCATAACTCCTCAAAATCTGCTCTGTGAACGCACATGTTGACCCCTGAAAGATAAACACAAGCACCTGAACAGGCCGCCCTGGTACCACTGTCACAATAGTTTCACTGCTTCCTTTAATGAATGAACACACGTTTGAAAACATGTTTGCATGACCTTCTGACAGGGCTTGCATAATGTGAGCTTGGAGCTCGATATTAAAAAGGAACAAGCTGTAATCTGAATGTAAACAAACACAAAAGGCCTTTTTTTCCCCCAATTATATCCATCTTCAGTTCTACATGCGAATATATCCATGTGTGACTAATGGTCAAAAAACTATTATCTGAGCCTTTAAAATGCAACATACAAGACACACATGCAGCTCGTGTGTGCAGTCAGCTCACCTTGCCCTTTGTTCCGGTCACATGAATGATATTGAGATGGTCTAGTTCCTCCACCTTTGAGACACACACACACACCAGATAAGACTAAAAGGTAATAAGTACTCAAAGTATCACAAGAGACAAAAACACTCTTTGTAATGTCATCAGTGTATGTGACAAACGTGCACTGTGTGAGCTGCTATAACTGACTCACTATGAGTCCGGCTCGTTCCAAGAAGCCTCTCATGGCCTGGAGCTGCAGCTGAGGGTGGCTCCGCTCTCGTCGTACCTGCTCCAGAGCGCTGGCATTGGTCTGTAGTGTGTTCAGAGTGCAAATGGCATCCTGCGGCAAAAACAACGAGTAAAAAGGTTTTCAACATACAAGTCAACCATGGGATTAAAAATGCAGGCAACTTTTTCACTAAACAGAGCAACAGATTAAGAAGAGTGAGGGTCTCATCACTGACAGCTGCTTGTATTGTTTCACAGATTAAAGTCCAGCTCTTATCCATCACTTAATGAGATGAATGCACTGACTCAGTCAGCTAAAAGGTAGAGAGAAAATCCATAGTGATAAAACAATCAATTAATTGATAAAACAAATGAATCTTTTGTCAAAGAAAAAATGCCACAGTGACCATCAGCTTCTCAAATGTGAGGATTTGCTGCCTTTCACTGTTTTCTATCACTGTAAACTGAACATGTTTGGGTTTTGGACTGCTGGTCAGACAAAAAGTGACGTTGGGCTCGGGGATTTATGATGAGCATTTTTCACTTTCATTTTCTGACAAGGGAATTCAAGTGAATGGGAAAGTGGTCTCAGACCTTTGGACCCAATAAGTTGGTGATATTCTATATTTTTCTCTATTAGCAGAGGTTCCCAACCTGTGGGCCTTGGACCAGTCAGGCCCCGGAACATCTGCTACCAGGCCAACAGGAGACAATATGATTTGGCAAAAACAGTTGAATACTGACCATTTAACTTCATAGGCTATTATAGGTTATTGTTCCAGTAATGACTTTCAACATGGAGCAGTCTGTGCTGCATTCTTTCTCATCACTCCCACAAAGACATAGGTTGGAAACTCCTACAATCGAGCACCAAATGTGGATTAATCCACAGCTGAAAACAGTCCCCAACAAATGCAATATTACCTCCTGTTTGAGTAATGTTTGCTTAAACTACAATGACCAGCTGTTTTAGGAAATTTCAGAACCTTTTTTAATGAAACTTTTCAAAGATTCATGCCTTCAGTGGAAACCAATGCACTTGGGGCTGAGAGCCACAGACAGGGTAAAGAAAGCCAGGCAGTAATGAGAGAGACTGGTTTTGGTCTTTTTGTGATATTTGAGGAAAAAAAACAAAAAGAAAAAAACTACAGAATATCACCAGCCCTGTCCTTATGCAATTAGACAAACTGTGGAGTCATCCAAAGACAAATCTTGGAGCTGCTCCACAGAGAGTGATTAATAAAACAGCTGCTATAACTATGACAGACAGCCATGATGATGACTTTCATTTAAATACAACCATTAGATTGAGTATCTCCATCAGCCTCCCGCAATGAGTAAAGGTCTTACAGCTTACCATTTCTGTCAGGCCTCCAAGTCACTATTCCTAAGCCTGACAGAGCTGCTGCGTCACCTTTTATGGCAGCTGTGCTCTCATCCACCTTCATTACAGACACACCCCTTTGATCCCACCCTTCTGCAGCATGGACCATCCTGCAGGAGATGTTTCTGCAAAAACTACTTTCTTATAATACCATTTCTTCATCAATTTTAGACCTCTGGTGACACTGCAGGGATCATTTTTGTTCTGAACCTTGACCATATTGGGACATACTGAACAAAGAACTTTATCAGAAGTTTAGTTTGCATAAAGCCAATTGACTTTTCTCTATAAAATTATTAGAATAACCCAATGTACAGTTTGCTTTACAGTGGATTTTCCCTTTAATGTGGTTTGCAAAAACATACTTTACTGTGTTTAGGTTAATTCCTGCCAAGAAAAAAACCCACATGCATCTTATTACAATGGTATTAAAATGGTGAAATTGTCACTATTTTCATTTGAGTCTTCAATGCATTAAGAAAGGTTAAAGAAAACCTTGTTTGCTTTGTTTGTTGGGACAGTTGAGTTTTATTATATTTTTCAACCCGATGACTTCACTCATTTAGTCACCAACAAAATCTTACAAAAGAAACAATTAATAAGTTAGTCTATCAACAGACAATTTATTGGCAACTATTTTGATAACTTCAAAATTCACTGGTTCCAGCTTCTCAAATGTCTCTTAAACTTTATATTTTGATATCTTTGGGTTTTGTGCTAATGGTCGACAAGACATGAATGTCAACTTGGGTTGTGGGAACATGTGACAGACATTTGTTACTATTCATTTCATGAACCAAACAATTAATCAAGAAAATAATGGTAACGAGCTATAGTCAAACTCTCAAATATGGCATCAAAGAAGAGGTTTAGACCACGTGTAGTTAAGCAAACTGGCAGCAGTTTGACGTTGAGCCAGTCAGTGTGGCAGTAATACAGTACAGTACAGCTGCCAGTGTGCTGCTCTGTCCACACTAACTTTTACAGCACAGGCTCAGCGACCAACAGATAATTTGCCAGTTTGTAATTATGCTCCTCAACTAACAACGCCAGGTAAAGTTTCTGTAGTCTCGTGCGGTGTTGTCAGCCATGTTTCAGTGCATTAACTCAAGAGTTGTTTGATAAACTTGTCAAACTAGCGCTGTTGGCTAACTAGCTCGCTAGCGACCGGTGTAAAGACAGGTGGGACTGACTGTAACGCAGCTCACCTGGTACTCCATGCCGGGTATGTGAGGAGCCGTCTTGGTGCTGTAGTGTCTCACTGAAAGACCCGCCAACCTGCACACACAGTGCTGCTGTCGGAGCCGCGCGGCAAACCCGGAGCCCCGCTGCCACACGCGCGACATGCACGCCATGATGCGGAAGCTGCAGCCAAATACAGGCGGCTCCTTTCATTGGCGTAATGACGTCAGAACACGCCCCCTCCTCTATCTACAAACTGTTTTCAGATGTTTGGATGATTATTTTTGCACGTAAACCCGACACTTTCTTTGTTTTATTTCTTATTTCTTATAAGAATAAATGGTAACACTTTATAATAAGGGTCCCAACTTCTGCCCTCTAACAGACGATTTTGAATCTCAATTTAAACACAGGCTGAATTATTTTATACATCAGTCTACCCTGTTGCTAAACCAAAATCAGTGTGCTGTTAACTGAGATCTGAATCCAGAGGATATAATGTGATATGTATGATCGTCATGATTGTTTGATGTGTTTTGTACGTCTATGAAAAGTGTCATGTGTTTAATCGCTGCTTAACGGAACTGCTTAACGCAAAATGAATTTCAGTGTAAACTGACAATAAAAGTTGTATCCTATGTAGGCCACTTAAAGATCCCCTCCAGACATGTTGTAAGATATTTTTTTTTTTAAAACTTGGAATAATAATATGTGTCTGTTTTCTCCTCAAAAAAAGTCTAATTACCTCATTAAAATCCTTAAAATATCATCTCCTCCTTCTCCTTCATTGAAAAATCCAGAATCTATGAATATGCAAATATTGTTAATTTCAAAAGTTTAACTACTGGATACAACATGTCTCCTCCTCCACTGTAAAGTCTATTCTCAGTGTTTGTGCACTGGAGGCTTCAACTTTCCACATCACACTTGTGTAAGTTGAATACTGGACCAGGATTGGTTGTGATGTCACATATCATACTTCTAGGCCCGCCCCTTAACCTGAGATTTAAAGTGAGCACAGAGAAACTTTGAATGAATGTGATCTGAATGTGAAAACAAACTCTGCACATACATCATTCTGTACAGTGAAGCTCAAACATCCAACTGAAGTAACAATAAGGAAAAAACATTTTTGAGTGGAGGGGGACTTTAAGTAATGCTGAACTAATGCATGACTCACGATGATTTAATGCATTAATATATGAATTTATGTTGCAAATGATCAAAACATTATGACTTTCTGAGTTTTAAATGGACCGCTAAGTTAATTGATATGCCACCAAATTAGCTGAATTCCAGTTATAGTAAAGGGCATTTTAAACCCATGCATTTGATCAGCCTCTATGAAGCTGCTTTTTTCTTTTATCAAACTGGTACTCAGATCTACATGTTGCTGCATGACCCAATGGTCTTTATGTCACGTTTACAAACTAGCAACACTAGATGGATGTATTGTACATGATCAGGTTGTATCATGCTTTAATCTTATACACACTGTAACTGTGGGTATAAAAACTGTCAAATAATGTATGAAGTAACTGTGAATTAAGTGTTAACTAATCAAATAAAGTTGTAGTGAGTTGATAATTTGTCAATGGTAAGCAACAGGAATTCATGATACATCCTGCATTAATTCATACATTAAATCACCATAATTCATGCTTTAGTTGAGCATTACTTAAGTATATTATTAGTATTAGTATTAGTATATTATAATATAAGTATATTATTTGTATCCTTATTTTAAAGTTTTTACTGAGCAATGAAAATAAACAAAACGGTCAGGTCATGAAAACAAAGGTCATTCAACATTTTAATAAATCTATCATGGCAAGAGGCAAGATATACTTCTTCTAAATAGTTATGAATGCAATGTTTGCATTACATAATGATATCATTACATGATAAATATCCTCAATAAATAAACTATATACTCACTCTGTCATGGAGGATAAACCAAAAACATGATTTAACCAGCTTTTTCTTTAGAACAGACGTTTGCCTACATTTACAGTATGTTATGACACATTTGTAGGCATCAAAATAAGTAGTGGTGGAACAAGTCTTGAGATCTTTTACTTGAATAAAGGTGATAACAACAATACCCACTAATGAAAATACTTTTACTAATTACACGTGAAAGTCCTGCATTCATAGTTTTACTTAAGTAGAAGAACAATATTTCCTATAAAGTATATAAGTTAGATATTCAAGTTAAGTACAAGATCATCAAAATATTTAAGTACAGAAGTCAAGTAAATGTACTTTCCAAGAGTGTCAGTGTATTCTGTACATTGTTGCAAGTGTTATTACTCCTCCGGATCGCCAGGTGTCGCTTTCTGTTCATACCACTAAAAGTCCCAACTTGCTGCCTTCAGGTACTGCCCTAAAAATCAGCTTTACATACTTTCTGTTTGTAATCGGTAATATTTCTATAGTATCGGAAGCGTAGGCCTATATGTGCGACCCAAGAACATAGTAAATACAGCATGCCGACACATCACAGTCACAGGATATAATTATGGGAGAGACAGAATTTTCAGTGACAGGTGAGTTGTCACTAGATGACAACTTGGACAACACAGAAACTGTACAAACCTGACGAATGACAAGCCTATAGATACAATTTAGTTATATTAAATATTATCGCATTGTGTTGTAAGTAAAAATTAAATGGAGTCTTGTATTATTTTTCAATTTTTAATAATTTTGATTAGATATACAAACAGTTCCTGACACTGCTGTTGTAGACGCCCGAGTTGTACTTGAATGCAGCGTACGCAGCAGCGTCACATACAGAGATGCAGCGAGACAAAACAAGCAACGCCGGTGGGGCTGAAAAGTAAGAATTTACATCATTAATTACATACATTTACAATCTGACTTGTATACTATTTGTATTATAATTACTTTAACTACTAGGGACATGTTTTAAATAGCATTTTTGTACATGAATTGCCTAATGTCGAGTGAAACGTCCCTTCTCCAGGCCCGACCGGGAGGCCGCCATAATGTCGAAATACTACGATGGAGTTGAATTTCCTTTCTGTGACGAGTTCTCCAAATATGAAAAAATGGCCAAAATAGGACAGGGGACCTTTGGGTGAGTAGTACACAAGTATTGTATTGTTTTGTTAAGTTAAATATCTGAATACGTTTTGTGTGTGTGTGTGTGTGAGAGTGAGTGGGGGGGGGCTAGCTGTGCTAATAGCTAGTCATAAGGAAAATATAAGAGAACAGATGGCGTTAAAGGCGTGTTTTTTTGCACTGTTCATATAATCACACACAGGTCTGTTGGCATATGATATTAATAGAAGTGGTTTTTCTAGCACAACACAACACAACACAATACACATATTGTGTGAAAAAGCTACCTTTTCTGCTCAAAATTAGCTTATTTATTTCTGTCTGCTTGGATTTAAAATTTCAGTTCAGTCCAATATTTTATTTCAGCTGCCGCCAAGTATATCAGTATAATAGTATAAGTATAAATATCACAAACCTGAAAACTGTCATCTCAGTTGGTATAAAAATCACAACACTGAGAACTGTAACTTCAGTTTGTATCACAATCGTATTGTATCAATGTATACTCGCATAATAAAGAGACTAAAGTGAAAATGTACGTTATTTGAAGCTTGTGTTGTAATGTTGTCTTCTGTCTTTCACAGGGAGGTGTTCAAAGCAAAGCACAGACAGACCGGCAAGAAGGTTGCACTGAAGAAAGTTTTGATGGAAAATGAGAAAGAAGGGGTAAGAGAGGACGGTGTAACGCTTATCAGTTAAAATTTCCATATTAAAAATCAGTAATAGAAAATTGGAAAAATGAATTCAGTTTTCCAAAAATGTATTTTTCGTTCATCAGATCAATGTATAATTAGTTTTGGAGTTGTTTTTTTCCTAATTTTCTATTTGTGGAATGTTGGATAGGAAAAATAGAGGTTTTAGGTTTTATTTCTATTGATGTCCTGGGCTGCCTGAGAGGGCAAAGTCTAAGCACCTAACTTAACTCACATCTGATTGGCTGGCAGGCCACTTGTCCCGCTTATCGTCACGCCATCACCACACTTAGGTGTTCTCCTAAAGGCCTTATTAATTTTACTTTAAGTACAAGTATAATAAATATTTGTAACTTTGTAAATTAAACTGTCGCAGCAAGAAGCATTGTGACCACACAGTTTGTACACAATACATTCCTGCATGGTGTGAGTCCACAGTGACAGAGCAGGTTCAGTTTATGGGAAATGGGCAGCCTGCTGGCTCTGGCTTGTATGAATATGTCTTGTAAGCCTATGCAGGCTGGGCATAATATGCATGACACTAGAGGTTGACCGATTAATCAGTGCCTGAACTATCAGAATTGGCAGAACTTAGCTCTGATAGTGGCCAATGGCTGTGCAGCCTCCACCGGTCGTGCAGGGATGTACATCACCATTTTGCATGGAGGCTCCATACACAGTCAAGGTAATCAGGGTTTTCCCTACCATTATAAGACTCAGGTGCAGCGCCTAAGTGTTTTTTCACAGCGCCTGAGCCAAATGAAAAGAAAAAAGCTATACTGAGAGTCTCTACCGCATTTTGCTGTCATTTATGGTTGTGCTGCTTCTCTGTCCTCTCCTCTGCTCTCTATGTTTGACACACACACACACACACACACACGGAGTGAACAGCAGAGCAAAGAGGCCTCCGTGGACACAGTGAAGTGAATTTAACGTGAACATTACTCGAGTTGACGACAACTATGCTCATTGTGGACTCTGCATGAGTAGTTTTCCATACGACAGAAAAGGCACATTAAATAATGATTGTGGTTTATTGCAAGTTGGGTTTTATTTTTGTAGTTTTGGCCCCAGTTTTGTAATTGAGTGAACTAGAATCATCCCTTTTAAAATGTGTTTACCTGAAATGATGTGTGTCCTGCTTACCTTTTATACTGTGTTGAAGTCTGAGGTTGGACCTTTTTTTTCACAAGACAAATGTGTCTGAATTTAACAAATGGTCAAATTCACTTATAAATACTCAGAAATGCATTTAATGTGATATGTAATATGATGACTGTTATTGTAAGCATGACAGACTGACCTGGCAGTGAAAATCCAGTTGAAACTTCCTGCCATTCACCTTTCTGAGTGACTGTGGAAAAAAGCTGCAGCGTAGATCTTGTGCTCGTAGTATTGCTGTTTGTGCTCTGGCTGTATAAATCAGGTTTTGACAAAATGCTGAATTCATATTAGTGCATCATTTAATAGACGTTTCCATCTGGCTGCTGTGTTTCAGTTCCCAATCACAGCTCTGAGAGAGATCAAGATCCTGCAGCTGCTCAAACATGAGAATGTAGTGAATCTGATAGAGATCTGCAGAACTAAAGGTTGGTGTCGCATGTCTCCAGTCTATGACATTGAAATAACAATCTATTTCTGTCTTCATCTGGGTCTGTGTGGTTTTATTTTTAGGTCACTTATCTGCCCTACTTGTGGGTTATTTTTAATCAAGTTTTACATGCATGTGTGTGCTTACAACCCACAACCTGCATGCATTCTGCTTACCATGTATAAATGTCATGAACATAAGTCTTTCTTCATTGATTGGAACATGCACTATGTTGCGTTAGCTTGGTTGGGTGATGTTTTCATTCTTTTGTTTCTCCCTCATCATTCTTCCAGCTACTCAGTTCAACAGATACAAAGGCAGCATCTACCTGGTGTTTGACTTCTGTGAGCACGACCTGGCCGGGCTGCTGAGTAACGCCAATGTAAAGTTCACCCTGGCAGAGATCAAGAAGGTCATGCAGATGCTGCTCAACGGATTGTACTACATCCACAGAAACAAGGTGGGTTGTTGTCGGTGTCAGACACACTGGTGTGTCTTTTTGGTTTGGCTTTGCTTGAAAGTCTCCTGCAGAGTAGCCCCATGTCCAAATGATCAAGACGAGGGGAGGCAGGTATTCCTGAACTGATGCTTTCAAAATGTTTTTTCGCCATGCTAGCTGAGCGGGTCTGGGGATGGTAGTGTGGGTTTGTCTGTCTGTTTCGTCCAGAGTGGATGTCTCAACAACCATTTGATGGATGGGCACAAAATTAGTTTCAGATATTCATTCCCAGATGATGTATCTGCATGACTTTGGTGATCGTCTGACTTTTCCTCTAGCACCACCATGAGTTTGACTTTTTAGTTCTTTATTGGAATATCTTCAACAACTATTAGATGGATCGCTGTGAGATTCTGTTCACACGTTCATGTTCTCCAGAGAATAAATTGTAATAATAAGAAATACAGGGTGCTCACAGTTTTAAAGTAGTAAACTCCAGCTGAATGCAAGGTGCTCTAGAAGTTAAACTGGTCAACTATAGACAAAGGGAAGCCTCTGGGCTTCTGGCACACTCACACCGAACCGGTGATTTTTTTTTTTTTTTTTTTTTAAATATGCTCTAACCAATGGAGGCATTTTAACTATATCCTTGGTGTGGTGCAAGTGTGTCTTAAGTAAGCCCAGAGGCTTCCCTATGTCTATAGATGAATTGTAATAAGTTTGATCTTGGTGTTTTGGGGCTGGGCGATTAATCAAATTTTATTTTCAGCTACGATTTTGGCTTCCAATGATTATGAAAACAAGATAATTGAGAAAAAACAATTATGCCGCATTCCGCTTCACAGTGATGCTGTCATTTTGTCTTGTGTTATAAATCCAGTGCGCCCCTTTCCTTTACAGCAGTGTGCTTTCACCCCTCTCTAAAAATCCAAACTCACTCTCACTGGGAATCCACATAGTAAGCCAGACATGAGCGGCACACTGTAGCGAGTGAGGGGAATCTGCCTCTAATGAAACGGGCAGCTCACAGACAGACTGGGAGCCTTCATCAATCAACGTAGATACTCTTAATAAGTTCAAAACACATATACAGCAGGAAATTGTGTGATTTAAACAGCTGTCTGTGCAGATTATGCTTCACTTAATGTGACAGAAATAGACTGGGAGCTTAAAAAAACATGGGGGGTCTCTGTGAGATGCGCATCACTCACGTGTGTCTCGGAGTCTCTGTGGATTGATACATTTAATGAACTGGAAGCATTTCTGTTCTGTGAGTCAATGAGTAATCATGTTAAATAAACATGATCTCAATATTGACTAAAATAATTGTGATTTTGCCATAATTGAGCAGCCCATTATTTGCTTAAAATGTAATTTTGTAAATACTTAGTTCATGATGGAATACCTGCAACACTAATGACATTCCCATCAGCCTCAGCTGTACTTTGTTTTGTTTTTTTGTGCTAATTAGCAAATGTTTGCATGCTAACATGCTAAACCAACACAGTGAACATGGTAAGCATTATGCCTGCTAAACATCAACATGATAGCATGATCATTGTGAGCCTGTTTGCATGCTAATGCTAATGAATTGAAATCACAATGTTACAATGGTAGAGGCTCAGTGGTCGATGGCTGTCAGGACAATGGCATCGCCCATCGGCCCAACCCTAACCCTGTGTGCTGTGCAAAGGCAAGCTCAGAATGCCACCGTCAAGTAAACAGACATGTGTTGTATTTTATTGTTTTCTTTTCTGAAGTGTTCCTGGAGCTGTTTCAACAACTTCCACTAACTACTAGTTTTCCTTTTAGTCAAAGCTGATATTTAAGAGATTATAAACAACATTGATTATTATGTCTGCAGTCCACCAGGATGCTACATGTGAGCACTGATGCAAAATAAATGAGTTCATGCATGCAACGTCATGTTTGTTTTTTCAAAGTAGAAAAATGGATTGATAAGAATGAAGAAAATGTATTTTTATCATTGCTTAAACCCAGGAGAAACCCTACCACCTTATTTATTTAAAAATCTCACTGTACATATCTCATGGTTGTAATCATGACTTTTTCTTGTGTTGAATCAGATCCTTCACAGAGACATGAAGGCGGCCAACGTGCTCATCACCAGAGACGGGGTCCTGAAGCTGGCTGACTTTGGTTTGGCTCGAGCCTTCAGCCTGGCCAAAAACAGCCAGGGGAACCGCTACACCAACCGTGTGGTCACACTCTGGTACAGACCTCCAGAGCTGCTGCTAGGTAAGAAACCAACAAGACTAAACCTCCCTGTGGGCACAAAGGCAGAAATATGCATCCCTGCTCCCACAGTTGCATTTCACTGAACTGCATTGGCCAGGTCCTGCAACAACACCAGAGCAGCCAACCTCGTGTACAATTATTACACACTACAAAGTGCTTCACAAAGGACAAAATCAATGAGTATAATTCAAATTGCTTTCTGCAGGAAAATCATTCACACACTGTGAAACTGACCAGCAGCCTAAAAGAATAATGTTGCTTGTTAGATTCCTGCTTCTCACCTCACTTTACCTTTTCCACTTCACCACTTTAGGGAGGTCATTTGAGGTCATTGCCATGTCAATAAACTCTCTGCAGCTTAGTTTAAAAGGAGTTGTGGAGTTTTCTTGTAAATAAAATTTCTGTTAACATCGAGTGTTACTCATCAAAACACACTGTGTGTCCGTGCTGAATGATTTTCCTTCATAAAACATTTGCAAAGCTGACTTTTCTAAAAAGTGTGAATCCTGTTTTGTTTATATTCATGCAGTTGTCTACTTTCCTACCTTTGCTAGCACATTGCTGTGTTTCTTGGTGCATTACTGCCACCTGTAGATCAGTGGAATAGGGTGAAACTTTTGGCAGGAATGTGTATCATGTCACAATGACAAACAAATCAGAGGCTCTACTATTGGTTGAAAAAACTCCAGTGTTTTTTCTTTTAAATGTTGCGAGTCTGGAACAAAGCCTGCTTTATTTATTTATTGTTTAATTTTCCGGCAGGTGAGCGAGACTATGGCCCCCCTATTGACCTCTGGGGAGGAGGCTGCATCATGGCAGAGATGTGGACCAGAAGTCCCATCATGCAGGGGAACACAGAGCAGCATCAGCTCACTCTAATCAGCCAGCTCTGTGGCTCCATCACTGCTGAGGTAAGAACTCATTATAATGGCACAATCAACGGTTTAGATTGAAGTTGCCATCACTTCACATTTAGAATTCATTACATCCTTTTAAAATAATTTTTAATTGATCTTCTTAGGTGTGGCCTGGTGTGGATAAGAAATACGAGCTGTACCAGAAAATGGAGCTACCTAAAGGCCAAAAGAGGAAAGTGAAGGATCGTCTCAAAGCGTATGTCAAAGACCCGTATGCTCTGGACCTGATTGACAAGCTGCTGGTCCTGGACCCGGCCCAGCGGATAGACAGCGACGACGCACTCAACCACGACTTCTTCTGGTCCGACCCCATGCCGTCAGACCTGAAGAACATGCTCTCCACCCACAACACGTCCATGTTTGAATATCTTGCACCGCCCAGACGGAGAGGCCACATGCCCCAGCAGCAGCCCAACCAGAACAGGAACCCTGCCACCACCAGTCAGACCGAGTTTGATCGAGTGTTTTAGCGGAGCAGGAAAGACAATTAATGGACGAGACGTTTGGCTGGTTGGACTTTTTGTTCGGTAACAAATGACAACTTTGTTTCCCAGCCAGCATAATACTGAGGAAAACTACACATTCCTTTTTGGTTGAGACTTGGTGGACATTAGCCAGAGATCTCTACTGTATGGTCACTGTTCTGTGTGAGTTTATGGTGGAGAATGCAGCTCGTTTGTGTTGACCATGGACAGGACGGTGATGTTTAGAGACACCCTCTGCAAGCCAAGTTATTATGTTCCAACTTTGTGCTTTTTTCCCAGATGATAATGAAGAGACAGCTGTTCAACTCTCTAGTCATGGTTTGGGTGTCTAAACATGGCCAATGTCAGTTTTAATTTTGCTATATTTAAGCAAGTGTGGCATTTTAGTTTTTGTTTTTTCATATGTTTTATCATTGTTTTGTATAAAATATAGCCTATTCTATTCATTGGCTGTTCAGTGTTTCAAGTTCTTTATTTAAAGTAAGGGAATGTAAAACTTTTATTTAAACCCTTTTACAAGGACACCACCCACATTTTTGATCACATGGCCAAAATAAATTATGTTCCTGAGCTTATCTACTACATGTGAACAAGGTATTTCCCAGTTATTAGACTCAAACACAGAAAACAAAGTTATAACAGCAGCCTGAGAGCAACAGTTCTCACTACAGCTGGTTTCAGAGTTGGTGGTGTTAGGGAAAAGCTGAGAGGAGAAAGTTTACATCTAGGTAGATTTCATTGGCCAGTTGTACACTCAAAATGACAATTCAATTAAGTTATATTATGAAGGAAAATATTACAAAATGTTTTACAGATACATTGCAAGAAAGAAACAAGACTAGGTGTGCAAGATTCTATATTTTTACAAAGATATAACACCTAACACTTTTTTTTTTTCTTAGATTTATGGTTTAGATTTCTTTTCAGCCCTTCTGACATGTTAAAATACCCAATATTATGTAGCTTTGTTAGGAGTATTACTGTGATGCAACCTCCAACATTTCAGGACGATAGATGGATAGAAAAATTTCAGTGTTACAGCAGCTATCACATAAATGACAAAAGAACAACACAACACAAAAAACAACACACGTAGCTTACAAAAACACACAATGAGGTGTGTGTGAATTACCAAAAATATATACATAGTATATAGTACTATACTAAATTAAAAATAGAATTTTAAACTTAAAGTCAAGATATTACTATTAATATGCAAATTAAATGTAAAATGTGCACTGTGCATTGCCACTCAGTGGAGGAGTCTCCCCTCCCTGCACAGACAGGAGTCATTGTAGATGACGGTGGGCAGGAATGACCTCTCCAGTCCTTATTGCAGTGGAGCTGAAGGAGCCTCTGACTGAAGACACTCTGTTGTCTGACCAGAAGGTTGTGTAGGGGTTGTGTAGTGTTGTTCATTATGTTGAGCAACTTATGCAACATCCTTCTCTCCAAAACCAACTCTAGGGGCTCTGGAGCAGTACCCAGCACAGAGCCCACCTTCTTTATCAGTTTGTTCAGTTTAGAGTTGCCAGCTCTGATGCTGCTGCCCCAACAGATGGAAAGAAAATTGCACTTGCCGCAACAGACTGGTAGAAGATATGCAACATCTTAATGCACACAGTGAAGGACCCAAGTTTCCTCAAGAAGTAGAGTCTGCTCTGTCCCTTCCAGCCTCAGTGTTACATTTCCAGTCCAGTCTGTTGTCAAGGTGAATGCCCAGGTATCTGTAGCCCTCTACCACCTCCACCTCTTCTCCCAGGATGGAAATGGTGTTTAGCGTAGTTCTGGTCCTCCTAAAATCCACAACCATCTCCTTTGTCTTGGTTGTCTTTTTTTTCTTTTTTTGTCATTTAAAAAGGAGGTGATTGTTGGTATGTTGAGTTAGACTAACACTGGAACCACACAAGGGACATGTGAGTGTGTTTGTGTCCATAAGATATGGCTCAGTTCTGAAAGAGGTGCTACAGGAGCAGTAGCTTAAGGACACTTCGACGTGGATAGGAAGAGCAGATGATGGAACCACCAATCCTGCCATAATGGACGGCCCTCCTGAGCCAGAGCACCCAGCAATAACACAATGTTAAAATTTGTTAAAATGCAATTACAGTAATGTCCAGACTTTTCAGCACTACAGTAATTCAGCCACATGGATAATATATAATAGACTTTAACAATATATCAGACAGTGATGAAGTGCTTCCAGTAGGTGGCAGCATCATACTATTGTATCAGCTAAACATTTTGTATGCTTACCACTATTTCCTTAACAATCTTCAAAGCACAATAAATGTATGAGCTCTATGTTTTTTATATATATTTACAATGGATCAAATGACAATGTGTAATGTGAAGAGATTGATGCCCCACAGAGAATTATCACCCAACTCAGCACCCCTCAGCTCTACAAAGTGTTATAGTGTCTTTCAGCTCAGTGTTTAGGTTTTATGACCTGCAATTTTACTGTTTGTTCACCCTCACCAATCTCATCAATGGGAATTTTCAGTGAAAAAGCTCTGGTAAACCCACTGTACACTACCTGCCCAGTACCAAACAGCAGACAGACAGCTGGTGAATATAGTGGAGCATTTAGCAGATAAATAGCCAGATATTTCCCTCAGCAGTTGGTAGAAACTCAAACTGAACCAATGACAGAGTGAATATTGGACTTTGATCAAGTAGTGGACACAAACACAACTGCAGATGAATGCTAATGTTGCTCTGTGTCTACTGAATGTGTAAATAAGCAACTGCTTGCTAACAAGTCCATCAGCTTAGGTGATGATATGTCAAAAAAGTTGAATGCAGCTTTAAAGATACAGAAATTAATTTATGGCTAATAGACTACAAAGAAATCTAAACCCAACTGACTGTTGAAATATCATCACCTTATCGTTGTTAGCAAACAGTGGAACAGTTGATTGTTTACACATCCAGCAGACACGGAGTAACATTTCGTATTAATTTGGAGTGTTTCTGGTCAACTGATGAATCTAGTCACTCCTTTTAGCATTGTTTTGGTCTCCACCAACTCCAAATTTTAATATCTTAACTGCTTAATGCTCTGCTATGTTTCACAAGCTAGTCACTAACGTATGTCTGCTGTTTAGTGCTGAGCAGGTAGTGTACTGTTGTTTTTTGAGCTTTTCTACTGAAAACAGCTGCCTGCTGTGGCCAAAGACCATGATGATGAGAGCGGTGAGAGTGAATCAAAACAGTAATGTTGCGTGCCGGAAAACCAAAATAATGCTGAAAGAAGCTAAACTCTGTTAAACTGAGGGGAACTGCAGAGTCGGTGATAATTATAATTGTTTATTATAAAAATATTGATTATTTCTGCTTTGATATTAATTTTTTCTGCAATAAAAGCAGGTGTAATGCATTTCATATATGCTTCATCTGGCTCATAATATGCAGCAAGAAGAATTACTGACCTCACATAGTTTTAAGTTGGTCCAGAGCCAAGTTTTGGTGCAAAATTATGTTAAGGATATATTTTACATAAAGTTGATGCTTTACAAAGATTAATTCAGATGTTCATCTGAAAAAAGGACAGACATCTTTTATGTCATATCCTTTGATATGGGTTGACTGCATGATGATTAATCTAACAATTTCTTTCACCTTTCTAAGATTCATAAAATAATTCTTTTGAACTGGGTTCTTTAAAGTGGAACGGTTCTTAATATACTGGTTTGAAGAGCCTTTGCAGAAAATGTCAGTGGAAAAAAGGCTTTCTTTAGTGTTCTATGTAGAACTGTTAATCCCTTTTTCTGTGTATCATATATACTGTAGTGAAAATATATGAATTAAATGGAGAGAAAAACAGTTTTGAAAAGGCATTTATTAATATGTATATATTTGCCATGTGCATGTATTTGTCATGAATCACCTCAGGCTCACAGTTTCACTCTCCTCAGTCTAACATCAGTCTATGTGCGCTGTCAAACTGGAGCTTTACTCAGATGATGGATTGCTCTTTTAGTTCCACAGCTCCTCTGCTGTCAGTTCTATTGAGGAGGACGGTGTGCTGTGTGTTGACAACGATGACAACAACAACTAACATAAATTAGAAAGCGCTCCAATGGACAGATGGGCCTCCGACTGCAGCCGCCTGCATGCAAATGGACTCCCAACTCTTTACCATAGAAACAGCACTGTTGATTATCTGCATGGATGAGAGGCCGGGATGCAAAATGGCACTCTAAACTGTGCCAGGTTTGGGCCACAGTACGGCACCCTGTGAAATGGCTCCAAAGGGCTCATATAGTCTTTTTTCTGACTGATGTGATGACACTTGGCTTCAGGGTTTGTCTGGGGCAAATGCCATGTCAGATTGGGATAAATGTCATTTCAGACTCACAGGGGCCTTCCTCCTGAGTACTCCAAAACCATCACTACTATATTTGGTGAGTTTCTGCTCTGTGGAGGTCATTTAATCTGAACAGCCTGATACATACTCTGCATTCCTACAGTCTACATGTCACAATATCTTCAGTGGAATCAGAAGAAAAACCCCATCCCAAGAAAAGTACCTGTCATCTACACAGATAAAACCCTTCATCCATTCCCACTTTCCCATCCCATCCCGAGAGATTGCAGGCTGCATCCAGTAAAGTTCTGCTTTACTGTTGATGTACATTTGCTGCCTTTGTCCTTCTTCTTTGAATGTAATGCTGATTCAGGAGACATACTTTTAAGTTAGATCTGGCATTAGGGATGGTGATGTCGGTCGGTCAGTCACCCCACCAGACTGAAATATCTCAACTATTGGATGGATTGCTGTGAAATTTTGTACAGACATTCATGATCAGAGGATGAGGATGAATCCCACTTTGGTGGTCCGCTGTCTTTTCCTCTAACTCCACCATGAGGTTGACATTTGTAGTTTCGAGTGACATTATTTTTACAACTATAGGATCGGTTGTCCTAAAATTTGGTACAGACATTCATGTTCCCCTCAAGATTAAATGTAAGCACTTTGGTGATCCCCTGACTTTTCATCTAGCGCCATCATCAGGTCAAAAATTAAAATTTGTCCAATACAGTGGTTCTGAAAAGTGAAGCGTGATGCCTTAAACCTGCATTCTCTCTAATGGCCAGCGGTTGGCGACTCCACTGGCTCCAAAAAGAAGTCCAATTGTATAGAAGTCTATAGGAAAATGACCCTACTTCTCACTTTATTTATTACCTCAGTAAACAGTTGCCTAATGAGTTTATGGTCTCAATCGCTTGCTTCAAGTCTTCTTCAATACAGAATGATGTTCATTTTGTAAATTATGGTCCCATTTAATTTAAATTTGACGATAAAGCAGGGTATGCTTTAGGGCGTGGCTATGTTGTGATTGACAAGTTGCTACTACAGCAACAACGTTGGTTAGGTAACGTAACCATGGCGTAACCCCAGATTCACAGAGTATAGGTGTAGCTGCTGCTGTTTCACAGTGTGTTTTCAGTTCATGAAAGTTAATTGTAACATTTTGGTTGCCTAAAAAAGTCTGGTTGTACTGAAAGACCCTCTAGGAAATCGGATGTTCAGTTTTTCCAGTAAGTACATTTTGTTTTAATGGTTTTAAGCCCGTTTTTCGCTAGCAAAAATTTGCATTAGCACTAGCATTATCACAGTTAACCATAGACTGTAAATGCACCGTGCTAACCAAGCTAGCAGCTAGCGTTAGGGTCAGCTCCACCCTCTCGTCCAAATATGGTCACCTCTCATCACTTCTGGCTCCAAAAATCCCAGATGGCGATGGTCAAAATACCAAACTCCAGGCTTCAAAACGCGAATCCCCAAACCAATGGGTGACGTCAAGGTAGATACGTCCATTATTTTTATACTGTCTATGGGCCTAATACCTGCAGAACTAATGACATTCCCATCAGCCTCACCTGTAACATTACCTTGTGCTTGTGCAAATTAGCAAATATTAGCATGCTAACACACTGAACTACAATGGTGAACATTGTAAACTTTATACCTGTTCTGTCCTCTATTTGAGTGCATGTAAAAGTGAGGTAGATTTTTGTATAGTGCTCCTGCAGGCTAGAGTGTGACTGCTTGTTCTGCTGCAATTTGTCTTCCAATGTTGTTGCCTTGGACAGTATTTGTCTGTGAGTATTTTGTTTCATCAATTTTTAGATACTACAGGCAGCAGTACAGCATTTTGTATTCATCAGTAGCTATGAGTATTGTTTAGATTCTGATTTCTGTTGCGAAAAAATTATAATAATTAAATATCCAGAAAAGTTATGCCTGATAATTTTTGGAGGATTTCACAATGATAGCTAACTGTCTGTCTATGAATAAGAACTACTCTCTGCTAAATGCAGCGTGTTAGCATGCTCATAATGACCCAAACCCAAGAATTTGAGAAAAAAATTGTGATAATATAACTATCAGACAAGGGATCCTACAATGTGATTTTCAAAATCTGATTAACTACAAGTTATTTTTGCATGATTATTCATAACGGATATATGTCATATTTGGGAGAGAGGTTAGCTTGCTTGTTTCTCTCATAATTATAGTGTTTATATTGTAATATTTTTGCATTGTTCAAATCACAATTTATCAAATTTTAAAGGTTGAAGAATAAAGAAATGGCAACTTAACTGCATTATTCTCTTTGCTGTAGAAAGTTGCTGTGTCTGTCAGTCCATTGCATTGTCATAGTGATCCATTGAAGAGTCTCCCCATTACAACAGAGAAAACTACATGACAACTGAATAAACTCCACCCTTTGATGAAGCCTGTGAGATGCAGTTGAAAGCCCAGAAAAAAAAGTTAATAAGCAGGCCCTGGGGTATGTATGTTTTTTTTGTCATATTATTGTTTCCAAGGTAAAGAACAAACCCTCACACTCAATACTTTTTGCATGTTTTATCCCATTCATTACACAGCATATATCACATGATCGTCCACCACAGTGGTTGAGGTTTTTGAATGCTTTTTTCCTGCTAACACTGGCAGCAACTGATTTCCATTCATTTTGCTGCAGTACAGGGATTGAATGTTATTATTGTTATATTACTTTCAAATCCAACTAATGATAACATATCTTTATCAGCAAGTTGATTTTCATGCATTTCATGTGGTGAAATGAATGGACACAACATTATAAAAGGTACTTGACTTCCCCAGAATATGTGAATATTATTGCAAATTGCACCTGCATTTGTCTGAGTTATTTGGGCCCTCACTTTGCCATTATCTGTGGTGTCTGGGAGTATCTTGTAATTACTTTCCATTTGGACTCTGGAATAAGTCACCAGCTGCTATAATAAGCAATAAGCACCGCCACTGCTACAGTGTTCACTTCTTCCCAAACATCTTAAGATTTATCCTATTACTGCAGGCGTTGTCAGCACAGAAGCTGGGAGTAACACTTTCCTCACTTATCCATGCTGCATTGTTCTTGACAGTTTACTTTTGGGAGGCACGGATGCTGAGCCAATCAGGTGAGGCGTGAGAATTCTCTTCTACTCTCTCCATCACTTTTTTCCTTCACTTTCTTTTCTTATTTTCCCCCCTCCACCACCATTCCAGTCCTAGCCAGCAGCGGCTGTATGTGGCTGATGGCATCCAGCGTGCAGGGCAGCACACATGAAAGGGGTCCTGTCACTCACTTGAGGCGACCATATGTGTGCCTGCATGAGCTCTGTGCCAGCGGCAGGCTGCCTCTGCCAGAAGACATTAGGGAAGCAGCAGGGTGTCATTAAGGCGGCACAATGATTGATTAACCGTAAATCGTGAGCATGAGACCTACCAGTCCCAGCTTCTACCTCTCCCTTCACATCACATACACGCACACACACACACCCATACACACACCTTCCCACCTACACACACAAAGTCACTAAGAGTGCAGTGGGCTGAGGTAGAGATGGAGACAGAGGGAGCCCCCCGCGTATGCAAGGGTGTAATTGCATTAGCTGCCCAGTAGGGAGAGGATGAGCTTGGGTTGCTCTGAAATGAACACAGTCAGGGGGCCACATCAAGCCATTAGTAGCACTCAAGCCCTCTGCTTCAGTCCTGAGGCGGATTTCATACACAGCTTTTCTGCAGCGGCTCACAGAGCTGTGGGGAGTTAATGGCAGCTCCCAGTTGCTCATCCTGTGTCGCTAAATGTCTTTCTGCAGAGGATGAGAGTCTGACTTGAAAGTTGAGCTGTGAAGAGTTTTAACAATCCCAAATCATGAAATTCAAGACTACCAACACTGATTTTTTTAGTGTAGATGCTACCAAACCTTGGGCTTTTAGTAGGTAACCAAGTTGTACGGAAGACAAATAGTGTCATAATTCACAGGTTTGGGGGAAATAAAGTTCTGAAACAAAGTTAGCTGAAAACTACAGTTCAAATTACGGATTAGACAGGGGTCTTAGCATCCATAAAAGTGACACCTTGAGGCAATAAAAATTTTATTTGGGAGGGTCATAGAAAACTGATGAATAATTAAACCTTATATTATCGGATTTTGATGATAATAAATTATATAAGATATAAAGTCAAATAAAAATCCAATATCCTGTCTGTTCTGTCAGCACTAGTCTGTGCGGTTGAAATTTGGTACAGAAGGTCCCTGGTAAATTTTAATGAGTTGATCCCCTGACTTTTCTGTTAGCGCTGGCAGCAGGTCAAAACTTTCATTTATTCAGTTAAATAGCTTGACATCTACTGGATGGATAGGCACAAAACTTGGTACCTCCATGGTTCCCAGTTGATGAATCCTATTGACTTTTATAATATATACAGTTATAGCTATAGTTTCACAACTGCAAAACAAATGGCGTTCCCATCAGCCTCACCTGTACTGTAGTGTTAAGTTAGGGTGACCATATCTTCAAACCCCCAAACCAAGACCCTTAAGTGTAGCGCACGTTCATGCACGCACACATGTATGCGCTAATGCATGCACCATAGGCGTTTTTTCACACCTACCAAGCGCACCTTTGAACACCATGGACAGTGCCACAGCAGATGAAAAATTATGTTTTGTCTCCCAGAATCCATCAAGGTATTTGTCAGTGTGCACAAGCTGCCAGCTAAACGGCCGACTGTGACACATTGTCTGCCAACTTTTTTTTTAAACAAAACAAGGTACAAATCTCTTTGTGGTCTATAAATAACTTTATAGGCCATAACATAAAAATAACTTACATGTTCACAACACTATGCCATGAGCTGGTTGTGAGTTTTCAAAACGAAAAAAATTTAAAAAACATCAAAACATTACATCACAATTGCACCTCATTAATAATATAAAAAAAGAGCTTTAAAGGAAGTTACAATTGCCGGGTAGGCCTACTTTATGCTTTGCAGTCTTTCTTCTTAGTTAGAGTTTCTTTTCTGGAGCTCTCAGGGAAACCACTGCTTATGTTTGGCTGTCTTAATATAATTTTTTTTATATCGGTATTTCCACCGTGCGTGACTGAAAATGTACTCTTGCAGTGTGCAAAACACAGCATTTTGGTTGTCGGGTACTTTACGAAGGAAGGAGTCTCTCGACTCTCTTCAGCATGGTAGCTAACTATTAGCATACTGACAGGTTCTGTCAGAAAGAGCTGCAAGCGTCATAGCAACAGCCTTGATGACACATTGATTGATTGATACACATACAGACAAATCAGTGCTGAATGCAGATGCTTGGTGCATTGTTTATGTTTTTATTTTGGGTTAGGTAATAATGAGTAGGACAGAACATGATAAATGTCTATGTAAGTGCTGAAAACAAGTATAATATTATAATTATTATTTTAATTGTGGTGAAAACCGGGACAATTTGGTAGTGAATGTTAAAAACCTGGACATTTTAGTGTTTTACAGGTATTTGTCGAGACTCGGGACACCCAGCTTAAAAACCAGGACAATCCTGGACAAACCGGGACATCTGGTCTCTGTGTGTTTAGTGCTAATTAGCAAATGTTGCATGCTAAAATGCTAAACTAAGATAGTGAACATGTTGAACATTGTCATGCATGTTAGTCTGCTGATGTTAGCATTCAGCTAAAAGCACGGCTGTCTACATTTCCACTCCACTACGTTTCAGAGGGAAATATTGTACTTTCTACTCCACTTCATTTATTTGACAGCTTTAGTTATTTTTCAGATGAAGATTTGACACAATGGATCATATAACAAGCTTTCAAAATACAACACATTGTTAAAGCATTGATGAAACCAGTGACGTCTTACAAAAAGCAGTGTGTACTCGGGGTCACATTTCAGATGTCTATGAGTTGTTAACAGCTCCACCAAATAGTGATTTTTCCCTCTAAACTTCTCACATGGTTTCATTTCAATAAATGTTCAAATGATCCAATATTTCACCAAAAATCAAGGTTAGAGAAAAAGTCCAAAAACTGAAAACAGATTTGTGTATCAGAACTTTGTTTTTTCTTCTTTCCTCTCCCATTAATCATCTCACGACCCCTCAGATTTATCTGCTGACCCTTTGGAGGGGCCCGGCCCCTAGGTTGGGAACCACTGGACTAAACTAGCTAACTGTATATAAAGTAGTTGAAACTAGCTCCACCTCCAGCAGCTACAACAGTAACATGCTGCTTACACACTGATGCTTCAGTATTAATAATCTAATGATGTCATATATAATAATATATCAGTCAGAGGGACCAAACCACTACTTTTACTGCAATACTTTAACTATATCAAGCTCATAATACTTGTACTGATGTACTTTTACTGTAGTAGGATTTTTCATGCAGGACTTTTACTTGTAATAGAGTATTTTACATTGCTGTATTAGTACTTTTACTTAAGTAAAGGATTTGAGTACTTCTTCCAGCACTGTTGGACCTGGGTCAGACACTGGCCAGCTATGGTGAGCAGCTGTTTCTATCAGGGATGGAAATTGAATTAGTGATACCAAAGTTTAAATGTCATTTAACCAACTCTCCAAAAAGAGAAAAAGAATGAGAGATAAAGACAGAGAGAAAGTGTATAATGTTTGGTAAATATTTGATGTAATTCAGTGTATGGGACTAAACTGCACACTGGTGTCTGCTAACAGTGACAGAGTGACAGCTGTCTCATATGAATAACTACAACACAGGCCAGGGTCATACAAGATTCTGTTGTGTGTTTCATGTGTTGGTTTACATCCTGTTAACCACATAGAGAACATATTAAGCACTACAAAACTCAGTCAGTCATCCATCATCTCCTGTAAGGCTTGATCTTGTCAATAAATGACCAGGCTTTCATGTATTCATTCTAGACAAATCCAGAGTCACTGACTCAAAACAGATAAAACTTGTGGAAATCTCATAGCAGCATGTATGTAAAATTACCAACCTCTAATGGAGCCGGCCTTCCAGTTTTCCCTCCATCTCCACCTCTCTGTGTCCTGGAGTCATGTGGAGCCACAGAGAGAGATGAGTGATGAAATCAGCAGAGAGGGAGTTAGCAATGGGACTGCTCCTGCTAATGTTTTGTTTGGTATTAACATGCTCAAAGCACTTAAACTCCCACTGACTTGGATGAAAAAACATTTGGAATAGGGCTCATCAATCAAAGGGCACACACACAGGAGCTGTCGAAATCCTGGGGTGCTCTGTGTGTTCATGTGTGTTACATTGCTCAAAGGAATTGCTATTATAAAGGAGAAACTGTCTTTCTCCACTGCAGCTTTAATGATCCATTTTAATCTGCTCTTTCGTGTTTGAGACCGGTGGCTAGACGAGGGTCATCGGCGCATGTGGTGCACCTGGACATCCCCCAGGTTTCTACATTACATATAACATAACCACACCAACCCTTAATTTTCTCCTTTGCTTGCCCCACATACCCACCTCATCATAATGTTTGTGGATTTAAGAAACACACTTCATGATGTCGTTGTAACGGAGTACATATTGTAGTAGTTTCTTTTCATACAGATACAATACAAAATACATCTGATAAAATATTTAAGATCAATAGTTGCAAAAAAAGTGAATGAGTGAAAAGAGGATAAGATGTCCACACTTGCACAAATTTCCATTCCTACATCCTGAGAAGAGATGTAAGTTAGAATATAGACTGTATAATAGTATAAAGAGGGAAAGATGATAAAATTAAGATGAAGAAGAGATGTGTTTCTCTTTTTAGTGTCCTTTAATTATATGCAGTGTCAGCCAGGTGGAAGTTTGCATTTTGCAGTCGATATGCAGGACAGGGCAGAGTGGGTGGACCTACTTTCAGCCCTGGAGTTGAAGGACAGGTTCAAAAATTTTCAAGTCTGTGTTAAAACAACAGTCAGGAGCCCAAATACACATTGAAACATGTTTTTGCTTTCTGTAATCATTCCTCCTGTTCATACTGACCATTAGAAGATCCCTTCATAATGCACAGTCCTCCTTCTGTGCAAAAATGTATTTAAAAATTTATCTGAAGCTAATATGAAGCTTCAGCGTCCAAATGAGTCAAATCAAGTAGATATCTTTCAACGTTACAGTCTTTTTAGTGCCAAAGTCCCTCTTTTTGTTACTATACTTCCACCACAGCTCAACAGTGAAACACTGTCAGAGGAAACACAAATTTGATGCTAAAAAGACTGTAAATGTGGCAGATATCCACTTGATATGACTAACTCAGACTGCTGAAGCCTCATATAAGCTTCAGATACACTTGGTATGACTTGGTATACTTGGTACTTGACACACTGTGGATTTTGGGCCCCATCACTTACATTGAATGCACATTTGAAGGATCTTTATGAACAAGAGAAATGATTACAGTGGGGAAAACCTCTTTCAGTGTTCATATGGGCACCTGACTGTTGTTTTAAAATAGAATTGAAAAATTGTGCACCCGTCCTTTAAACATTGCAGAGTGACCCACCTCAATCAGGAAAAGGTTGCCTTTTGTCTTATCTGAAAAAGCTAACAAGACAACCTGGCTGCAGACAAAATGGTGTAAACAATTGGCCCAGTAGCATCCCACTATACATTCATGACCAGTCAGCGCATTCGTGGGAGTTTACTTCCATATGGTATCACTGATCAAATCTTGATCATGTAAACTCTGAACTGACTTTGGTTCAGTCCAATCACAAACAACAATTATTGTCCCTACCTTTTCCATTTTGTGAAATTTTGTTGGTTTTCTGACTTGTTGTTGTGCTTTCTAATCTGTTAATATGAATGAATGAATGAATGAATGAGTGAAATTTTATTTTTGTGCTGTACCATTAAAATGATTCATCCCTCATGGGATTACATAATAACACAATAAAACAACATATAAATAACAACTTCTGGCAATTGACATTCATGTTCCAAACAGAAACAAATCATTGCTACAAACCACATACTGTATGTAGTATGGGAAAAACATGTTTTACACAGAAAACAAACAAACAAACAAACAAACAATATATGTTACCTACATAAAAGCTTTTTCTTAGTGATCAGGTGTTGTCCAAATACTCACACAAAGCAAAAATGTCCACTTCATAAAGTGTTTTCATAATTTTACCATCTTCCATAAGGAAGTAAATGCTTTTAGTTTTACTGAATCTCTTTCTGTAATTATAATAAAAATTCCAAAAGAAAACTGAAAGCATTTCATTTTCTACTTCATTTAGCTCAAATAACTGACAAAGCTAGTTGTAATGCTGTAATGTCCAGTTTCCAAATATAATGGTAAGATACCACAGAGAGAAGCAGATTAAATTTCACATAATTTTCAGTACTAAACTCATTTTTGATTAAGCCATATGTTCTAATATGTTTTGTGCAGTGTTGTGTTTTTCATCTCAGGGCCACCGTAGGCAGTCATTCAATTGGAAACAGGAGAGATTTTTGTTTGCCCAAACTTCATTATTCTTTGCATGACAATAACTTCTCTCTTCTCTCTGTGCTTAAAAAAATCCTTTCCTGGGCTCAAAGTGTCTGTTTGCCCACTCAGGAATGAGGCACAAATAGAATGTACAGACCCAGTTTAAAACATAGGCCTTTTGTAACACATTTATAGTCTCCAAGCCCAAGCATTCATTTTCTCAGGCTTGACAAAGTTCCTCCACAGCCAGAGAAGACATTAGACTAAACAACTACTTTCACAGGCTCTGTAGTACTTTCCATACAATCAAGCTGACATTTATGTGTCAAATCTGTGGAGTCCAGTGTTTTACAGAATGTGAAAGTTAATGTATTTTTAAATCCACAATTATGTTTTCATTGGGTCATGACTTGTAAAATGTTCATTTTTACAGTTGGGTCTTTCTGGATGTATAATGTGACTCATTTCAGTACAGAAATTTCATGTCCAACATAACTTAAAAATGAGTCTGGAACTAAAAGAATTAAACCAGACTTTGAATCTGGTTGGAAAGTTTGCCTGTTTCACTTTCCAGGCACAGTCTGAGAGCAAATGTGAGACTGCTGCCAACTGTCACCATCACTTTGAAGCTGTGGTACTCAAGTACTAGACTGATGATTCAGTTTTGTTGTGAGTTTTGACGTTTCTGAGCAGATCTATCATCATATCTACAGAGTACTGGGACACTCAGGTAGCTGAATGATTACAGCACATGCCACATAACTGCAACATCCCCTGGTTTGACTCTGGTTGGGGACATTTGGTGCATGTCATGCCACTGTCTCTCCCCTTGTTTCCTGTCTGCATCTCCACTATCAGCTGTCCATATAAAAATATCTGCTGAGTACTGATTCCAACTCTACAAATACTTCTGTGTAGAGTTGGTGAGTGAGTTGTATATAATAATATTGATTAGGGCAGCTTCAAATGATTACATGGTACAGAATGGGAACCAACAGGAAGTGTAGGAAAAGTATGATGTAATTAATTTTAAAATGAGAATGTACTTACAAAAGCAGAATGAGAACTTTTTGAAACATTAAATAACTGGGCAATAAAACAAGTCTGGGACAAGTATATTTTAATGACCATCATGAAAAAGGTATGGCTTATATAAGCTTGTACTTGTACTTGTACTTATGTTTATATACTAATAATCTGCAACAGAAATTTGCATTTGTTATCAACATAAAGTGGAAACATTTTTAACAGACATATCTGCAAAGTTGCAAATGTTCATATTTAATGTATTCTATGATTGATTATGTTGACACATGCACCAGAAAATATGGCTGTTGGGGTTTGTAATATAAGGCAGCACACCTCATGACTTGGTTTCCTTTGTGTGAGAGTTACAGTAATGTTCCATTGTAACGTGCATGAAAACAGTGGTTTTAAAAATGGGATATGTTGATGAGAAAAACTCCCACACACTGTCTTGCTTTATCATTTTTATTCAAGTTATGTTTTCCTCTGACACACCTGTCATGTGTTCAGGTGTGCAGAAACCTTTTTCAATATTTTGAGAATTTCTAGACTTAATTAAAATTTTTTCCATTTTCCTATATGTAATGGAGTTTTTGTTTAAGAAAACAAAACTGGTTGATGGTGAGTTTGTAACAAGAGTTTGTTTCATTGAATCAGTACTTATCTAGCCTAAATGCAAAGTTTACTTTTATTTAAATTAGAATGATCTTATCTCTTGTTGGATATTAAATGCAAAGGAGACAATGTATGAAACATCTAAGAGGAAGTAATTCAAAGTGTCATAAAAATAATAAAATAAATCTTAAGTGATTAACTGTAAGACAGATAAGAGTAATTTAAAAATAGTATGATTCTGGTGAACAACATCTTTGCTGAAATGAATTTATGAAAACAGCACACCTCTTTGGTGTCTGAAAACCCTGTTATTCAATGTTAAAACTGGGAGGTTGATCTAAAACTTGGTTTGATAGCCAAATCGTAGCATTTCAAAAATATATATTCAGTTTTTTAAATTATTATTTCAATCTTGTTTTGTCCCACTTGTCAAAAAAATCAGTAAAAAGCATTTTTACAGACAAACTGTACCATGGCCAGACTGTGTTCACATTCTCTGTGCTAAAAATGAAATGCTGAGATTCAACAGCTTCTGAAAATGTCAAGTATGTGTCAGTAATATTTTATAAAGCCAATGCCAAAATGTGATGCGTTTAAGGGAATTGATCGGCCCTCCTTAGTGTTTTACCAGCAGAGAGCAGCATGGAGTAACCTGAACAGAGATTATATGTCAGTGTGAATGTAATGGGGTAGGTTACTGAGTTTTTCAAGGCAGAAATGACCAATTAAACCATGATTAGAGCCTCTACTGCACTTTAAATATCATTGAACACACGGGTGGAAACAGGCCTACCAGGCACAGGCCCAGGGCTCAAGAGGTCAAGGGGCCCAAAGCCAGAGAGTCTCAGTCAAAGTGTTTAATCTACTGACACTGAGTCAACATAATACAGCCGCACAAAGTATGCTAATTAGCATACTATAACAATACTACAGTATTTTAGCATTTTTTGAAGCATCTAAGCTTCAAATCTTGCAGCGGTTGACTGACTTCTGACATCTGTCTGATATGTAGCCAAGTACAGAACACAGTGATAGGATAATTAAAGACCCCCTCCAGACAGTTTTAAAACATATAAAATACTCTGCTTTGAATAATAACTTGTGTCTGATATGGTTTTTCCACAAGAAAGTTCAATTGCCTCATTAAAAATTCCTAAAATGACATCGACTCTTTCTCCCTCATTGAAAAATCCAGAACCTATGAATATGCAAATATGTTTTATTTTAAATTTTAGTTCCTGGATGCAAATGTTTCCTACTTCACTCTCTGGTCCATTCTCAGTGTATGTGCACCAGAGGCTTCAAGTTTCCACATCACATTTGTGTAAATTGCATATTGGGCCATATTTGGCTCAAAACTTGTGATGTCACAAATCCTGCTCGTACGTACATGAGTTCAACTGAGATTTAAGGTGAGCTTGTATCATTTCTGCTGCTGTATGATGGCTACAGGTAATTAATAAACTGAAAGGACAGAATCCTACATACATACAGACCAACAGTAGTGATGTTTCTCCAAAACTACACATTATTCAGTAACATGTGAACATGTGAACATAATTGATTTATTGATCTAATGCATTACAAAAAGTAACATTACACAAAGTGAAAGAAGCTAAACTCAACATACATGAAAGGTATTTCATGATTTTGTGATTTTGGATGTTCAGATGTCCTGTGTGTGGAGGCCGCCTAATTAAACTATATAGCTACTGTATATTTTTCATTAAGCAGTGGCTCTGTGGCCTCCTGCTCTTATTGCTGTGCGTGAGATTTGTTTGGGCCGCGTGAGAGTGTGAGACAGCGCAAAAAGCATGAATCGGCAATCCTGATAAATGTCGTCTTCTTCAAACTTTGCCGTGCCAAAGGCATTCACTGTCCTCTGCAAGAGGGGAGGAGCCAAAATATATAATATGAATCAATCGTTTGTGTGCATGAATTATTAATTTGAGAGCATGAATCATTAAATCATGTTCATGAATTTGTTTTTTTTTCTCCATGACTCCTACTGGGCCCCTAGTTTCCTTTAATGGTTTCCTATAATATTTTCTATTGGGCTTCTATAGTATTTGTGTCAGTGTGGATCTGCTGTGGCAGGAAGTTTTGGAGATGATTTGGACAGCTGAAACAAAACCCTGAAGTTCAGGTACAGTTTTCAACCAACAACAGCACTACAGAGTTATGGTTAACCTGAGAAATGGTGCTGAAAAGGATGAAAAACGGCCACAGCATAGAGGTCCAGGGGCCCATTGTCTCATAATCCCTCCATTTTAAACACTGTGGACACAAAATGTCACAAGTGTCTTAATTTGGCGATCACTCATTCTTAATTCAGACATTCTCTTTCCATCCTCAGCATGAACTCCCACATCCAACAAAAACATGTTTTCTGTAAAGTTCATACCTCTAAGTGAAATCTTTCAAAGCCATCACAGGTAGATATTTCTGACTTTTTCAATTGGGCACATGTGGTTATTGAGTTCATAAGGTCTTGTATTTCGGTCACAGTCCTTCTATATTGCAGCTTCCACCCTGCTCTGTTGAAAAGTGTCTAGGTCTTAGATACTCCTTGTCATCTCTTCTATTATATGATTCCCCAAAGCACGAGTCCCCAGAGAGCTGGCCTGACTGAATATCAAAAAGAGCAATTTGACTGAGCCTTTGAAATGCTTAGTTGTAATGTCAGTCCTGGGCTCTTTCAGATAGAAAGGAGAGGGAAATGTCACTGCAGATTTCTATCAGCCAAGTCAGTAAAGAGTGCCCTCTTGGTGGCCAGCTGGGCCTGCCAACAGGACGACTGCCCTTTTATTGCCGTGTTTTTAGAGCTTTTAGCCAGGATTTGGAGATGCATTTTAACATTCAACGTGCACACGTTTTCCCCTCGGGGAAAAGACTCAAGACCAGCAAAACAAAAACTCTTTCAGTAACAACATTCACTTGTTGGAAAGGTAAACTTCTTATTTTAGGGTTATGTCCATCATTGTTGGGTGAGGACAGATATCATTGGATCTCTCTGGATTCTCCTTTAACTGTCACATCACATGTTTTCCTCTCTGCAGGATTCAGTGAACCAATACATTGAACCTGCATCTTTCATTTTACTGCATGATAACAATAAATGCTATTGTATAGACCTTTTATTTTGTTATTTATTAGTTTTAATGTAAATCTATTTTGGCAGTCATCATATCATTAAAGGTTCAGTTCACCTAAATAATAAAAACACAGGTAACACTTGTCAGTGTTTTCCAAAAATTTCCTTTGAAGGGGTGCCATGGTCTAAACAAGTCTGGGAAGCACTGCTTTAGATTACTGCTCACTAATTACAGTGTAATCATGCAGTACATACAGAGATTCAATTAAATACTTACTGGTACTTAGGCCCTGTTCACACCTGGAATTAGAATGCGTCTTCACATATGTCTTGAGTGACCACTTGGATCTCACTTCCCCCGCTCTATATGCAAATAAGAACCAAAAGAAGGTCTTGCAAAGACCAGGATCAGCCAGGATCTAATGTTAATTAATGTTCTGTGTTCTTCTACACATCCAAAAGGTCAGCTGTTACACACACACACACAGTCCAGGGTCATACAGTGAAACTGTTTGGAGTAAAGCAGCCGTTCTCCTGATAAATCCTGAGCTCATTATGTCAAGCAGCGCAGCAAAACTAAGAACTGTAGTTATCACCTTGACAGGACAGAGGAAACTATCTAGGGGAAATAGAATTAAACATTTAGCTCTAATATACTGTACTTAGAGCTATAAAATAGTTATGTGTGTTTTGAAAATACAGATTAATACAAAGGAACGGTAATGTAGTTTTGGGGTGTAACAGGATCCAAATGATGACAAAACTGATAAAGCCCGAACACACCAGGATTTAAAACAGAGAAGTTTCGCTGTGAATTAAATCATTTTAATGAAATTACTCACAATCAATCAGTGGATTCACTCGTGGGGCTGCAGTAATTCTGCATGGATTCAAGTTTGGGAACTTTGACCCGCAAAATTATGCTGGTTGACTGATAGAAAGCCGTCTTGACAGTGCTGACCTTTGAAGGGAACGAAGAGCTGGACAATTATGAGATAGGAGTCAATGGTACAAATATATATTTGTACCATTGTGTGAAGTTATTGTCCCATTAGCAACCGAGCTAAGCTAGCAAGCTAACAAGTTTGCAAACTGACTGTAAGCTTGTTAGTTCAGAGAGCCTTATATTCCTTTTTCAGTAACTTTTTATTGAGCAAAATGGTGTGCAATGGTAAACAAAATGCCAGGGAGTAAACCGAACAGTAGAGTTATTGTGACTGACTTTGTGACCAAGTTAGCGTTTACCTTGTCAGCTACAGCAGTTCAACAACTAGCCCTGTGAGTAGTTCCTATGTAACCAAGCTTCTGGTCCCACCTATTTCTAGTGGGCGTGCCAATGTCACTTTATGGTGTGACCGCCACTTTAGAAAAGAACCTACAGACCTGATATGTCCTTACACTCACATACTTTCACTCAAAAACAAACTTTATTGAGGTTTATTGGACAATATAAAACAAAGAGTAGTGTGGCAACCTAATCATGACTCACAAATGACATTTCAGTGTTGTTGATCATTGTTTTCCCAACTTCCCTAGTTATTCTAGCTGAGGTAATGGCTGTTAGATTTTAGCACTCTACCATCAGGACAAGTCATTTAAACTGTAAGGAAAAGCTGTAATGTTCTGGTGTATGCAGGCTGTAAAATAAACCATTGCTGTTCACCTCTTCACTGTAAGGTATGCAGGCTGTAATATGTAGCATTATTTATTCCAGTATTCCAGTAAGTACATTAAATCACCAAAATAAATGCTATTAAACAGACACATTTTATACAAACAACTTTGTCATACTAATTAATAATTAAGAGCTAAGAAGTCAAAATTTTGAGTTTTTTCTTTTCCTGGCAGAATTGTTCTTCAATATCTCAGCTCAGCTCAGGTCAGACAGTAGTTGTCATTAAAAAGAGTGCATACGATGTGCATCATGTCATTAGGGAATGGTTGAAATTCATTATGTGTGGTTCACCTAGAGCATAGATGGGATATAGAAAATGAATGTTACAAATGAAAGAAAGACAGTCTTTCAACTAATTTATAGTGTGTGTATGTGCACCCTTTTACTGATCAGGTTTTTGGAAGTTATGAACATTTTTAGGGATATCATGACACTCTGGATCTAACACCACTACAATACACAACCACCTGTTTCCATCCACTACTGGTACTGAATATTAAAGGGATAGTTTGCATTTTTGAAGTGGGGTTATATGAGGTACTTATCCATGTATTATCAGTGTATTACCTACAGTAGATGGGGGTTGATTTTTTTAGGTTGGCCTTAGGTGGATAAAATATGTTTTGCTGCTGGCCTGTCCACAGCAGTACATTGCTTAGCTTCTGTTTCGGTACTCCTGTCTGCTTCTCCAAACTAGGGGTGTGTGGATAACATCTACTGCAGGTAATACACTGACTATGGATAAGTACCTCATACAACCGCAAAAATTGCAAACTATCCTTTTAACCGTTGGTTAATCAAGATAAACTGTTGGTGGCACTAATTCTCCAGTCAGTGCCATTGAACCATTGCAGAAGAAGATGACACAACGAGATCATTAAAAGAGCAGCAGTCAAAGTTCAAACGAGGGAAACCATGTAGAAAAGGTGATGGAAATATGACATTTCTGTTTGTTTCATGTATTCATTTGAGGAGCGTTACAGTCTCCTCATTGCTCCACACATATCTGATGTTTTTGTCTCTTCAGTAGAAGATTGGGTGACGTTTAAGTCACATGCTTCATGTACATCGTGATATATTCACCAAATCTGTTTCCATTGCACTTTGTTTTTATCAATTTGCCAAAATTTCCAAAGAAGTTTGTGAGTCAAAAATTAAGAAAAACAAAAACTAATTAAATTGAAAAACTGATGGGAATGTGAGTTTATGAAGCGGACTGCCTGAGAAACCGAAGATGGCTTCAAATGTGTGTGTTTTTGTGTGTGTGTGGCCTGTTATGAGGAGTCAGTTAGCCGTATGGCAACAGGCCAGCTTTTGAAACAGAATGCTATCACAGCTCTGTAATTACACAGCCCTGAGTCTGGACTATGTGTGTGTGTGTGTGTGTGTGTGTGTGTGTGTGTGTGTGTGTGTGTGTTTTAATGTGGATTATATTGGTTTATTTTCTGTAACTAAAACCAAATGTTCACAAATTAATATCTTATTTTCTCAGGGTGCTGTGTTTGATCCAGGATTCTGCCCTAATCTCTTGTAAAAGGTCAAACCAGATCATCAGTGATGACACTCAATATTTTCATGCTTACACTGTAGTTCTAACAATAATACTGTCAAATCCTTATTGATGGTTACTGTAGTTGTATGTTTTTCAGTAAAAAAAGTCACAACCACAGCCATATGAACTGTGGTGTGGGGAGGCTGAGTGAATGGTCTACCACATTTCACCTTTGTCCTTTCTCATTCACTTCTCTGTGATGGTCCACTTGTCTCTGATGAAAAAACAACATGGCTGTGTCCTGCTCAGCAGAGTGCAACTACACGGTTGGGGAGGGCTATTTTGAGCATTTGGGCATTGTGACAGTGTTTATTGTGAGATAAGACTAACCCCCATTGTCTGCACATTATTGACTGTAGTAGAAAATAAAATGAAACCTCTTAAAGGAGACATTCTGCTTTTTGTTATTTTCTGTCATTTATATACTGTTATGATGTCAGATATCTATGTTAAACATGGTCAAAATTCCAAAACTCAAGGTGAACATATGTAAAAATGCTCACTGAAAGTCAAAAGCCAGTGCTTCAGCCTGCTCTGAACACTTTGTTTGCAAAGTTTTTTACTTTCCTAACAAGATGACATCAGCTCAACATTCACGTCCATCAACGGCTGTCTGTTCTGTAATCTTTGATGCTCAAGTTGTCACTAAGGTTGTTCCCAGTCATAATCCCAATTTGGAAGTTGATGTGCACGCTATTTACAAGTTGGGATCTCGTCATTACGATAACTCCAATATGACTTGAATGCAGCATAAACTCTCCCCCTTTCAACACTTGCCAGTCAGTCCCAAAGTTCTCATCAGACAGGTGCAGCCACTTACAACTTACTAATTAACATCTGTCCAATTTTTACAAGAGCAAGAAAGAGTAAACCAGGAATGACTCATGAAGAATGTGGTCAGTGTGTCGACTCAGATATTTATGAACTAATTACTATCTAATGATTCATTAATATCTCTCAGTTTGTTCTCTAGTAACTCACAGTGGTAGAACTAAGTAGACTAAGTAAAAGTCCTGCTTACGTAAGTAAAAGTACAGAAGTATAACCAGGTAAATTTACAGGTACTTGTTTTGCAGAAAACTGGGCTGTGACTACGAATATATTTTATGAAGTACATTATTATTACTGATGGATCAGTGCATAAGCAGCATTTTATTGTCATTATTGGATCTTCAGGACTTTATAACAGTCAGCAGATAAATCTGAGGGACTGTGAGATGATCGTTTGTGCAGGAATGAAGAAGAAAGTTCTGATACATTTGGATTCATTTTCCAGACCTTTTCTCTCATCTTTGTGTTTTTGTGAAATATTGGAGTTTTACCTCTTTGGGTTTTATTTATTTGAAACAAAGTTTAAAGGAGCTAACAACTCATAGACATCTGAAACATGACAAGGAGAAACAACTACACACTGATTTCATGTGAAGTTTAGGGACCACTGGTTTGATCTTAAATAATTCATTCCTAATTCGTTCCTTAGTAACGACTCAAGTTTTACCCTACTCGTATGTCTACTATTACTACCACTGCTCCTGTAGCCACTACAGCAAATACTGCTAGTATTGCTAGTGCAAGGGTGACAAACGCTGCCAGATTTAGAATTGGTCCAAACCAAATCTCTGCCACTCACATCCTTGGGTCCTGGCCTCAAGGATGAAAGCAGCACAAACGCACAAACAGAGCCAACACGAGGCCCATTTAAGCCTAATAATAAACACTTTAAAGGTTAAGTCAGTGGTGAACGGAGGATTTGTGAAATCTTGGTTTCCAGAGTCAATTAAACCTAAAAAAAATTATGTGGATACTTTTTGTAAAAATGTGACCAATGTGGACACACTTGACTTGTTCCACCTGCTACATTTAGAAAGTGGGCTTTATGGTGTTTTAGTGAATAACCAGTGAGAAAATAAACCAGAAAAATAAACTTTATTGGATCCCTTTGAAATTCAGGTTATGAATAACATTACAAATAGAAAATAAAAAAAATTAAAAACAGCCAGTGAAGCATTGATTGTAAAGCCTTTGAGTTATTCAGATGTCTGCGTTTCTCAAACACAGTTGACCTGATTGTGAAATGTTTATTTCACCTTTCTGAACAATATTTATTCTTTACCCTATATCGCACAACCAAATTCAGAAGAAGAAACCAACAGTGAGTTAGTCTGTCTTGAAATACTTTCTGACTTCTCTACCCTGTTCCTAAAACAGCTGGGCACTGTAGTTTTTAGAAAACATATCTCAAACAGGACAAAATATTGCATTTGTTGGGAACTACATTCAGCGGCAAATTACTATAATATGCATTTAGTGCTCTAGTGTGTATTTCTGACAGTGTGTGTGTAATTGAGTCAATGGTGGCCTTGTGAATTACAATGATATGTAAATGTAAAAGAGAGCTAAAGAGACAACTTAAAACCCTGACAACTTTCTCACCTTCACACAGCTGGTCAATCACTGCGTGAAGTGAGTGTGAATGTACACGTCTGACGGAGTATACTGGCTCCAGCCATGCTAGCAGCAATGAGGCTGTACTCAGGCACGCTAACGCCAGCCTGCTAACAATGACAGTTCTAGCATGTTTAGCAGGTATAATGTTTATCATGTTCACAATCTTAGTTTAGCACGTAAGCATGTAGCACTAAACACAAAGTACAGCTAAGGCTGATAATGTCATTAATTCTGCAGGTATTGGGTGATAAAGAATTGGACAATTTGACATGATGGTGGCGCTAGATTAAAGGTCAGTTGATCACAAAAGTTATTAGGATTCATTCTTTGGGTACCATGAATATTAGTACAAAGACCAAAAGATCACTCTGGATTGTGGCTTTAAAGAATCACAACAAACTGAGGCAATTTCTTCCAGAATATGTTTATGTATTATGAGAAAATCAGCAGCATCAGTCATTTGTTCAAATGTTGTTGACTACAAGTAACCTCAAGTGGACGTGTGAATTATGACCGCTGTCTGTCAGGAACAAAGGAGGAAGTAGTGTGTTGCCTAGAGCTTAGAATCTGGTAGGAAATGTGACTTTGACATGGAAGACTGCAGTTTGTTTCCTGTTTTAAGCTGTCTGATTTTAACCATGACAATGATCTTTCTAAGTGGCTCTTTTAACCTTGGTTCAATAACCAGTTATTTTTAATCCAAACCACGATATTTCCCTATACCTAACTGTGTCAGTTTTGTGCCTAAACTAACCAAACCTTAACCACAGCTGTGGGAGATCAGATATTAGTAATGGTGAATAGTTATTCTGTTCTTACAATCTTATCTGACAATGTCATTCTGCCGATATGGGCGCTAGATCAGAGAACTCACATAGGTCGTTTTTAAAGGCAATGACAAACAACATATTATGTAGAGATTTAAAGTTCGAGATTTTATTCTTGACCATGGAAACATTAGTTTACAAAAAACTCACCACAAGGTCCTTTTATTAACTGTTCTGGAGCTTTCCATCTTCAATCAAATCAAGAATGAACATTCAAATTTTTTTAAACCAACATGGACGAGTAGTCTGCGAGTGCTCTGAAAAACTGAAATTTGAACATCTAAAATTCTGAGACAGCAGGACAAGTCCATCTGCCAAGAGGATTAGGTAATATGATCAAAAGCTCAAGTAGAGCTACATAATGTTGAGATTGTTTTCTCAAAGATATATTTTGTTGCAAGATTTGGAGGGCTTGGCCACTTTCATGTTATGTTACAGGTGGGACACTCAAAGTTGTAATTTTAAGGACATCGTAAACCAATGTCAGATTATGTAGGAAGTCTTCAACGCATCACTAATCACAAATAACCCTTAACTACCACAGAAATCTATTGAATTCTCCCACAAAATGTCTGCTTGAAGTTAGCCTGACCTACATTATGTGTTAGTAAAGTTCTATCTGACCATTTTACAGCCTTGAATATTTCACACCCTGCTGATCAGTAAAGACCAACAACAGGCAATGTGATCGAAATTGAACACTCTTCCTGAGCTGCAGACTCATCTGGTCACCCAGCTGTTTTCTCTCATAATGCTTCAATGGCTTTTGATGCTCACAAGCAATTTCCTACAGATGACTATCACATTACATCAAATTAAACTGCATTACCTCACACCCAATGAAGAGGTTTATTTACTCAACAGATGGCCGCCTTATCCTGGGGAAATATGAAACGTGCCTCTTTGGATCATGCAGGTTTGCTCATTTTTAATAGCTTTATTTATGAATTAAGAGTCAGGTCAGGTCATATGGCTTTAGATCCACACACAGACTTTGAAGGTTAAGCAACAGCAATTAAATGTTGTGGTTGAAATTGCAGAGCATTTCAGAGGATATATTGAGAAGAAAATAGCTGTGATATAAAGTCATTTCCTGTTCGGGCTGTATCAGTATGAATAAAATGTTTTTGGCTGAAAAAGCCCTTAACTCCAGCTAACACAGCATCACCAAATAATAATCTGTATAGAATTAACTTAACAGAGGCTGCTTATCTTTTGTGCGAGAAAACAAGATTCAGTAATTCATCACCAGGCTAAAGTCCTGAATGTGTTGCAGAACTGGGATCAAAACATGTTCCATGAGGAAGCATGCTGTATGGCTGTTTCCTGTTGTGCTTCTGTGAATGGGCTCTTTGTGCAGTTCACTCTGCTGCTGTTGCACTGAACGTGTCTCTGAAGTATCCTGAGTTCAGACCTGGACTCTGTCTGAGAGGCTGCTGACAGTGGAGCAGATAAAGACAGAGGAGGTCAGTGTTTAAGAGGGGAATGGAAATAATGACCTCTGTTTGGCAGAGATATCACATTATCATTTGCTCTTTCGCTCTCTGACTCAATAGTGAGTCATATCAGAGATGTGTGGAACAGTTGTGTTGGGCAGGAAGAGCCGCAGAGACATCACATGACAATGTTTTTGTAAAACTTAAACTCACCTTCAAGAGTTGTATGAATGCTGAAATCATGTTAATGTCTTTCAGTTGGTTGCCAGCACCAGCTGAGACTAATCATGACTAGCTGAACAGTGGAACAGTGGAAATTATATACTGTCTTTCTATATTCTACATACTATATATTTTAGACCTGCAATGGCTGACTGGAGTTAGTTATACAGCTCATTGCAAACTTACTGAGACCTGCACACAAGCCAGAATGCTGCCTGAGCACATCAGTCAAAAACCCTCTGAGTCTACAGTCTCTATTTCAGCTTGGTTTGGGAAACAATGTTGGGAGAAGGGGTGTAAAGCTGCAACCAAACGCTGTTTCTTTCTTTGGTATGGACAATGAGGAACCAGGACGTAATTGTGCTCAAGCTGAATGCAGCCGCATAAGTTACAGGTAACACAGTCGCTGTTGTGCTGTTCTGTATTCAGAGTTGGCCCGATATAATATTCTGTCAGAAAACAAAGTCAGGTTTACCAAAGCAGTGTGAAGTTTGTTGCAGCGCAGTTTTCAGTCTCTCTCCATTCTCTCTGATGATCCTCACTGGGCACTGGTTGATGCTGCAAAGCTACCCTGTCTGTGGCGCCTCTCTTTTGGCTGCCACTGTAACGTAGCTCCATAATACACTTTCTCCTCCATACTCTGTTGTGTCTGATTCCACAGCACGATATTTGGCCTTGTAACAGTAGTGCCACATGATTCCAATATCATAACGTGAAACTAGTTTTTTTCCAAATATGGTGGAGGCAGCTGTAGCTTTTGCTCAGGAGGTAGAGCGGGTCGTCCACTAATCAGAAGGTTGGTGGTTCAATCCTTGTGACGTTTTGACATACGGACTGGAGGCCAATTCTAATGTCATACTGAACCCCAAATTGCTCCTGATGGCTGTGCCATCGGTGTGTGAGTGTGTGTGTGAATGAGTGAGCATTAGAAACATTGTTCTGTATATTGCTTTGGAAAAAAAAAAAGTGAATGTTGGCATGTATTGTAGATGCTTTGAGTGGTCGTCAGGCTAGAAAAGTGCTATATAAATGTAGTCCATATAGTGATATTTTAGCATCTGCTTTTCCCTACCGCAAGTGAGAAAACAACATGGAGGACAGAATGTTTTGGCAGCTGTGAGAGCTGCTCTTAAACCTCTGTTAACCTCCGGCGGCTGAGGGGGCGTGTCCCGTGGGCCATCATCCCGCTGCCCGATTCTACTATGCAGACTCTGGCTCCAAATGACATCACACAAGCAAGATAACAGCTCCCGGAAAGGAGATATTTTGGCTTCACTTTTGCATAGTGGTAGGAAGTGGAGACACGTCCATATTTATATACGGTCAGTGGTTGCAACCGGAAACAACACTGATGAAGGTGAACCAAAACAGTAAAGTTGCAGACCGGAAAACTAAAACTGTGATCTGAAAGACACTAAAAAGCCCCATGCTGAGGAGAACTGTAGAGTCGGGTGATAATTATCTATGGGTTAACTATGAGTAAAATATTGATTATAGCAGCTTTAAAGGTGGTGTGGCGCACTGAAAACTATTATTTTTCTCTGCAATTTCTCTGTAGTTTTACTTACACTTTAAGGAGAATGCACTCTCCCTTTGAAGAAATCAGAGAGACACTGTGTGTAGCCTAAAGGAAAAAGTGTTATTGTACTGAACTGTAGGCATTGTCAATAAAAGTTTCAAAAATGAAGATGGATGTGTTTTTGGCAGTTTATTTTGGAGGTGCAACACAAGACTTTGTGAGTTTTGCTGAACAGCGGCCGCTGTGGCCAAATGTTGCAACTACAGGATAACAGCATAATGAATTTCCCAAGATTCTCTTCAGTCAGGTGCTAGACAGAGTCAGTCAGTTAGTCGGTGACCTGACAGAGAGCAAGTTTAATGGGACCACAACCAGGAAACATCTGAGATGTCTAATGGTGAGGAATGGTGTGTTTACTTTAGTGATTAAAAACCTTTAAAAGGTCTCATATTATGCAAAATATACTTTTTCATGTCTTTTCAACATAAATGGGTCCCCGGTGTGTCTAGAGATCCCCAAGCTATGGGAAAAGACCATCTTCTCTCTTTTTCTCCTGCTCCATCTTTCAGTAAATGTGTGTGCAAAAACATTGTTTTAATTTGGCTCCCTTTATGATGTCATAAAGGGATCTGTTGAACATAGACCTCCCCCAGCAGGCTGACAGTCCCCGCCCACTGAAACCTACTGAATCAACTTCTGAACTGAATCAAAGTTTTGTTGTTCGCTGTAAGAACCAACACAACAGTCTTTATTGGATTCACAATATTTTTAATGGAAATGTCCTCACAACGACTGGAAATCTGTATGTTGTATGTGTGTGTGATGGATTGATACCAGCTGTCTGTGACCCGACCTCAAACTTGGAAGCTGTAAGTTTTGCCATGTTTTATTCTGTTTTATTGTTTATTTAGCAGTTAGCTTGTTGAACTTAGCATTAGCATGTTGTGCGGCTAATATGGCTAGCGATGTTGGACTAATGTTGTTGAGGGACACTCAAGAGAAACTGTGTGAACGTTAAGCTTCATTTGAAGCTAACTAAATAATGACAGTAGTAGGTTTTGTTTTTTCATGTTCCTTTTTGTGGAACTTTGAAGTGCAGCGCTAGCTCAGCTAGCTTTGTTGTTACATGTTAGGCCGTTCTGCTCTGTGATCCTTGCTAGTATGTATGTTGCTGCTGTGACGTTATGTAAATGTAATTGATAGACATGCCATGAAGGTAACTACACGTGTGAAAAAGAAATGCTCAAACTGAAGGAATTCCTTTGCTTGGCAACGTTGTGTAACTTGTATTAGCACCCAGCAGCTAACTTGCTCAGACTATAAAGCTGTAGTGGCCCGCTGTGGCAGTGTGTGTTAAGTCAAGCTGAGGCTGATATCTCCATTCTGATCCACAGATGCACCTAGTGTTACTGTCATGTACTGCGTTACAGTAGTTGTTATTGTAATTGTTAGTAACACTACTGCAGCTCTGGTGCAATTCCAGTATGAATATGAACAGCCCTCAGTCTCTCCTGTTGCAGTCATATAATCTCATATTGTATCATGGCCGGAAAGTCACAACCAGTTCTGGAGAGGGTGTGGGGAGCAGCAGCTCATTTGCATAGACACAGAAACAGCCCATGGAGAACAGGACTGAAACAGAGGGGTATAGAGGCATGCTAGAATACATAATCTGAGTGGTATTTTCGGCAAAAAAACCCTTCAAAGACATTTTTTGGGGGTCCTCAAAGATATATATTAACTTGTTGAAAAAGAGTATAATATGTGACCTCAAAGGGGGATGTGCTTTTTGTGCATACTTATGATGTTGGATGTTACACATGGTTAAAGTTCCAAAACTTGGTGTGAATGTACATAAAATGCTCCCTGTGAGTCAAAATGGCCTGTTTCAGAGACTGAATTGAGGGACTGCATAAAGAGCCAGTATTATTACTGGGGGGCATAACAGGTGAACCCAAGTGCAGACACAGTTGGACAAGTTATTTACTGCAATGAGGGGGGAAATGGGATGCAGGCCTGGGGAAGCTTGGACTGGTAGCTGGGAAACTGGGGCTGAGCAGAGGCTATGATCTAGTAGAGATGAGTATAAGTAGAGGTCTTGATTATGGAACGGGTTGCAGCTGGGGGACTCTGCTCTAACTCCAGCACACCTGTCTCCACTCACACAATCACACACACAGGGAGAGAGAGGGACAGAGCCACTGGGGAAGTGGCAACAGGTAGAGAGACACAGGACTGAGGCAGGAATCATGAAAGCATAAGTTAAACAAGGAGTTTTAAAACTGTAAATCATGCAAAAAATATTCCAGTAGAGCCCCAGAATATAAATATAGGCCTAGAAATGGGCATGATATGCCCCCTTTAAACATCAATATGCTCTCCATAGAATAGCTTAGAAATGTGTTGCTCTTTATCAGAGGTGGGGAAGTTAACCAGATGTACATCTGCCAAAATAATCACCAAGTCCTCATCTTAAAGCCTTTCCTCTTGTAAAAGTTAAACATACAAGACTAGACTACAGTGTTCTGACAGAAAGCCAGTCTTCCATCTTTATGGCAGTGCAACACTAAATTGCTGGAGTACCTCTTTAAAACATTCATGCTCCTCAGTGGTTGAAGCTTTTTGATTTTAATGACCCCATGGCTTTACTTCTTATGACACCCTCAAGACAAACTTTACAATTTTAGCCCCACTAAATAAGTAAAAAAGCAAAAACTTTTCAGGATGTAGTTTACTCCATCCAGCACTTTGATATTTTGATGTGTAAGAAACATTGCGGCCTCTAGGAGACACTGACAGGGCTTTCAACTTAAGGTTTTGTCCTTATTTTACTGTGTGTGTGTCAGTGTGTGTGCCTGAATAAGGTTAGGGAGTGCTGGCCACCGGGTGCAGCTCCTGCGTCAACAAATGACTCTAAAGCTATTCTCAGCACCATGTCCTCATTAAAACATTCCCCAAAGTGCCCCTCCATAAAATGCCCTTGGCTTCATGTTTAGGTGTCTAATTAGGGTCCTCGCCTCAGCTTTGGTCCTGGCTTGTGTGTCAATTTAATGAGGCAATTAGGGATATTAGTGATATTGTATCTGGACTATCTGGACTATCAGGAGATTTGAGGGGAACTGGGAAGTGTAGTGCAGGACGTGGGGGCAGTGAGAGGACAGGGGTGTAGGGTTGCAGACATGTTGGTGCAGGCTCCAGGAATGACCTGCTGTAAAAAAAAAAAAAAAAAAATAAATTAAAAAGTAAAGAAAATACAAAATGTTAATTAAAAAAGTTTAAATCTGTAGTGTGGAACTTTTGTCTCCCCCATCTGGCAGTGAGAGTAATTACAAAAACACTGTCGACAAGTGCTATATGACGTATGCCAACCGGCTGGTCTCACACAGCCAGCGGCTCCTCACAGCTCTGAAAATGCAAATTTCCAAATAGGCAGAAAAAATATTAAAGACATATTACCAGTCTTACAGCAAAATTACAACAGCTTTTAGCCATGCATATACAGTATGCCTTGTGGTCGAAGATACCTGAGCTGGTTGATGTAAAGGATGTAAAGGCTGGTTGACGCCAGCGCGGGAATGTCATACCAAACACCAGATTTCAAAACTCTGTATACTGTGAAATACAGAGAGATTAATCTGGCGGTGATAGACCTAATCAGCATTGTGTGAACTCTTTTGGCAAGGGCTTGAATGTAATGGACATTCATTTATATGCAAAAGTCCCACACTCCAGCTCCAGTCTGTCTAAACCAAAACAATGAGCTAAAGAGGCTAAAAAGCTCCATAGAGCTGCAGAGTTGGGTGATAGACAAGTGATTTCTTTCACATGTGATGTACTTCAGTGTAATCAAAAATATTAATTAGATATTAATTATATTAATTTTCAGTCATATATATAATGTTACAATGTCGGATGTTCATGTTAAAAGTGGCCAACATGTTAAATAATGAGGTAAACATATGTAGAAGTAATCCCTGTGAGCAAAAAGCACCGGCTTCAGACTGCTCTGAATGCTGCGTTTCCAACAGTTTTTTCTACTTTCAGCCTGAGCCGATGTCGGCTTGTGACAGATTTTTTTATATGGTCATCTGCTCCACGCACAGCGCGCGAGTTCACTGCTCCGTTAACATTATGGTGTTTGTAATGAAAAAACACTCACAGTGTGCCAGCTCTACTCAAGTCATGACTCAGTGTGACTACCCCCAAAACAATGGAAAAAATAAAATAACTAGTTTACCTGTTGGAGATGTGCTGGACATCTGCAGCTCAGATCATCTTCACTGTGGCTGTTTCTGCTTGTACTATTCCTCCCTGCATTATTTCTCACTGATCCACTGAACAAAGCTCCGAATATGCCCATATGTTGTTGTGTCGACTGTTTTTTAGCGCTGCTAACAAAGCCCTGCTAATTCGGTCAGATAGACGTTTCATTTCCTGTAAATTCTTCACAATAAAAGTCTCCCAGTATTTAGTCATTTAAAAGCTTTTAATATGAAGCAGTAAAGCAGGAAATGTTGGGTTTACATCAGTTGTAACTTAACACGACTCACTCATTTTCAAATACGGAGTTTCATTCGCTCTAGGATTCAGTCATATCAATGCCCTCCTTTAAGTATCATTGAAGAACTGGCAACATCAGACATATCCTAAAGGAGACATCTCAATAATATACAGGAAATTGGTACAGAAGGTGTGGATAGAGGATCTTCTGACAGATAATACAAGTAAAGCATCTTATTGCTAGACATAGGAAAAGCGTTTGTTGTCCATCTTTGAACCTTTGGATTAATGAGCTTTCTTCTCGCATAGCGATTGAAAGGCTTACATCAAACAAAAAGTCATATCTTTCTTAAAATATGGGATTAATTTCTTACATTTTTGGAATCAAGAACAGATAACCTAACTTCTTAAATTTGACATACATTTACCAAATGCCCAAACCCTTTTTCCTTTTTTTCCTTTCTCAATAGATATGCAAACCTGTATGTATGCATTTATGCATGTGGGTGTATATATATATATATATATATATATATATATATATTTCATTTTCATCATTTTGTAAACTATCATTATTGTTTTTTATCTACATCGATGGCTTGGAGTTCATGGGTGGGCCAGGTGGAAGGGAGGGAAGATGTGATATGTGAGAAAAAAAAAAAAATTATGTTTTTTCTCCAAAAAAAGTCATGTTACAAACGTGAGCAAAAAGCTTTAAAAGCACTGATGACTGTAAATTTTTACAGTTGTATGTGCATGAGGTTGCTGTGAGGTGAAACAGGGCATAGGTCTGTGTCAGTGACTGAAGTACAGTACGTGTCACTGGGCTTCCATGTGTGTAGGTTCTTGTGTGTGAGCCACTGTGTGAGCTGAGTGTCATGCTGCAAATTGCATCTGTTCCTAATTACAGAGTGCTAATGAAAGCCTGTACTCCTGGTGGGCCCACTGAGGACCGGCTTGGCACCTTGGCTCTGCCACTCACAGGAGGGATGAGAGTGACGACACACACGTAGTCATAAACAAAATGAAATACACGCAGTGCTTACCGAAGACTGATGAAGACAGAGAGGTGATGGGCAGCAGCTGATCATGGGATCATGGAAGGACAGCTGCCATACTCTGCAGTCCTCTGGTTGTCATTGAACAGTTTGTCTTCATCATCCCAGCAGGCTGCTGGCAGATCTCCATTATAACCCTAAAATAGATGAGACTTAAGAGTGCAGTTGACAACAGCTATACTGTATGTATTTCTAGCTGTCAAAACTTTAACAAAATCTCTTCATATTAAAAGCTTTCCAATGGCGAACCACTGGAAGGGTTTTATTGTGAAGCACCTAGAGGAGGAGTGTGGAGTTATTCACCAAAGCTTAAAGGGTAGGATCACAATTATTCAAGTCTGTCTTAAAACAATAGCCAGGTGTCCATATGAACATTCAAACAGGTTTTCCTCGCTGTAATCATCTCTCCTTTTCATACTGACCATTAAAAGATCATTTTCTAATGCACTTTCAATGTAAGATGTCAACGTATGACGGTCCTCGCTCTGTGCAAAAATGTATTTGTATATAAACGTATATGTGTATATACAGTACTGTGCAAAGATTTTAGGCAGTAAAATTAAAGTGAGAATGCTTTCAAAAATAATGCCATTGATAGTTTTTATTTGTCATTTAAGCTCATACAAAGTTCACTAAACAGAAGAAACTTAAATGAAATCACTATTTGGTGTAAGCATGCTTTGCCTTTAAAACACCAGCAGTTCTCCTTAGTACATCTGCACGCAGTTTTTCAAGGTACTTGGCAGGTTGGTTGTTCCTGCATCTTGGAGAACTTGTCACAGTTCTTCTGTAGATTTAGGCATCTTAGTTGCTTTCTCTTCATGTAATCCCAGACTGACTCCATGATGTTGAGATCAGGGCTCTGTGAGGGGGCTATATAATCTGTTGCAGGACTCCTTCTTGTTCTTGTTGCTGAAGTTAGTTATTTATGACTCTAGTTGTATGTTTGGGGTCATTGTCATGTTGTAGAGTAAATTTGTGACAGATGAGATGCCTGTCTGATGGTATTGCACTATGGATAAGAATCTAAATATCTAAAGTGCCTAAAAGTTTTGCACTGTATATATTTGTAAAATGTATCTGAAGCAAATATAAGGCATCAGTGGTCTGAGTTAGTCAAGTGTTTATCTTCCAAAGTCATTTTAGTATAATATTGCCTCTTTGTGTTTCCCTGTTGAGCTACAGTGGAAGGACAGTAACAAAAGAGGGAGGTATCCAATTGATTTGACTAACTTGGACAGCTGAAGCCTCATAGTAGCTTCAGATAAACTTTTGAATACATTTGCATGGAGCAAACAGCTTGCATTAAAAACACATTATGAAGGGATCTTCTAATGGTCAGTATGAACAGGAGGAATGATTACAGTAAGCAAAACCTGTTTCAGTGTTTATATGGGCACCTGACTATTTTAAGACAGACTTGAAAAATTGTGAACCCGTTAAGAGCAGCTGACATCTCTTGGTTAGACCTTTTCCAGATTGACTTTTTTTGCACTTTTTTGTTGGCAGATCAGTGTCAAACATTGCAAGGTAAAAGCAGCAGCCACAGTGCTGCACGTGATGGGGGGAACTTAAACCTCCACAGCTTATTAAGATGTGTCCTGCCAGCTTGCACTTAGCAAAGAAAAAACAAAACAAAACACAGCATTTTTTCATGGTCAAAAGCTTAAAGCAGTAGCAAAATGAAGAGTGACCTGTACTTGTACACACTTATCAAAACTTCAAGGACATTTTTGTTTTTAAGTTTGAGGTCCTGTTTTAAAGGTGCACTAAGGTTTCTTTCTCTTTTGGATGTCTTTTGTTTTTCATCTCATTCAAAAGTTTTAGTGTAATTATATTCTCTATATTTCCAAGTTAGAAATTTTGTCAAAACATATACCACCAGTTTTCCATTAAGCACACCTCCCTCTGGTATTGAAAATGTCTTTCATGTTTTAGATCTGCCCAAAAGTCACATTTCTTGTGTGACGTGACTGCAACAGATAAAATAAACAGAAGATCAGAAGATCAGATTACATTGAACCCAAGAATTGTGGAAGACCTTTTCAGACTCCTGCTAGGATGTTGCCTTGGAAGCAGTAAACTTTTCATCTTCTTGTGCAAGGCTTTCAATTTAACATGCTTCACTGAACACTTAAGCAAAGCTAGACTGGCCTAAATGTACCCTGATGTTGCTGACAACTGTGGCAAATTCCCAAACATCATGTGATCTTACACATATGTACTCATTCTTCACTACATTCTCCAAAGTGCTTGACAGAAATATAATTCAGCTACCTGAAATCACAAACTTTGGTGTACCATCTGAAGTTGGTGTCCAAGAGTTGGGATCATACCAGTAATGAGCGTTAGATTAAATATGTATAAAGCAGGGAGTGATTAAAATGGCTAAGAGGTAAGGATCCAGTATGTCTGCTCTAGGTGATATTAACCATCGAATGCATTAAATGAGACAGTCCTCCCAAGGAAAATGCCAGAATCAGTAATTTCAGCAAGTGCCCCAGAACAGGATTCCCTAAAATCTTGGTATTTCACCTGGATGGGCGTGGTTTTGCAGGATGTAGCAGTGCACACTTTGGCAAGCTCCATGACCGCCTCAGCCCGTGCTCTGACTAATACATGCATACAATATGAGATCATTTATTTGATGCATGTCAAGTATGAAGGCATGCAGAATATACTATTCATGTTTTCCTATAATTTGGTCTCATACCTATGTACATGGAAATTGATAGTCTGCTTTGTAAGCCCGTTTGGGCTGGGCATCTATTGATGCAAGATACAACATTAATATCAGAATACAGACCCCTCATCTGAGTAGATTTTTGTTGTTGGACATAATTTAGTCCATCTAAATGTCAATATATTTTAGCACAATTTAGTTGTACATATTTTCCAGTATAACATTTGATGGCCGATTTGAGAATTTATCAACAGTCAGGTAAAAGTCATTTGAAAATCTGCAGGGAAGTCTAGTTGTGGTTGCAGCCGTGCCAGTAGTACAAGGAGCAAAAATCTAAGTGTATCTTCGTAAATCGATGATCACAAAAAGATAAAAAAAATCATCTCTGTTTGAAGTTAAAATTAGGTGTGAAGTCTCCTGTAGGTATAATCTTGGGGTTAAGGCAAGGATTAGATTAATAAACAACTCTTTAGGTTACGGTTTTGCTAGCTTATACAAAAAGTGACAAGACAACCCAATGCAAGCTGATGAGAATGCGCATCAGGCACACAACACTCCCAGGATGTAAGGCACCGTCCCCTTAGAAATACCAAGTTTTTAGGGAGTCCTGCCCTAAAAAAACATATACGTATATGTATGTTTAAGTGACAGCGCCCTCTAGTGGCCACAATAATTATGAGGGGAGCAAAGGAGGAAATAGAGCGACAAATTCCAAATGTAGGAGAAGTTCAGGATGAAATGATGGTCAAAAAAACATCGGACTTCAACACAGGAGATCCCTGTTTGGTGGGTCAACATTATTTTTTGACCATGACCATGATCATCCTCCAATCTTTTCCCCCAAACCAATGTTTGCCTCAACCTAAGCAGGTGGTTTTTGTGCCTAAACCAAACCAAACCAAACCTTAACCAAAGCATTGTCACATCTAAAACATGGTTTTGAAAGGCTCAGACAAATGATGTCCTGCTAATGGTGGGGCATCAGATCAGAAAACACTTCAATGTGTTGTTTGGAGTACATGGACCAACATCGTATTTTGTCGTTTAATTTCGAGGACTTCTTCAGTATGAAATGACATATTCAGTATGATGTTAACATTTGCAGCACATCGTGGATTCAGAAGTGCAAGATAGAATGAGAAAACAGGGATTTTAAGAGTATGAAAAAAGAGGGTAAAGGGCTCAGAATCAGAATCAGATTAGTTGCCAAGTAAGTGTGCACATACAAGGAATTTGTCTTGGTGTTGCGGTGCATAACAATCCAAAAATAGAAGGTAAGAGAAAAAACAACTACCACAAAAGACAGGTGGTATAAATATATAAATAAAATGTTAAAAGAATAAGTAGAAATATATTCTATGTGAAGAGAGCTGTTGAGTTTAAAAAATAATGTACAGCATACTGACTGGGAATGTGCCAATGTACACAGTATAAACAGTATATGTAATGTGCAAGTGTAATAATACAAATAGTTGCGTTAATGTAACGCACCATGTTAGATGTGATGAGTTCACAGATGTGCAATATAAACATTATTTCACATTAATATAACATGTAATGCCCATGGGAGGGATGGAGTCCATGTCAGTGGGGGTCCCGGGCCTTGTTGATGAGGCCGGCTGCAGTGGGGAAGAAACTGTTCTTGTGGCGTGAGGTTTTGGACAAGATAGACTGCAGCCTCTTGCTGGAGGGGAGTGTTCAAAAAAGTTTATGTCTGGGGTGAGAGGGGTCGTCCGTGATATTTCCTGCTCGTCTCAGTGTCCTGGAGGCGTGCAGATCCTGGAGGGACAGCAGGTTGCAGCCAATCACCTTCTCAGCACAGCGGATGATATGCTGCAGTCTGCCCTTGTCCTTGGCAGTGGCAGCAGCGTACCAGATGGTGATGGAGGAGGTGAGGATGGACTCAATGATGGCAGTGTAGAAGTGCACCATCATTGGCTTTGGCAGGTTGAATTTCTTCAGCTGCCGCAGGAAGTACATCCTCTGCTGTGCCTTCTTGGTGAGGCTGCTGATATTTATCTCCCACCTGGGGAGTCACACAGGGTGATGGGGGCGGGTGGGGCTGGGTTATTTTTGAAGTCCTCAACCATCTCCACTATCTTTAGAGCGTTGAGCTCCAAGTTGTTTTGGCCGCAAACCTGCAAACATTATGAGCTTGACTGACTGGTGCCTGGAGGTGCAGCTGTTAGTATACAGGGAAAAGAGTGGAGGGGAAAGGACGCAGTCTTGAGGGGAACCGGTGTTGATGGTCCGGGAGACAGAGACCTGTTTTCCCAGCTTCACGTGCTGCTTCCTGTCAGACAGGAAGTCGGTGATCCACCTGCAGGTGGAGTCAGATACATTCAGCTGGGAGAGCTGGTCCTGCAGCAGAGCCAGGATGAGTTGTAAGGATAAGCCAGGATAAGTTTTATCAAAAAGAAAAGTTTCAAGCTTACTCTTAAACATAGAGAGGGTGTCTGCCCCCTGGACCCAAACTGGAAGATGGTTCCACAGGAGAGGAGCCTGATAGCTGAAGGCTCTGCCTCCCATTCTACTTTTGGAGACTCTAGGAACCACAATAAACCTGCATTCTGGGAGCGCAGTGTTCTAGTTGGATAATAGGGTACTATGAGCTCTTTAAGATATGGTGGAGCCTGACCATTAAGGGCTTTGTAGGTGAGGAGAAAGATTTTAAATTCTATTCTGGATTTTACAGGGAGCCAAGACAGAAAAGCTAAAATGGGAGAAATATAATCTCTTTTACTAGTTTTTGTCAGTAGACATGCAGCAGCATTCTGGACCAGTTGGAGAGTCTTTAGAGATTTGTTAGGGTGGCCTGATAATAATTGCAATAATCCAGCCTAGACGTAACAATTGCGTGAACTAGTTTTTCTGCATCTTTTTTAATACAGGATGTACCAGATTTTTGCAATGTTACATAGGTGAGAAAGGTAGTCCTAGAAATTTGTTTTATGTGGGAGTTGAAGGACATATTCTGATCAAAGATAACTCCCAGATTTCTTACGGTGGTGCTGGAGGCCAGGGTAAAATAATGTTTCTAAGGTGTTTAGGGCCAAGCACGATAACTTTGAGTTTAGTAGCAGAAAATTGCAGGTGATCCAGGTCTTTATGTCCTTAAAACATGCCTGGAGTTTAGTTAACTGATTGAATTCATCTGGCTTCATTGATAAATATAATTAGGTATCATCTGCATAACAATGAAAATTTATGGACTGTTTCCGAATAATATTACCTAAAGGAAGCATATATAAGGTGAATAGTATTGGTCCAAGCACAGAACCTTGCAGAACACTGTGTCTAACTTGTGTGCATGGAGGTTTCATCGCTATCGTGTACAAACTGAAATCGATCTAAAAATAGGACTTTAACCAGCTTAATGCAGTTCCTTTAATGCCAATTAAATGTCCCAGCCTCTGTAATAGGATGTGATGGTCAATGGTGTCAAATGCAGCACTAAGATCTAACAAGACAAGTACAGAGAGAAGTCCTTTGTCCAATGCAGTTAGATCATTTGTAACTTTCACCATCTTAGAGAGAAAAGGAAGGTTAGATATAGGTCTATACTTGGCTAAAACGCCTGAATCAAGAGTAGGCTTTTTAGGAATAGGTTTAATTACAGCTTCTTTAAAGGACTGTGGTACATAGCCTATTACTAAAGACAGATTGATCATACCTACAATATATAATATAATAATAATAATAATAATAATAATAATAATGTAAGATGGCATTGAATTCAATGCTGATGGAATTGCTTCCTTAAATTTAGCTACAGCACTATCAGATACATCTAGTGAAGACATTTTTGTCTAATGGCATGTAGTCCAGTAATAGGAATTCTGAAGTTATTAAGTAATGATCTGATAAAATAGAATTTTGTGAGAAGACTATTAAATATTCAATTTCGATGCCATATGCCAGAACAAGGTTGTGGGTGTGGTTAAGACAGTGAGTGGGTTCATTTACACTCTGAGAGAAGCCAATTAAGTCTAATAATGCGATAAACGCATCATTATTGATGTCCACATGAAAATCAAAGTTGATAATAATATCTCCACTTTGATCACCCAGCAAGCACTTCCTCATTCCAAACTTGTGGGATGTAACAATAGTAACTGCTGAGGCCATCAGTTATCCTTCTGAATGTACTGGAATGTAAAGCTTTATGTGTTTGCTATAAGTCAGAAGTCATGCAAAAGGGTGCACATGTGTTTAAGTGATGTGTTCTATTCTTCTTCTTGTACAGTAGTTCCTGCTTTAAGAGGAATGCTCCTCCATTCATCTTCTCCTTCTCTCTTTTCCTTCACATTATTACAGAATTGTGAGAACTATCTAGAAGGTTTGCTGTGGGAGGTGGGGTGTAAAACTCAAGCAGGGACCCTCAATGTTGCTAATTCATTTACAGATTTAATTAGATGGATGGAGCCCTTGCCGTTATTAAAACAGGGAGGGAGAGAATGTTGCCAGCACTACAGGACTTTTTAATTACAACTCCACATCCCCGCTTGCTGACGTCTGGGGAACCAGTTAATTAAAATCCTCATTATTTTACTTTTAATTAGTTCCCCCCTCTTTTGTTTCCTTGCGCCATATGGCAGCGTTCTGTGGTCAAATCAACTTAATTGAGCTAATTAAGTTGATCAGTTTAATTATTCAAAGTACTCTGATTGGATGAAATTACTACCCCATCCCCCCTTCTCACCCACCAAAAAAATTGATGCTTCAATTTCCCATCTTACCCTCTCAAATTCAGAGCATATCCATTTCACCTAATAACTGATGGGTGGTAGCTTATTGCAGTAGATATATATAGTGTATATGGATTAATTTAATTCTCCCCTTAGGTGTATATGTGAAAAGTCAACTCTTTTATCAAATCACCAGCAATACCTGTGTTCCCCAAACATTACTGACCATCAACAATAAAGGGAAAAGCCTACTTTAAAGTCCATTAAATCCAGGTCCTACCATTATCCTTTGACCTTCAGGAGGGGTGGGCAAGAGGGAAACACTAATAGTTATAAGATGTTTCCCATTTCAGCAAGAGGGTCCCACTGCAGACCTCACACCTGAAGGTTTGAGAGCCACTGAAAAGGCAATATGGTCCCCAGAAGCAAGGTGGGTCACTTCCTTGTGTCCTTAGGGTGTCCCCTTAGGAACTATATTAAGCAAGATTCAACAAAGTTTTTCCTCACATAAATTTGTCAGGTAATAGCCATGGGTCAATTCTTAAAAAATAGCGAAACATAGTTTGTTGTGACAGAAATACTTAGCTTAATAAATAAGGTTTAACTGGTGAATTTAGATAAAGTGCATGTGATTTATTAGCCTGCTGGACAAGTTAACATTAAAACAATAGTTAGACATTGATAACATGCTGTTCACTACATATGAAGCTATAGCCAGCATCCGGCTAGCATAGTTTAGCATAAAGACTGGAAACAGCTAGTCTGCCTCTGTCCAGAGGTTAAAAAAATCTGTCTACCAGCACCTCTAAAGCTAGTGGTGTAATGGTTATACAGGGAGTTACTGGGAGCAGTGACTTCATAGAGTCTTGTTGTCACTGTGAGGTTGCCAGGCAACCAGTGGAAACTCAAGGAAGTCACTGTCCATCATGTGAACATGTCATTGTGAGAATCATAAACTGAATTTACCACTTTGCTGAACATTTGAGGACAACTTCTCTGTGGGAAACTTGGAAAGTTAGAACTTTACGAGCTGTCCATCACACAGCTTTAGATCAGGAAAGATGTGGAGGATCACTTCTAATACTTATAACAACCTCATACATAACCATCAATTTTAGGAAGATCAGAGGTACTCACTCTTCTTGTTTTTCCTCTGTGAGTCATTTGCTGACGCTTTTGAAAGTTGGTGTACGCATCACAAACTGACTCATTTGAATGCCACCTGCGTTATTAATACATTGACCGCAAGCAACTGCATACCGCTGCAGGGGATTATAAAGGCAGGAATGAGTAGAATAGAGGTCCCATCACTTTACAATATTTACATCTTCAAGGACAGCAGCCAGCTCATTGCTGCCATCTGGAAAATACGTCTAGAGCATCAAAACATGTACCAGCTGCTTTATAGTCTTTTCCCCCACGGGCGCTCAGGCTGATTAATAGTACACATACTGACACATACTGTACATGCACCATGTAACAACACTAACCCTATCCCCACAGGCTTAACATTTATAATTAATGTGGACTATCAAATATAAATCTGACTAATTAATTCCGTGTATTCAGGCAGAGGGATCAATGGATCAGCTGATCTCATAAATAAAGTTACTAACATTTTGTAGGCAATAAGTATAAAACAGACATTCTAAATACACTCAGTGTCCAGTTTATTAGGTACCCTACACCTGGTTAAAACTAATGCAGTCCAGGCTTTTTTCACTGCAGACATTTTGACATGTGAGAGTATAAAAGCACAGGTGTAAATAATAAAATGAATGATGACTGAATTCCATTTAGCTGCTTCAATTTCAGGGGCCTGGTATTGTTCATGCAGCCTCACTGACACACTGTCATGACTTATGGGGACAGTTGAATAGAACAGAGCCATTGTTAATGTTATGAGAAACACCTGTGCTTTTCCTATTATGACAAGTCTAAATATCTGCTGTGCAACAGCCTTTTGCAATAAATCCCATCTTGAAGGTTGTAATATTCAGTTTTTTGTTGAAACTGTTTTAGAGAGGTGTTGATTCAACTTTACCGTCATTTTGGAGGCTGTAGTTTGTGGTGAATTATATTGTCTCATACTGTGTGAATGTAGATTAAATGTGTTACACACACTTTTGTGTGTCCAAACTTTTGACTGGTACTGTATGTGTATGTATATATATATATATATATATATATATATATATATATATATACAGTCAAATTTATTAGAAAAAGATTAGAATATTAAGAGATGTTTATTTTAATATGCGTCGTAGTGAACAGGTGAGAGCAGTCTGTCAGCTTATGTGTAAAATAAAAGTTCACTTTATGAAGAATACAGTCAGGATTTGTTTTTACAAATATAACAACCTCTTTCTCGTAATACTTTGACATTAGTCTCATAATATAATGATTTTTTTCTTCTAAAATTATGACTTTATGCTTGAAATATTGGGATTTGTATTTGTTAAAATTACAACTTTATCCCATCATCTTATAACATTGCAACTTTTTACTCAAAAATAAATGTAGATATCTTGTACAGTTAGCCAGTGAGGGGGCTTATCCCAGTATTCCACATTCAGTGATCTCACTGTTTGTTTACATACCTCCGGTCTTGTCACCCATTTCTGAATTTTTGCTTCTAAATATCCAATTGTTTCCGTCTATTGTTAAAAGCCATCCATAACCTATTCCTGTGTTTACACTTAAAATAATCCTCACATACATGAATAAATATCATGTAAAGCTAAGCTATGAGCACAGCCAAACCTCCACCTCTAATGAAAGACCGGAATAGTAACTTTAGGCGGATGATCAGGGGGTTGGGGTCAGGACTGTCGGCCCTGATGGTGGGAAGGGCCTGTAACTCAGAGAGGTCACAGAGGTTACAATGTCTTTACATATTTATCACAGTCATACACACTTCAATCACTAGCTATTGATTTTCATCACTTTCAGTGATTCAGTCAAATTCCTTCTCTGGTAATGGAATAATACTGGCAGCATTCAGTTTGTTGACTTCACACAGTTGTGACAAAAGCAGTTTGACATGCTCAGCCTGTCTGCGCTGATAGGAAATCAATTATTTACTCCATGTCTGTGATCTTGAAAAGCATAAGACAAATTCATTAACACATGCAAATGACTTTAATTGCAATTATCTCCATATCTTGATAAGCAAAGAGGGGGTCTCCCAATCTCCCTCCATGGTGCAAGATCCATGCCACATTCAAACCAATCAAGCCTCATCTGCATATCACTAATTAGCCTGACAAATTCAAGAACCAATTAGCAAGACTGCAAAGATGAACAATGAGGAGAATGAAAGTTTTCAGAGGGTAAGACTTACAACTGGTTCATATGAACAGTACACATACACCACCACGCATGATGGATGTTGAGATTCAAGGAGGTCAATTTCAGCTATAATTTCAGTTGTAATTTCCTTTAATTTCAGGACAGTAACACCAACACACTAGTTTAAAAAAAGTAATCTTATTATTTTGAATGATTAATAATATATTGTTTATTGTACACTATTGTATTTTGTTTGTAAGGCTTGTTGGCAACACCTCAGTAAGATCCTGATTGTATTCTTCATGATCAAATCTTGATCTTCTTTGCCATGTAGTTAAAATGCAGAAAGACTGTTCTTTAACGCTGACAATGCTTCATGTTTAAAGCTGCACTAATCAATACATTTTTATTAATAATGGTTCTAAAAACTATATGTAATGTGAAAGGTGTTATTCATACTGACAAACCCGTAGAGAATAATCCCACCACTATGCAGTGTTTTAGTGTCTTTCAGCTCATTGTTTTGGTTTAATAGCCCCAACATAGCTGTTTTGGTTCATTCTCACTGCTCTCATCAGCTTGTTTTAAGCAAAAAGCTCTGATAAACCCACTGTACACTCAGCACCAATGACAAAGTTAGTAGTTGTTGAACATGGTGGAGCATTTCGTAGCTAAAGTAAAAGATCTGAACGTTACCAGAGTAGTTGGTAGAGACAAAACCAGAGACAAAAGGAGAGTGAATATTGGACTTAAATTCTCCAGGTGGCTCCAAATGAATGCTAATGTTGCTCTGTGTGTGTTGGATGTGTGTTATGTTGTGTTTACAGCGTATTGTGCTGCCCCCAAGTGGCCAAGAATGAATTAATGCAGGTTTAAGTAATCAGTAATAGAGACAGTTATCAGATGCTGAAAGGCATTTAGTTTATATGAAGTCACCATCAAGTCTGGTTAACAAGAGTCTGTATTGCTCTAATGCTCAACCAACACATCAAACTAACCAACAATGCTTTTCCTTAGCTACTTAGGCGCAGCAGGGCTTTGCGCTAAATGCTAACATTACCATGCTAACATGTACAACAATGTTGTCAAGGAAGGAGTTGAAAAATACTGTAAAATATTTTCTAATTTCTAAATTTTGTGGGCCTATGGGTTTTGAAGGCAGTATAAGTCACTAAAACCAAACACTGTCACTAACAACACAAGAGGTTTATGTTTTCAGTTTCATTTGTGTGGATATATTATATTAACAGTCAGTTTCACATGGTTTTATTGGGCTAACATAAATGTTGGCTTCTCCAGCAGGCTAACATCACCTGCACTTTATGTAACGTCAACCATGTTGTATTTTTTCAGTAGTTTACCCTAGTATTTCTTTCACACACAACATGAACGAATATTTAGCTATTTTTTACGTGACAAAAACGTTATGATAACCATCTGTTAATCTAGTAAAATAAAACTTCTTAAAAAAAGACAATGGAAGCTAATGGAAGTGACACACCTCATGTACGGGGACAATACTCTCCTCCCAGATGTGAGGTCTGCAGTTGGACGCTCTCAGTCAGGTGATTACGATAGTCACCACCTGAGTTTATCCTGTAAGCATGCTAACATTTGGTAAGGAAGTAACTAATTTTATCATAGTACAGATGAGGCAGGTGGGTGTGTCATCACTTCTAAAACCCTGTCCATCAATACTTATTGAAAACATAAATTTGTTCATATAATTTATCTCACTCCTTGAAGGCATCATGCAATCAAACTTGTATGATCCTCGAATTGCAGCTTATGGCATCAGGCACAGATAGGATCATTTATGCATATATATTGGGAATAAAAGCATACATTTTCAGACGTGTCGTCAGTTTTAAATCATTTTCTTAACATTGGAACACCAAATTAATTGTTAATTCTGAATGATGACTCTGCATCAGGCAGAAAAGAATATTGCGGGCTATCACAGCTGCTTTACTGCAGCTAATGTGCTGGCAAGCTTCCTATCCCCTCACACTAGACAAATCTGTTTCCAGATATTATTTATATTCATTGCTAGAATACATGGGGCCAGTCACAAAACTCTCAAGGCAGGGACTTCAGCTGCTTCACAGATTAAGGAATTCATTTGATGTAATTTTGTATGTTTTGTTTTTCCTTGTTTCCCCAAATCTCTTCATTGCGGTCTGAAGCTACAGCCTGACAAACAACTGAGACAAAATAAATAGCATTCAAGTCAATTCAGAGGAAACTTGGTGTGACTCAGGTTTGGAGTCATGACCGAAAAACCAGAGGAATGTGTTCACCCTCTGTCATTATGAAAGAGCACTTTGAAACACTACCATTAAAAGCCTCATTGTTACTGTGAATGTGAAGCTAATTGGACTAACCCTGAGAGAGGAGCTGCTGAGTCCTCCCGGCCCGTTAATTTGAAAAGTCACAGCTGGCCACTCATGTGTGCCTCTACCCGTCCTGCGCGGTTCACTTCAGCCTTTAATTCTGTTCTGTAGAAACCCACACAAACAATATGTAGAAGGAGTGATCCTTAAATTAGCGTGGAAGAGATGATCTTATAGTTTCCATGCCAAATGTTCTTTTAAAAAGGCTCATTTAAAAGGCTCACTTCATGCCAAAAAGCAATCATGACAAACCAGAGTAGAGACCTGGGAAAGATCAGAGACCAGCAAACATGTTAAAAATGTCAATTTAAATCTTTTAATTTGGACAGACAGAAGGAATATGAAAGTTTTTGTGGTTGAAAACAATGCATATTCTGTCTTGTACTTTCTTTTTCCCCCCCCTCACACAGCTATGGAGAGCACAAACTGCTGCCTGCCTGGTGCCCACAGGAAAGCGCTCCCTCCCTTTTAATTAGACCAGCTCACCAGATTAGGCCTCATTAGGCTGCAACACTGGAGTGGAGCTAAAGCCCATGCAGGCCTCCAGCGCATCCCACTTTAATTGCTTCTGTAATGGCCTCGGCTCAGGCCTTTGAAATCCCATTCCTGTGGGTAATCAGCCATGTTTGTCTGAGAACTGCAAGCGTTTCTTACTTACTCCTCAGTCTGTGGTGGCTATCTGCAACTCTTTGCTACACACTCACTGTAGCTTTAACCAAATCATCCTACACACTATCACACGCTCATCACATAGAAGACATGGCTGAATGGCTAAATTATTATTAGTTCTTCTGAGAGAACTGATTCTCTTCTCTTCCCATACATAGTTTAGAGCAATAAAACTCTGACTTGGTTGAAAAAACAAAAACAAAAGCCAACACAGAAAAGATGATTCATACACTGTAGCACACAACACAACAGGATATTAGTGCACTTTTAACATGTCATCCCAATCCTCCTTCACTCTTTCATAAACTACAGAGTAGATCAGTTTAAACTTCAAAAACTTGACCATTACTGCAATTAACATTTAGAGTGTACAGTAAACATCACTGCTGCTAAATGTCTTGTTGAATAATCTTTCCACATACAATTACAAACACTGTATGAACCCTAAATGTATTCATGATCTCTGGAACTAGCATCAACACCTGAAGAAAAGAAGGTATATTATGATTAAGTGTAAAGAAATGGAGTATGGATACATATGGAGGAGAGCGTTGATCTTCTTGTCCCTGTTGTAGTCGTGTTCCTACTAAAGTCAAGAATCATGGAGTATATCTCCACTGATTATAAATCCAGAACAGCTTAGTTATTGGGATCACAGGCTTTGGGGAAATATAAAAATCTAATGAATGAAATACAAAGTAGAACCCTCACTGTAAAACTTGCTGTAAAAGTTTGTCCATTTCGTCATACAGATATTTTGAATCAATAAAGGCTGAAATCAATTCTGAGTAGCATGGCTGCCACTACTGGTGGCTTTGCCTGTAATATAAGTTAACAACATAAAGCCAACTAATGGCTCTGTGAGGCTGTAACGCTCATTGTAAAGAAAACTTTACAACATTAAGTTATGTGTTGTGATGTTGTGTAACTTTTGAGACAGTTGTTTTTGTTTTTTAAAACTGAGCAGTCTTGGTGAAGTAAGTTGTGACAGAATTGTACTGAAAAGTAAATGCTGAGATCTCAGAACGCAGTGAGGTCGCAGAAAGTAGTTCCAACGGGGAAAGAAAGATGGCAGTCATACAGGATGTAAACAATCCAACAGTCTGAATGTCTGACTGCTTGTGTTTGTTGCCCAGTTGAACCTATTTTTGTGATGTCACCATGTTCTCCACAATGACTTTGGTGAGTACAATGTTATCATTACTGATAGGACACATGCTAACATTTAGCGGTAATGTCTAGCATGTTAACATCTTAGTTTAGCTTGTTAGCATGCTAATGAGAATGTCATTAATTTTAACTACTGTACGCAAGTTCCAGTTATCTGCAAGTTGATCACATTTGTTCTAAAATGAACTGAATTAACAATGACTGACAGACATCTCATAATAATAATTTGCAGAGTTTGTAGTTAATTGCAAAAACACTGGTATACTGGTTTCATTACTGTGTTGAAGCCTAAGATAACATTTTTGTTCAAAATTTCTGTATGGAAAATGACTTCTGTCTTTAGTAGGAACGTTAGCAACAGAGGGCGAATATCACTTCCCCCAAACCACTGTGGTAAAAAAACAATCTGGAGACTAAGATGTTCACAGAGAATTACACAGAGAAAACATTTTTAAGTATCAATATAGATTTTTTCTTGTTCAGTTGTCTCTGTATGGAAGAAGCAGCTGAAATCACAACTCTGAAGATTCATACATTTTTTTCCTCAAACCAAAAACTCAAAGTATTGTGTGTGTTGTCTTGTTGTATGTGTGGTCTCTGATTGTGGAAATATTTTTCACCTCCTGCAGGAGTCACATTGCTATAAGTGTTCCCTCCTTACTCATCGTCCCCTGCAACTGGCCGGCAGGATAAAGGTAATGGGTGATTCCACTGGAATCACTGGAATGGGATAATTCCATGACAGTCTTCCATTTTCCCCCCATTAGCCATGCCAGCTCTAATCTGTGATATTGCCACAGTTCACAATAGACAGCTGTCTACTGTATAAAGAATTCCCAGCCATCCTCAGCGTCCTCATGCCTCCAACAAAGCACTGGACTTATTCACATTTCACTCCTCATGGTTTTCTTAGAGAAGCCAGTTTGTGTTGGCAAGTTGAAATCTAAACCAGTAGCAGGAGTGAATGAATCCAGATTGTGGAGTGACAGTCCATCTGAATGGAGGGAGATCAACCAATGGCAGATTTACAGGTAGAGGAGGAGGGTGAAGAAGAGACAGAAAAAGAAGGTGGGAGAGAAGGCACACATTTGGTTTCCCATCCTCTTCCTCAGCAGACCTGTAAAAAGTACAAATAGGTTATAAACTAGGGAATAAACAAGACACTTTGTCATTATGAAATATCTGCTTTAAATGACTGTAGGTTTTATCAAAGAGCAACAACCCATTTTTGACTGCTGACCCCTTATAGCTCTGACAGTACTTGGTCCAGTGTCCCTCCCCCTGTTAAAACCAGCAGCATTTCAGCCATGTTTTTTCAGTAGTCCATCTCAGTTTTAATCAAAAGGCCTTTTCACAGAAGATATTTTCACAAGTCACATTAGTAAGATCACAGGTGTAAATAATAAAATGAATGATGGCTGAATTTCATTGAGCTGCTTCAGCTTCAGCGTCTTAATACTGTATATGCTGCCTCACTGTCACAACAGCATTTAAAACAGCAACACTTTGCAGCAAATTCAATCAATTCTAGTGGAATTGCTATGATCAGTGGATTCACTCAAGCACGTTAAGTAAATCTGTGCACATTTTTCATGTCAAGTCCAACTTTGCTGACATGCAAATAGCAAGCTGCATTGACAGTGCTGACCTTTGAATCCAAAATGAAGAAAACTACTGTAGTTTATTAGCCAGCTGCACCATTCAGTTTTATTTAAGCTCCTCTGTCAAAAACGTAAACATGAAAGAATAATGGTTTGAACACAGTAATAAGACAGGAGTCTATGGTCCAAATATGTCTTTTAAATAAACTGTGTTAACTTATTGTCTCATAAGCAACCAAGCTAAGCTAAATAGCTAACAACTTAGTTAGCTCGATAGCTTGGAGAGCTTTATATTCTCGCTTTAAAAACTATTTAATAGACAAAGGGTGCAATGGTGAACAAAATACCAAGGGGAGTAAACAACAGTAGAGAGAAGCACTAGCCAAAAGACTTATTTTGGTTTAAACACATGAGAACTAATGTGTAATTTGTTTAAATGAACTCAAACGCAGCTCATGTAGCCTAATCCTAAACTAACATGATGTGTGTAGAATTAATGTTGTTTCATTCAAACAGCCTGACACTTACCCATGATTTTTCCATCTGTGGTGTCAAATTCGAAATGCTTCCACACATTATTTATTATATTGTTTGGTGTTCGTGATAACCAAGACGACTACAACAGCCTAATTTACTACTAGGCTATCACACTATGCAACAGGGCATAGTGTTGCCCTCGTTTAAATGACTCAAGTGTTTTTGGATGGTCAAGGTGGATAAAAAAAAAAATCTACTGGCATCACATGGCTTCTCACCTTCTGGTCCGACATCATGCTGTTGGTCTGCAGTGGAGTTGGGTGTCCGCTGAGCAGGCCTCCTCCCGGCCGGTCATGTTCACAGAAGATTGTCCCATTGATGTAGTGAAAGCGATCGCCGGGGACCAGGCGGTTCCTACAGGTCGCACAGGTGAAACACTAGGAAAAAGACAGACTTGATATTTAATACTGTCATCTGTAATTATCAAGATATTATCAAGATGAGCTCATTCACGGCAGCATGATGATGAACTAATATCAATGTTGGAGTGGTACAATTACGTAATTCCACTCACCTTAAGGTGGTAAACATTGCCTTGTGCTCGCATCACCATCTCACTAGCAGGGATAGACTGTCCACAAGCACTGCAGGCTCCACTGTGTCCAAACAGCCTGCAGATAAAAGCATGGATAAGAGCAGTTTTACAATTATGCATCAACAGAACATAGACTAACAACTCTGATTTTGTTGTTTCTAAACGTACAACAGAACAGAATTCACAAAATGTGGTACATTTGTATGCATTTGCCAAAGAACTGATGATTTCATGACTATCTGATTTATTTTGTGTTTAGATTCTTCCATGTCTATCACCCTCGTCAAAGCCCCAAAACGCTCAAGGAAGCAGTGTACTTATAACCACTTGAATTCAAACTGGCCGTTTGTTCTTTGTAAAGAAGCAAACTTTTTACAGCCACCTTTCAAGCAAAGAGGGAGTGAGCAAAAATAGTTTTTCGGTGGAGTATCACTTTAACAATGAACTTTAAAACTGCTAAACTGCCCCCTCAGAATGTTCAAAGGTTTCTTTTATCCAAATCTTTATGACATTTTCTTCAGACCTCTGTAAGATGAGATTAGCAGAGCTGGCTCTTCCCAACTTGTATCCTGTTGTGAGGTCTACAGTGTTGTCCCTAATTGACTAAAAGAACATAAAAAGAGGCCATATGATTAAAAGCCAGAAGAGATTTTTTAACGTCTGTGGATAGAATTTCTCAGATGTGTTTTTGTGTTTGCTTTAAGTGGAGTAGACACTGATACAATCCACTCATTAAGTAATTTACTTACTTTACTCAATGTGCTCCTCTGGCATTCATTCATTATGCTAATTACTATATATAGTATAATGTTATCCAAAGCAAGATATAAATCTACAACGTTTTCTTTTTAGTCCAGTGGCCCGTACCTTCAGCATTTCTTGCTGCAATAACTGAGTATGTATCTCACTCTGTGAATCCTCAGTTTTTGTAAGAGGAGCTTCAAATTAAAGCTAGACATATATTGGTGGAGTCTGCCCCTGGCTGATCAGTTCTCTAAATTTGATTATCTGCTTTGGCACAAAGCAAGACTGGTTTCAGAGCCAAGTCATTTTGTGCTCAGCTGATAAGAGAGAGTGTTTAGTAGCTGTACAGGTGGAGATGCAGGAAAGAGCTGAGTTCTTCTGTTGTCTGTTTGCTTGCGGTTTCCCTGTCAACTTTTTTGCGGTTTGTTTAGCAGGTAAGCTAGCCAAAATAAAAGACTAAGGGACTAGACTAAAGAAGACTAATGGCACCATCTCCTAAACTCTTTAGATGACGAGTATTGCTCTTACTGCAGCCCCATGCACACCACTACAACGTGTGGAGAAATCCAAAGCTTGATTGGCGTGCTGTGTTTAGTTACAGTTGCTAAGCTAAGTTGTTTGGAAAATTGCTGTCCAGGGGAGGGTTCACTGTCTTTTTATACTACTACATGGGGGGCACCAAGGTCAATTTTTTTTTAATGTGATGTGCAGTGGGTTTTTTTTAACATTACTTCATGCATTGAATAAAACAAACCAAACAAAACATTGTAACACTCTTTGCTCAGTGTCCACTCTGTGGTGGTGAGGGAGGGGATATTACGAGACAAAGTGACACCATTGGATAGCCTCCATATGCAGCGTGCATTACAGTAGTGCAAGATGTTGGACTGTTGGCATTTTGTCATGCCCATTAACAGTTTTGTTTTTTCCAAATTACTTGTGAACACTTGTGGCAGTGATTCTATATACATTACCTACACTTTTTTTCCCTCTTACAGCTGTAGCTTTGGGCAGACATGTTAAGTTAAATAGCTTCCTGGTGGTGTTAAATTCCAGCCATGTTCAGCAGACATCAGCACTGCATGAAAGAACACAGCCCTCACATTCATTTCAATGGGAGCACCACAAAAAGAAATGCAGGGTTGTCTGGCAAAAAGTTGAACCTGGCTCAGTTTTCCTGCAAAACAATGTGACGCCATCCAACAAGGTGCTGCACTGATCACTCAAGCACACATTCCTGGTAGATTAGTTTGTAATGTAAACAGCATTCAGCCTTCAGCACAAACTAACTTTGCATTGTTTTCTTGTTGGGTTGAAAGTTGCTAAGCTGTTGTGTTGTACTATGAGTTGTTTTAAAAGCAACCTCAGCCACACAGATTTGTTGTTGTGTGGCACCTTGAGGTTACATGTATTATTTACATGGCCCTCATTTCATTTGCATCTAACAGAAACGCCCCGATCATTCTGGCATCTGGACTTTGGTGAGGAAAGTAAAAATAAACTCTGGCGATTTTTAACTCATTGTCATTTTGCTTATTTCCTGATGCTTTATCCGGTGCATCATACAGTATGGAAAAAAAAAGCACATTTCTTGATCAAGTTTCCTGCAGCTTTAAGCAACAACCCCAAACCAGAGAAAAGTTTAACTAATGCTGACACAAAAAGTCAGAACACAAGTAGTCTGCTGTGTGTTGTTTGAATGTAGCAGGACACGGCAGCAGTCAGTCTTTCTCTATCAGAGCTGGAAGCATGTCAGCACCTGACCTGCAGCAGATTGAAGTCATCATTACAACCTCTTGTGAAACTGATGCACTGTGACGCTTACTTAACCAGTTTGGGTACTCTCTCACTTTCTCTCTCCCCTGCTTTCAATGACTGCACTGAGTAATGAATTTTTTATCTTAATCCAAACAGTCATTTAATGAGTACGCCTGAGAGGATCCCTGTTCTCCTTAATTAACCCACACACACACACACACACACACACACATACGCCTCTCCAGGCTCCGTTACATCTCATCCTGCTTTACTGGCATGAAGGGTGAGAACCTGAGGACCTGACAAGGACCAGGCCTTAGGTTAGCACGTTCTAGTTCACCTCAGCTCAGGATGGCGCTACCACCTATTTTCCTATGAGTCTCGTGTCTGTGCAAAATTTGATTGACTGGTTCTATTGAGTGGTGCGTTTTCAGCATGTCAGAGATTGTGCCTATCACTTTGAAAATGCAGCATTTTGTCTAGGAGGCAGCTGTGCTGGCTACTAAGTAAGGATGCCACAGTGAGGAAATTTTTCCACCAGTTAATAAACACTGGTGTACCGGTGTAACAGGTTACACCAGACATTTTACAAGATAAGATATACGTTGATGACGCTCAATATCTGTAGAGCACTTTGATCTTAAACGTTAGATCTTTTGATCCTCCCCTTACTTATGAGTTACTGACGGCAGGCTTCAGGCTGCTGCTGCTCAGGATCACCAGCGGGTCCTCCTCTGTGTACAGTGCACACAGACGTAATGTAATGTAGCACAGTGTTAACAATAATTAATATAAAGGTCAACTCTGGAGCCTTCTTTCTCTCCTTACTCTCTGCTGTGCGCGTGTAGAGAGCAGACACTTTCATAATTGTAGCGTCCGCTGCCAAACTAAGTATTGATAGCACGCTTAGAATTTTACAAATTAGAGTTTTTTATTTGATGGACATGGGTGCTGGTGCATGAAAATTAACTAAATGGGTTTTGTTTCTATAAAAAAATAAAAACGACGGTGGGGGGCAGTGGGCAAGTAATGTAATGGGTGTATGCCCGAACACCGTGTAACACTGTAATACTGACTGCCACAGCAAGCCTACTACTAAGGTCACTATTGGCCTTTTTACACATTTATGAGCTCTGTATTTGCAACACTGCCAAATAAATAAATAAATGAATGCCTGAGAAACCTTGGGCTGCTGTAATGCTTAAGTGAACTGGCCATTGGAAGTTCTGCATGCACCAGTTTAGCTTCAGTTTAAATGAGATGTTTTCCTCTACTGGTTTGGATCTGGATAAGGTAATAATTACAAGACCTCTATGTGCGCTTAATCATTGATCATCAGAAGTGAAGCATCTTCAGCATACACATTTCCAGTATTGTGTAGAGTTTGCTGACAGTTTGTGTGTTGTAGCATATTGAAAACATGTTTGCAGCTCATTTATGATCACTGTGATAACAGATACTCTGCAGCTGCACGCAGTCCTTTTTTGCATCTGTATACCCTAAATTATGTGTATTAGCAGGAGTAAAACTGTTGTAGCATTCCTTCTCCTGCTTCAGATATCAGAATTTTTTCTATATGTACTAAGAGACACAGTCAATGAAATGAAATGCATCATTAAACATTATTTCCATGTCAATTCAATCATAAATGAGCTGCAAACGTGTTTTTAATATGCTCGTAAAACAAAAAAAAAACTGTTCAGACTGCGGCAGCACGATTGCATACAAAGTCAACGGAAAAAAATTGGATTGACAAGAAGATGCATCCGTGTGAGTTGAAAATGTGTCAGCTTGAGCTAAATTTGCACATGTCCCGGGGCTTTATGAATCTGCTTCATAAACATACAGAGATGAAAGGAAAAACTTGAGAGACTGGAGGGAAATAACGGAAAAAACAAGAGTCTGCAGAGTTCTGAGTTCAGTCAGAAGCTGAGCTAAACACAAACACACAGGTTCTCCTACAGACCTGGTCAGTAGCTAGCTTACAGCTAACATACAGTTGGTACATTGGCTGTTTGGGGCAAATAAACACAAAGGGTCCAGCGGTCAAATTTGTGTGAATGACGTGAGGTAAAAATTTACGTCACTTTCTGTCTGAACATTGGAAATGTGTCTGCAGGAGAACAAACTGCTTAAAGACACTCTGCTTATGAAATGCTTCCAGGACACTCAAACTGAGTCATATCCAGTGGACATGATGGGGAAAGATGGCAGACAGGAGAAAAGAGTCATGTGTGAGATGATCCACTCATGTATCAGTCGGATATTAGCACACTGCCTACACTGGAAGCTGATGGTCTCCAGCAGCCATAATGGAGCCAGAACACATTGCAGCCACATCCAGTGCACATTGAGGTCTAACCAGTTTTTCTGGACTATAGCGTTTTTGGGTTTCCTCAGAATTTCCTTAGGGTCCCTTCAGAGCCAGATTTTTATCCTGTATGATTGTTCCTGGTCATTTTCGGTTTGGATGAGTTTGGGTAAGCTCAACTTCGGGGTATATCACAAGTACAACAGAATGCTGCAATACCACACGATTATTAATCAGAAGCATTTTGATATGCACCTGAATAAACATCATTTTACTGGTGGACTAAATGTGGAATTTCTTCAATACATGGCATGACTATGCTGTGTATCTTATTGCAGATCGCAGTGTAATTTGAGTGTACAGTAAGAGCTTTATTTATTTCATGAGAGAGGTCCTGAAAGCCACTGTATTATTACTGGCCTGATATACAAAGTCTGCTGTGTCTCACTTCCTCCTCAGCAGGCCTTGAGCTGCGGCTTTCCACATCTAGCCCTGTGTTTGCCCCGGAGACTTGGGCACCCACAAAATCCCCATCTGTGTTACACCAATCCGCCTCACAGACACTAAGACACTGGCACACTGTCTACAAAGAGCAAAACACAGGCACAAGCTCACACACAAATATATTTGTATTCTATAGCGTTTTTAGGACGACCTTCATACTTTTATTCCTGAACCACTCTCCGAATGATGCATTCATTTTTTGATTCTCTCCCTCCCCTGCTCTGTTTGTCCCTGTCAGACGACTAAAAAAATGTTTTCACAAGACAGAAAGTTCCTCAACTTCACTATGACAAATGTTATCATACAGAATTTAGAATTTAGATCATACTAAACTTAAACTGTGCATTTACAAGGTACAGTGTGAGTAAAATATGAGGTACTCAATGATGATTCAATGACAACAGGCAGAATAATTACTTCCTGCAGACATAAATGCAGTAATTTAGAGAAAGGCTGAGGAAGTTTTTGAGACTGAGGGAAACTGTGTAAAAAAATTTTTTTTTTCCCCCGAACTCTGATTTTTATTCTGGGATGTGGTGTCCATTGTGCTCATGTTGTGGCACTTGATCAACATTTGACCAACATCATGAAAGTGAAAACAGCCAACCATGCTAGCACAAAACAGACCCTGTGTATGTAGTCATATGTTGGTTTTTCTCTTCAGGTTCTGTTGTGTTTTGGGCCTTTTGGTGGAGGAGAAGGTTGTAACAGTGGGTGACAGCAATAAAAGAAAAGACAAGCTTTTCCACCTCACCCAAATATAAAAACTCTGATGAAATTGAAGTGTTAGCTATGCATTTTAAATCCAAAATACATTATATTCCACCTGTTTATTAAAGATAACTAATCAGTGTAGGATTAATAATGAGTTGAGTTTGACCATTTGTACATCAGTCAACATGACAAATTTGATTAGCTCATAACTCTTGTCAATTATGTTTTTTAAAGTAACCTGATGGTAGAAAATTGCTACCTGCACTGTGTTTTGCAACTAGTAGCCTATTTATCATGCATGTATCCCTTTTCTCTCCATTGAAATTAAGGAAAGTTTCAAAGTGCTGGTATACTTAGTTCACATATACAGTATGATACTGAATACCAAAGCAACTGTGTGTTTGATGTGACTCCATCATTAGAGAGTGGATTCTCTTATATATGTCTCTGCTTATGTTGAGGCAGATCGTGCTGTAGTTGTCAGTGCCATCTGATCAGTCCATCAGCTGGGCTCACCTGATGTAGTCGTTCTTGCAGAGGATCATGCCTCCTTTGCTGTAGCAGGTGCTGCTGTACTCGCCCAGCTGAGCGTGGCAGCAGGAGCACTTGAGGCAGCGCGTATGCCAGTACTGTTCCATAGAGAAGAGCAGGAAGCGGTCTGCAATCCGACCTCCACATCCTGCACACGACCTGCCCGCCGTCCCCCCGCCACCACCCATCACTGCCACTGTGGGCGCCTCCACCCTGCTGTTCACCATAGCAACCTGAAGACAGGGCAAGAGGTAGAGGAGACAAGAGCACTGGTGAATGACCAATGCTTGAGGCAGGACAGTAGAAATGCACAGAAAAATATTTAGTGCAAACAGTTAAATAGGTGGCATTCTTATAGCTAAAACCTTATTTGGTATCAGCCTCAAACAAATCAAACAAATCAACACAATCACTAAAGTTTGGTGACAAAATTGTTGTTATGAGGATCAGCGATGTAAATGTGATGTATGCTTTTCTGTTAAAGCTGTCAAAAGTTTAGGGCTGCAACTCATGATTATTTTCTTCATCAGTTAGTCTATTTTTTTCATTTACTCAGTTCATTGCTTAGTGTAGAAAATGTAAAAAAAAAAAAAGATTGTCACAAGTTCCCAATGTGCAAGGTAAAGTGTAAATTGAACATATTTGGGTCGGACAAAACATCACTTCTTTTTCCTTTTACAATGATGTAGGGCTGGGTAATATGGCCAAAAGTGTTGTCGTGATAAAAATTTTCATATCAGTTGCGACCTGGCTGCAGTGCTGCAGTAAGCATATTGTCTCATTTCCAGTTGCCGGCGTTTCTGTTACTAGTGTTTTTGCTGCTCTCAACCCAGTTCATTTTGCTATATTCTTCATCACAGCGGCTAATTACCCGCTGTACATTTAAACTTACACTAGTTCTGCTCAAGCACTCATAGCTCTGTCCTTCTTTTAGTGACTTTCTCACTAATCCCATGGTTGTTTACATGCTTTTCAGATCTGTTAGTTACTTTACTCTAGCAGTTCAGCTTAGCAGTTAGCGATGGCTTCTCTCACTCCCTCTCACTCTCCTGCTCTCTCTTGCTTGGTGTGTCTTATGTTTAGCTATTCCTCTGACTCGTTTCATTGATAATGGTACATGTAATAGATATAGTTTATTTGCCTTGTTGAGGCTCAGTGAATTAGAAGTGCAGCTCTGCACCATGGAAACCTAGTTGTTAGCTGCTGTAGTTAGCCAGCCTCCAGTAGCCGATGCGAGCCGAAACCAGCGTAGATCTGCTAGTTACTTAGCTTAGCAGTTAGCAATGGCTTCTCGCTCTCTCTCACAGCTTAATTATATCGAACATTTGTTATATTTCTATAGGAAAATTATATCCAGTTAATTATTGTTATTGTTTTATCACCCAGCCCTACAATGATGTGAAACAGAGAAAAGCAGTAAATCTTCACTTTGGAGAAGTGTTTGACATGTTTGGCTTGAGAGTAGGAAAAAAAGTGTCGCACACTCTCCATATGCATTTCTCTTTTATTTAGATGACGTTTTGGCCCTCAGGCCTTCTTCAAGATCAACAATAATAGTAAGACACAGGCACTGGTATGTTATGTAGGCCACACCCTAGTAACACATCTGATGGTAATTAGATAATCATGTTCCACCATTAGGGTGAGAAAAAACAATCAAGAGGCCTTCAGCGAATCAAAACTCTTAACAAACAGTGACAGGATTTACAGCCAATCAAATCACTTCAAACAAAATGACAAGAACCATTATGTCTCATACCACATATAGAGGTTTAAATTTTACATTCCAATTTTTGCTTCTTGGTTGTTTTTTGTCACCCTAATGGTGGAACATGATCATCTAATCACCATCAGATGTGTTACTAGGGTGTGGCCTACATAACATACCAGTGCCTGTGTCCTACTATTATTGCTGATCTTGAAGAAGGCCTGAGGGCTGAAATGTCATCTAAATAAAAGAGAAATGCATATGGAGCCAGAGCGTGCGACACTTTTTTCCTACTCTCAAGTCTACCTCCAGTGATCAGCACCTCACTACAAACATTGGTGTCGGTTACTTTTCCATTATATTACATGTTTTGCTAACAATTCAATGTGAAAAGATTTCTTTCAGGAAACACTTTAGAAGGGAACTTTATTTTTAATCCAAGTTATAACATCTTATCCTCAGTAAATCCGTTCCATGGGGTACAACACAGTTGCTGTTTTACACCAAAGAAGTTGAAAGACGCATCCAGCTCAAACAAACCCACACACTCTTTTAACTTGATAAAATGTCCCAAGAGGAAGTGAAATAGTAGAAGTAAAGCTGCTGTAGCTATTGGTGGAAACGTTACATACGTGCCATCAGACAACATCTACTGTATTTGTCCTGTTCTCATTTTTCCATTACAAAACTGAACTGATTTCATGCACAGCTGGGAATAATATTGCTTTGAATCACACTACAGCCATAGCAGTGTGTGCTACTCAGCAATGAGTCAGCAACACTGCCTCTTCAGCCGCTTCCATGATTTATAATTAGCGCCAACAACAACATAAAATAATTGCAGGGCTAGATTTCATTTTCCAAATGAGCAACAGCAGCACAGTTTGTCCTCTAGAGCATCTAATTTCAGCAAGGGCATGTTTAGCTTTACAACTACCCTTCCCACAAGATTATTTGAGTTTGCAGCAGCTGGTCCTCTGCAGTGGAGCAGGCTGCCCTCAATACCCTCATTTTCTAGAGTAGACACCTGGCTCTAATCAGCCAGAGGAACACCATGTTAAGAAGCCCAAGGCTACATTCAAACCACAAACAGCCTCATGCACTGGGTCCAAACCTTCCTATTAGTGACGGTTTATTCATGAATGAGCTGCTCTTTTGAACACCCATTCATTTAATTCATAAATAAAACTTTAAAATTTGACCACTTGAATCCTGATTAGCATTCAATTCTCTTTTTAGAGGCTGCAAATAGCTTTAAGGTGCCCTTTTCCAACTTTTACAGTGCTTATATACAACAGCACAGAAACCTAGTTATTCATATTCATTTACATGGTATCCAGCTTTCTGATAGTGAATCTTCTTTTTTTTTTTGCATTTTGTTTTATTCCTAGTACAATGTAGTGCTGCATGTCTCCACTGTTTTTGTCTCAGTGGGTCTTTAATTTATGAACAAAAGTTTTGATCATTTGAATTTGCCTCAAGAACATCTGTGTCCAAATTATGCAGAACATTTGTAAAGATCCATGTGTGCCTTTGATTTTTTGACATCCCAGTAACTCTGTGTCCTTTTTGTACCGACTGGGTGGCCTCAGCTGTTAGAAGTGAACCCAGTTTAGGTCATTTACTGCTATGCTCCATTTGCCTTTGTCATCTTATCATCAGAAATGAAAGATAGGAACGACAGTAAAATTAACCCACTGTGATACTGGTGTCAGACTTTCACTTTTATTTCACCTAATAGATAATCCATTCATCATATTTTTTGTTTTCCTGACTATTAACTGTGCTGTTTTTTTTTTTTTTAATTTGAGCACTCCAGCCATAAAAAATAACCAGGACACCCCAAAACTCAATCATAACCAAGATACTAATGTTAGAGCTAGATCAATAAATCAGCCAGGCCGATATTAGCTTATTGCAGATATATCGTATCCTTGTATGTGTCGACTAATCACTAATGCCAAACTAAGTTTAAGGCCATTTAGAAACATTGTCTCCATTTTGAGTTTGTTCACAAGAGAACACTGACAAGTTGAGTTTATCTACTGGAAAATTCTTTAAAAAACTAATTTAAGGGGTCAGTATCAAGATTGTTGTTTATGTTATGTGTTTGTTTGTTTTGTTTTTTTACATTTTACTGTCAGCCAATATATTGTTATCAGATTTTTTAAAATTTCCAAAAATCTATCAGCATCGGTCTGAAAAATCCATTATCAGTCTGGCTCTAGTACATGTACACGCATGCAGGCCACGTCCACTATGCAAACGCCTATGAAATCCACTTCAGACATGTGAGAATTTTCCAATTACTTGAGTTGACATTACCTATGTGAAGACACCATAAACCACTGACCAGAGCACAATGGATTTTGGAAAATTGAGGACCACAAGCGATACTCATGTCCCCCAAATTCATGCAAAAAAGCAGAACTTTTTGACTGTATTCTGATGACCTTTTTGAATGGGACAGCCTTTTGAATGGGACAGACTGCAATAATGTGAGACTATGAGTAAGTTATCATTCCTGTTGTTCTGCTTTTCATTCCATCATTTTATGGAGAGATATGAAAGAACACCTCAAGTAACAGAAGTACTTCCAATAACTAATGATTAGGGATGCACTGATCCAATCCACTGAATCAGTATCTATACTGATACTGAGCTTATTAATTTGATTAAGTACCAGCCAGATGTCACTGAACCACTTTAAACACAGTTTGTTTGTTTTTTGTCAGTGTCATTATAAAGTTCTTTGATTTGGTCAAGTTGATGTCTGCCTGCAGGTTAGGGGGATATGGTATAAATTTAGCTGAGGCTAATGCAACAACAATGCAAACTTAGTGTCATGTGATCTTGTCCCAATAAGTTCCCTGCAGTGAGGTTTACAGATTACTTGGCATCAGCAGCACATGACTTTAGGTACCAGAATCAGGACAGAAACAGTTGGATTGGTGCATCCTCAATGGACTGAAATGGAAGAGAACGTGACTTGATGTATCAGTGATGGATTGCTGGACACAGACAGTCACACTCACACACTCAGTACTAGAATATAAATTGCATTTAATTGTTGCAATCAGGAGCTAAACACTGCACCAGTTGCTGAATTGATCTAAAGTCTGATTCACATTACTGAATTTATCCTAAAATCTCAACCTGCCATTGCCAACATGGCAACAAAATTTTAAGCAATTAATGTGAGTGCTTATAACGTAGCATGAATGTAATACTTTACTAGATTCAGACTGAGAACACAGGATGTCTATGTGACCCTGTGTCTCAATGGACGTGCTGTTTTTTCCCCCATCTATTTCCTGTCTTCAGTGCCAGATTCCTCTGGGCGGCACATCACCAGCCGTGAAATCAATTAGCAGGTCGAGTCTGCATAATACAAAAGCTTCCACCCTGTGAAATAGTGAGAGCAAATCAAACAGCTCATGCACCAAAAGTGACGACCTCTTCTACCTTGCAGTTTGTCTTATGGTTTACTTATCACCAGCATCTACATGAATACAGACACTTCCTCTGGATATTCTGCAGCTGATTGCTGGTAGAAACAGGCACATTGCTCCATGCCGAAACACATCATGACAAGGCACTTAAGGTTCAGCCAAAGAGGATAAGAGGCCTTAGTAAATGAATCTTTAATCCTTTAAATGTAAACACAACTTGACTAACAGTAAAATCTCAAACATTTCCTAAAGCGTAATCCAAGTTGAACATTCCTGGCCAACACCTGCGTTAGTTCAAGAAGTTTCAAGACCTGCCAAACAGCTCTGATACAATTCTGAACTTCTGATCCAAACAAAATGCAAATCCTGTATTTATTCATCTTCTATAAGCGGCGTGCCCTGATAGCCTACTGGTTCAGACACATGAAACATAATCGCAACATCAGCAGTGTACTGCAGTGGACCTTTGTTGCATGTTGTTCCCCTCATCCCCTCATTTCCTGTAATCTCTCTACTGTTGCTAAAATAAAAAATATATTTATAAAAAACCTTGTACTTAGTAAATCAGCCGCCCCTCTTTTAGAATATAGCTGTCTTCTTTGAATGAGCGCATTTTACACATCACATCTTTTTGAATAAAAAGTTCTATTAATCATTCATCACTTTATAACTTTACTTCTCTACATTTCAGAGTCAAATAGTTTTCTTTTTATTGATTCATTGTACTAGATTAAACTACCCAACACTACATTGAGTGTTCATAATTAGCTCTGCGTCAACCAGCTAAAACTTTAAAATGCTGCTTACACATTACGGCATCAGTAATAATACAACATACAAACTAATATACCAGTATGAAAGGGGTTATTCTGTATGAGTACTTTTGATACTTTTTGATTCTAACACTGACTGCTGTCTTTAATTCATACACTAATCTACTTCTCTTTCATGAGAGACTATAAAAGTTGTTGTTGGATTGTTTAACAGAAACAGACATTAGTGCAGCTGTGTCCAATGGTTTTTGCAACTTTCCGAACAGACAATCTGACAATCTCGCCCACTTTGTGCAGTGATTGGCCAAGTGTGTGGATGTCAGTATGTAGTATGCAGGGTTTGAACTTCTCTCTCAAGCTCTCTGTTTTCATTCTTACACTTCAGTCACTTTTTGCGACACTGTTAACCCCACTTCAATGATTCATCATGTTTCTCCCCTCTCTATAATGGCAGACTTGTCGCCCTGTTTTGAGTGTGGAACACTAAGTTTGTTTAAAGCACACTGAAACCTTTAGGGATGAATATGAATCTGTCACTCATGGGCACATCAGTCGTATTGTCAAACTGAACATGAATAATCACAATAATTCCTGAAGTCAAGGAACATTTTTCGTCATCAATGACGATAGTGGATAAATATCCACTTGTTTTATGTTCTTTCTCCACACACATGAATCCACCATCCTCCCAAATGTTTGTTTTACTGTCACGCTGCGCTGCTCTACTCCACAGTGTGTATATGTTTACAGTAAAAGAGGCAGGACTCCTGAGGACTATAATGACAAACAACAATAATGAAAAACTTTTTTTCCCTCTGTTATTCTGTTTCTCATAAACACTGAAAAGTTATTATGCCACTAACAGCTCACCTGTTGGTGTGGCCTGTGCACCGCTCACTTCTCTCATTTCCTACTTCATCATATTTTGGGAAACTAAAAAAGTTTGTTCTGTCTTTATAAGATGATCATACCCTCCCCGTCCAAAACAAAGGCTGGTGAATGAACAGCTACTTGTGGTCTGCCCTGGTAATAAACTGATTGATGAAGCCGTCCATGAAAGCAGGAGCTAATGAAGAGAAACACAGTTCCACTGCAGTCTCCACAGACTGATGAATTGCATGCAATTTCAGCTTGACAGGGCCAATAATGGCTCATTTTCCCCACCCTGAATGGAACTGACTGACGCTTCTCATACTGTAAGCTCTCATACAGGAAGAACTCTGTATTCTTGGACAACAGCAGTATCTTAATTAGTATAAAAGGGAAAGGTTTAACAGAATAAGATGTTATCTGTTTCCATTAACAAGGTTGTGTCTGGGCAAAGGCAGCGGTGTTGGATTAGAGGTTGTATCAGGTATGAATGATGCTGTAGAATTGTTTTTTTTTTACAATTGGGGGTAAATAATGATAAGACTAAATAATGATAGTATCTTGTTGTAAGAGGTTTATATGTGTTTTCCAGGATGATGATTGGTCAGTGTCTTGGAATATACAATTGAGTTTTATGTATAAGGATTAGGGCTGAAAAGATTAGCTGATTAAGTTGAAAGAAACTTAATCTGCAGCAAGTGATTAAAGCAAAAAATACTAAACATTCTGTGCTTCTCAAATTTGTTGCTTTTCTCTGTTTTATATAATTGTAAATTGAACATCCTCATGGTTTGGACTGTTGGTTGCACAAGACAAGCAATATGAAGATTTCCTCTTGGGCTCTGGGAAATTGCGACGCATTGGCATTCATTTTTTACTGTTGTCTTACTACAACTGGTTGGTGTTTTTGGACGGACACAGAGATATAAAAAAAAGCATGCTTAGAACTGTTTTCTTTAAGTAATTTGCTCGACTGATAAACCTAGCCACCAGACACTGGCCCACTTTGTTTCCCTAACATTTAGGCTGGAATTTTAGGCACAATTTAGTGTCAATTTACGAGCTAATTTACAGCCCATTAGATGTAGAGATGTGGAAGATTGTGGAATGACTCCATTTCATTATTACACCTTTCCTTCTTTCCATACACTAATTAAATCACGAATCCCCCACCCAACCCAACACACACACTCCTGATATGAGGTATAATTAAGGAATCAACTCATACAAGTCAGGGGAAAGCTAGAAAGTAGAGGCACCACAGTCTCCAGTAGTACAGAGTCTAATGGTCAGGCTGGCACTGCACTGAGGCAGATTCAGTTTCCTTCTCTTGAGAGAGACATGCTGTTTCATTAAAACGGCTCTCTTTTTAATTAACACCAAGGGCACGAGTAGAAGCCTAATACATTTGCACAAATTAGAAAGATGTGCTTTCAGTGCTGTGGACCCATGCAAAGCAGGCTGCATGCACAGCAAAATATATTCATATCTCAGATATGAGTAGGGGTTGTCATCAAGCTTGCAAATCTGCAGTCACATGTTTGATAAGATGAGGAGAGCAAGAACAGAGATAACTTATTTCACTATGTCATTTTCATCTCATTCTCCTCCTCCTGCTACCACTATAAATAAAAAACTATTATTAATATTATTATTACTGTATTTAAAAGAAAATGTCGTTGAGTAAATTTAGGAGCGGATGACCATGTGGACTCAACCAGCGACCTAGTGTTATTACTATAGCCTAGCTTAAAAAAAAAAAAAAATAAAAAATAAAAAATAAAATATATATATATATATATATATACATATATATATATATATATATATGCGAAACCAAGACAAAAATATCATAAACTGTATCGTTATCACCAAAAACTGAAAAAAAGGAAAAACAACGTGTGATTTTTTTTACTAACTAATTAGTTATCCGAAAGTACAAATTCGTCGTGACATTCACACATTATGTGTAGCTAACGTTATGGAAACTTGTGCTTTTTCAAAGATAAAGGCTTTATTACTACATTATAGGAAGTAGGAAAAAACTAATAGCGGAAGCATGTTGGTTTATTCACACCTGACTAAAGGTAACTGTAATGATGTATTAAACTCACCTTACTGTTGTGAAGTTGGACTAAACGGTTGTCAAGTCTTTTTGCTTCTGTCGCCCTCAGGTAAAGAAACCCAGGAAAGCGCCAGATGTTGCAAAAAGAGACGTAACGTTAAACTTTTCAGCTGCTATATTTTCCACGAGCCGGTTTGTCTGTGCAGTGAAAACCCGAGAAGTGTTCAGCAACTCTTCTCTTTTCCCATTTACAAAGCTCTCTGACTGTGGACGGACACCGACAGCCAGTCACTTGGTTCACCGGTTGGCTCCTGTCTTTCCTCCCGTGCAGAGCTGTGCTCCCGCGGATAGAGAGCAGAGGTTTCCTCGGTCATATAAATGTATTGTAACTCACTCCCCCTCTGACGTATTACAGGGGGTGTGGCTCCTGCCTCCTGTAATGGATGGCGTTATTTTTTTTCCACCCGCATTCTGCGAAGACCCGCCCCTTGTCTGCCTCTGATTGGCTCACACCCTGACGTTCTTACCCTATTCCTAAAACTAACCATCTCACTTCTCATGTCTAAACCTCAGCAATCCAACCAACGAAGGCAACGAGTACTAGCCAATCAGAAGGAGAGTAGGGTGGGTCTTCGCGGAATGCGGGTGGGAAAAAATAAGGCAATGCACGGCTGCTGGGGGAGAGTTTTGCCTACTTTGGTATGTTCATAAGTCATAATTATCCTGCTTGTTGCTGCGAGCATTTTAATGTTAAAGAACACACATACCACAGAAATAACACTGCTTACATTGCTGAAATGTATAGGAAACTACTGTGATACCCAGCTTAGTATTCAGAGTAGCAATTAGAGCCACAAGGATTAGTCGAATAATTGATTAATTGCCAACTCTTAATATATATTAACAAAACAATTAACTATTTTGATAATTAATTAATTGTTTTGAGTCATTTTTAAAAAAGAAAATGTAGAAATTATCTGATTCCAGCTTCTTAAATGTGTTTTCTTTAGTCCTCTATGACAGTAAACTGAATGTCTTTGGGTTGTGGACTGTTGATCAGGACAAAACAAGACATTTGACGATGTCATCTTGGTCTTTGTGAAACAGTGATCGAAAATTTTTACATTTTTACATAATTGATTAATCGACAGATTAATCAATAATGAAAATAATTGCTAGTTGCAGCCCTAGTAGCAATACCACAATTCTACATGAATAAGAGTAAATAATCATTTCCAGCTAAATGTACTTAAAATATCAAAAATAAAAGTACTCATTATGCAGAATGGCATAATGACAACAAAATATGGCGCCTCAGAGACCCCAAAAGGTGAAATTTTCATATCTTATCTGCACAAGATAATAATTTGTGTGTGTACATTTTTTGTCTATTGTGATTTGTTTTTTCTCCTCCCTCTTTTGTTTTTCAGTTTTTAAATGTGTCTGAATTATTGCACCAGAGGCCTGTGTCCAATAAAATACAACTATGTAATATTTGTATTTTTATATAATGTCAAAATGTTAAAACAAATAAAAACTTAAAACACAAAAAAGTTACAACTCTTGTTATTCTTATTAGTACATGGTAACCTCATGTAAATTTCCAGCTTTGCACACCTCCAACATAAGTAGGTCTAATCAGCCACATAACTGATAACACCTGTGCAGATGTGCAGGGTAGTATCATATTGTATAGGTTGATAATATGTTTTGTATGTAAAACCAAAGTAACTAGTATAGCTGTTCAATAAATGTAGTATGGTAAAAATTACAATATTTGCCTCTGAAATGTAGTGGAGTTTAAGTAGCATGAATTGGAAATACTCAAGTGAAGTACGAGTACCTCAATTGTACTTAAGCACAGTACTTGAGTCAATGTAGTTACTTTCCACCACTGCTTATCACCTTAAATATAGTATTCTCATCACAACACTGTAACACACAAACCGTGCATAAAAATCGACAGTTGAGGGACTGGAATTGTCATCCATGTTCTCATTAAAGCTGCACTAATCAATATTTTTACATTAACAATGGATATGTGCAGATGTAAAAGGTGTCATTTGTCGCTGACTCTGCAGCTCTGTTGAGCTTTTTAGCATCTTTCAGCTCATTGTTTTTTTGTTTCCTCATCATTTGGTTTTGTTTTGGAAAGATTCCTGTTCTGGTTCTGTCTCACTGCTTGAAACATCAGCTGTTTTCAGCAAGAAAGCTCTGATAAACACACTGTGCACCATATCTGCCCAGCACTAAACAGCAGACAGACAAAGTCAGCAACTAGCTGGTGAACAGTGGAACACTGAGCAGCTAAAAATGTTTTTCTCATTTGCCATATCAACTTTATAAGGTGATAATACATTGATGTTGTGTTTACAGCTTGTTGTGCTGTGTGTGTAGCCAAGTCGTCAAGTCTGTTAGTCTCAATAGCAATGCATGAATACTATGAGCTCTCTAAGTCTACATCTATGTATCCTCTGAGGAGAACACTGGGGTTTTTAGGGTTGCAGTGCAGTGAGACTTTTTTTAACCAAAGGGGGGGCTCAGGGAAAAGCTGTTCTAACCACAATGTCAGTTCCCTGTCAACGCCTTTAATTATGTGGTTATTTATAGTCCGCCCCGTATGCCTCTTGCCTATAGCCTGAACCACAGTCATACATCACACCTGCAGAGGTCTGTAATAAACACAGTAGAGTTTGGGATAGTGCTGCTCAGGGATCCAGAGTCTCAGAGGTTATCTGGTTATGTTAATAGTCTTATTAACCAGAATGGGCTTATATGTGAAGACATTAGGGAACCGATCTGTTTAGTTAATGGGCAGGATTAATAAAGCACAGGTGAAACTGACTGTGTTATTTGTTCCAACTGCAAACAGCTGAGGTGACTATAAAACATTCAGATGTGGCGTGGCTTAAAACCACATCCAAACATATTTGTCTGTATTAGTTCACTTAGCTGTGAAAGGGTGGAGGCTACTTACATTTTCCTTTGACATGTTGGAGCTCAGTCAGTAAAGAAAAAAAAACTAAGATTTTAATCATTACCATATGCAGGCATGCTGTATGTTTCCTACTGTCTCTGTCATTTCAACAAAAATGTGTAGAGTGTGACCTCTTGTGGACAAACTGCTAACATGCGAGGTTGAATGACACACAACAGTGCATATGAAATAGTTAAAGGCTCCCTCGACCCAAAAATGTGTTTTTCTTCTTGTTCCTTCAGTTGGATGTTTGAGCTTCACTCTGCAGAATGATGTATGTGCAGAGTTTGACACTACAGGGCTGTTTTCACATTCATCTGCTGAAAGTGGAAATTTTCTCTGAGCTCATTGAAAATCTGATTTGAAGGGGGTGGACCTATGAGCATATTTAATTTACATAAGTGCGATGTGGAAACTTGAAGCCTCCAGTGCACAAACACTGAGACTGGACTTTACAGTGAAGTAGGAGACATCTTGTGTCCAGCAGTTAAACTTCTGAAATTAACAATATTTGCATATTTATAGAGTCTGGAATTTTTAACGAGGGAGAAGGAGTAGATGCCATTTTAAGGATTTTATCGTGGTAATTTTATTTTATTTTTTTTATTTTTTTATTTTTTTTGGAACATTATTGTTCCATTGAGTATTTTTATATGACTTAATACATGTCTGGAGGGGATCTTTAACTGTATGACTGATTTTTTTTAATGCATTATATAGTGGTCTCATCTCTTTTTTAAATTCACACTTCTGTGAGCAAAATATATAATTTTTTTTAGTAACAGTTTACCAGGAAGTTCATGGATATCATTTTTGTGGACGACAGCAGGACGGTGAAATTAGGTGAGGCATCAATTGTTAAAACATTTTAACTTCTTGCCGTCCTCCATGAAATATGAATCCATGTGATCCATGTGAACGCAGCATAATGCTACATACTGCATCACATCTACTAATACATTGGAAGTCATGATACTGCACACTCCGTGCTGTAGAGGTCGATATACAGTTCATAGCTAGCTGCAATCCGTTAATAACTAAAAGAAGAAGATAACTTGCATTTGTTGTGATTCCATTTAGAGCAGCCTTCGTATGGAAATCGGCTGGACAGGGATCATATCGGGAATATTGCTGCATGTATTGTATCTTTACGAGTCAGGAGAGTAACGTGGAGGATAGTTTTAGTCTCTGTTCTGCTTTTGACGAGTGACTCAGTCAAGCGCTAAGACTTAACATTAGGGAATATCGGAAGTCCTCCTTTAATCAGCTACCTAGCAGCGTGAGGAGCAGCAGGACATCATCACAGCCTGTGAGTATGACACCCAGCGTTAGTTTAACGTTGTTTCTCAGCCAGACGTCGTGATGTGATGGTTGATGGCTTCTTGCTAACATGCTAGTGTTGTTTGCTTATGTTTGCTAAACGTAGCCAGAGTGGCAAGTTGTCAAGGAGGAGCTAACATTATCTATCAGCCTAACCTGTGGGGCGAACATACTACGACCAAATATCTACGTAGCTGCATTTATTATGAGGATAGTTATCTAGCGTTATAACGGTTGTTATAAGGCTGTTAAAAGTGTTTTAGCTAGGGGTCATCACCTTGTACTATATGCTACGTAATTTAGCTACGTAATTTACGGTAACCCCACGCCCACACCGACAACGTTACACATAAATGGACATAAGCAGACTGATTGTGTACTGCTCACTGCCATTATATATGTTATGGAAACATGTATATCCTAATAGAGGTGCTAGGACAGGATGTACAAATAACTGGCTGGTGTGAAAGGCTGGGAAACGGTGTGCAGATGAGAGGGGGTGATAGAGGAGTTGGGGTGGGCGTGGCCTCCAGTACATTCAACGTCAACGAACAGTAAAACACGTGAAAGCCAAAACACAACGCTAAAATTGATTATTTTTGCTCATGAAGTCAACTGTCTGTCATTAGGAAAAGGAAACACAATGACTGTGTTGTATGTAACAGTGTGTAAATCATTATCTGCTACTTAAAATTCATCTTCTCTGTGGCTTCATGCAGTTACACTTCCCCTGTCCTCGTGACTGCGACTTCTGTTTCATTTAAAAAAAGAATAAATTCACATCAGGATTACAAGTAATATATATTTTAAAAAATAACTATATTGTTTCTAGAGCAGCAATAGTAATGTTTACCTCAGACAGTCACTATATAAGCTCAATAATACCTCACTGGAAACAAATTCCTGAGTTCAGTTAAGTCACAATGTTTACACCTAGTACCAGTTCAATTTTATGTCATTTTCATGTTGAAACAACTAAACCAATGACTCAAACAGGTGGCTTAATTTTAAATGTCAGAAGGATCCAAATGTATAGAATAATTTAAAGTAACATCAGACTCTAACTCTGAGAATTTGTTATTAATGTTATGAAGATCAGTTTGTTCAGATGGCTGTGTTTACAGGACGCATGAACCATTACACACAGGTGACAGGTATGTTACAGTCATTTTAAACCTCTTTTCAGCAGCTAAGATTATTATTAAGCTGTAGGAGATAACAAACTATTTTAACAAACTATTTTTATCACAAATTCCTCCCGCAGTGTCGACTGCAGTCTCTGTCATCTGCTTTAAAACAGGTTGAATGACAATCCGTCATTTATGATAGCCTAATCAGGGCAATAGATAATAACACATCAGTAATACTCTTACATATTTTACAAAAACGAACAGGACATTTTTAATAGCTAAAAGCAGGAATTCTAGCTTACATAATATTTTCACAGATTCAGAGAGTAAAAAAAACAATTGAGCTGATAATTCATGTAGACTGATAATTTAATGAAAGGATTCTCTCATTTGAATTTGGAGTCTTCTACATTTTATTCTGGTGACAGCAGCAGCCTGTTATGTTATTAATTATTCATTACAATTTGGCAGCACTCCTACTGAGACATCTGCTATCAACCAAGGCAAATAACATATTTTTAAAGATCCCCTCCAGACATTTACAAAGACATTTTTAAAAAAATACTCTTGGAACATAATGTGTGTCTGATATGTTTTTTCCACTAAAAAAAAGTTCAATTACCACTGAGACCACTATGTAATGCATTAAAATAAATCAATCATACAGTTGAAGATCCCCTCCAGACATGTATTATGTCATATAAAAATACTCAGTTGAACAATAATGTGGGTTTTCCACATAAATAAATAATAAAATTACCACGTTAAAATCCTTAAAATGACATCTACTTCTTCTTCCTCATTAAAAATTCCAGAATCTATAAATATATAAAATATATAAATATATTTCATTTCAGAAGTTTAACTGCTGGACACAAGATGTCTCCTACTTCACTGTAAAGTCCATCCTCAGTGTGTGTGCACTGGAGGCTTCATGTTTCCACATCACACTTGTGTAAATTGAATTTTGGACCAGGATTGGCTCCAAATTAGTTGTGATGTCACAAATCCTGCTCATAGGCCCGCCCCTAAAAATCAGATTTTCAGTGAGCACAGAGAAACTTTCCACTTTCAGCAGATGAATGTGAAAACAGCCTTCTATTGTCAAACTCTGCACATACATCATTCTAAACAGTGAAGATCAAACATTTAAGTGAACTAACAAGAAAAAAACATGTTTTTGAGTGGAGGGGGACTTTAAGCTTATATATCTCCTTAGACTCACACAAGTAAAATTTGCTGTGGAGGCCCTAACATGTTGTGAATAAAATTACATTGTAGTTCTTTAGACAAGTTAGAGGTTTCAGTGCTGACTTTTATCAGTAGAGTTTTCTTGGAGCCAGCATCGTAATCAGTTATTAGAGGTACTGCATCTCTAGATACATCTGTGCTGGCTTCAGCATTCAGCCGTGATGTTTGCTGATTGCATGGGAGCTGTAATGGATGTCCATTTCTGTTTTATAATGTAAAGATAATATCACATTTAGAATGAGCACATTCTAAAGCCTTGTTTAATGAAAGCCTTCAACTGGTTCAAGAGCATCTCTATGGTTGGTTGCTACTCTTGTGTCCAGCACTAACTATTTGATTTGCTGCACTGGCTTTTAGTCCTGGATGTATTAGCTGTGTCAGTGGTAAAAAATGTTTTAAAAGTAGATTATGTCACCACACAATTTATGCTGCTTTGTGAAACTCTTCTGCATGGTCCGCTCTCCAATTTGAAGAGGAAAAGTTCAGCAGTGTTGTGTTACAGACCCTGCCTGGGAGGGCTGTTTTCAGGTGGTTTGTTGCTGTACAATACAAATAATACTAATTCATATGCTGAGCTGTCAGATGTGTCGACTTACAGAATCTACCACAAGCAGCATAGCCCAGGACAAGAAGAAACTCTGGGCTCAATAAAAGCTGGCCTATATGTAGGTTTACATATTATTTATTACCACTCCTGTTTTCAGTAGAGCAGGCTGAACCATAGTGAAATATTCAGCTCATCAGAGAGCAGGGAGCACAATAAAACACTGTGGAAAAGCCTGAAAGCACTCCTACAGAGACCCTCATCTCTGCTGCAACAAATATAGCTCATGCATTATAGACACACCCTTCCTATTATCATATTAGAGAGATGGCAAATGCTGGAAGATACTGAGCAAAAAGAAAATAAAAACAACCAGTAAATGAAAGCGAGAGTCAGGTACATTAATATATCATGTAAACAATTAACAGTTTTGAAAGTAAATTGAATAATTAAGTTTAATTTGTTTTTTACAATATATATAATACATTTAAAGCTACACTAATCAATAAATTATTCAAAGCTACACTAATCAATACTTTTTTATATTTAAACAATAACTCACCTGTGTTGAGAAACACAACAAATTATCACAAACTATGTTTACCTCAGTTCTATGGAGCTGTTTTTGCTTTGATTAATATCACAATTAATATCTCACTTTCTGTACTTTTCAGAGTGCAGGCAGTGTCTTGAGTGTTTTCCAACCTGTTCATCGGTCCTCTGGAGCAGCTCGTGTTTGGTGTTGGGGAACGGGAGGGAAACCCAGCAGGCAGAGAGACAGCAGGACAGGCAGGACACAGAATGCCTCTGTTCTTCAGGAGGAGGAAACCCAGCGAGGACTCCCAGAAGAGACTGGAGTATCAGCTGTGCCGGGTATGAAGAGTGTTGATATGTGCATGTTACAGTGTGCACCAGCTAACGTCCAGTCACCACCTCAAGGCTTGGAAACGCCCTGCTGCTGGTGCTGAGGGTCACAACAACCTGTTTGATATTGCTGAGACAACCTGCAGCCATTTTTATGTGATTATAAGCATGAGATGTATTTTTTTATTCATGTAATCATTTCCCCAAGTGTGGAAGTATTTTCTTTGTTGACATAACATCATGTGTCATTGCTGTCTAAATGAGAGAATATCTTTCCCAAACCAACTCAATAACTGTCTCTTGTTCTTCAGTCTAAGGAGGCAGGTGCTGATGACACCCTGGACATCTCAGCGTGTGAGCTCTCAGAGGTGAGAATGTTACTTTTAACAGATGTGAAGGAAGCCTAGTTTAGCATAGTGAGTAGGAGCGGGGGGGCAGTCAGGAGAAACAGTTGTTTGAAAAACAACTAGTAACTAACTAGTAAGTATTGTATGGTTAGTAATGTTGATGCAGAAGCTTTGGTCTGTTCATCCACAGGTTCCCTCGAGTGCCTTTTCCATTTGCAAGGTGCTACAGAAGAAGGTAAGAATGCAACATGGAGCTGAATAGTGGATGAAGCTTCAGGAACAAAGCATATTTAAATGAAGTGTGTGTAATAAATACTGTATTAGCAATACTTGTACAACTCACTAGTATTAGAATGTTCTTGCTTGCACAGTCAGCAGTCAGACATGTTGTCTGTTGCTCTCCTACAGGTCTTTATCCTCCATAACAATGAGCTGAGAACACTGCTGCCAAAAGGCTGTGACATCAGCTCTCTCGCCACTTTAAAGGTAAAGTAAACCAGACTTTACTGGGCTCACTGAATAGCTTAATGAATATGAAAATGATGTGAATCATATGCCATGGCCTTCACAGTCTCCAGATCTCAACTCCACTGAATACCTATTGGAGACTGTGGAGTTATGTGTTAGACAGCGCTCTCTGCCTCCATCATCAAAATACCAAATTAGAGAGTATCTTTTGAAAGAAAAGTGTCCATCTCTCCAGTAGAGTTCAGAGACTTTTAGAATCTATGTCAAGAAGCATTGAAGGTGTTCCAGAGGCTCGTGGTGGAACTACACCTTACTTGAACAATTTATGTTGGGTTTTACTTTCATCTGTCATTTAGGAGGTGCTAGTGGTCACTGAAGAGGAACTAGTGGTCCTTTAGGAGGCTCTAAAGGTCTGTTGGGTGGTTCTGGTGGTCTTAGTGGAGGTTCTAGACTTCCATTAGGTGGGTGTAGTGGTCCTTTAGGAGGTTCTAGATGTCCATTAGGTGGTTCTAGTGGTCATTGAGGGGTTGTTTAGGTGATCTAGTGAGGTTCTAGAGGTCTGCTAGGTGGTTCTAGTGGTCATTGAGGAGGTTCTAGACAGTTTTAGGGGTATTTCAGGTGGTTCTAGGGTTCCTTTAGGTCGTTCTTATGGTCACTGAGAAGGTGAGTGATTTTTGGGGAGGTTCTAGTCGTCATTTAGGTGGTTCTACAGGTCTTTTAGGTGGCTCTAGTCACTGAGGGGTTCCCAGAGATCCTTAAGTTGGATGTAGAGGTTTTGTAGAACTTGTGGTCACAGAGGAGTTTCTAAAGGCTTCTGTGGTCATTGATGAGGTTTAAGGGGTCCTGGAGGTTGTTATAGAGGTCCTTTAAGTGGATCTTGGATCATTGAGGAGCTTGTAGGCCCTCATGTGGCTCTCTAGGTTCTTTAGGAGGTTCTAGGGGTCTAAGCAGGTTTTATGGCCAAGGAGAGGAAGAGATTCTTCGGGTCCTTAAGGTGCTTCCAGTAGTCAGTGAGGAGCTCATATGGGTCCTTTAAGTGGTTATAAAAGTTCTGTCAGAGGTTCTCGGGGTCACAGAGGAGGTTCTAGGGGTTCTGCAGGTGGTTTTTGTGGTCACTGACATTTGGAGAGAGGTGTTAGAGAGCATCTTTCACCACTGTTAAAATGAGGGAATATCCTCTGTAAGAATGGTGTTCATCCCTCCAGTAGACTTCAACAGAGTTAGAAAATCTGTGTCAAGGACCGCTGAAACTGTTCTAGCGGCTCCATCTTTCTAAGACACTTGTTATTAGGTTTAACTTTCATTTGCCACCAAACTGTAGCTTTGTTCAGTGCTATCTTGATACACCATCACTTGTAATTTGTCAACAGTGTCATGATTGATTGATTTAGTTTTTACGTTCTTTGGATCATTTCCAGCACAAATCAGTTTGAGACTAGGTTTGCTAAAGTTAAAAGATTCATGCATTTTGACTGCATAAGCAGAGGATATAAAGACACAGAGGGAGCCCTCCTGTCTAGTCGACCTGTGATTTGCAAGCACTCCCCTCTGTTGATAATGATTGACACTGGCTCATACCACTATGTTTGACATTAGTTGAATTGTGTACTAGTTTTATTTTGTTTCTGTTGTCTTTTTAGCACCAATAGTTATCTAACCCACAAACCTTGTCAGTTTTAGTTCCATGCTACATTTGACCACACAGCTGCCAACATAAGTTTAAAATCATGTTTCCCCCTAATGTTTTGCTCTCAGTTGTCACTACATGTAGCAAAAGTTCAAACTATCAGTCAGTCCTGGAGAGAGCTAAAAGAGGCTAAAGGGTTTCTCCTCAGTGTTTAAGACAGAATAATTTAAACCTGAGAAAGAGCTGAAAGAAGGATTTGTCTCAGATAATATTGCTGCTAGAAGCCTCCATACATCTCTGAACTCTTACTTCATCATTTAAATAAGCATGACTGAGTCTGTCTGATTCCTTAGGTTTTGGATCTACATGAGAATAAGCTCACCTCACTCCCAGAAGACATTGGGAAGCTGGCGTCACTGCAGGTAATGCCATTCTGAACTCAACTCCTGGTACAGAGGAAATTAATATGAATGGATATAACTCATCATCCATGTGTGGCCATTTTGTGTCCTGTCAGATTCTCAATGTGGAGAAGAACCGTTTGAAGGACCTGCCGGACTCCATCGGGGATCTGCGGCTTCTGCAGACACTCAATTTGAAGGGTACGCTACTTACTGCCTGCTCGCTGGTGAGTGAGAGGACATGAGCAATTTAAATTGAATTAACTGTGTTTTTCCTCATCACTGTGTATCTAATAGGTAACACTCTCACCGAGCTGCCGTCCTCAGTTAGCTCTTTGAGCAGCCTGCGCACCCTGGACGTGAGTGACAACAACATCGTCCAGCTTCCCAAAACTCTAGCATACGTCCGCACCCTGGAGGTATGTGTGTGTATGTTTTGGATTTAAAATTGACATTACAGCTGAAAAAGATATGATATGACAGAAACCCTGTGTGTGTCTGTGTGCTGTGACAGAGCTTTACACTCGATGCTGCCATGATGTCCTATCCACCTGCGTCTGTGTGTACAGAAGGTACAGAGAGCATCCAACGCTTCCTGTGCACCGGTGAGGGTTTACTCAATGATTCAAATGCATCTCTTCCACACATACCCACCTGTTTCTGTGCACTTTTTGGCTTCAAATAGTTTCCCTGTAGCTATTTCATTTGTCTTTTATGTATTTGTAATTGATTTGATTGAATTCAGCAGCTGATAACAGGATTATAATCTGTTTCTCCAAGTTATCAACTGCACAGGACCAAGTTTTCCAGTTTATCTAACTGGATAAAGTTAGAGTTTTATATGGTTATCACTGAGACTGAGTTGCATCAACAAAGTTTAGGGATAAGCCAATTCTTTAAATTCAAGATAATAATAATAATGATTCTTATGTTTTGCACAATTTAGTTCAAACTCAAATATTATTTTTGTCACCATATTGATTTATAAGATTACTATCAGATCTGTGCAGGTTGGAGTCAACAAGAGTCATATAATTATTCTGGTAAAGACGTTTGAAATTTGAAATCCACAATCTGAGGAATCCCATGCAGCTGATTAATATAATGTTAATGGCTAAGGCTGGTGTTATATAATCCTATTAACCACAAATCTGCCACACAGAGATTTTCTAATAATTGAAAAGGGATTTGTGGGGGGTATTCAGAAAAAATACACTAGATGTGTTCATAGTAATTGTGAAAAGGTTGCTCTTCTCACTTTTCACTAGGTCCTGGTTCACAACATTACTAGTGTTTTGTGTATTAACTCACAAATTTCAGTCCAGTGTTTCTGTTAATTTATCATATTACACAAATAATGGAAGCTGGGTTTCAGTTGTGTAGTTTGTGTTTCACAAAGTTATATTTTGTTATAGTTGTGATGGTCGGGCAGATCGTCTGCTTAATCAGTGACAGTGACAGAGCAATTCTACAATGTTGTTCTGTATGTTTGAAAGCTTTGTATCAGTCCAGCTCACCCTGTGGTAACCTGAGTAGATGATATGTTCCAGGTGAGGCTGAGAAGGTGAAAGGTCAGTCACTGGTCAGTGAGATAGAGTAGAGAAGAGAGTAGGTGGCAGCTTGCTGTGAGGCTGCAGATTTTTATTTGTTTGTTCTTTGCTTCAGCATAAGTTTTAAAAAAAAATGTTTTTATTTCCTGGAGTTAATTTTTGCCTGTTTCATTAATATTTTTGTTAATAAACAAACCTTTTTTTGCACTGCCGACCTGTTTCAATAACATCCCTTTAAACGTTTCCAGTGCCATATAACATCTTTTAGCCTTCATATACAATGGCGGCACTACAGTAATGCAGGAATTTGTCACCAATTGCAGAGGTATAATGTTATAAGGTTTAGTTTTGGGCTTTTCTATGGCACAGAGGAATTAGCTCAGTTTCTATTTTTTCTGAGAGGAATCTGTTGTAAATGCTCATGTTGACCGCACCTTGCTGTAGGGATGTCAAAGTGTTCTCCAGGGTGTGTCAGTACACTGTGACATCACTGTAGGGTGTGGCTAAAGGTGCAATAGAGCACACTTCTGACTGCACCCAACCACACCCATAAAAGAGGGAAGTGAAACAAAGTTTTTCAGTCTGGTATGTGGGGGTGCACCAATCTGACTTTTTCTCTCAGTGTACTGATTCTGATACCTCAACTCAGGTTACTTGCTGATATCAATGCTCTCTTTCCCCAAGTTAAAAATCTGTTTATCTCACTGTATGGAACTCATTAGCCAGGGATCACTGCCCTCTATATTCATTATTTAGCACCGCTGCTAAAATTTCACACAATCATTAATATGGTGATACAGAAAACAGAACCTGCTGCTCCTCTTTAGTCTTCTTTAATAAACCAATGTGAACTGATGAACCGCCTCAGCCCACTGTGTGTTTGGTTGTGCTCTATAAACAGCTGTCTTCTTCTGTGGGTGATAAACATGTCATCCTGAATGGAACTGGCACCTGTATTAATAGATCACACTTGCCACTCTTAACCACTGGTGCATCAGTACAGAAATCTTAGGGGTTATAACTTTAATCCAGGTTTACAGCTGTGTGTAACAGGTTTTAGGAAATCATAATCCTTGTTGGTGCAACCCAGCCTCAGAGTTGTGGGATTTCACTCAGACTGTAAAGTGGCATGTAATCCCTCAGTGGAAGTAGAAAGATGAAAACCAGGTTGTGAGGTATTCACATGACATCATATCAGACTGTATATGAGGACATTGTTGGACTTCTTGATCTTGATCTGGTTTTCAGAGCTGGGAGAGGAGTACTGCCCTCCGTCCCAGTACCTCCTGCCAGTGCTGGAGAGTGACTGTGGCAAACAGAACTCTGACTGTCTGGATGGCTTAGAGGAGGCCTGGCAGGTAGGTGTCACAAAAACACTCATACAGTAATAGAAATCGATGTGTACAGTATGTAACGCTGTTTACTTGTTAATTTACTTGTATTTACTGGTTTCTGTCTGATGCTGGAAGCCCCATTCAACCTTTCCTCACTTTCTGTTGCAGAACAAATTCAGTGACTACGAGAGGAGAAAGGTGTGTTACTCCATCCGACACAATCACTGTCAGATCCAGCCTGTCTACAGGGGCTCTCTGTTGCACACTTTACTTTATTCAAAACATCCATAGTTTTTAATTTAACTCATGATGCACTTCAGTAGGTTTGCTTGTGGCCTACCCTGTTTAGATTTCAAGGTTTTAAGTATCACATACACAAACAAGACATGTAAAGAAATGCAGCCCCCTTTCCTCACAATCACTTGGGAAGTAGGTTTTTGGAATACCTTATATGTAATCTGTACTGAACAACAACAACAACAACAATGCACATCCCAATACCCAATAGGATGGGTGCTGGATCAAAAAATACCTTGCAGAGTTGAACAGAGAGATCCGCACATCAAACAGCTCCCGTTAATCTGTAGTCTGAGGGAAAGCCTTGTGTTTGAAGCGTCACGCAGCACAAAATAAAAGTCCTTTAAACCTGCAGTGCAGAACTTTACATATAAATAAACGTCAGTTACATTCAAGCCCTTGCCAAACGAGTTCACACAATGCTGATGAAGCCTGTCACTGCCAGATACAAAAATAAAATAAAATAACAATAAAACAGTGCAAGGACAGACAGTTCTTTTCTGAGGTTTGTGGTTGTGTGTGAATCTGCAGAAAGGGTGTGAAGCCACAAAGATAATTTGCTATTCTACTTCCTATTGGTTAATTTCTATTTACAGATTTAACGTTTTTTATTTTACTAGCTTAAACGTTCAATGTGGCAGTATGTATGTGCATGTGCACACACACATTAAAACTTGCCCCCCCCCCTTCAGATGAAGAAGCAGCAGGAGAAGCTGGCCTTCGAGCAGCACCTGAAGGAGAAGCAAAGGGAGCACACGCAGCTTCTATTCATGAACACCACTCGCAAGGAAAGAATCCTCAACTCAGTCCGTGAGGTACACAACTCTGATTTTCTCACACAATTTTTGCTGACTTTCCTCACTCTTTGTAGGTTTGAAAGGTGGCTCTGAAATCTTTGTAGCTTGCTCCTTCATGCTAGACAGCAGCTGTAGTCAGCTTGGATTCACAGCAGTTACAGTGGATTCTTAAAACAGATTCACGGCAAGAAGAAAATATCAAAACACCCACACAAACTTCTCAAAGCACTCCTGCAGAATAATCCAGTTGTTGTCTGTTGATCTATATGTTCAGTGTGTTTCAAATATGCATCGTTTCTCCATAGCGGAGCTTAATAAACTTCCTCTGTGTTACCTTTTCATAGCACTGAAGCTCACCTGTTGTATTTAGCTTGGAACTTACTGAACATACAGATCAACAGAGGTGGATTATGCTGCAGGAGCGACATGAGAGGGTTCTATGGTTGATTGTTTTTATACTCTGTGTCACAATTGGAATTTATTGTAACTGCTGCATGCACTGTATACTGATGCTGCACCAACGCATACTAAAACAACAAAAAGCCAACCTCCAGGAGCCCTGCAAAGTTATCAGAAATTGGATTCAAAATATAAAGTTTTGAAATTGGAGATTTAATTCCTCACTCCTCTTATCTGTGTATTGTGTAAGCTACTTTTAGATTTGTTTAGGTTTGGATCTGTGTACACTGATGTTTAGGAGCAGGAGCGTGTGGAGCAGGGGGTCTCCCAGCAGCAGAGGGCCCAGGAGGCCGAGAGGCTGCTGGTGCTGGAGAAAGTGCGACAAGCTGAAGACTGCATCAGCAATCGCGTCAGCAACATGCTGATGGACAACAAGAGGTAGGACCTGAAGGGACAGGCTGTCTGTGGTGGTGAAGAGCTGGGGTGTGGTTCTGTGTCACAGATTAGATGCATGTCCCCGCTAACAGCAGCATATTTATTTCTATCTCTCCAGGAAGAAAAAGAGCACAGAGTTTCTCCAAGCCATGGAGGAAGATCGGTGAGTGACGTAACATCCAGATCTGTTACAGCAAAGAGATATGAGGCACTTAACACATGGCCGCACTGATCTGGTTGTTCTCCATTTTGCAGACTGAGGCTATTTATAGAACACTTTCCAACTAAGATGCACTAAGTGCTTTCCAGGGGAGGGAAAATAAAAACACAGTAACAGGACATAGAAGGCTTTACTGAAATTTCTCTGTGTGGCCTCAGTAACATTTATTTTATCTTTAATCATCACCAGAAAGAAGCAAAATTTGGACACAAAATAGTAGAAAAATAAAGACATTATTTATTATATAATAAAGATGTTAAGAAAAGCTGTATTAATTAGTTTAAAGGACAAGTTAAATTTCTTCAAGACTCGTTTTGTAATAGTCGAATGTTATACTTTGAATACGCTTTTGTCTTTGCAATCCCTCCCCTCCTCCCCTGTGAAGATATCCTTTTGTAGTGCAACTCCACTGTGAGAGATGGGGGACAAAATGCACAGTCCTTGTTCTGAGCAGGAGTACATTCTAATGTTCAGCTGAAGCTAATATGAGATAATAACCAGAGTTACTCAAATCAAGTGGGTGTCTTACAAATTTGCTTCTTTTTAGTATTCCTCTTTTAGTTCCTCTTTTATCATTGAAGATGAGATTTTAAAAACAGAGCCGGTGCTAATCAACATGATCTCTAAGTGTAAGGCTGTACCAGAGATGCAGAGCCACTACAGAAAAAAGTCCACCATTAGCTTTAAAGGATAGTAATGTGTTCCAGTAATATGTGTCCACTGTTTGTCTGTTTATAAGGACATAATGGTCAATGGTATCAAATGCTGCATTGAGGTTAACCAATAGTAACACAGAACATGCAGCAATCAGTAAATCATTTGTAACTAAGAAAAGCAGTTTCAGTGCTGTGTAGCTTACAGTGAAGTGATTGTAATTTACAGTATATGAACTGAACTAAATTATATGACAAATTGACATTTTTCCAGGGTATGTTTTTATATTTTACTATGCATTTCAGCTGTCTGGCACTATGGTTACTGTTTAATGTCAGATATGACTATAAAAAATATTGCTGTTAACAGTTTATTTCCCCCACAGGATCCGTATGGAGCATCTGGCCGCCATCACACAGGAAGAAGCCAATTCACTGAGGAAGAGGGAGGTGGCTGGTAAGCAGCTCAGCTGACGTACTTAAACTTTACTTGCTTTATTTAAGCAGTGGTTGTTGAATTAGTTTGTGTGTGTCTATACACCAAAACATCTTTATTGTTACAGATGTGATAGAATATTTTTCCTTCTCTAATTTGATTTCTCAAAACACTTGATATGTGGTGTGTTTCCTGATGTCCATCTCATTCAGGCATGAAGTCAACTCCACAAGCTTCTGTCTCTATTCAAAAACAAAAGCTAGCAAAATAATATTTCCACATATTAAAATGAAAATACTCTAAATGGACTAAAACTTTTAAGCAAATGCTTATTTTTCAGTATAAATGCTTCTCTAAAGGAAAGGTCTGTCTGGCTGTCTGATACTTTGGTTCAGATATCTTGACAGTTATTTTTGAGATTACCATGAAATATGATGAATTTTGAAGACCCTCAGAAGATGATTTCCAAAATTGTGCCACTTTTTCACTTGTACACAAGAAATGTATTCATCAAATTTAAAAGGGATTTCTATGATGAACTACTGAAGTACAGAAATGCCAAAGATGTTTTTGTCTCCAGATTTTTGTATTATATATTATATTCTCTACTTCCTTGCTTGTGGACTTAAAAATGCTGTATGCTTGTTATCTTCATCACATTTTTCCCTCCTCTGTGTGTTTGTAGTGGCCATGCAGAAGATGCTGTCAGACAGCTGTGCTGTGAGCCTCCTGCAGGAGGCCAGTGACTTTCGCAGACGGAGCCTGGTCTCTGAGGCCTGCAAAAGGTTCAACATGCACACGCACAAACACCCAGACACCATATCTGAACAGAAGGATGTTAATGTTGCAAATGTATTTTTATTAGCCAATCAACACTGTGTGAAACTTTGTGTGGTCTTCCCCGTCTTGGAACAGTATGGAGAATTTGGACAGGCAGTTTGATAGGATGATGTCCCTCCAAGTTTTGGACAAATCTAAAGCCATCGCCCACATCTTACAGGAGGTTTGTGTTCTGTGGTTGAATGACAGCTGTCTAAAGCTTTTCTCCTTGATGTCACTGTACTCATTTAAAGAGAAATCTATCTCAGTGATCAGTCATATCCTGTGATTGTACTCTGCAGGAGGAGATGCAGAAAGCAGCGTTCCAGGCCCTGCAGCTGCAGAAAGATGCTGTACACGGCTACATCCGCAACCAGGTCTGTGTGGATGGGTGGAGATGGGTGGGGTGACGGTCAAACCCGTCACTGATCTCTGTTTTTCATGACACTGGTAAAAAGCTGCGCAGCAGAGGATGTAGACTGGTCTTTTAGTTCAGTCTAAAGCTAATTTCACAGCCTTCACATGAAAAACATTTCAGTTTAGCTTTTATTTTCCTTAAATTAAAAGACTAAGAAAGACTTTTCTGTTTTCCTGGCAGATTCAAAAATATTAGTGAACATGACACAGGTGTAAGAAATAATATAAAGCATCACCAGAGCCATGCGCATCATTTATCACTATTTACAGGAGTAAAATCTGCCTTTCAGTCCTCAGTTAAACATTCTGTATGGCTCATGTTACATTACTGTACTTTTTAGACTGTAAGAGTGTTTTCACTGGCCTTGTTGGGGACATTAATCATAAAACAAAACAACCTCAGCAATTACAAAAACGTTCTTAGTTTGAAGTCCTCTTAAAAACATCAGTGAACAGCTCTCAGCACGGTAAGACTGGTTGGGTGTGTGTGTGTGTGTGTGTGTGTGTGTGTGTGTGTGTGTGCGTGTGTGTGTTTGTGTGTGTGTGTGTGTGTGTGTGTGTGTGTGTGCGCAAACTCCTACCTGCCTCACGCCTGCAATCCAGAACAGGAACTGACCTGTTACCTGCAATTATTGCTGAATGTATTCTTGATTTGTTAGACCTGTGACTGGATCTGTAATCAAATAGGCTCAGAGCTTTTTTACAAACATAGGCAGTATAGTGTAGGGACACACAACGTCCCAGAGAAATAAAGTAGGCATCAGCTAAAAAAAATGCTAAAAGTAAAAAACTACGCAATGGTTCATGCAGATTGCGGAGGTAAAAGCACCCACCCTGCTGTTAATTGATTATTTCCACTTGAGTTGGCAGAGGGACACTCAGACTTCTCTTAATCACATGTAATGTACACACAGACACCAGGATTTAACAGTAACTGTGATTTTCTACACACTGGCGAACCGTTCCAAAAGATTCCAAGTTTATATAAGGAGTTTATTTGGAGTATAGCTGTAGCTTTTTTACTTTCAGCAAACCTCATTTGGAGATGATATTTGGGATTGATACAATTAAGCTGTTAAAGACATTATTATCTTTTTTTTTTTTTAAATGTTTTACTTATCCCGCTGCCTGCCCATATCTAATAAATATTTACCCATGGGTACCTGACCAGGTCCTGGACTCACCTGACTCCTGTACCCTGTGTAATATAACCCACAGTCAGAAAATCATTTCATCAAATCATCACGAATGTTTTCATCCTGACATTGCGTTCAGCAGCATGTGCCTTCTCCCTGCTAGCTTCATGTTTGCTTCTCCACTGTCCCCAGATCAAGCTCATAGAGGGTGAATTAATGCAGCTGACTAAACTGGAGATTAAAAGACGCAGTCTGGATACTGAGAACCTGCAGGTGGGTGTCACCCCCTTCTTTCTTTGCCGTCCCTCAGTTAACTTAATTTTTTCTTTCCTCCTCTTGATTACCATCATTTCTTTTGGTTATTTTTCATGTCATTGCACCATGGCAATAATTTAACATTCCACACTCTGAGGTTCAAGAAAATAATCTGAAGTAAAGTGATATTTAATCCATGACTTCAATAGAGTGATAAAAATAATTATCATAGGTATCATGGTGTATGTTTGAACTTTGGCCTGAGCCAGGCTGTTTCCAGTATTTATGCTAAGCTAGGCTAACCACGTCCTGACTTCAGCTTCCGACACACAGACATGAGACTGATATCAATCTTCCCTTCTCACACTTGGGAAGCATATATAAATTAATTTCCCGAAAATATTGAACTGTTCCTTTAAAGCCACTAATTGTAGATTTTTTTAAGTTTGTTGTGATTCTTCTGTTTGAAAAAAGATGTAAAGTTCTTGGTGAAAATTGCTGCAGTCTCTGTGTTGCTTTCAGTCGGTTCATCATAGCTGTCTGCCACAGTGTCTCAATGCTACCACCAGGGGGCGCCAAAGTCAGACATTTTCAAAATCTATACATAGTGGCTTTAAAAATTAAGAAAAAAATCTGTTTTCACAGTAGTTTACTAAATATTTAATTAAATTCTTGTACCTTAGTTTATATCAATGTTCAGATTTCAGTAGGAAGTGTATAGATGGTTTTATGTATTTATGTTTGATGTATTTAAAATGTACCAGGTGTACTTTGAACTGCTTTCATACAGGAAAGTACATCAAAGATGATGATTTTGCCCCCCTACCATTGAACTGTTCTGGAGGTGTCTCTTTAGTTCTTTACTCTTTTTTGTTTTATTTTTAGGAGATTTACTTATCAGTGTGCATTCTTCCTCTACCTTTATGTGATGGTGTGTGTGTGCAGGAGGTTCTGGTGGAGCAGCGCACAGCTCTCAGTGATTTGTTGCAGCAGCTGTTAAAGCAGAGGCAGCAGAGAGAGCAGGAGCTGCAGCAGGTTCTGGTGAGGAAACTAAAAACATGTATATGTTTGTTGGAATGCTATTAGCCTAAAATCACTTTAAGTTCAGTACAGATGATGATGGGTGAAATGGCTTTCTTTCTGCTGAGACACTGAGTACATTTGATGAGTCCGAATTTTACAAATAGTCAACAGCTCAGCCATGGTAACTGACTTATTTCGATTTTTAGTAGCTGGTTAGTGTCAGTTTCAGCTTTCATCAGACTTTGAATTAAATTATTTTTCGAATAGAAGGATGCATCGCTACATGTAATCATATTTGTTTTCATCCTGCTGCTCTGCTGTCACAGCAATACTTTCCCTGTCTGAAGTCTTTGTCCTGCACATGCTCACATGTAAAAAGCCAGTTAGAAGTCAGAACTCCATGTATACATGTCTACATACTGTACAACACAAAACCAACTAGGGAAATAAGGCTTCTCTAATCTCCTACTCCAGTGTTGGAAAGTGGATATCTCGTGTACATGAAGAACAGACCTACCTCCCTCAAAATTGTTCTTGTCTCATTTCTAGAACAAGTTACAACAAGTTACTGTAGTCACATCCATCAATTATTCCAGTGCTCTCTTCCAGAGCTCAGGAGCACCGTACAAATGTGAACACAGTAAATGTAACCTGTGAGTGTCCCTGACTGACTGACCTCATGCGTGACATGAGGTGTGTTGGAAGGTTTGGAATGATCATGGATTGTATTCCTGAATACATCACAAATGATATGGATATTACTAGATCTGTGGCTGACTTGATTTTTACTAATAATTTTCACTTTACCAACAATATTCATCAAGAGGAAGACAGGTACAAGAGAAGAGAGGTTATACTTAATGTCTTCACTGTCCCATTGTGTCTTTCCTGACAAGTATTTAATTGTGTCATTCTGCGTCAGGCAATGCCTCATGCTTTTCTCTGTTCCATGTCATCATAATGTTCCCTCTCTGGAGGCAGAGATTGCTGACATTTGTTTTTTGTTATGTGCTCACACACATCTATTAGTGGTCATTTGAACTGTAACACTCACCATCTTTCCTCCACCACTGTCTTTCTCATTCTGGGGTCAAGGTGTTAAACGAGAGCAGTAATCACTTTGTGTTTTCCAGGCGGAGATGGAACTGAAGTCAGAATCCAACCAGCAGAACTACTGGATGATCCAGTACCAGAGACTGCTGGATACCAAACCCCTGTCACTGCGCATGCAGGTACAGTGCAGAGTAGAGCAGGAAGGACACACAGAAACATCTGAAAAATAACTGTGTTGATGTATAACTGTAATCTTATTGCAGGAAGCGGGCGTGGAGAAAGAGTTGGTCAATCTCTTGTGCAGACTTTCGGCTCAGCACTACTTGCCCATCCTGGCTCACCATCGAGTGACAACAGCGGCCCTTAGCCACATGAGCTCCTCTGACCTCAAGAAGGTCTCTGTGCATCATTACTTACACATTTCTATCAGGTCTCACTTTGGAGATCTTTGACCACATAACACTCGGTTTCAGCATCAGCTGTCTTATTGGTCACATATAAAAGCCCTTCTCTAATCATGTCTTCTGCACACTAGTTTTGTTCAGTCAGGTGTTCAAATGTAGACAGTGTGAGAAGAATTTTTTAAGTTGGTCCACATTTTTTACCCATCTCTAATTATCTCAGTCTTTTAATATTTCTTTTGTTTTGTGTCATTGTTGTAATGTCACAACACTGTTTACGTCTGGTTAGCTTTCAGATAGCAATGTGTGCCTCTGTTTTTGATTAAATGAGCTCCTATAAGCTAATATTAAGTACAGTATGAATGTGGCTCAGTGAGTACGGCTCCATGTCTGCTTTCAATGTTGTGAATGTTAAAATACCAGCAGATTGTACTGAATTTTAGGCTATTGACTTTGAAGGACAGCCTTAATTTGTGACAGTATGACAGAGAAATAACTTAACTCTCTATGAATGTGCACAATAATTGGCATTATTCCTCTTTTCTCTGTTTTCAGCTTGGCATTAATGAAATAGGCATCCAGAAAGCTCTTCTGAACTGGGCTCAGGATCTCCAGCCAGAAGGTACACCTATATCCTATATGACTATATATTATCCAGATTCTGCATGCTGATATGTGAGTTTTTAACTCCGTATGAGAAATCATCTGTTCCCAAACTGGTCACAAAAAAGCAAAAACGTGATATTTTAATCAAAGTTTTTCTATTCATGTTATGCATTTGTCATTTCAACATCAAATTCCTTTTTTTTGATTATAGCTTCACCAATACTAGATTTTTGAGGCTGATACTCATGTCGATATTTAAGAGTTAAAACCATTTAATAATGATATATTGGACAATAGATAAACATTTTTGATAGGGCTCATTTCTTTGGTTGGTTTGTTTATTAAAGAATCATGACCAAGATATGTACTGAGGAGAACATTTTACAGTCACTATTTGTAAGGTCGCAGACACACCTGTACTTCTGTTGAATTTCTCCTGGAAAAAAAAAAAAGATCCATAATTTTCTTTGAGTTTTGGTCCATTTTCCATTTCGTATTCACACTGACTCATTCAGGGCTCCTTTAATCTGCCAGTTATTTTTTTCAATTACTTGTTTCAACTATAAATGTCTGAAAATAATGAAAAATACCTGTAACAATATCCTAAAGACCAAGATGACGTTTTCAAATGTCTTGTTTTTTCTGACCAACAGTCCAAAATCCAAAGATATTTAGTTTACAATGATTAGAAAATTAGAAAATCCTTAAATGATTAATCGATTATCACAATAGTTGCTGATTAATTTTCTGTTGATTGACCAGTCAATTAGTTAATTAATGGTTTCAGCTCTATTACTCAGCTCATTACAAACAAACCAAGAGCTGTAAACATGAAGTCGTATGGACTGACCACTAACTCATTCATTGGACAGTTTTGGTGATGTCATCCTGTATGATCAGCACAACAAGAGGAAAAAAATTCTGGTGACTGACAGCAGCTCATGCAGCTTAATGTGTGCTGAACTTAAACATAATTGATTATGAACATGGTGACCTCAAACATATCTATAGCTTTTCTGTACTTATCGACTGACATATACAGATACATCTGTGAGAAGCTAAAATCGTCAGATAATATCAGCTGTACTAATATATTGCTCAGGCTGTATTTTCGATTTTCTTTTTTTTTCCTTTCAACATTAAATTATGGCCTAAATATCCCCAGTAATAGTGTAAAAATACTTTGTTTCCTCAATACAAAAATAGAAACAGGATATTTACTATGCAAGTGCAAAGTTCCCACTTCCCACATGGAGGTTTAAGAAATCCAGGAAGGAAAAGTGAGGGCTTTTATTAAATTCTCAGAAAACATTTTACCAATGGGATAATATTTAGATAGCAAAATATATTTTCCAACCTATTTCAAGGATGAAAGAGGGTGTTTAGGTTTTAAAGCACATGCAAAGTAAATGAAAAGCTGTTCAGTTTTACAGCATGTGCAACACTGCAGCCTGACTGCTGTCCACTGATTGTCTCCTCCTCCACTAGGAGTTTGTAAGGCCGTGGAGCAGGAAGAGGAAGCAGAAACCATCGCCGCTGCTCCATCCCCTTCCACCCCACCGTTGCTTCCCACTACCTCCGCCATCCAGATCCCAAGCCCACCACTCACCCCAGGGACCCCTGTCACCCCATCCGCCCCCAGCCCTCTGGAGGGACCAGGGAGCTCAGAGTGTGTGGTCTGCATGGAGACTGGGGTAAGAAAAACACTTTAATTATTGTTGTGGCTACTCGATTAACCTGTGAAAAGCTGCTTTTTATATTAAGCATGAGGCATAATATCCTGATTACTCAAAATGTCTACAGTACTCATCTCTAGATGTGATGTCATGTTTACTACATGTAAGCAGTAACTTTACACCAAGAGTGAGACATCAGTGCTGCGTATATGAACTAACTACAGTCCTTTTCTTGTGGTGTGCCCCAAGGTTCTTTACTGGGTCCTATATCGTTTGTATGCTATTTAGATAAACTTTATTTACTTTCAGCAACACACACAATGATCTAAAAAAAATCCTTGTTTGTTGCAGATAGCTACAGTTCACAAGTTCATGAACCACAGACAGTAGATTTGTATGGTTTGAGTTTATGCCTACAGGGATAATGTGTCATTATCATTATCAAATTATCATCCCTGTTTTACAAACTAATGCAGTATATACGTATATGCTTCTTGGCCTTGGTAGTAAGCTAGTTAGCTGGGCATGCTAACAGTTGCAGTGATGACCTGCAAATATGCAACCCTTAGCACACATGTACACACACTCTTCCAGACGACTGATAGTGTCTTTTCCTCTCTCCAGGCTCAGGTCATCTTCCTGCCGTGCGGTCATGTGTGCTGTTGTCAAGTGTGCAGCGACGCTATGCAGAACTGCCCTCTGTGCCGCAGCAACATATCGCAGCGCATACGCCTCTACCACAGCTAGAGCCAACAGCACTGTACTGCTCCTTCATCTTCATTTGTGCATGATCATAAAGCTGCTGTGAGCTGACCTTGTCATGTATAGAAAAGCTTTTAGCAGGTTTTCAAAGAGCTGAGCCACTTTCCTCTATCAACCCAACAATACTTTGGTATTTATATATTTTGTGTTTTTTTGTTTTTGTGTTTTTCACTGGCACCAATTGCTGTGGTATTTGTTGTTCTTTTTTAATTCTAAATTCTAATTCTTTTTTAATTTTCATTTGTATGATACACTATATTAAGAGCCTAGTGGATTACACCACCCACTGTTTTATTTAAACAGACTGTTCTTTGCCTTATATACCTTTACAATTGATGTGTGCCTTTTTCTGGAAACCTCTTTTTTTAAACAATACTGTTTGTCTGTGTTGTCACCCCTGTCCAACACCTGTCCAACATTTATTATTGTTAAGTTAACTAGAACATGATCTATTGATTGCTATTGATTTTAGTTATCATAGCTGGTTGTGATTGTATCACTAATGCAATCTCATGTTGTTGCACTTCAGTCCATTTTAAACTTGCCCTCGCTGCCAGAGGCTTCTGCCCCTCCTCATCTAGGTTCCTCTGTGCCAGTGGAATCATTATCTAGTGTTAATATGGGTCAATTATTCTGTATATCGATGCATATCAAGGCAGCAGGGAAAACATATTTCTTAGGATGTTTGTCCTCCATTTATTCTGTTCTTGACATCCACCTCATCATGGCTGGATTAAGCTGCTAGGGAGCCTCAGGGCAAAAATAAGCTGCCACACCCACAGTTCCTCCCATTCTCTATATTATATTACTATAATACTAATACTATATTACAGGCCCCAGGTTTACTGCGTGGTCACAAAGAAAATGATAAACATGTACCATGTGAGCACAATAACAGCTGAGATAATGAGGATTCTGAAAGGGGAACTAACATCGAGTTTAGTTTTAGGTGCAATTGACACTCAGCCTGTGAAACAGTTGTAAAATATTTTCTGTGGCACTGATGGGAGTCTTGGAAAACAACCCTGATGTCTTCTGTTACGTTATCTCTGTTTAGAGGCTAGAATTTTTATTTAACAGAAAAATGAAATATAGAGTGGGTGCATTGAGTTTGAAAGTTGTGGGTGGGATCCAGACAGGCAGGATCTAATTAATGACATTATTGAGTTGCATTATGGGAATTGTAGGATCAAGTGTTTTTGGAGCATGACCCATACTAGAGACTAAAAGTCGATATATATATCGGCCTCTGCTGCATCAGTTTTGACCATTTTTTAAAAATCTGTCTCTCCCAGGTTTGGCAATTTCTGAATGTGTGATAAAAAATTGCTGGAGTTCTACTTTAAAACTAGATCCTCTTTATGACAGGGCCTCAGATAACAAAGCAGGACCTACCTTAAGAACCTTATTATGCTAGTTGATACTGTGCTTCAGTGGTACACGTATTCATATTCTCCTAAACAAAGCTTCAGTCAATCAAATTGCCACAAACCAACTGCCAAACAGTACTGCTTACCAGGGAGATAATCCAGCCTCGGACCTCACTTTAGTTTCTTGTCCATTTGTCTCTGACATATCTTTTCATCCCACTCTTATTTGAATTGCTATACAGTATATGGTGCATATGTATGAACTAACAACACATCATCATCACTAATGCTATTATACTCTTTCAAGTGCTCTTAACTTTGACATCTTAGCATGTTCAGGAAATATCTTTGCTTACTGTATATGAGTCTGTTAAATGTAGTGTGTAAAAGATTCCACCTCTATATAAAGTCTGACATTTCATGTCAACAGACAATATGATATAAAATATATATGTGTCATTTTCCTGTATTCGACTTGTGGTCAGTGTAAAAGTTTTGTGTTGCTGAGGAGATACACTGCTCCTACATGGGCAGCAACACCTGGAAATGTAATGAAATACACATTTTGAGAATTGCACCTTGAAACAGAGATGATGTTGAGTCTCAACATGAATATACACATACAGTATAATAATATGGCTCGCTGTCATTTTATATAATGTATTACCTTAAAGGTAGCCAGCATTATTAACATCCATTTTTACTAGTTTTTGCCTTCACTGACAACTGTAGTGTTGCCCAACTATAATGTTCATATCGATCAAAGGCAAAGCACTATATGGTGCATATAATTCACACTTCAGACACTGGAGTGACTAGGTAGCCAATTAGTAATTTCTGAACCAGTCATGTTTTTTTTTTCTTTTTTGCGGGTGAACTGATCTTTAATGTTTTAAACATAGTGACAGTATACTGCAATAATGGAAACTTTTTAAATTAGTCAGCAGGAAGATGCAATATAAGCATTGTTGGATTAAGCACTCACATCCTTTATTTAAGTAAAAGTACCAGTACAAAAATATACAAAGACATCATTACACGTATAAGTCTTGCATTCAAAATCCTACTGAAGTCAAAGTATCAAAAGTAAAAGTGTGGTTCTGTAGAAAAATGTCTTTAACAATACATTGTTTTTTATAATGATTATCATACGTTTTTCTTAAATGTCTTTATCATACAGTAACTAGCAATTACAGCTGTCAGATAAATGTAGATGAAAAGTACAATATGTCCCTCTGAAATGTTGTGGAGTACAAGTATAAAGTTTTTTTGACTTTGCATCTCAAAATGATGACACAAAAAGTAAGTATCCTATACTTGTGACTTAGTAAGTCAAATTCAAACCAAGCATTTCATCAGAGACTAACTTTTTTTGTCATTCCTAACATTTCCTCATTTTTTCTGGCAGAAATGGGCTTCCGTAGACCTGTGATTCAGTTCAGAAAAGTTCAAATACATGCATGCATTTGGTAGCAGCTTACAGCATTTATTGTGGACACCAAACGAATTAGGCACAAGCTTAGTAACGAGTTCTATTTTAGTGTATTTAAATATTATAAATAAGAAACCAATACTCATTTTGTCCCAATTGACCCAAAAGACGAGCTGTGAAACAGGACAGAAAACATATGCAACCTCCTTTTAGACCGAGAAAATGACTAGTGGTCTGCAACTCAACACAGTACTCTTCTGATATGAAAATTGTTTTGTGTATGATTATTTACTGTATTTCTGACCGTTTTTCACAGACGGTGGTTGCCTGTTAGAAAGTATTTTAAAGTAAAGTTCCGAAATCTCCTATCATCCTGTTGCGACTTTGAATGTAGCGTCAGGGCGCGAACCAATCAAAACGCGAAATGAGCCTGCCGTAAAGCGTGACGTTGATGTTCAGGATGAGGAGCTGCTTGCTTCACTCAGAACAGTTATTTGTCTCTTTTATTATCGTTTAAGGTCATTGTTTACGAAGACAGCAGCGGTAAGTATCGTGTTTCCCTGGTATGTGGTGATATATGTGTTTATAGAGAATAAAAATAAAATATGAAGAAATAATTGACCATATTTCCTATCCAGCTAACTAGCCTGCTAGCCGCAATAATGTCATGTTTATTACAGAGAAAAATCGTGAACTCGTAAGAAAAATCATAAGAAGCTAACTCACTGCTTTTTAACAGTTACTCTTATTAAGGTAACGTAATATTTACCGTAGAAGACATTTAAATATTTACTGGGAGAGGTCAAGGTTACTTTTATTGAATTTCTGTATAAAAGACAGACAGGTCAGTATTAAAAACTCATGTAAAGCACACTTGCGAACACTAACTTGAAGTAAAGTAAAGTAACTGTAACCATCCTACATTTATTTGTAATACCTATATGTTAGCTAAAGGTCATGGGGGTGGGGGGCATTTGACTGCCATTGTCCTGATAATGCGTATTTGAGTTGAGCATTCTTTTGTGCTACTTTCATCTCTCAGTATGGGGGATAGGATCACACTGTCATATTTTCAGACACAGAGTAGGACAAAATTGTTCAAAGTGTGAAAGGAAACTTTCAGAGAACTCCAAAGTAGACTTGTCCAGATTAAAGTAAGCAAGTTAAATTGGACAGTTTTGCAGGTGTTGACTTTATTCAGCACCTGCAAAACTGTGTAGTGCTAAATTAAGAGAAAACGCCACTTGGTAGAAATACCACATGTTTTGTAGTTGCCTAGAAATTCAGGCCTTCTGTTCAGATATATGTACATGAATGCTCATCATATTGGTAAATGGACTGCATTTATATAGCGCCTTTCTAGTCTTATTGGCCATTCAAAGCACTTTACACTACATGTCAACATTCACCCATTCACACACACATTCATACACTGATGGCAGAGGCTGCCATGCAAGGTGCCAACCTGCTCATCAGGAGCAATACAGCGCTTCCTATCCAAAGCACCCCACAATGATTCTATTTATTCTTTTACCATTCCTAGTCCTTGTCCTTCTAAAATAAATCAGCATTTTATAACTTTGTTTCTTTCAGTCATAATGTCAAACCCCACTCTGCTCATCCTGTATGGCAGCCAGACTGGGACGGCTCAGGACACGGCTCAGAGGATTGCCCGGCAGGCGCAGAGAAGGCAGCTGCAGGTTCAAGTGTTGCCTCTGGATGGCTACAACGTGGTGAGTGTATTTTTATGAAGTACAGGAAGGAGAGGGGATTAGAAGTCTATAAAAATCACGTTAAAATGTGTGTTTCCTCTCATCAAACAGGCCAACTTGATCTCAGAGTCTCTGGTTGTTTTTGTGTGCTCCACCACTGGCCAAGGAGATCCTCCTGACAATATGAAGGTAATAACAGATACCAAATGTTCAACACAAGAAAAAGTAACAAAACAGGACATACGGTGGGAGGAAGAAAGAGGAAAAGTTTTTGATTAAAAATGGAATGCTTGAAGGAGAATGGTATGTAAGACAAACACATCATATTAAGAACATTTACTCCCCCTTTACCTCTGCTGAACCCATTAATACATAAGTTTGACCCTGTTCATGTATGTTTTTCTGTATGTCTTCTTTCTCTAAAGAACTTCTGGAGGTTTCTCTTCAGAAAGTCTTTACCTGTCGGATCTCTGTGTCGGCTGGACTGTGCCATACTGGGTCTGGGGGACTCCTCTTATCCAAAGTCAGTGTTTTTCAGGTTTACAGTTTTCACAGTACACATTCAGAATGACTCATGTTCTTTGTGAAAAGCATCAACCGCTTTTGTCTGTAGGTTCAATTTTGTGGCCAAGAAGCTTCATAAGCGGCTTGTGCAGCTGGGTGCTAGTGTGCTGCTGCCTGTCGGGCTGGCAGACGACCAGCATGACCTGGGGTAAGTTGGTGAATCATACGGTACTTCATTAGCTGGGGAGGAAAAGCAAAACACAAAATGCATTTTCATATTAAATATTTTATCATGCTCTTCTTCAGCATTTTAATATCTGGTATAAAATTTTACTGATTTTGTCACAGTGTTATGGATGATTTAGTACCTGTGTACTGTTAGGTTTGGTTCCCATATTATGTTTCTCTTAACTGAGATTTCTAAGCAGTAAAATGTGAAAGAGAATTATATGCTGAGCAATAGCAGGCTAAGGTTATGATGATGATGATAATAATAATAATAATAATAATAATTCATAACTGGCGCTCATAATTAGCTTTTGAAGTGGATATGCCACAAAAGGCTAAGTGGGAAATAAATTTAGTTTATGGAAAGAAAAATATGGTTCATAAAACAGTTCAATTGCAGGAGGCAACTAATAAAATATTGCTCCATCTCTGAGTTGTTTATATATTTTTGTTAATAATTGTCTTTTTAACATTTTACCTCTTTATCTCAAAACTATATCACAGATTTGATTAAATCTTTGTTAAGTTAAATCTTTGCCATGTAAGAACTGAGAGAACTGATTAGTGTTTGCTGCAAAGCTGACTCAATAGCACCACAATGTGGCCATTAATAAAACTCTTTACATTTTGGCTCACAACTGGAACCATATCATGTGAAAGCAGATTTTTTGTTTTTCTCCCTGGATTTCTTGGTTCAGTACAAATCTGTTTCCAACTATACAAACTGAATGCCTTTGAAGTTTTCCCCCCATTTTTAAAAAAATTCCCAAAAACATCCAGTATTCGCTAAGTTTGCTTCATAATATATTTGGATGAGGCAGAAAATTTCCATTATTCACTCATATTTATTTGTTTATTTGACACAGTTTTCCATATCGCTGAAGGTTGCCTAATACTTGTATGTAGGTGTGTCCTATTGGACATAAACTAGCCTAACTCCTGAATGCAGTATGAAGTTGCAACCACATTTACTATTTTAGAGTTGAATGTACAGTATACATCAACTCAGAGCTATCCTATAAGATCATGCAACAACATGATGACATAACTGTTGAAAAACAGCATTTTATTCTCCAAAATCATCAGGATTATCTATCCACTCTATTAGCTCCAGATCCAGATTAAAAAATTCCGCTATTTTAATACTGATATAATACATTCCTATTCAAAATCCAGTATTTGATTAATGGCCAGCATAAAATAAATAAGAATGGGTAAAACATTGAGGGGGGTAGAATTGTCTGTACTTGAATGAGTTACGTGGTAAATTCAGCATGATGTACATTTCCTCAATACTAATTCCATCAGTACAACATCAGTCATGTCATACTCACCACTCTCTCTTTTTTTCTTTTTATATCCAGAATTTGCATTCTGCATTTGCATTAACAGCAAATTAAAATTGGAAGCAGATCAGAAGATCAGAAGGCTGCTTACTAAAATATGATCAGATACTACTTATACTTATCAAGAAGAGTAAAATAGGAATAAAAGCTTGTCTTTTAAAAAAAAAAGTGTTTCATATAAAGCTAAATGAAGGCCTCAGCTACTGATTGAGACTGTAACAAATTTAGGACTGTGCAAGTAGACGAATCCTCATGTTCTTTGTTTTCTATGTATTGACAGATGTTATTAATTAGTTATTATTATACCAAAATCTAGGGTATAGTGTTTTAATTTTTTTTTTTTTTTTTTAATGTTTAAAACATTTTTAAAATGTGTTTTAAACAGGTCAGATGCTGTGATTGACCCGTGGCTCACATCATTCTGGGAGAAAGTGTTTGCTCTGTACCCGTCTTTGGCAGATGTGACCCCACTGAGGGAGGATGAGCTGTGAGTATCAACTCGATTTGACACACAGTATCTTTTTCTGTTGTTGCATATTTTACTGTTTGTAAAGTGTTTGTTTCATGTCCTTTAAAAGCCCATACAGTCCTGTTGGGTTTTATGTTGAAGCAGTCAGATGATTCCTAGTCAGACACATGGGGATTTTTCTTGCTTGGTTCTTGTGTCAGGCTCCCTCCAAAGTACACTTTCCACTTTCTGGAGGATGTGAAGGAGAAGACAGATGACAGGCCGAGGATTCCCTCAGAGCAAACTGTCCCCTCCCAGTCCCATCCCTTTCCTGCCAGACTGGTGTCCAATAAGAGAGTAACGGACCTGTCTCACTTTCAGGACGTGAGACACATTGAGTTTGACATCACTGGATCCAACATCCAGTAAGTAACCTTGCATGCAAGGGATTTATGAAAGATTTTTTAAAAAGGCATTTGAGCTCCATAAAATGTTTATCGGCTTGGCTTTCAATTGAAAACGTCATTAATCGAAAATTTTAAAGTTGAATTTAATTTTCTAATATTTAATTTTGTTTGTCAGATCATTTCAAAGTTAAACAGTTACAGTAACAGTTTTGTAACACCACATTGGTGATAAAAGAAAGCAGTGTGGCAAAGGGCAGGATGAGTGACTTGACCAGCCAATCAGACACAACTTGTGGTGTTTGAGAGTAGTCAGGTCCCTTCTTGTGTGACCTATTTCTGGCAGGTGCCTGTTAGGACTACAGTGTGTGGACGTTTATTAGATCTCACTGTGTACTGGGACAGATCCTTAGTTTCTTCTGTCTCAGTCAACCCACAACATGAATAGAAATAAACACTACCCTGATTTCTTAGTTTTTATTTTCCAATTTTAAGTCTTAAAATGTAGAAGAAGAAAACAAACTTTTTTTGAATGCAAAATGAAAGTGAGAAGCATCACACAGACTGGACACATCATTAGTTGTGGTATTGCTCTGTAGGTTTGCTGCAGGCGATGTGGTGATGATGTATCCTTGTAATGCACAAGAAGACGTACAGCAGTTCTGTCAACTGCTGAGATTAGATCCAGAGGCTAGGTTCACTCTCAGGCCCACAGACAACACTGCAGGTAGGTGTGTGTGTGTGTGTGTGTGTGTGTGTGTGTGTGTGTGTGTGTGTGTGTGTGTGTGTGTGTGTGTGTGTGTGTGTGCGTGTGCGTGTGCGTGTGCGTGTGCGTGTGCGTGTGCGTGTGCGTGTGCGTGTGCGTGTGCGTGTGCGTGTGCGTGTGCGTGTGCGTGTGCGTGTGCGTGTGTGTGTGTGTGTGTTTTCACTGTACACATTAGCCATGACTTTTGGCTCATAGTAATAAAATCTGTTAATAAAGAAGGTTACAAATAGCTTTAAATGTAAGAACACACAAATTTGAGTTTCAGAAGTGATAATGTCCCTGTGGAGAAAAAACTATTGTGATGATCCCATTAATCCCTACATCTAATCATCTCATTTAAATTAAGGTTTTTTCAGTTTTCTCCTCTTGACAATGAATTATCTGATTACATTAGTTAACCCAAACACCTGTAGCAGTGCTACAGTGGTATTTGTGAGTGATAAGACAGTGAATTAATTTCAGCTGCTCTGCCTAGTATCTAGATAAATATTACCTCATTACATTAACACCACTGTCACCGGCTATTGACTATTGAATTAAAACAGTAAAGCTGCAAAACCAAAACAATGTGTTTAAAAGAGGCTAAAATGTACCACAGAGCTGAGGGGAACTGCAGTTGGTTGATAATTCTTTGTAGTTTAGTCATAATAAGCAACACCTTTCACATTATACATTGCCATTTTACCCATTGTTCGTATAAAAATATTGATTAGTGCAGCTTTAAATTGAATTGTCACTGTAAAAGACATATGACTGCTGAGACACAACCATTTCTCTGTGTGAAACCTTAGTGTACTCAGTCCCAGCCAGGCTTCCTCAGCCCTGCACTGTGCGCCACCTGGTGGAGAGCTACCTGGACATTGCCGCTGTGCCTCGCCGCTCCTTCTTTGAGCTACTGTCTACCTTTTCTACCAATGAGCTGGAGCATGAGAAGCTGGTGGAGTTCAGCTCAGCGGCAGGCCAGGACGAGCTGCACAGCTACTGCAACAGGCCTCGACGCACCGCACTGGAGGTTAGACTCAGTGATGGCCTGCAGTTTAAACCTATTATACTCTGCCTTAATCACAACTTTTAATCACTCCATTGATAACTCTGCTTTTGATTATTTTAAGGGCCCTATGTGTAGGATTTTCAAATAATTTTATTATCTTTATTTTGAAAGCATACATTTTTGTTTGTCTTTGTTGCTTCCACCAGTATTACTGAGACATTTTCAAATCCTACACATCATTAAATATATAAACATGTCCTTTATCTGCCTATTGAGCATGTTGTTACTGCTGCAGGTTTTGGCAGATTTCCCTCATACTACAGCAGAGCTCAAAGTGGACTACCTCCTGGATCTTTTCCCTGAGATCCAGCCTCGCTCATTCTCCATCGCTTCCTCTCTCCAGGTAGCTCATCCATCACGACAACTATTTAATTGCTGTTGAAAAATGAGTTGTGTTTCAACTGGATGTCTTAAGCAAAGCTGTAAATGAAGTAAGTTGATTGAATAGTAAAGACAGAAACAGGAGAAATCTCAGTGAAATGTTGCAGATGTATTTTAGAGAATCCTTCTCTCCACACAGGCTCACCCAAACAGGCTTCAGATCCTGGTAGCTGTAGTCCGTTACAAAACCAAGATGTATCAACCACGAAGAGGCCTCTGCTCCACCTGGTTAGCCTCCCTGGACCCCACACAAGGTCTTTCACCACACTGTATAATACTCAAATGAAATCTACTCATAACTCAGCCGTAGAGAATACTCAGCTCTGATTGGTTGGAGTGCGTGGCTTATTTTCTTAAAAGACGTTTGTCTGTAAAATGTGCGGTCACCACCAGCCTCCAGACAAACTCATACTGTACTGACCTCCAGCTGTTGACAGAAATCTGAACACAAAGACTCATCCCTCATGAGTCCTGCAGGTTTTTAACCATGCTAACAGCATGCTTCTAGAGAGGGTAATGTTTGATTGTCGGCCAGTTGGTCCAACCACCACCAGACTGAAATATCAGACAGCTATTGGATGGGTTGCCATGAAATTTTGTACAGACACTCATGGTTCCCAGACGATGAATCCTAATGACTTTGGTGATCCTCTGACTTTTCCTCTGGTGCCACCATGAGGTTGACATGGTTTTGTATGAAATGAGTCAGATGAGTTGCCCTGAAATCTGATAACAACATTCATGTTCCCTTCAGAATGATTTGTAAAAACTGTGATGATCTCTTGATTTTTCATTTATCGCCATCATTGGGACAAAATTTTAATTTGTCCAATACTTTGGTGTATGACCAAATACCTGTAAAACTAATTACATTCCCATCAGCCTCAGCTGTACTTAGTGCTAATTAGAAAATGTTAGCATGCTAACACACTAAACTAAGATGGTAATGGTAAACATTATACCTGCTAAACATCAGCATGTTATCATTGTCATTGTGAGCATATTAACATGACGTTAGCATGACTGTAGACTCTTAGTTTTACTAAAAAATAACACAATAAGCACTCATAATTCCTTACGCATGATTATGAGGTAAGTTAAATTTAAATTGATGTGTGTTGCTAAAGGTAAAGGTACTAGGTAAAACCTAGGTAATAATGCAACCTTTGACAATCACTGGATCCCCTGTAGAAATTGTCAATAGTTGTTAATAGCCAGCTCAACTTCACAGAAAATACTGACTACATTGTTAAGAAAGCCAGAAAGAGAGTATATCTACATAGGGAGCTAAATGATTTTAAAGGTGACCTATTATGCTTTTTCTTATTTTCAGTTATATATATATAATGTTACAATGACAGATGTTCCAACAGTTTTTTCTACTTTCAGACCGAGCTGATGTTGGCTCGTGACGGATTTCTTAATATGGTCATCTGCTCCACACACAGTGTGCGTGTTCACTGCTCCGCTGTACTAACATTATGGCATTTTTCCATTGTTTTTGGGGGTAGTCATGCTGAGCCATGAGCCACGGTTTTTAGCGCCGCTCACAAAGCTCTGTTAATTTGGTCAGGAGGACGTTCCTGTAAATTATTCACAATAAAAGTCCCTTGTTATTCAGTCATTTTAAAGCTGAATAATATGAATATGAAGCAGTAAAGCAGGAAATGTTGGGTTTGCATTGGCAGTAACACGGCTCTGATACGCGCTGTCCCTCAGGAGGCTTCCAGAAAGCTGGCCAATCAGAACAGAATGGGCTCATCAGGAGGCGGGCCTTAAAGAGACAGGAACTAAAACTGCTTGTTAAGTGACAGAGGCTGAACTGAGGAGCTGCCTAAAGGGCCAGTATAAGATAAATAAGGAGTTTTTTTTTAACTGTGAATCAGGCAAAGTTACTCTAGTGGAGTCCCAGAATAAAAATATAGAGCTGGAAATGAACATAATAGGTCCCTTTTAATGTTGGTAGACAAACTCTGGAAATGGTGTATAAGAATCCAGTGGAAAGTATTTTATTCGTCAATATGGTCATGTGATATGGAAATCTCAATGTTAGGAATGAACTGAAACTGCAGAGAATAGTAGAACATAGTTAGCAAAATTATATGGGAGCTTGTCCTTATCATTGTCCAGTATTGTCAATCATCTTGTATTCCACAACATGAACAATGAAGTTATATAATATAATAAACAACTAAATGTTGTTGTTGTAGGGGAGGTGTACGTGCCTCTGTGGGTGAAGAAGGGAAGTCTGAAGTTCCCCACAGAAAAGGACACCCCTGTGATAATGGTTGGACCTGGAACAGGAGTGGCACCCTTCAGGTCAGCTGTACAAGAGAGGACTGCTGAGGGAAAAACTGGTGAGATCTTTTACCTCTCTGACTTTGTCTCTCTAGTTCCCTGAATGAATGACTCACTTCACATCATCACAGCTCTGACATGAAACACATCTTTGTTTCCCTGCTGTTCAGCCAACGTCTTGTTCTTTGGCTGTCGATCGGAGTCCAAAGACTTCTACTTCAGGTCAGAGTGGGAGGACATGATGAAGGCTGGACAGCTGACCCTCTTTACCGCCTTCTCACGAGACCAGGTCAGACACACACACACTTAATACGCATGTCATCAGTCACATAAAGGGACAGAAAGTCAACCATACATACTATAAACACACTGTTTACTGCCATACAGGAGATAACATACAACATATAACAAGCAATACAAGAAAATCAAAGCAAGAATATGAGCATAGATAAATCAAAGTAAATCAAATGTGTTTTCCCTGCTATTATTCCAATTGATACATGGAGTTTTGTGACATCACATATTTCCAAGCGTGGCTCCACCAGAGGAATTGAAAACACCTGTGAGTGTGCAGGGCCTTTGATAGCAGGAATTGACATTTTTCATGCTCCAAGTAAAGCCAGAACAGTTTTGAACCTTTCCTACAATACCCAGGATTCATTGCTAACACTGCCTCTGTGTATGTGATGTCCTCTGGTGATACTGATGAAATGTGTGTGTTCAGGAGGAAAAGGTGTATGTGCAGCAGCGTGTGAGGGAGAACGCTGAGCTCCTGTGGGACCTGATTACAAATAAAGGTGCCTGCTTCTACATCGCTGGGTGAGTCCAAAGCACCAAAACTAAACTTTTCCTTTGTTCACATCTGAGTATTTATGCTGATTAATGTCCCTGCAGAGAAGAGAATTATTCTGATAATCCCATTAATCGCTACATCTAATCATCTCATTTAAATGAAGGTGTTTTCAATTCATGCTGTTTGTGTTTTTTGAATTCCCTGATTACAGTAGTTAATCCAAACACCTGTAGCAGTGCAGCAGTGGGTTTTGAAGAGGTGGGGGAGTGCATGAAAAAATCGAAAGCTGAGCAGCTGTTGTTTAACTCTTCAAAAGAACGAGATGTAACACAAATTGGGACAGATTAAATTGCAGGCTGACAGTGACGAGTGGGTGGTGGGTTAATGACTGGTCTGTGTGCATGTTAAGATACCATTAATGCTGTCAGAGGATAAAATGGCAGGTACCCTTGTCCAGGAGGTGGCAGTGACCATCCACTGAGACTTTATTCTGACTCTGCAGGGACACTAGGCCTGCGTGAAGACTGATAAGGAAGACTGAGCCTTTGAGAATTTTATTTTCAGCTGGAGATTTAGATATTTCTAACAATAACACCATTCCTATTAAGAGGTGAGGGGGTGCCACTCCCCATGCCTCCCCCCTCTACACTGCTCTAGTCTGGTGTTATTCTATATTTTTCATATTGTCAGCAAATCCCATTCAAAGATTAAAGCCAACTATTTCTCTTTTCTCAATACTTTCTGACTTCCCTACAGTGTCTGTGTCTCTCAGCACCCATTGGTTCCTGCTTGAAGACAAAAACAGCTCACAAATATATAATTTCATTTTTTGAAAAGACTCCTAAAATAGCTGGACACTGTAGTTTTATCAAATGTTACTCAAACAGGAGGAAATAGTGCATTTGTTGGGGACTATTTTCAGTTGCAGATTAATACACAATTGCTTCTCTAGTGAGTTTTATGGAAGCAGGATGGTGTGTGTGGGTTTGGTTAAAAAAAACTGAAATAAATCTACCACCTTTTTTTAGCGTTTGGTGCTGGCATGTAGCAGCAGTCCTCTGTTAGCTGTGCTGAAAGCAGGCAGTACAAACACTAAAGCAGCTGTGAATATTCTTCTTTTGTTTCTATGCAGCAACGCTAAACAGATGCCAGCCAGTGTACGTGATGCACTGAAAGAGGTGTTCCAGCAGGAGGGAGGCGTGTCGGCTGAGGACGCCGAGCAGATGCTGGAAGCCATGGAGAGGACGGGCCGTGTCCAGAGTGAGACCTGGTCCTGATCACATGACCTCAGCAGCACTACTCCTCAAATTCAGATGCTGCCGCCATGTTGAACATGATACAATCCCTGCTGTCATCAAAGTCTATTCATCCATATCAGTAGCAGCATATTTGAGTGTGGAACTTCATTCTTTGAACTTTGGGAAAGCATGTGTGACAAAATAATTTAAAGTTCCACTTACTAGCTGCTTCTGAGCTTTTAACTGCATCTCACTGTCCTCGTTTAGCAAACGTCAGCTCAGCTCAGACATCAGAACTTTGGTCACATGATAACAGGTAGATAGATTCACCAGAGATAGTCAGAGAAAGTTCACACCATGACAGTCAAACTGCACAAATGAAAGAAGTACCAAACCCAGAGTAAAATATAGTCATATTAGTTTTAGTAAACATCACTGAGATTATGGATATAGTTGTTGCTTCCCATTTTTCTAAACAGCACTCAGCGCTAGATGGCGACGCCACTGCAGGACGTCAATATGGTGAAGAGATTGTAACTCTTGATTCTGTTCAAGGATGATCACAACACAATAAGTGGACCTTTGAGCTTACATTATTTTGTTACATCAACATAGTTTTGTTCATGGACACATAAGTGTCCAACTTTAAATGTTGCCTTACCTAACGGATTCTTATGAATCCAACAGTGTGACTTACTGATAATTTATTAATAAAGTATCAGTTATTTATGTCTCTCCCACTCTGTCACATCCCAGTAAGATTCATGTTTTCACTGCTTATAATCATTTATCAAAACACAAATGTCATAGATTTTATTTAGTGGTTTTGAAAAAATGTTTCCTCTTAAAAATCTTGAAATAGTTTTTTCCCCCCTTGCTAACAAAGCTCATCACATCAATCTCTTCACATGATACTGTGTAGTGTATTTCACCTTTCTGGTGAGGTCAGTGAACTGACTACTACTACTATAATGTCAGTACACAGTAATATCTATCTGAAGCTAATGTTAGCTAATTGAAATGACAGAAGGGGCTTACCTGTTCACTGGTGTTATTGATGCCATTCTGGAAATTAGAGACAAAACTCTCCCTGTAAGAACTAAACACTATTGTTCTGATCGACCCTAAAATCCATTTGTCTCTTGTGAGATCCATTAATGTGTCCAAAGGCAAGTTTATAAAAGCAGTGAGACAGCAAGTGAGACTGTTTCCATGTAATGTGTGCATTATGCATGAAGCAGCAGAGTAGCACAAGCAGGAGGTGGTGTGTTGAGACTGTCTCATGAAGCACAGACAGGACAGTTACTGGATGTTAATACCTGGTTTGAGCTCATCTTTCAAGTAAGAAAAATCAAACATTTTGCATAAAAAAATGAATTATACATTTCCTAAAACAAATTATTCAATATTCAGTCCTGCATCTGCACCTGCTGTTTACCTCTAAATGAGGATTTTAAGATTTATTCTGAGTCACTTCTGCTAAAGCTGCAGCAGTGTGCGCTCTCTTCAGTCATCACAGTACAATTTTATGTTGTAGCATCAAAAGACTTGTGAGGAAGACCAGTGAAAAGTACTTTACATTAGTCTGTCCTGCTTGAGATGAAAGCCTGCTAGCTTAGGATGGCCTACCCTGACTAAAGAATTGATTTAATTGAAAAATCCTTCTGAATAAATAACCCACTTGCAATGTGTTTTCAAATTTTTCCAAATATTTATACAGGCATTTTCATTCTTACTGAACAATTGTAATTATTTATTGCACTTCCTGAGCGTAATAGACACAATCTGTGTGATTGACTTGCTAGACTGCTAAATAGAAAATGTAAAATGTAACTCCTAACATTGTGAAATGCATTATCTAAAAGTGTGTAAGTGAGTGTGAGTGTGAATCCTAACTAAAGGAATCTGTAAACCGTGAACTTGACTGGCTGACAGACAGTATAATGGACCAATGGCGCAGCAGCACACAGCGTGTGGATAACTGTGACAGATTGTATAAAATATGTCATAAACCATCATAATCTGAAAACTACACTTGTTTGGCTTTTTGTTTTAGTTCTATAGTAGTTTACTGAAAACGGACAGTAATCAGATTAGAATTCATTTAGTTATTGTGAAAATTAAAGTTTTTTGAGGAGCCGTTCAGATTCTGTTAGAAAATTAGATTAAACACGTCTCAGTCTGCGTGTTTCAGAAGCCTCAGTACAGACTGAGCTTCATCCTCACAACATCCTGCAGTCCATAATAAAACTCACTCAGACATGAACTGAAGTAAACTGAACATTAGCCACACACACACACACACACACACTGTGCTCTGTGAGGATTGTGCCCCCTGCAGATACTGCTAATTTGGTAGCAAGGCAAAACTTCCAATTAGCTACTCAGTATAGAAGTCAGTGGCTGACAATATTGAAATGAAACATTTAATTAAATAGAAATTTAATTTTCCATTTGTGTGAGCATGATGTATGACAAAATGAACATTTTAATGTTCATGTTTCAAGTGTCTTGTTTTAGCTGTTTTTGGAGGAGGTGACTTGTGTCCTAATTTAAACTTGTTCCTAAATGAAATTGAACATTTTCCCGGGCCTCCTGTGTGAAATCAAAGTCAACTACTATGAAGATGATTAAAAAGGCCCTTTTCATTTTGGGCTGCACACACACAGTATTTTCACCATCAGGTCAGTTGTCATTGTTTTGGCCTTTTTCAAACATGAAAATTGGATATAAAATGTTTTATTTTAATACCTTCATACGACTTGTGCACACAAATGGAAAACAAATTTTACATTTGATTAATTGATTTCATTTTAATATTGAATAATGCAGGCTGAAAGTTGAGGAAGCGTGTATTAAATGATACACAAGAATCTAGAATATCTCCATCTGAACCTAACCACACACTCATCATACAGCTTCACTGACGAGCTACAATTTATTTTCTAAATGTATGTGACCCTGTGCACACGCTGTGGAAGTGTGCCTTGCAAAGTCAACTGGAGAGAAGGAACACACACAACAATGTCTCAATTTCCTAATTTGTTTTTCTTTATCTTTGAGCTTCCCTGAGGTAAACAAGTCCATGAAGCAGCACTGACTCTATCATGCACTGCTGCAGTCACTGTGACTCTGTGTCCATGTCGCTGCTCCTGGAGGTGATCTGCTGTGCCAAAGTCAACCAGATGCAGGAGCGGAGAGGCTCGCTGCTCTTCTCTGCACTCTGCTGCCTTTAAGCACCAGCTCTATTTTTACTGGAGCAGCTCATGTCTGAAGCATCACTTCACAATGTATAAAAATGCCTGTGCTTATTGTCAGTGGACATGAATTCCATATCAGGGGAAGGACTTCTATAGATACGGGCTGCAACTAAATTATTTTCTCGATTAACTGATTTGTTGTTTTGTCTATAAAATGTCAAAAGATTTTTAAAAAATGCTCATCCCAGCTTCCCAGAGTCCAAGGGGACTTCTTCAAATGTCTTATTTTGTCCAAACAACAGTCCAAATATATACCAGTTTACACATATATAAAAATGAGAAGAGCAGAAAATCCTCACGTGAGAAGCTGGAACAAGCAAATGTTTGGCTTTTGTGCTTGAAAATGACTCAAACAATTAACTGATTATCAAAAAAGTCACAGGTTATTTTTCTGTTGATCGTCTAATCAATTCATTGATCATTTCAGCTTTACTCCTTTTGCTAATATACACTCAGGAAATACAGATACAAACACAGTAATTAAAATCAAAGCCACAAAATGACCTGTTACCACATCGATCAGACATGAGCTGCCAACGTGTTTTCAAGGAGCGACTCTAAAGAAAGATTCTCTGCTTTTGATGCAGCTGCATTCAGTGGACATCCAAGGTAAGGTACAGTCACATTATCCTCATGTTCAATCAAACTGAAAAGGATGTGATGCTTCCAACATGTGTAAAAAATAAATATTGAGCTGAGCGATCATAAACTGTAAACGGTCTGTAAGAGTGATGCTGCAGTTTGTAGTCTGGTAGAGTTCTGTAAGGCCAGGAAGCCCGGAAGAGATGAGACGACAGTAATCACAGAGCAGAACACTGATGCTTGAAATTAACAACACACACACACACTCCACAAGCACATCAAACTGCAGATTGTTTCTAAACAGATAATAACTGGACTGCTGAGACATCCGTTCCATATTAGAAATACTTTGCATACAAGGAGGAGCACTTCTATCTGAGTGCCAGTGTGTGGACTTGGTAGATCTCCTTTGGGAAGTTAACTTGCTGCTCCTCATGGAGGACGTGCAGACCTGCTCTGGCTACCAGACTGTGAACTATTTCCAGGTCGCGGCAGACGCTGCTGTCCACCTCGTCTGGCACCACTCCCTCGTACGACACATTGTCCTTGATCACGATGAGGCCGTTGGGCCGCAGGGCTTTCTGGCAGCGGCGCAGGAACTCCACCAGGTGGTCGTCTGTCAGGTGGCCTGAGGGGGCAGAAGGGAGGAGGGATGTTCAGTGTAGAAGATACAGTAGCAGGCCTGATCACACAGCAGTGACTGTCTGAGATACACATCTGCTTCCTCTGCAGAATGACAAAGAACCTCTGTGGAAGTTACTGTATGATTCTTGTACAGTTTACCAGTACATGCAATGAAAGAAATAAGAAGGTGATCAAGCCCCATTTTGTTTCCCAGTATTGACAATATTCCTGAGATATTCCTTTGGACACAGTTTGGACGCTGACTTCATATAGTTGATAATCACAGATGATCATAGTGCTCCTGTTGGATCTACACACCTCGTTTCAAGGGACAAATGATGTTTCGTACACACACCTCGGATCGCAGGAAAACTCACCAAGTAAGGCTACATCTGCTAACCCTGGTGTTTGTATGATTATAGATGTAAAATGTGCATTCTGATGGTTGATGCTTAGAGAGCAGTGTAAAAGTGTAAAACTCTGCCTTTGGCCAGTTGAAGGTTGTGTTTTTGCATGCCTTCTCTTTTTCTACTCCCACACACACCTAATGACACAAGACACTTGTACATAATCTCACTACTTCTGCTATAGAATCACTGGACCTCGTTTGCCTTTTATACTAAACCTATGAAAGTGTTTTGATCGCCTCTGTTGTGCTTACACTCCCTGATCTCATCTGATGCAGGTCTATAATCCTTGAAGCAATGAATCATACATGAAGATAACAGCGCACACCTTCAGTCTCGCTTCAAAAGAAATGCTGTTGCACTCAGCTGTTGTTTACATGAAAAATGACGTATTGAAAAATGAAGTGTTTGTGTGAAGAATGAAAAAAAGAGAGCTTGAGAGAAGTTCAGACCCTGCCCACTTTCTCATTGGGACAATCTGACACTTCATATGAAGCATACTGAGGCCTTTACAAGAAAAAGTGACTTGAAGACCTTGAAAAAGAATGATTCTCATCCTTAAAGACTATGTTCATATTTTGTGAACTCCAGATGGAATCCATATTAAACCTAAATTTCACTGTGATCCGTTACCAGGTTTTATTAGCAGAATTACTTCTACTGGCAAAAATGACTTCAATTGTGAATAGTTACTAATGTTCTAAACCTACAGCTACATCTAAATGAAGCAATCAATGAGTCAGACTCACCAATGACCCACTGGATCCAGATGACATCATAGCGCCCGCTCTCTGGTACAAATTCCTGCAGGCCGCTGCAGAAGTAGTTGCTGACTCTCTTGCTCTCCTCTCCCAGGTACGTCTTGGCTTTGTCCAGGAACTCCTGCGTCACGTCCACCAGGTCCACGGTGTTGAACAGAGGCAGCAGTAAGCGCTTGGTGATCCTACCGATGCCTGCTCCACAGTCCAGAGCACAGCCTGTGCCCGTTTTCCCCTCCCCTTCCTTCAGCCGCAGAAACACACAAGACATCACCAGTGAATCAGAGCTGTGACACAAGCTGCCCAATAAATCCTGTTTTCCTGGAGTCTCATAATCATATAATTAAAATGTTTCCAATATTGATATACAATACAGTTTATTATGATATGGTATATGTTACCTACACCCTCTTAACCTGTGCGTGGTCACGAGGGGCTGGAGCCCATCCCAGCATGCACTAGGCGAAAAATATATAAAATAATCAGTTTATATCTTCTACATTGTAACCCATATCAAATCCATGTTATCTGCATGCTTACTGGATAGAAATGTCATTATTTTCAAGGTATTTTAAACAGCTCTACAAAATACAGCTTTTCTTAATTATTTATGGTTAGTGTAACATGCTGCAGCTGACACAACAGTTGTAGCAAAGAGCAGCTAAACACGCAGCAGAAAACTCAACATGCAGTACGACTCGATGAGGAGGTTACTTTTTAAATCTGAGAATCCAGAGAAGAGTTCACAGCTCTGCACATCAGAGGTGGGACAAAGTTATTGTTTTGCAAAGTCACCAGTAAGCATCACATCTTGCCGTCTCAAGTCAAGTCCAAGTCCTACACTTGTGTTTTGAGTCCTAAACAAGTCATTATGTGTCCGTCACCCAATTTAACAGGAGTTCTTAGAAAGTTAGTAATGTACAGGAATAATGCATGATTAAATTCTGTATATATAACTTTGACAATCACCTATAATTTCTCGCCTGCGTTTACATGTTGCCGTCTCTTTTGTCATCTCTTTCCTTCTGTTTGTGAAACGTGATTGGCTGCTGTCTGACCGATTCAATGTATATCTGTTGTCAGGAAAATGTAGAGTTGATTCACTGCACATATTTTTATAATTTTCCAGAAGAATAAAGTCCAAGTCCAGTCAAAAGTTATTGGTGTTTAGTCGAGTGGCAAGTCTTTTTTGATTTTGTCAAGTCTGAAGTCATTAGATTTATGATTCCAGTCTGACCCAAGTCCAAGTCATGTGACTGGAAGCCACACCTCTGGATTACACCCAAGTTAACATGCCTTAACCCTGTAAGTCAGAAATAGCCTGACGCATGTACTGTATCTTAACTGTACTCATTCTTCCCATACAGACTGGTAGAGCAAATGTGTTATTAGTGCCTGAGCAGGCTGACATCTTAGAAGAGTTCCTTACACCGAGGAACTTCTGCAGGAAAGCTTTGGATCCGTTGATATCGATGCTGGAGATGCTGCCGTAGCCTCCCAGCATGCCGTCCACTGTGGGGGGAACCTCCCTCCAGTAGTCCTCAGCGTTGGAGTAGAAGCTCGTCTCATTCTCTGCTATGTCACCCATCCTGTCAACAGCCCACAGAGCATATGGTTCAGTCACAGGAAGATGTACCCAAACTACAATTCTCCACTTCATGATAAAAATACAAGACAGCAGCTGCAGGCAGTAACAGCAGATTTTCCATGAATCAAACCCTTCTGGATCCAAAAATGTGATGCCTTCATGGTTTGTCAATATAGTTTTTTTTAATGAAGTGAACAGCTGTGGTTGCCAGGTGATTAACATCATTTTACCACTCCTGGAGGATCCTGGTCCTCTGACTGGGAGCGTTAGAGGCACATGATGTCCATGAATGGATGAACCAGGGCCGCGTTTCCCAAAAGCATCTTAAGGCAAAGATGATCGTAAAAAATGTGTCTAATAAGCTTCTTAAGCTTAAGAGGTGTTTCCTAAAAGCATCGTAGCTTAAGATACACTTAGGAATGATTGTATTATGATGAGTGATTTCTATCCACTTGCAGAACACTAACAGAGTCAAAAGAAGCTCTAGAACATGTTTCAGTTGACATTTTTATTGGTTTTGTTCATTGAATTGTATTTATAAGCCTGTACTGTTAAAGCTGCCCTGTGTAGTTTTCTTGTCAACAAAGAAAAGTTATATATACATTAAGTGTTTCTTACCAAAACACAGTGTGTGTGTGTGTGTTGAATAGAGCTGCAACCATTAGTGGATTAGTTACCAACTATTAAATTAATCACCAACTATTTTGATAATCTATTAATTGTTTAGTCATTTTTTTAAAGAAAAAAAAGTCAAATTCTCTGATTTCAGCCTCTTAAATGTGAATATTTTCTGGTTTCTTTAGTCCTCTATGACAGTAAATTGAATATCTTTCATCAGCATCAGTCTTCTTCTTCTTCGCCGCCCTTGTTGGTGCACTACATTTCTTGAAGCTTTACCGCCACCAACTGTCAATCAGCGGAATGCCATGAAGAGTTCAGCAGGATGTGACTCGAGCACCAGAGTGCATGTGTGTCCCTGTGTGTGTGTGTGTGTGTGTGTGTGATACAAACTAAACAGGGACCCAATTGCAAAAACATTGCTCCAAAGTGCTGCTAGTGGTCAAAACCTCCACAGCAAACCTTTAAGTGTAGTTTGATGTAAAATGTGTGATGATACTTTAACTGGGAAACAGGCCTTACCTAACCTAACAATAACAAATGAATGAGTGAGTGAATGAGTTTCTGTCACCTTCATGCTCCTCTCATCACCCAGACAGCAATAAACACAGGGATTTATTTTGGTAGTGCAGACTTGTTATTATTACATTCTTTTTAATACAAAATTCCCACCTTGTGTTTAGTCAGATAGTGTTTCTATGCTGAGCTGCGGTGGAGGCATAGTGATAAAAGGCAGGAATTATAGACTAAAAAGACTCACTTGGTTTGAATAACTCATTTTGGAATGTATGTTTGCACAGAAGGAGAACTGTGGGTTTCGTCCTCCATCACTTCCATTGGAAATGCATTATGATGGAATGATTACAGCAAGAAAAACCTGTTAAAATCTACATATTGTTTTAAGACAGACTTGAAACATATTTGGGTTAAGTCATTTTCATTGTTCAGTTCTGTTGTTTCTAGGCTACTTATTGTTAGGTGTGAGCTGTCATCCACCTGCTCTACAGGCTCCCTTCAACTCTGTAATTAAAGGCCATTCATCCATATTCATTCAGGTCTGTAGAGGCTGTATCTAAAAGGATGTATAATCAAACTCTACACTTCAGCAATGTTGGAAGAGGACTGGTGGTCTATCACCTGCTCAGCTGCGCTCACACACACACACACACACACTCTCTCTCTCTCTCACACACACACACACTCTCTCTCTCTCTCTCTCACACACACACACACACACACACACACAGCAGCCAAATCTGGCTACACTTGGCAGTAGTTCAGCTGTCAGCACACATCTTGTGACCAGGGCAGAGGGCATACATTTCCTCTAAGGCTCTGACCAAAATCACAATGAGACCAGGCAGAATGAATGAGGCTGATACACACTTTAAAAGGTCGGCCATACTTGCTGTCTTTAGTGACAGCAATTTTAAAGAATTCTTACTCATAATTAATTGTTGTGGTGCACTGGTGCTGAAAATCAACTTGATTAGGAAGTCTAAACATCACACAACTAAAGGACTTCTCAAAACAACATATCACCCCCATTTTAACGCAATAATCATTAATAAGTATTAAGATGAATGTAATTATTATGAAATAACACTAATACACATACATTATGTGTACTACAGATATACAGTTGAAATGGCCTTTATAGGACCACAGAGGCACTTAAATCTGTGTCACACACAGCAGAAGACGTCTAAAGACACGCTGATAGAAATAACTTCACTCAATGAACAGCCAACGTCATGACTACTTCATGCACGTTGATAAAGTTGGACAGTTGTAAATTCAACTAAACCCTTTTAAGTTATGACACATGTAGCTTTCTCATTTCATTTCAAACATGAACACTTCTTTACACATGACTGTAAGGACCACACGTTGAGGTCGTCGTGATAAGAACAGTTAGTAAATTTATACAGTTCATTTCTCTGCATGCGCCAAGTTAGATGTTGTAGTTTTATCCAACCAGCTAGTTAGCCGCCGACAGCTCTGTTTCAGGATCAAATACTAACTCTGTGTTTTCTAAACTTCATGAAAGCGATTCTTAATATTGATATATACCTCGGTTAGAGTCCGTTCCAGGTCCCACACCCTCCTCTAAACCTCGCAAACCCCGTCCCGGTGTCTGAGCTTCAGTTTTCTCTTTAGGACCATCGCTGCACATGCGGGACGTCATTTCCTTATTTGGTTCCTGGCAGCAGCAGCGACAGCAGCGCCTCTGCTGGCTGACTGCACGCATGTCCTCAGACACAGTCAGCAGGTCAAACTCATTTTAAAAATGATTTTCATAAAGAATCACGTAGGATCACGTAGATTGTTAAAAACATTTCCAAAATACTGAATATGAGGAGAAATAAAACTAACTAACAGGGAACTGACTTACTTCATACATGCTGATAGTTAAATTAACCAGTTATTTAAATGAAGTCTGGAGACTCAGTGGAATACAAGGCTCAGTTCTTGTTTATTGATTTGACTGATTTTATTTGATTCCTAGTTTGGGGAAGATGCATCACAATGAATTAAGATCACAGTGAAAACACATACGCAGGGCCATAGCCAGCATTCAAAAAAAGCCACACTTGTAGTATTAAGAATAACTTTATTTCCAGACTGTCGTGTTTGTGGTCTTCATCAGAGTCATCATCATCATCATTATACAACGCTTTACAAAGAACCTGATGATCCTAATGATGGCCCCAAGCTGACACACCAACACTAACACTGCTCTCTCTTCTCCATGCAACTTCCAAGTAGGTAAAGAGCACATGAGCTCTGTGTGCTCAGTGGTAGTGATGGTATACATACAGTACTTGCTCACTGATGCAACACTGACACTTTATAAAAATCTGTATTTTCTGACAGAAAACTGCCACTGCTCTCAATGCATTAACAGCAGAAACAGCAGATCTCAACTGTGCAAAGTCCCAAATCCTCTGTGTGACTCAACATATGGCTGTTTTATCTGCAAGTCTAACCTTGTTTTTCAAAAATCCACCATCATTTTTACTACACTTCATTTTTACAACATAATCTTACTAAAAAGATGTGCTTGTTAAAATACACAGATGAGATCAAAGTGGAAATTCTCGTGTCATCATCCACCTCGGCTGTTACCTCTCACTGGCAGTATGAGGCTGATTGTACTGAGCAGCTCTCAGGTGTGAATGTGTGTAACTCTGTGAGTGTGAGGAATGTTAAATGCTCTGGGATACTGACCAACTGCCTGATGCTTTCTGCACACAACAGGCACTGTCGTCATTACAAAGAGGTGCAGTTGCATGATGGAGATTCTTTCACTGGAGCTGCAGTGTAGTAAATGAAGCACAGGAGGGCAGTGCAGTATAGAGGTATTAATGATCAGTTTCTTTCCTGTCCTGGTTTGTGAAATCTTTGTCAGAGCAGCTTCGTGTCAGTCTTGCTCTGCCTCTTCCCCTTAGTGTTTGCAGTGTGAAACTACTGACATCTGACATGTTTATGAAATGAATATTCATATTTTATTAGTCTTAACTAGTGCCCCAAGAGCCAGACCTCCACTATAAAAGATGGTATAATATCATGTGAACATTTGACTTTTAGTTATCCAGGCCTGCAAACACACCACCACTATCATTTAAAAGGCTAGTGTGCCTCTGAGCACCAGCTCCACTCCTCCTCCACAGACACATGGTGAACATAATGAAAGGCTTTTTGTAATATAGATGCAGTTTTGTTGTTGAATTAATTATAGTAAGCGTGTGTCAATGTCAGCAAGTTAGAATGAATGTATAATATCACTATGTTTACAATTGTAGTGTAAGTTTATACAGTGGATCTGTTTTATGTAGTATGTAATAGAGGTGGAAATTATGAATCATTCCACTGGGAACAGTCATTTCAGTATAAACACTTGCAGTCACTGACTGTGTTTCCATGACGACTAAGCAATCTGCTGATGTGAGATGCAGTTGAAAGCTCCAGATAAAGAAAGCTAGTACGTGGACCTTGAGTTACCATTATTTTGTCTAACTAACTGTGGTTACAACAATGCATCTTGTAAACCCACTATGTGTAGCATTGCTGTTTGCCACAGTGTGTTTGTTTGAACTACCACTGGGGGGCACAAAAAGTCAGAAATGGTCAAATTCTATACATACTGGCTTATCCCTGAAATCCAAGCCTTTTACGCGTCTGTGAGTCTTGACTGATCGCACAAATGGGGATAATGGTGCACACGTTTTCTTGAAAAGTGACAGATATGTGAAGAATGGAAAAAGAGAGCTTGAGAAGTTCAAATCCTGACTGTCTGTTTCAGAATGTTACAAAAATTCTCGGACGCAGTGCCTCTTGAATTCACCATCGGAAAGGGGGGTTCAGACGCTGTTAGATCCAACAAGCACTTGGTGAGAACCATACTGAGGCCTTAAGATGCAGCAATTCTGACAGTCTTCAGTTCAGTATTGGATCCTAATCAAGTTCAGTACAAAACTAGGCCTATATAAACACCCTTTTTAAGGTTAGGAACTCAGCAATTCCCTATCTGCACCTGACTTCTTGCTCAATTGTTTCTGTAGTGTTTGCAACCTTTTAACTATTAAGTAACACACAGAATTTCACAGCTGAGCTGAATGAGCTCAGCTGACTGTCAGCACCTTCAGTGACCATTGAGGGGAGCTCTAGTGCAAAAAACTACTGGTTTTGATTGTGACACTGATGGTTCAGTATACTCTGCTCAGCTTGAGGATTTGGTGATACGGATCCGATAATTTCTGCACTGAACACAAAATACATATATACAGACAGGTGACAAATTAAAGAAAAAACCAACATAAAGTGCCAGAACAGCTTCAGTGCATCTTGGCATTGATTCTACACTCTCTGAACTCTACTGGAGGGATGAACACCGTTCTTCCAAAAGATATTCCCTCATTTAGTGTTTTGATGATGGTGGTGGAGAGTGCTGTCTAACATGTTGATCCAAAATCTCCCATAGATGTTCAATTGGGTTAAGATCTGGTGACTGTGAAGGCCATAGCATATGATTCACATCATTTTCATACTCATCAAACCATTCAGTGACCCCTCGTGCCCTATGGATGGGGGCATCGTCATCCTGGAAGAGACCACTCCCATCAGGATAGAAATGTTTCATCATAGGATAAAAGTGATCACTCAGAACAACTTTGTGTTGATTAGCAGTGACCCTTCCCTCTAAGGGGACAAGTCGACCCAAACCATACCAGCAAAATTCCCCCCACAGCATAACAGACCCCTCACTGTAAGGGTCAAGCATTCAGACCTGTACGGTTCTCTTGATGAACGCCACATATGCACTCGCCATATAAGAATATGGTGAAGGATGACTCATCCGACCATATCACTTTTTTCCACATCTCTGTAGACCAGTGCCTATGCTTTTTGCACCACTGAACTCTCAATGTGCATTCATCTTTGTAATGAGGGGTTTATGCACTGCAACCCTACTATAATATCTCTCTCTATGTAATTGTCGACCGACTGTTCTTGCTGACAGTCTGATCACGTCCTGCATTGACATTCTCAGTCACCTGAGGAAGAGTTGCTCTTCTGTTTTTCCTTATGTATCACACTAATGCCCGAGCATCACAGTGATCAAATGTGTGCTGTCAACCACGATCTCTGACCCTATTTACTGATATCTTTCCCATAGATCTAAATGCAGATGTCACTTGAGTCACTGTTCCTATTGAAACAGTAGCCTGCTGAGCAGTCTGTGACTGAAGCTCCTGCCATCCATGCCCCAACAATGAACCCTCTTTCAAAGTCACTTAGATCTTTCCATCTTGCCATCTTGATACAAAATCAGAATCAACTGGGCCTGCTCTGCATTTTTATACATGCCACAGAGCATGATTGGATGTTAATTGCCTAATTGTACCATGCAGTTCACCTGTGTGGAAACATCTGCATTCATTATGTTTCTCCAATCATTTATTCAGGTTATTCCTTCATCACCTGTCTGTATATAAGGAGATATCAAATAAACGTGAAATCTGGTATAGGCTATATGATCATATTAATGTGGATTTTAATGTAGATTTTTTTTGCAGCTGTGTTTATGGTGTTTTTGCATTGCATTGTGGGATAACAACAGCACACCCAAAAATGAAAATTTAGTATATATACAGACATATTTATGCATACTTACATTTGTCACTTTTCCAGTGTGAACACACAGGCTTGTGCTCTAAATCAGTAAGGTATTTTAAACTGTAAGTAACCATAGCAACGATACTCATGTTTCACAGTAAATTACCAGTTAACTCACTGTTGATGCTACTGTAAACTGACCATGAGTTAAACTGCACTCTTTAAAACAATGGATGACGGTTTGGGAATGGTCTGTCTTGTACTATTTTGGTAAGTAGCCGTGGTAAGAACATGATCATGCACTGTGAGCTGCCCTGATCATGTATTATCAAGGCAGGAAAATGTCATGGTTGAATGTTAGATGTATAAGAGATGCTCTGGCTTTGGAACAGACCTGTAACATGTCGGCAGGGCTGTGTAGCTGCCATTGCAGACACACTGAAGTCATGTCTTCCTCATTATCTCAGGGAATTTGAGGGTTTTAATGACCAGATGAGGGGGTTTTGAGGGCTGATTCAGACATTGTTTCAACCAAGTATGTTGGGGGCAGCAGAATCATGCTGTGAACACAATACTAATATACTGCATTATCGTCTTTTAAGTTGACATGGTGAACTTCTTAGCAAACAGTTGCCTATTTGCACATCTAGCAGATAAGTAGCAACATTCGCATTCATTTAGTCATGTGTCTGTCCACCCGGTGAATGTAAGTCGAATGTTTATTCTCCTTTCACCTCTGTTTTGGTCTCCACCACCTTTGATGGAAATATCTGGCTATTTAGCTGCAAAATGTTCCACAATGTTCACCAACTATTTGCTAACTTTGTCTTTCTGCTGTTTGGTGCTGAGCAGGGAGCAAACAGTTACATAAGTGTTTGCTGTTTTCAGAGCTTTTTTGCAGAAAACAGCTGCCTGCTGTGAATGAAAATGACGCTATGAGAGCGTTGAGACTGAACCAAAAGAGTAAAGTTGCAGCTCAGTAGAGCTGAGGGGAACAATAGAGTCGGGTGATAATTCTCTGTAGGTTCATCATTAAGAACCAGCCCTTTCACATACAAGTAGTCATGTGATACCTTGTTAATAGAAAAATATTGATTACATCTGCTTTAAATTAAAATATAACAAAGGTCTTTAGTATTTCTCCCTCACAGTCTGGAGAAGGTTTCATACTGTAAAACATTTAGACCATCATGTAGGAACATCTCACTAAAAAGATCTTCATTTGGGACATTGAGCATGAATGCATTAGGGATGTGAATTCTTTATTCTGTATGCTTTTAAATAATTCATTTATATTCATATTCCTGGTGCTAAAATTGTTCCGTATGTATATGGACCACTGTTGTAAAAAGTGGAATTCAACCAAAGATCTCAGATTCAGGTAAACTACCATAAGCTATGGAAAAGGTTGGTTTTAATGGTTTCCCTGTAGAAGAAAGGCTGTGTGTGTTACAGGAAGGAAACCCTTTTATGTAGCAGATTTTATTTGTAGAGCCTGGGAAAGGAGACAAAGTTCTTTGTTTTCAATGTGATGTTATATGTAAAAATGAAGAAGTGGCATTTTGGTGTCTTACAAGTCCATGTGGGCTGGGACAACAACTACTACGCAAGTTATAAATGCTGCTGCTAATAGATAAGGTCCTATCAAAACCCTTACATAATTAAGGGTCTTTAAGGGTAAAGATTAAAAAAAAAAACATTCTCATAACAAACTGAGAGAAAGTTAAGAAAAGACGCTTCAGGGAGGGGAGAGATACGCAAAGAGAGACAGAGAAAGAGAACTAAAGCCTCACAGTTGTGGCTGCTGCACAGTTGCATTGGTGCATTTTCTCATAAATATTTCAGGGAGGTAAACTCCCCCTCAACACCTCCTTCCTGAACTCACTGCCGTGTTTTGGACTGCAGAGAGAGAGAGACAGAGAAAATAAATTGACCTGACCATTACCTCAGCTCTGACATGATTTTTAAATAACAACAGTGTCTGTGGAGGAGTGGAAAATCACTCCACTTTCCACTATTCATAGCATGCTAAACTACTTCAGGGGTTTTTGGGGGATCCAGAGCATTTCTGGCTGTATGTTTGGGGCTATTCAGGCATCTTCAAAGTAACCTCAGTGATTTCCCAAAACAGCTGGGCACTGTAGTTTTCATCAAACATTGCTCAAACGGGAGGAAATTGTGTTTTTGTTGGGGACTATTTTCAGCAGCGGATTAATACATATTTATTACTCGAGTGAGTATTTCCGGCAGCAGGATGGTGTATGTGTATTGTGTATCTTTGATACACACACAATACTTGTTAGTAGATCAGTTTATTGTTGGTTTTGGTCTTTTCATTTTTATTTACAGCAACATATTACATCACAGTAGGCATGTTCAAGATCAGCAGAAGTAAAACCACAAAAATAACAGGAAATCATAATTGATCAAACACATTTTTTCTTTAATTCTTAATACTTTTATTTACACGGCTGAATTAACTTAGCTTGCTCAAACAGTTGTATGATGTCAACTGTGGCTCTTGAAAGGCTTTCAAAAGTGAGAAAAGATCCCTGATGATGTCATTGGGATTTTCTTGGTTTGGGTTTGGAGACTACACATTTATAAGAGAAGCCATGTGTTACAGACTTGGAGCATGGAGTTTTAAAGATGTAGGTGTTTCCACGACAGAGGGGGTCTAATTAAAAGATGCTATTGGTGGCATTATGGGAAATGTAGGATCCAGTGTTTTGGAGCTTGACCCATACTAGTGGTTAGTAGACTAGAAAAGTGCTATATAAATGCAGTCCATTTACTATTTACTAGGGACTAAAAGTCAGTATATCTTGGGCTCTGCTGCTTCAATTTTGAACATTCTTCAGTCTCTTGTGAGTCCCCCAACTTTATGGAAGTACAATACTAAACCACTAAAGTATCCCTTTAAGGTCCTTATCTTGTCAGTTCATATTGTGCTTTAGTAATACATATTCCCTAATAAATGTTCAATTAATTCACCACAAACCAGTTGACACACAGTAAGCCTGGAGCTTTTGAGGCTCACAGTTCTGGGCCCTGTGCTTTACACAGTTGGTAATCCAGTCTTGTTAATTAATGGAACTAGATCTCTACTGGTGATGCAACCACATTTTTATTATTAACACTGGTTAGAATTACATTAGGTGCTACTCATTCTTTAGAAATGACTTCACTTCTTGGCTTAGCAGTGACCCTAATAGTTGGTGTAAGTCTGTCCAAGCCTCCACAGGCTTCCATTAGCAGTGGACACAGAGACAGATGGAGGTGTGGACCACCCATGAGGCTACAGAGAGGAAGACAGGCGGAGGGGGAAAAAAGACAAAGAGACAGCGAGAGATGCACAATGAGGCAGACAGAGATACACCGCTATTCAAACTTTGCTGTTCTATCCCAGCCTTATTGGAAAACCGTCCACAGTGAGCTCAGCACTGAAATTAGATATTGATCCTTCCGTCTCCTCCCCAGCATCCCCACTCTCCACCTCTCCCTCTCTAGCTTTGGGACTGCATGCCTCCCCTTCTGTTGATTCCCTCTCTTTCATTTAGTCCTCGCTCTCTTCCTCTTTCTCTCTGTCACTCTTGGGATTCTTCTCATTTATGTATCCTTGCCTCCATCACTTGCATCCTCCCATTTAGGACATGAGGAGAGATACAAGGAAGAGATGTTAGAATAGAAGAATTGATTCAACACCTATGGCCTGAACAGTGTTGGGCTAGTTACTTGAAAAATGTAATCATTTACACATTACAAATTACTCCTAAAAACATAAATACATTACTAAATACTGAACAACAAACATAATTAGTTACATTACTCGTTACTTTGTTACTTGTGCAGCTCTGTCAAAGGTTCCCTTAAGCAACTTCAAAGCCTCCATACCCACATGTTCCATCTTCTGTGTTTAACACGTGTAGAAAAATATGTTGTGGTTTAACAAGCAGCCAGCTGACAGTTGGGAGGTATTTGCTGACCATCAACAGCTAGCTCACATTAGCTGCATTGTTCTCATACCCGTCTACTCTGAACTAAACCAGCTGATTCAATTTTGGGGTTACCTGGAGTCACATTTCTTTTTTCTTTTGGTGGCAGCTAACTCCATCCCCGCACCAAGCTATTAGGCTAAGTATCGGACCAGTCACCTCTCCACCAAACTACAGGTAACACAACAAACAAGTCGACCCCTAAATTGTCAAAGTAACGGAGCATTACTGGGATTAGTAACTGTAATGCAATTACTGAATTTCAAATTGGAATCCTCAGTACTACACATTACTGAATGGTACTACTGGTCCTGAATGGAACATTTTTAGATGTCAATTACTTATGAAATACTCTCTAAAAAGTTTAGATTTTATTCATTTCCTTCCTTCCTCAATTTTTGAAATTGGTCCAGTGTTGAGTGAGAGTGCTGCAGTCGGGGTAAAACGATGGGGCAATATCACCCCGTCAATGTATGTCCACTAAAAGTGCTTGTTTTTGCCACTGACAGGCTCAGTCAGTGTCTGACAACATTATGGAAAGGACCCTACAGAGAAATAAAATGTTTTTCTTTACCTTTCGCTTGATCCAGTCTGTTTGTTATTGTGTCTAACCAAGTCTCGCTCAAGGAAAAGTCTCGTTCTGAAATCTCGAAATCAGCTAAATATTCAGCCATGACTTTGAGAATCTTTTAGATAAAACTAAGCTATGCTTTCTGTTCTCCAACACAACAAACTCCTCCCAGCACTCCTCTCTCCAACTCTGTCATGGCTGAATATTTAGCTGATTACAACAACAACTCAACTCTCACGAGATTTCAGCATGATTCGGATTTCAGAACAAGCAAGATGGCAGCGACTGGAGAAGAGATATTTTGGCTTCACTTTTGCATAGCAGTAGGAAGTGGAGACACGTCGTCTATATTTATATATATTCAATGGTCTGCCCTCTCCACACAGTAACTACTCACACATGCGTATATGTGATGTGTACTTATGCAATGTTGACTGATCTATGGCATGTTACTGCCCCCTACTGACAAAAATACAAACTGCTGTCATTTAAATAATAATTCAATTTAATTTTATTTATATAGCGCCAAATCATAACAAAGGTCATCTCACATAGAGCAGGTCAAGACCCTACTCTTTAATTTATCAGAGACCCAACATCCCCCCATGAGCAGCACTTGGCAACAGTGGCAAGGAAAAACTCCCCTTTAACGGGAAGAAACCTCAAGCACAACCGGGCTCTAGGTGGGCGGCCATCTACCTTGACTGTTTGGGTTGAGAAAGAAAGAAGGAGGGAGGGGGAGAGAGATACAGAGAAGCACAATGAGTAATAACAATGCTGGAAAATCCAAAAACACATGGTAATGCATCTTTTTTGTTTTTAAAAATGTTTTTAAAGAATTCTCTGGACATTAAAAGTTGTTTGGTGATTCTAGATATGTAATAATTGGGCTAAAAGTGGGCTACATCTAGCCTTGACATAGCCAGACAGATTCAGAACCATGAAGAAATGGCAATTATTTTAGCTAATATATGGACTCCAGTTGTGCATCTTAGACATTTACAGTTGTTTGTGTGATATATAAATACGTAATAAATGAATTAAACTGCTTGGGCTAAAAGTGGTCAACATTTAGCCGGACATATACTGGGCATATGAAAGCTACAACATAGCCACAATGTTCTTGCTGAGAGATTAAATGATTTGGCTGGCAATTTTCTACATTTTTGTTATTGTCAACAAATCTCATGTGCAGAGCCAAACCAACAATGATCTCACCCTACTTACTAAGTGTTGTGTGTGTATCCAAAGCCTGATATATCTTATTCCTCTATGCTGTAGACCTCTGTTGTTGTCCAAAACCTATTAAAAACATGTCAGTGAGCCACACCGCTGCACTGGGTGACATGTTCCTTCGTCCATGAAAAGTTTGGCTACCATAACTTGTTTAGAAATGGCTCCAAAGAGTAAAAGCAATGTTGTGGCTCATTGACGTGTTTTAATAGTTTTTGGACAACAACGGCAGTCTACGGCACAGAGGAATAAGATACAGTATATCAGGCTTTGGATACACACACAATACTTGTTTATAGATCAGTTTGTTGTTGGTTTGGCTCTACACATGAGATTTGTTGACAATAAGAAAAATAGAGAAAATCACCAGCAAAATCCTTTAATACCACTTTCATGTCTATGTTAAGTATAGAGCTGGAGGCAGGAGGCAGTTAGCTTAGCTAAGCAAAAAGACTGGAAGCAGGGGGAAACGCCTAGCCTGGCCCTCCCCACTCTCTTGTTGTGGGTCAATTCAGCACTTCTGTGCAGCATCTCTGCTGCTCACCGTGATGATCAGACTCTGGTAAGTCTCTCACGGCATTTGTTTGTTAATAAAAAATCACAAACTGTCATTCTTACATTCATGTTTTGTATGTTAAACAAACCTTTTTAACCTTGGTCAGTCCACCACTTTGGTCCTGACTGAAATATCTCATCAAGTATAAAATGGGTTGCTGTGAAATTTTTAGCACATTCATGGTCCTCAGAGGATGTTTCCCAATGACTTTGGTGTCATGAACTAATCTACTGATTATTGAACCCTGATTATTTTAGAGTTCCCTGGAATTTTTCTGTAGCGCCACCAGCAGGTCAGAGTTTTCACTTATTCTGTGAAATATCTCAACATCTACTTAATGGATTGGCACAAAATCTGACTTTTCCTCTGACATCACAGTGAGGTTGACGTTTTTTGGTTTTTAGTAAGATATCTCAACAACTATTGGGTGGATTGGTACAAACATCCATGTCCCCCTCAGGATGAATTGTAACTTTGGTGATCCTCTGACTTTTCATCTAGGTCAAAATCTTAATTTATCCTATTGTAGAATGTGTTGTCATTGTTACTTAGCAACTTCATGGGGGGATTCACTTCTGGCAACAACTACAGGAAGTCAGAAAGAGTAAATGGGGTGTGTGTGGTTGAGGCTAATTAAGAGAGCTGCAGCAAGTTCAGCAAATGGTGTCCTGTCGGATTTTAATACCTGCAAAACTACCATCAACCACATTCCCATCAGCCTCAGCTGTACTTTGTGTTGGGGACTGCCCATTATACAAAAACCCCAATAGTCCCCCAATAGCCTGAAAAATGTCCCATTGGACCGAAAATACACACTGGAGTTGTTGGAGCTCAGTGACTGCCGGCCTCACTACTTTCCAGACTCTGTTAACATATTACTCAATGTAACAGATCTGGGTTCCCCGTTAAGCAGATGATACCCCTAAATCATAACATATGACTTTATATTGCCATGTTTCCATTAGATTCACAAGAGAATTTTAAGCAAACTTTTGAAATGCTACAAAAAGAAAAATGCGAATTAGGTGCGTTTCCATCAACTGATTTGAAGCGAATAAACTAGGCTACACAACACAGTTTCATCAGAAGATGGTGGTATAAGCTCTTGCCAACTGGAAACATAATAAATAGTTATATTGAAAAATAAACTATATACTATAGAAAAATGGAGAGAGGTCTTGTTTCAGTTGGGCAAGTTGTAATTGTTCTTTTATGTCAGCTAGTATTGGCCATGCTTCATGCTATCCAGAGACACCAGAAAATGCCGAGAGCAGAAAGAGCTGATCAGTCATGTGAGTTAAACATTTGTTATGTCATTATTTATTCGACAAATGGTTTCCATTATCAATTTTGTGCATAAACTCTTTTTTGACATTTCCAAAATCCACCTGAAGCGAGTGTAAAAGCTTTTTTGTGAAATTGAGGACGTTTTTTTTTTACGTTTCCATGAAGCTTTTCTAAAGCGATACTTCAAAACGTGCATAACAATAGGTTAACGGAAACACGGCTAATGACTCCAAAAGAAAGACCTTTTATTTCGGCTGATATTTAACTTTAACAGTTATTCTGTGAACCACGTTAAATAAACTAATGTAAGATGTTTAATGTTACTGTTTGACAAGATAAGTTCATTTACATTTTAAATGACTAATGACGACAAACATGCCAGTTTTGCCACCATGTAGTTTGGCCTACAGTCACCTGTGCAATGGACAACAACAACAACAATGGATTGAAAAAAGTGTTTTAATTATTTTTGTGGTGTTAATAATGTCATGTTGTGAAATAACTTTATTAAAGGAAAAGTCCTGCATTCAAAACGTATGTAACAGTAAACATTTCTATCGGTTAAATGTAGTTAAATATCATCAGATAAAGTCTTCAACTCTTTTCTACTGTCAGAGGAAAACCTCTGTTACCATATTGTTAAGTTTAACAGAGCTGAGCTTCCGGTAAACATCTACTCCTTCTGAAAGGTAATTTATGATTTCTTACGACTCAGACAAACAGACACTAAATAATTCTGCGAACATTTAACATAATTTTAGCTCCATGTAAAGATAATGCTTGTCTGCCTTAATGATGCAGTTTACACATTTTTATAACTTAAACCGGAGTTCTACTGAGTGAAACATGATGCACAATTTAGCAGAAGACCTCAGTTATATATAAAAAGTCTTTATCCATGTTATCCATGTTTGATAACCAATAATGATGCACTACCATTATTTAAGGTTAGGCATTCTAATTAGGCTACCTCTGTTATCTTTTTCCCTTAACATCTTAATGTATTTTGATGTGCTTGTTAAAAAATAATTATGTTGTATGGTGTGACAACACTGTGGTTAAGGTCTGGTTAGGTTTAGGCACAAAAACCACTTGGTTAGGGTTAAGGAAAAATCATGTTATGGGTTAAAATGATCACTAGTATGTCAAAATACACTAATATATTAAGGGCAAAAAACTCCAGGGATAGTGTGTATTTTCGGAGCAACGGGCCTTCGGATCAGTGGTTGTTTTCGAGATAACGGGCCGTTGGACTAATGGGCCTTCGGTCCAATGGGACATTTTTCGGACTATTACGGAATAACGGGCTGTCGGACCAATGGCATGGCACCCTTTGTGTTTAATGCTAATTAGCAAATGTAAGCATGCTAACACACTGAACCAAGATGCAAACATTAGAGTGTTAGTGTTGCTTGTAATGAAACAGTACTTTATGGCAATAAGCCAATGAGAACCTATAAACACATATTTTATTCAGCATTTAAGGAACTTAGTGTAAGAAGTCTACTGAGAAAGAAATTAAATCACAGTTTCTGCCAACACTGTACATGTACCTGTGTGCATACATATAGTGCAGTACATGCAGTACATGTTTCATATATGTTTATTTTCTGGCATCAAAGCAAACTAAAGACAGACAAAGAAGTATGATACAACACAATCTGATATACAGTTTAAACAGATTAAATCTTGTACTATCAAGAGTTTAAATGTGACATGAAATCCACATTCTGACATGTATTGACCATTGATGTAATCATCTCATACTCTGCTGCACATCTAGTGCAGTTTTTTGATTAAGAAGGAATGTTACAGACCAGAAATAGAACAATCCGTGAAAGCTTGCCAAGAAGAAAATAAAAACCCGCCTTTACTCCCCCTCATCTCTTCCTTTCTCTTTCCTCTTCTCCTATCTCCCTCGGGCTCACCTTCACTCATCACCTCATCTATTTTTCCCCTTCTGTTGCCAGGCAACAGACAGGAAGAGCATCACTTGGAGACGTCAAAACCACAGGAAGAGCTTGCAGGAAGACACATCACGCAGATGTTCCATGAAAGATCCAGGGTCCATCAGAATAATCAAAAAATAAATAAATAAATAATCTTTCTCCTTTTCCTTTCTTACCATTTGTCCTTGATGGAAAATGTCATGAGGTCTGGGAAAAAATGTCAAGGACAATGCCTGAGCAGTTGGAAAAGCTTTAATAAATGTAACCAAAATGGGTAAAAACATATTTTTTGTCTTCTAACACAGACACTATGAGAGCATGAGATGACCAAATACATTGTTATCAAACCCAGTATAAGTTATTGGACAGACAGGAGGAATCGCTGAGGCTCAAATGAAAGTCAAATAAAATTTTAAGAAAAAAAAGTACATAAAAAAACAACTTATTACATTGCCATGATTATATAAAATATTTTGGAACATAGGGTAACATAATTAAATTCAAATGTAAATTTTAATTAAAGAAACAAGCACTGTTGCCAGATGCAATTTCAACCCAATTAGGCTACTTTTTATGTAATTTGGTGGGTAAAAATCATTTTGGGGCGGGTTGTAATAATTGGGGCTACTTTTTGTATTTGGGCATTTGACCATTTGGGTAGTTTCCACTGATGAAAAGTTTGTCTATATTCCAATAAATTGACCCCTCCTCTCATCTGAATAGATTGAGATTGACAGTGCACTGGGTCCACCTGCAATGATTGTCAAAAAAAATGCCATCTCAGTTTATTACAAATAAGTTGAATGTTTTTTCCTATTCCAATTATTATTCTGTCATTGTTCTTTGATAAAACATCTGTTAATTCAAGTGAAATCGTTCTACATTATCTAAAATACTTTTTTACCAACTGTGGTTGGTGTAACTCTGGTTTTGAGTTTGCCTAATTACACTAATAAAACAGATGACAGGAGACAATAGGACCGGTGTATATACACAGTATATACTGTATATAGTATATACACATATACGAAAAACCCTTTCCTGAAGGAAAATAGTCGACTGGGTGGGTCTTTAGGCTTTGATTAGGCTACTTTTTGTCAGTCTCATATAGAAACATAGGTTTTAAGTCGTCAGTATGCTTTAGACAAAGTGTATGCCGGCTATCCTTGCTAGGAAAGATAACATAATTGATGTGATGATAACATTCCAGATTTGTAAAATCATGTGTTATACAATTAAAAACTGCTGTGCAGTGTTTGGTGTTTAATAAGCCTTCAGAACAACAATTTTTGTCATTTTCGGAAACCTACAATCGGACAAGCATGGCGAGGTGCGCAGAGGTGAGAAAGTATGCAGGGTTTCAACTTCTCTCTCTCTCTCTCTCTCTCTCTCTCTCTCTTTTAAAGATAATTTTTGGCCCTTTTGCCTTTATTCAGTGTAGAGAGACAGGAAACATGCAACAAAGAATCCTACCGTGGATATTATGGGTTATGTAGTATCTGCCTTAACCATTAGGCCACCAGAGGGCCCTCTCAAACCCTTTTTTAAATTCTTTTTCTGTCACATTTCCTGTGTATACCCAAGAGCAACACCATGGATGTTTTTGGAGAGAGACTGTATAAAAGTGTGCACCGTTATTGTTATCTTGCGTTCCATCCCTTTCTATTATGACAGGCTACAATTGTGACCATTTGTACCAGCTATAAACATTTTTGTGTGGGACAGCACTTTGCACAGACTAGCTTGTTTCAAGCAGGAGCGTCATTCAGTCAATTTTTCTAAGTGGGTACAATTTCATAATGCATATGTTAATGTTCACACCAAAACATGTTTTTACCAGTAATTATCTGCTTTTTCTTCTATGTTTATGATTAAACCATTCTACCTATCAGCAGGGGTGTACTGGGAACAAAATTTGGATATTCATTTGGTTGCAATATGCAACCTCACCACTAGATGCCACTAAATCTTACATACTGGTCCTTTAAATTGGGAAATTCTAATACTTGAAGTAACTTTCAAATTCATTAAAGTGATACTGTTTTATGTAGTGAGATGAGATTGGTTATTCATACACTGCGGATAACAACGATTCTATACGACTTCCACAGCCGCAGCTGAGCTGCTCTATGAGCTCCACTGATACTACATATGAACCAAGTAGCCTTAACATATCTACATCTAAAGCCATCCAATTTCAAATATTTAAAGCAGCATGTTCCCCCTCAAGTGGAATAGGCACAAAGCCTCTGGTTTCAAACATACCCTGGCCTTTATTTTCACAGGCTTGGCCGTCCTTCCCTGTAAGTTATGATTTGCCCTCATTATCATCTGTCACAGTGTATTTTTTCATACTACCACTGAGGGGCACCAAAATCAGAAATTCAACACAACATCTACATTTAAACAGATTTTAAACTGGGGACCTATTCAAAACTTGTCTGATAGTGCATGTGCCTCACATATTTCCAGATCTCAGCAATTAAGCTGGTTAGCAAACCATGAAAACTGTAGTCATGATAATGTGATAAAGAAATGTAATTTTCTTTATGGTTATTGTAGATTTGTGAAAACTTTTGAGACAGATTTTCATGCATGTCCTGATCTATTAACAGTGAATCAAACAAGGGGGATTGCACCATCGAGGCACTCATGGGGCACAAAGCTGCTGACAGAAGTAGGTTAAATGTGGTGACAGTAGGCATGTAGAAAAGTGGGTGTTTCAATAGATTATAATGATGTGCTGGTTTGGACAGGATAAAGTTAGGGACAGCTTCTGGGACTGTGACACAGTCTCTGACACAGTCCAAACTCTAGCTCCAAATTGATAGGTAGATCTTTTCTGTTAGTATAACAGTCACCCAAAATGGGCACAGAAAAAGAATACATCTATACAGCGACAGAGACTGGAGGAGACACTTTTGTACTCCCTCCATATACCACAGTCTTCATGCTCAGTGCTATTCAGATTGGAAGTACTGGATGCATACTAAAACCCAAAAGATGGCCTTGGTAATGGACAATGGCCTTACCTGGAACAATATGCAAGCTATGGCAGCTGTGTTAGCACTTAGCATTATTAACCTTCCTTATTTTGCAAATAGTATCAACAAGTAAAAGTGAAAGATTGACACAATAACCATTACTATTGCATGAGCCACCTTTAGCTAGCATGGATTGTGACGACTCTCATGGCCCTTATGCTATGGATAGGTCATATGAGGTGGAGGACCTCCACTGCCACCATCTCCACTGGAGCTCCCTCATTCCGACAATGATAAGCTGGGAGATCATGGAGGTCCCGAGCCTTATCAGTTGGAACCTCATGCCTCCTGGACCCGATGCTGCAGCTGGCCTGGCAGCAAGTCCATGGAAGTCCAAGAGAGGACAGGAGATGTCAGAGAGTAATTAAGTAATTGAGTCTCATATAGCCATTTTCAGTTCAACTCACTTTCAAAAATATTTTGGTATTAGCTACCCTGACAACGGACAGGGAAGCAGGAACATTGGCTTTTCCACTGAGAATATACTCAGTGGAAAAGCCAATGTTCCTGCTTTGTATACTTGGTGAAACTGCTACCACAGTTGGGGGCTGGAGGTAAATGAAGCAAATGTACCTCAGAGTCTTGACTATGTTGTCACAGTTGAGGGGCCACAGAATTCAGCTTAACTGACGCCCCATTCAAGCTAGTTAGTGAGCTAGCCCCAGTTTGTGCCTCTCATGTATTAGCATACATTCACGTCACAGAGGTAACCATCATTTTCTCTAAAAGATAATTAACTGGCAATGTTTGAAAAACCCAGATGGTCATTCAAAACACTTATACCGTTCTGAAGGTATAATCCCAAAACATCTGGACGAAAAAAATATTCAGTTCACTAAATGATAAAAAGATTTTTAATCAAGTTGCGCCTCTGTTTCCGTATTAAAACAAAGTCAAAAGCACAAACTGGGGCTATAATTTAATATGGAGTATTATGAAATACTTTTTAAAGTACTAGTTTGATCAACTTGGCAAGTTCCACAAGAAGGACCGCACTTAATAGCTAATCCAGGGGGGTAATTTCTGTGCTTACTTTCGGTTGGACTCAATACAGGTGTTTGAAACAATTTATGTAAAATTTTAGTTTATTTGGAAAGCTTTAGGAGGCTTGTGTTGTTTGCCCTGATATACGGTAGTTGTTTTGCTGGACCCAAATCATACAAAGTACAATGAAGGAGGCGAGTGCAAAGTTAGCATGACCCATACTCAGAATGAGCACATGAATAACGCCCAGGTCGGAAAGTTTCTCCTAATGTTAAGTACTTCTGCTATCTTCTTGTTCTTCTCCTACTTCTTAACAATAATAATGATTATAAGGTCTATGTATGTGCACGTGTCTGCACTACAGAGCTGGATTTGGTTGCCACTTGGAGTGTGTGTGCAAGTTCATGTGTAAACCCAATTCACTCTGCTCATTGGTGGCTGTGTGGTGTGGTGTGCTGCTAAGAAAATATCCACATATGAGCTATCTTCAGTCAGTAATGTGGCCCCTTTTCATGCAAGTAAAATTCATCCTTATCTCTCTGCAGCTCTCTTTCTCTCTGCGTGGCTCTGCTTTTGATTCTTTTTTTCTTCCTCGTGGCAAGCACAGCAGCAGCATTTCCTTCTCCTCTGTGTCACCTCCACTCCCTCCCTCTATCGCTGCATCCCCCCCATCTCCTGCTGCTTCCACCCTCCCTCCCTTTTCGCTGTGTGTTTGCAGATGAAACGGGCAGCCTGCCAGTTTTTCATATTTCTTGGCAGCAAAGTGGCTAGCCAACTTCCTGGGGATGGGGAGCGGGGGGAGTTGGGGCTTGCAAAAGGTTACATTTGCACAATGTGTCTGAAAAAAACAGCAAAGAAGAGGGAGGGATGGAGTGAAGAAAGAAAGAAAGAAAGAAAGAAAGAAAAAGAAAGAAAGAAAGAAAGAAAAAGAAAGAGAGGAAAAGCTGGGCTGGATCAGCTAAACTACTCCACTGTTCTGGGTTGATGGAAAAAGCCCTCTGGGGGAATATTCAGTATGCAAGAGTATCGAGTTGCATGCAGTCATTACAATGATGTCTGTCCCTCTCTGTTTCTCTTTTTGTCTGCCTTCTCTGGAATGTTCCCCCCCTCCAACACACACACACACACACACACACACACACACACACACACACACACACACACACCTACCTCACCTTCCCTCCCTTTCTCTGAGTCTGTGTGAAAGTGCTCTGTGAGGCGATAGCTTTGGGATGGGGGAGCTGGTTGAATCATAGCAGTTTGACGGGTTTGTGTGTGTGTGTGTGTTGGGGCGGTGTTACTGCCACTGATTATATACCAACAAATATCCTCTACAAAACAACTGTATGCTGTGTCCTGCTGTGCTGTCAGGATTGACTGAATGTGGATAGACAGTGTGAGACAGAAGGAGAGTTAAACAGTAAAGTGGAAAGACTGAACGGGAGAAAATTCAGTTGTTTACCTCTATACTTCACTTCTTCTTCCACATCTGTCTCTAAGGAGAGCACTGGGGAGAAAGACTACAATAAAACATACAAGAGTGGTAAAGGCATCTGCAATGATGTTGCTGAAATGTCTTTAGGCTCACCAGCGAAAACCAATTTATATTCACAGTTTGACACGCACACCACTCATTACAGATTTTAGTAATTAAATAATGCTGCTTGTAGGAACGTTAATAGAAAGGATTTAAAATTATACTGAAAAATATAGTTTATGACTCATGTACATTCTGTCATTTGGACTTTCATTTTTGTATTTAAACTGAAATGTGAAATAAATTCATGAACTAATATTCCATTATGGATTCAGTACACATCAAGAACTGTAAATGACGTGCAAATCACAGATTATCCGAAAGGTTTGCGGTGGGAATTTGTTACCAAACTATTAGTTTAAAAATTTCCTCACAATATTTTTGCATTACCTTGCAGTACTATTTGAATTCATCTGATGATCCATATTTCTGTTGTGATCACAAGCCTAGGCTATTGCTGTGTAGGCAACTCATGGATCATTGCAGTTAATGTTAAGATAACTAGCGGAGGCTAGTTAGTTCTCTGTGCTGTGTTAAGACTGGCTGCTGGTGTGGCAGTGATTGTGACAGTCTGTCCTATAGCTGAGTGCTGTGGTTGTAGCCGGGATTATAACTATGGCCAATGTTACTATTAGGTGCTGTAAAAAGTAGCCACAGCCATAGAAACTGCCGTAGTTGCAACCATAGCCATGACAATAGCCATAGAAACAGCGACAGCAATATAACCATAGCAATAACCATAGCCACAATCACAGCCCCTTAGCTTCAACCATAGCCATAGCCACAAATGGTATTTCAGCACCCAACCCACAGCCAAGAATAGACGTCTACAGCTGTGGGTTGTTTGCAAAATCAAACTGTGTTGTTAAAGGGGGATATATTATGCACATTTCCATGTATCTTTTCTGAGCCTCTACTGGAATATCTTTGCATAATTATAGTTCAAATAACTTCTTATTTATCTTATACTGGCCCTTTATGCAGCCCCTCAGTTCAGCCTGTCTCTTTAAGCCCCCACCACACCTATGAGCCCATTCTGTTCTGATTGGTTAGCTTCCAGAAGCTGCCCCTTGGCAGACTTTGCCGGCTTGGGAGGCTACGTCAATAAACAGTAGTCTTAGGATTTTACTACTTTTTATCCTTTTTTACTTGAAATGGCAACTTCTCAAATACATCCGTACATGTTCGAACCTGAATGTGATCCGGAATATGTGAGTGGACATTACCAACAACCTCAGCAACAAAGATTACAGAACAGATGACCATTCATGGAAATGCACAATGAGCTGACATCATCTCATCGGGAAAGTTAAAAAAAACAGTTTCAAATGAAACGTTGAGAGAGGGCTGAAGCCTGGGCTTTTGCCTTACATGCATTTTTAAATACGTTCATCTCAAATTTTGGAACTTTGTCCATGTTTAACATCTGACATCATAACAGTATTGACAGAAAATCACAAGCATATATAAGTGCTCTGTTTTTGCATTTTCCATGGTGTTGCAGAGAGTTTTGCATACCTTGCGTAAGCGTAGGTGTTGTTTGCTGTCTTACAGGGGATGAGAAAATCAATATCAGTTTCATCTCTTTGTGTTAATTACAGAAGTTGGTCAAAAACACACTTTGCGGGGGCAATTGCTTGCTCTGCCAAAAATGGATGAATAATATATTTAAAATATTTGATCTTGTTAGCCAGCAAGTTAGCACAAAAAAACAAAAAAAACAAAAAAAACACGAGTAACTAGGGTTTGTTTAGATTTTGGACAGTGTACAAAATTGTCAATTGCTACCTAGCACCAACCAGCAGACAAAGTTAGCAACTAGCTGGCAAACATTAAACATTTAGCAGCTATAGAGCCAGATTCAGGAGTCGTTAGAGACCAAAAACAAAAGGAAGACTAAAAGGAAGGTGAATATTGGACTTGCATTAGTTGGGTAGTCAGTGGGAATCTACAAATGGGCTAATACATGAAAACACTAGCATGCCTTCTTAACCACACTCTAGGTATGGCAATGGTTAGTCAGTCTTTGGTCCAGACTAAAATATCTCAACAACTATTGAAACCTGGTTATTGGAACACTGTGCAAAACTAATGAAAGTCAGCTGTACTTTGTGTTTAGTGCTAATTAGCAAATGTAGGATGCTAACACACTAAACCAAGACAGTGAACATTACTTCAACACATTACTTGTTATCATATGAGCATAATCGCAATTCAGTTGTGCATGTTAGCATGCTGACATTAGCATTTAGCTCTACTCACTGCATATAGTGTTGTACTGTATATTGTACTGAATACATTAATGTCTTACATTTTACCCTCATTATGGCAGGGTGAGAAGAAGAACCATCTAAATGAAAAATTAGCTATAAAAGGTTTCACAAACCTTCTTCTCAACAATGCCTTAGAAATAACAGCCTTCTCTGCTGAAATGATTCTCCCTCTCTTTCTCTCTGTTCCCTGCCACACACACACACACACACACACACACTGAAACACACACCCCTCACCCTCCCCCGCTCCCTCTCCTCTTTGCTGTGCTGCTTCTATAATTCAAATTCTGTCATGCTTGTTCCAGACTGCTGGCTCCAGCCTCTCTCTCTCCTCCTCTCTTGCTGTCTTTCTCTCTCTCTCTCTAGGAAAAGAAAAATGAGGGAAAAAAAGGAGAGGGGTGGGGGGGGGGGGGGGGGCTCTTTGAGGGACAAAGCTGACAGAAACACACACAGACGGACACACCAAGCTGAACTAAACAGCAAATGTGAAAAAGCCTGCTGTGCATTTGGATTCTTGCAGGAACACTGAGCATCATCTGCACTCTTCCCCTACACAACTTGTCTCTCTTTTCCGCTCATTATTTTACTTTTTGTATCTCTCTCATCACTGATTTAAGTGGTAGAAGACCACATGTCTCTGGATCACTTTAATTATCCACTTAAAGGGGTACTACACCTATTTAATATTGCACTTCCATAATGTTGGGGGACTTGTGAGAAATAGATTTAAAAGAGTAGTCTGGAGTGTACTGAAAATTTTGTAACCAATTAACAATAAGATGCAAAAAAACAAAACAAAAAACAAAACAAAAAAAAACCCCAAAACAAAAAAACAAAAAACAAAAACAAAACGAAACACGAATGGTCAAAATTGAAGCAGCAGAGGTCCAGATATCCTGACTTTCAGTCCCTAGTATGGGTCGAGCTCCAAAAAGATTGGAGCCTATATTTCCCATAATGCCACTTGATCTTTTTGTTAAAGCACCTGTGTCTGGTAAACGGCCATCATCACAGTTTTTTTCTCAAACTTGAGAAAGCTCCTCCAGAGCCTTAGAAGAAATTATACACTTGTTTCTACGAGCTGTGTAGTATTCCACGTGACAAGTTAACTCATCCTGACATGTAAAATGAGTGGAGTGCCCCTTTAAAACTTTTAACCTCAGTGGGTCAATTTCTTTAACAGCTCCAGGACTGTTCACATATGTGAGACATTGGTCTACTGAGAATCAGACAAAAGAAATGGTTTGTCACTCATTAAGTAGCAAGACTGTCTGAATGAAAAATATCAGCAGTGGTTGATTTAAAGAGATATACAGAGCCAACAACAATAAAGACAAAATCGAGTCAAACAAAAGCAAAGACAAAATCAAATCAAAGATGGACAAAATGCAAGTGGTACATTCTGGACTGACAGATATAAAATCTGTTAAGCTGCTAAGGTTGTAAATAGCCACAGAGCCATATCCATCTAATGTGGACATACAGTAATAAGAGAGACAGCTGTGTGATGCAAACATAAAAGAAGGTGTCTGTAATTTTCAAGTAGCTCGTTTACCTTCATATTTGTCCAAACAGCAAACAGGGACATTGTTGTCTGGGACAGGGGCCTGCTGTTGTACACTGGCATTCCCTCACCATTAAAAATGCACTCTGTTTTGTCCTTTGCTGTACATAACATTACTGTAACATAACACTGTAGCTTCTTGCACTCTGCCTAATGTAGGCAGAAGAACTGCCAAAAGAACAGCAAGTGATGCTGTGCTTTATGGCATTGCTTGGGTCGTGAACCACCCTTAAATTGCGGAAGAAATTTAACTGGTCGCCAAGGGGTCAATAAATAAATAAACCAATTGTTGTCAACTAACCCTCTGTCTCTCAGTAAAACTGCCACCATGTAGTTTAAGTGTTGCTTAAGTTGCAAATGTTTTTTTTTTTACCATCTTCTAAACCGTTGTAAAAACTGCTTCACTGCTGCTGTGCAACCATAATACAGATAAAGTAAGTAAGTAAGTTGAGTAAGTAGTAAGTACAAAGGCTTTGCAAGTGTAGTAGGTACATTTTATTGTAAAATTGTGAAAATTGCAGAGAGACAGAAGAATATAAAACAAGACTAGTCTACAACTAGGCTCAACTAGCCTAAGCTCGTGACACAGTGAGGTTGCTATTTAAGGCTAAACAGAAAGTACAGCTGAGGCTGATAGGTGTTTAATTTGATATGTTATTAATTTTGCACAGTGTATGCATTAAACTTGAGATGGGGTTAAAAGCATAGCCTTCATATAAACAAAAACAACATACTGTATGGCTGATATACAACAAAGGTAACACAACATAATCCAGGCAGCAATGACATTTGCCACTGCAATGTACTTGGGAGAACAATTTAGGATATAAACGAAATTTCTAGGGGACAGGGTTGGAAGGACAGTCAAGTCTTCAGAGCATGCTGATAGACAGAGTCTGAATTGAATGCACAGCGGAAACAAGGAGAGAGGCTGCTGAACTGAATGTGCTGGCAGGATCTGCGCCCCGGTAACAACACTGCATGGACCAGTTGTTGAGAATCGCCTCTCTGACACCAAATCCACACACAATAATTACACATAGGCATAGAAAACAATACAGGATGAAAGCAGCTCATGAACCACGATACATAAAAACACCCTGCACATATTTAGATCAATCATATTATAGCATTGTTGACAGAAGATAAAGTCAGCTGCACTGACTGTGCACAGAGTGGTGAATACACATTTAAAATCATTGATGACAGGACATTAGATTTTAATATGATTTTATGCATTACTTATATAAATTATTACAGCATTAGAAATGCTTATGGTTATTTATCAGTTTTTCGAGACAGCCTCTGTGTGAAACAGGCAGTTTTAGCTCCTGTCTCTTTAAAGGGGACATAACATGCTTTTTGTGATTTTGTCATTTAATAATGTTGAATGTTTATGTTACACATGGTCAAAGATCCAAAACTTGAGGTGAACATGTGTAAAAATGCTGCTGAAAGTCAAAAGCCATCGCTTCAGCCTGCTCTGAACGCTCTGTTTGCAAAGAGTATGTTTCTTCGCACATGCCCACAAACAGCCGTCTGTTATGAAGCCTTTGTTGCTAAGGTTGTTGCTAAGGTTTTTCCATGGATTGTTCCCATTGTCTAGTCTTGTATATCCTGCACATTTCAAGTAGGATATATTTGAGAAGTTATCATTTTGAGTAAAGAACGGGAAAAAGAAGTGAAATCCTACTACTGGTGTTTGTTTAGCCAGCGGAAGTCTGCAGAGAGGCTAACCAATCAGAACAGAGTGGGCTCTTTGGTAGGGGGGCCTTAAAGAGACAGGAGCTAAAACAACCTGTTTCAGGCTGAGGCTGAGCTGAGGGGCTGCATAAAGGGCCAGTATAAGATAAATAATGAGTTTTGAACTGTAAATCATGCAAAGATATTCCAGTAGAACCCCAGAATATAAATATAGACCTGGAAATGTGCATGATATGTCCTTTTTAAGTCCCCTTTAAATATTTACAATTCCTTGACAACTGGGCAACTCTATCTGCTGATGAAGATCATGTGATGTGTTTGAAAGCTCCAGAGCAGCTACTAAAATTACCTTTTGACGAGATTGTTTTGATACATGTGTATACTGTCACCTTGGCTTGGATAATACAGATTTATAACAGAAAGACTCAAGTACAAACTGGAGGTATGAAGTTTGAAAGACATGTATGCTTACCACCAGAAAGACTATTAAATAGCATTATGGGAAGTGTTGGATCCAGTTCTTTGGAGATATAATAAGGACCACCTCTGCTGTTTTTTCCTGACCTTTTTGCTCTCTATGAGTTGTCCAACTTTATGGAATTGCAATACTAAATTGCCGGAGTACTCTTCTAAGTGCACTATTATGAAATACACTTGGTAGTACAGGTAGTACAGTCAGTAACAGACATTACAATTTAACTAATGTTGCACCATATGTTTAAAGATAGAGTGCAATTAACAAAGTATTATTCTTCTCTCTACATTGCTGACTGCTTTACTATAACAGTGTAATTCTGCCCTACTCCTCCCTCTTTCCTTTCAAGGTCTTATTCTGTGTAGGGCCCTGAATGTCCTTGGAGATGGAGAGCTGACAGACATAGCGTCCTCCTCCTTGTCTGATGACCGCCACACCTGATTGGCAGGACGGGCTCACATACTGTGGCTAACTCACTGTTGGCCTCTCAGGGTAATTGAATCATAATGGAACATTTTCCCTGGCCTGGACGGCTCATTGCCCCCCTCGCTCTGATGATGCAACAGCAGCAAAAGAAATGGTTCCTTTAGTCACGTCAAATGTCATCCAGGACCAGGGCAGCCATGAAATTGCTTCACTTCCCCAAATCCAACACATTTTCTAAATTCACACACACTGGATGGATTGCCCAGCATGTTCCCTTGAAAAATATCCACAGGTAAGCGATCCCTCAGCCATAACCCCAAAAAAGATTCCTGACTGCCTTTTTGATATTTGACTTCTTCTCCTTTACACCAGCTCTCAGATGCAGTGTCAAATATATTTCTTTAATCCACAAAAAGATCAAGTACTTTTCATGGGACTTGTGTTCACAGGCCTGCAATGAAAAGTTCAAAACTTACAGCAGGTTTAAAGGATCAAGTTCACTATTGCAAGCTCAAATTTAACTCTGATCGATGGCCCTCATGGATGAGGAATGCACCACCACATTGGTAAGCTGCAGCAGGGGGGGTGGACTAGGTGGAAGAGTGTGCCAACTTGAAAGAGTGAGCCCTCATGATCTGACGTCTGGTAGGAAGAACCTCCAGGATGTTTACTGGGTGCTTGTGAGTCTATCCAACCTCCACACCTGGATTGACTAGGCCCACATGTTATGTTTTCTCACTTAACATAATAATAATAAATGATGATAAAATAAATGATGAGTTGAACCATGAGATACAGTTTACATGTCTTTACTGTTCAAGTTCAAATCCAATCACACAGGTATCACTACGCTGACATACCACTTGTCCTATTGAAAAGGTATACTGACCATTGTAGCAGTTAACAAAAAGTAGTGCCAATTGCCTTTTCTAAATATTGAAATAATGTACTCTGTTTCCAAATACATAACAGTTCCTCCCTTCCAGTTTTGATGTACTCTAAGTCAACAGCAAACAAAAAGAATATGTTTCAGGGAATACACATTTTTGATAACTATAATTTAAGCAGAAATAAGGCACCATTACCATTATGAAATATTATATAGAACCCAAATATTACCTTTTTTCAATTAACAATCTGTTCAACAGTATCTATTGAAGTTAACTATAACTCAAACCTCTGAGAGGGTCTACAGTTTCTTTCAGGGTAGTGCTGTACTATGGATTCAGAGTCAGTTACACTCTGAAGAGTCAAGTCCACAGTTTCTGGAATTTGAGTGTCAGTATTAACAGTCTGGTGCCATGAGGGTGTCCTCTGAGTTCTGAGGAGTATCTGAACCCTCTGGATGTGTGGTGGCTTATCCAGCTGATGCATCCAGAAGTTGGTTGATGCCTGCACCAGACCATGTTGGGCCCCACACCAACGGTGTACAACAGGGGTCCTGTCTGTGACAGTATCTCACCAGACTGCCATTTCTGGGTGGGACTGCAATAGTCTCTGGCAAGGACTCTCTGTCCAATGTCAAAGGTTCTCAGCTTCCTTTGTAGCTCACTGGGAGAACAATGTTTCTCCTGAATATGTTTGCAAATGTCCAGTTTTAGTAAATCCAAGCGTGGCCTCAAAATCCTTCCCATGAACAGCATTGCAGGTGTCCTGTCCTGCTGTAGTATGTATGGTGTTTCTGAAAGAAAGCACTGAAACTCCTCCCCCATGAATTGACTGCCGTTGTCACTCACCAGTTGCAAAGGTAAGCCTGTGCGAGTGAAAAGCATTCACAGGAAGTTCACTGTCTTAGTAGCAGTTGCTTTCTTAACCACGATGATTTCAGGCCACTTTGAATGGGCGTCAACCACCATAAGAAATGTGATCGAAAAATGGACCCAAATAATTGACATGTATGCATTGCCAGGGGGTGGCAGGCCACTCCCATGTGTGGACAGGTGCTGGCTGGGGTTGACGCTGGGTCTGTTGACAACCTGTGCATGACCTGGCAAGGTCTTCAATTTGGCTATTTATGCCAGGCCAGGCTTGATGTGGCAAGGCTTTATGTGTGACCCCCACATAATGCAATCTTATCACACAGAAAGTTGATCTCGTCAGGTACTCCTGGGTGTCTCCGTGTGCTGGCCATCCATTCACTGTCCAGTCATAGACTTTGGCTTGGACAGGGTCATTCCTTGTCTCTTTTTGCACCTGCGCGCTGGTGACAGGAAGAGGTTCCATCTGTGACATGTGTAGCACTACAGCAGGAACGATGGCTTTTTCAGACTTTCAGACTTGTTTCAGCCCAAAACCAGCACCAAGACCGGGGAGACATGAGGACAGCTACGTTTGTTTACAGCAGAGAGCAGGAGGAAGACAGACATCTCACTCCGCTACTTTGTGCTGCGACTCTGCTGCTGCTGCCGGCAGTCACGGAACAGAAACTTTCAGTTTATAATTGTAGTGTCTGTCATCCGACTAAGTATTTATAACATGCTTAATACTTTACAAATTAGAGTGTTTTTATTTGATGAACGTGTACGCAAAAATGAACTAAAAGGGTTTAATTTATATTATAAAAAAAATTTTTAAAAAGCAAAATGACTGTGGGGGGCGGTGGGGAAGTAGGGGAAGTAATGTAATTGGTGTATGCCCGTATGCATTCCTACTCCAATGCATTCAGCGAGTGTAACACAGTTGAAAGATTTGGCAGAAATTTATGATAATAGTTGACAAGGCCCAGGAATGAGAACAGCTGGCTCACATTTTCTGGCTGTGGAGAATTGAGGACAGCATTAATCTTATCCTTAGTCTTGTGAAGTCCATGTCTGTTGATTCTATGATCACAGTACTCAGTGGAGTCTTTAAAGAACTCACATTTGCTCCTGTTAGCTCTCAGTCCATACTCCTCTAGTCTTGTTAGAACAGCATCTAGGTTTGCCAAATTATCTGGGCCAGTCACAATCATGTCATCCAAGTAGCATTGAGTGCAGCCTTGGTCCACTAGGTGTTGGAACTCTGCTTCCACTTTAGGGCACAAGGCATATGGAACAGGACATGCCTTGTGAAACCTTGGCTTTGCATTGATGTATTTTAGGGTACCAATGTCCTTTGTGAACGCTTGTGCATGTCTGTCCAGTATCTGTGTCAGTTGTACATCTGCACACAGACTATTCTGTTTGGTGGTGAGTTACATGGCCTTTATCTCATGCCAGTTGAGATGGATGTGTTTCAACCACTGTTGTCCAAATAATGGCACACCTCCATACTTTAGTACATATGGCTCAAGGTTGCGCCTTTGGTTCTCATATTTCACCTTTACAGTCAGTTTTCCCAGTGGAATGATCCTCTCATCTGTGTATGTTTTCAATCTCACAGTTGTACGTTTCACTTTCAGTTTAGGGAAATTGTCCTTGTAATCTTTGAAGGATATGACAGACAGCACGGATCAAGTGTCCAGTTCCATTTTTAATGGTACTCCATTGACTTTAGGTATTAGCCATATGACTTCACTGTCATCATCCTCTGTGGAGTATAACTCAAGACAGGACAAATTCTCTTAATTTGTCTCTGACAGACTATCAGTCTGTCACTGTTACTTAATGTACTTTTTTGTCTTCTGTCAGAAGCCGTTTCTGAATGCCCTCATTGTGCAGCCCACACACAAGCCTGTCCCTCAGTGTGTCCGACAGCCCCTCCCCTAACTGACAATGCTCTGCCAATCTATGAAGCTCTGCCATATACTCCTCCTTAAGCGTTCCACTATTACCAATGGCATCAAATTTAAATGTGTTTTTTAGAATTTCTGTGATCTCCTCAGAGGTTTTGTCAGCTGATTTGGTGGGTGAAATGAGACTGCAGAGAAAGTTGTATGTTTTAGCACCCATAACACTGAGTAACACAGCAACTTTCCTCTCATTGCTTATTTCATTAGCCATACAATACTGCTCAACTCTTCTATGTAGGTTGTCCAATCCTCTACCCTGCTATCAAAACTATCCATATGTCCCACATTTCCAGACATTTTCGCTTTTTATGTTTTTGTCAGTTTTATTTCCTTTCCAGTGTAATATCACTTCTTTTACCTTGGTTTTTGTTTAGCACACATGCCCCCTCCTCCTGATAGCTTGTCAATCAACACAGTATTCATGTGGGGTGGGCAGACAAAATTCCACAAAAGCTGGGTCAATAAAGTCCATTTTAGGGTAAAATGCTATAATTTGATGAGAGGTTGGCTTGCCATTAGTCTTTAGTTTGTCATAATCATCATTTTCACATTTTTGAATCACTGTGATGATCTGCATTGTCAAAATAAATAGAGGTGAAAGAATAAGGAAGAATAAGGAAACATGGCAGGTTCATTAAACCTGCAGTGTGGAACTTTTACATATAAATGACCGTCTGTTACATTCAAGCCCTTGCTAAATGATTTCACATAATGCTGATTAGGCCTATCACTGTCAGATAAATCTCTCTGTTTCACAGTATACCAGAGTTTTTAATCTGGTCTTGGGTTTGACATTCCTGTGCTGGCCAGATGAATGCATACTAGAGACTTCTGCTGGCCGAGCAGCTAACTTTCGGTTAGCTCTCTGCTAACTTGAATGGGGATAAAATAATTTAATCGTGCAGCTCTTCTAGACTTTCAAAATGTTATCGGTCCGAATGGATCAAATTCTGATAGTGAAATTAGTCATTTTCGCAGGGGTTGTGTGACGCTCAAAAAAATGTATCCACTGTTTTACAGTCGCAACAGTAGCGATGGAGTAGGCTACAGTGGATTCTATGACGTAAGCATGTGTCAACAGTGTTTTTGTAATTACTCTCACTGCCAAAAGGGGGAGACAAAAGTCCCACACTCCAGCTTTGACAGATTTTACTCTTTTTCTCTTTGCTGTAGAGAGCTTTATGCATTTTTCAAGGACAGTTGTGTGTTTTGCTTCTTTACTGATTACTGTCTTACAGTACAAGTAGGCAGATTAGCAAGGCTTCCAAGAAGTAGCCTTCTGACACCTTTGGATGTTTCCGTTTGCCAGGTGCCCCTCACCTTGCAGGTTGTAGCAGTCCCTCAAGAATCTCTCTCATACATATATCTATGATCTCCCCTCTCTTATTACTGCTCACCTCAGTGTCATGTGTTTACGTTGAAAACAAGTGATGCATTGTAGCAACCACTCGCTGTCTGAAAGTATTGTAAGACCAGCAAAATCATCAATATATTGTTGGTTCCATCCTAAATGTTTTTATTTTGGATGTAATGAACCTTGCAGCCTTTATCGTTCAGTCAGGGTGCAGATTCTAAAACCCCTACACAGTCATGTTTCACCTACACAGGTGTTTTCACTTATTAGCCTGATTAGACCTCTTCCCGGGACTGTACAGACTGTACTTTATTGACTCTCCTGTTCCATTTGTTAAGACAGGATGCCTCACACCTTTATGATTCTTTAAAGTTAAACTAATCAGTATTATTTGTATGAACAATTAATCAAATTAATTTGTGAACCGACAATGGTTTATCAGCAACTTAACAGCTTCTCCTTTAGCTCATTTCTCATCAATGTATTACTGTATTCTTACTGTAGTATTTTTTATCAGTTTTAATTTTGACAAGAATTTTAAATTTAGTTATAGTCTTAGTCACTTACTGAAAATTGTAGTTGGTTAAAGTCACATTTTAGTCTTTTTTGTTTTGTTTTGTTTTAGTCAAGATTTAGTCAGTGGAACTCAGTTTTAATTTTAGTCTAATTTTAGTTTTAAAATTGCTAAAGTTGTTCCCCATAATGTACTGTAATGGATTTTGCTGAAGATATTTCTCCTGGCTGTAAAAATTCCAATGAGAAGTAAGCATACCTTGAACTATGTGTTTAGTTATATAGGCTGAGAATGTATTAGTGACTTACCATACTTCTTTCATATATCATATAAAAATAAATGCCTAAAGTTTGCTAGAAAAAGTGCAATACAATCATATTTCTGCATATATACATTGGCACTGTGTTGACACTGTGACTGGATGTACAGTAAGAGTGAAGCAGACCCTGTAGACATGGCACACTGCCCTCTTCATTTGCATAAAATCTGCAGAAATAGAGAGGTTACATATACTGTGAAATCATTTGGTCCATCTTATTTTCCTACTCATTGACTGGGGGGTCATTTCTTTTTAACAAGACTCCTCTGAAATATAACTTTTTTCACTTTTTCACCTTTTAACTGCCTGTTTTCTGCAGTACAGGTATAGTCTCCGGAATGTTTAAAAAAAGTGTTTTATATTTGTACAGCCTCCTGACAGGGTTTCCAATAATTTGCCCTGCCATAGTTTCACATTGGCATCCCTCCAACCAACACTTGCGACAAAGACACAGACAGACATAAACACACACACACACACACACACAATTTTGGGCCTGTTGCTCTGAAAATACACAATTTTAACCCAAACCATGATCTTTCCCTAACCCTAAACACTAACCAAGTGTTTTTTGTGACTAAACCTAACCAGACCTTAACCACAGCACAAAACATAATTTTTTAACAAGCACATCAAAATACACTGAGATAGTAAGGGGAAAAGACAACAGAGGTAGCCTAACCATAAATAATGGCAGTGCGTCATTATTGGTGATCAGACACTGATAAAGTTTATTACCTGACAAAACAGACTTTTTATATATTACTGAGCTGAACTACAGCAGTTATAAAAATGTGTAACGTTGTAACTGCGTCAATAAGGCAGACAAACATTATCTGGGAAACATCACAATGTTCATTCACTTTACATGGAGCTAAAATTCTTACTGAATTATGTTAAATGTTTGCCAAATGAGTTAGTATCTGTTTATGAGTCTTAAGAAATCATAAATGATCTTTTAGAAGGCTGTTAAATTTAACAATATGCTAACAGAGTAAGTTATTGCTAACGCGCTCTGAATCCACAAACAACTTTTAGCTATAATGTTACTTTAACATTAAATTTAGTCCTAAAAGGGAATTAACATATACACATGTTTTTGAATTAAACAACATACATAACTGATATCTACCTCATAATTTGAGAGGCCAGCTGCCAGAAGCAGCTAATGGTTTCGTTTGGCTTTTTAAGGTAGCTAGCTTAGATTTATTAGTAGGCTCTAGCACTGACAAGGTTAGCTTGTTCACATAAGCTGGCATTTGAGCAGGCACCGGACATGCAGTGTACATGCACCGATCAGGAAAAAAAATTATCCACTGAGATGGGGCAGTGAGAATTTGACTTGCACTTGCAGATTGGTTAAAAAGGAAAACAGCCAATTCTTTGAGGTTGTCCGCCTGAACAGAGCCAACTATTTTTTCTCATCTTTATTCATCAGGGCATAATGAACAGAGATTTCATTGTAATTTTTGTTGTCAATATTGTTTTCATTTACGTTACAGTTTAGTCATGAAATCAAATGATGTCAAAGAATACTTATTGTCAAAATTTTTGGTGACAAAATTAACACTTTTTTATACATATTTTGTACAATTTTTTTAGTCCTTCTAAGCAGCAGCAGGTAACTGTTTTCAGCAAACAGGCTCTGACCAACTTACTCTACACTACCTACACGGCACTAAACAACAGACACAGTTAGCGACTAGCTGGTGAACAAACATCTAGCTTCTAAAGAGGCGGATATTTTTCTCATGAAATGGTGGAGCCCAAACCAGAGCTAAAAGCAGAGTGAATATTGGACTGACATTCATCAGTTGGACAGAAATGTACAGCTCCAAAGAATGCTTATGTTAATGTGGCTATAAGACATAGAGTTTGGAATCCCTCTAGCCCTGCCCTATAGACCTTTTTTAAGTGTCTCCATTAAGTGTCCCAACAGGGCATGTTAGTGATTCAGCAAGCACAATAATACAATTACCCTGGAAGTGACACACCTGAATAGAATGCAGCCATTATTATTACGGTTATAGAGAGGCTAAGTCATGATGTTACGTCCGAGCCAGCCTCTGTTCCACTAGCTTCTGTAATTCAATGCAATCTCTCATTCAGCATTTCCTTCATCTGTCTCTCTGAAAAAATGAAGTGTGTTCCTGGAGTTTACTTTCCATATTCTAAGACAGCTCAGCATCTATAGCACTTGCTATCATAAGTTGGAACCTTTGTGATTTTAATGAAGTTAAGCAACAATTATATTGTGAGTATGGAAAAAAATACAAGTGTAGTGGGTACTTACGTCAACATAAATTGGTTTTGTCCATATCCATAAAGCTAACCAACACTTTCTTCTAAAGTCATTTTTTCAACTTTCTAGTTGTAATTACTGCCGTCTAAAAACGTGTATAGCGTTTGCTACTCTCTGTCCTGCTGTCATTACAGACAAGTCTGAATTAACCGCCACCCTCAACTCTCTCATGTACTCATCTCTTCTGTCAGGCCGTGACATTTAGCCCATGAACGTCTAGGGCTTATGAGGAATGGTGTTTGTTCCCCATACTGAACTAAAAAACATGAATATTGACCTAACAATGATATTGGATTATTTTTTTTAAAAACTACCATCCTTATGTAAACATATGAAGTGAGCCACGCAATACTGTTGAAAAAGACTCCAAGGGTAGATGTAGCCTTGCTAGTGGAGTTACAAATGTAAATGGGATTTTGAATGAGGTGTTTTTTTACTTCTCGAACGGAATCCTGAAGTTCCGGTTTCACTTCAGCTTTCTGTTAATACCATGTGAGACCCCTCACTCCAAATAACATTTTTATTTTTATTTTCTTAAAGATCCTAAAAATCTAGGATGAGGTCCAACATGAACACATTATTTTCTGCCAAACATAGAACAGTTTTGGTCATTTCACATTCTTCTTCACACAAATTCTTTATTTTTTGTTTTGTCTGAGCTCTTTTTACTAGTTTGAGTGGGTGAATCTTGGCTAAAAAAAAGCTTATGTCACATATTTCTGTGCACCAATCAGGATTTAGCAAAATTTTAATTGAAATCTGATGATACTGATTGTTGTGTTCTTACTATAACCAAGACACCAGAGATGTGAGGTACATGTTAACCAAACATAACTGAAGAACTGACCACCGACCAATCATTGTCAACCTTGTACATTTGGCGGAGTGATTTATTCTGAGTATTACATTATCATGACATTGATAAGTTTGATTATGTTTCCAGGCCACATCAAATTCCAATAAAGCAGATTGGCTGAGTTTTTGACTGTTAAACTCTTTTTTATTAATACTTTGACTTGGCGTGTTGCTTATTTATTAATATTCAATGTTATACAGATAACGTAACTTAGCATTTGAAACTAAGTTTTCAGGGGCTTTAAAATCTGTCCTCAGTGCTATCCCTAATATTTCCACACATACATTTTCAAACACCCAGATCTCTGTCTCCATCTGAAGGGGAGAAGCAGCTGTCTAGACATAACAGTGACTGTCTTGACTTAGTATGAGAATGTTCTGCATCTTAGCCAGTTTCAGAGGTAATTTGATACATAGAGTCTTGCACAAGCTTATGCACAAACACAGAGTGAAAGAGAGTACATGCTCCAAGATTCCTCAGTCAAGAAAACATCTGGATACAGTATGACCTATAACAATAATACAACTGAACACATCTATGAATGAATGCTGCACACTGCAACAAAACAGCTAATACTGACCAGACTATACTTGCTGTACTCAGTTGTAAAGGAAAACTACAATTCATGAAAACCTTGGTTTCATATTAGTACTTCTGGCCATTTGTTCTATTTGTAATGATTAAATTGTACTCACTAAAGTAATTGCTGAGATCTGGGAACATGATGATATCACTACAAATAGGTTAAAGTCATGGATGTATTAGGAAAGCTGGAAGCTGGAAGCTGCCGCTCAGCCTTACTGACAATTATTCCTAGTGGTCATTTGTGGTATTGCAAATCCCCTGCGTCCGACGACCATTTTTAAAAAGACGTCTATAAAACTATTGACAGGACAGCTCAAACTGCAAATGAGGTCAGTTATTACTCTTTGTGTTATGAATTTTTAATCCATGAAGGTTTTATATTTGTAAAACTTTCCTAAAGCCTACAAAAGCGGTTTTAAAATTTGTGATGTAATTGCAAACTGTGCGCACCACTGTTTGCAATGAGGGGTTATTAGCAACATTGTGTGTGCATTCACTATCATTTTTACCCCTAAATAAAGTGTTTAAGATAATCTGGACAAACTGTCAGTTTGTTAAGACCTGTCTGCTTGTCTGACTGGTCTTTTTTTGCCACATTTAGCCATGGATGTATTATAAAAGCTGGATACCGGATTCAAAGATGGTATCTATTCAATCAAATGAAAATTACTCATCTGGCACATGAGCCGGAAAAACGATTTCTAGCTTCTGCGTTGTGTGGCTCACTGAATATGCGCAGTACAGCACAGTAGGTGAAACTTGAAGCGGGAAGTGGTTAAACTGTGATGGATGTTTACAGACAGTTTTGGGTAATAGTTTTACTGTTAGCCTTTCTTTTCTCCTCAAAATAGTTATTTGTTTACAACCTGTCTACAAAGAAGAGATGGACAGAAATTTACATACAGGTATATTTTGGACTATTATCATGATTACTCACTGCACTGTGGAGAAATGGTGCACTTCCTGTTTTCACTGTCTTGACAGCCAAAACTATAGCTGAATCTACAGTATGTCCAGACTAAATTTTAAAGTAGATGTACATATAAATATATATACATATCCAGGGAACTCACAGTATTGAAAAAAATACATTAAAAACATCAACAGCAACATCTCTTTCCAGAAACAGTGATCCACTAACCTGTGCAACTCAACTCAACACAATTTCTCATTTAGGAAAACTTACAAGTGCAACTGAGCAAGTACTAATGTCATAGTAAACTTTATTCCATAGTTTCCTCCATGATATCCATGAATGCTCCTCTCTGTGTGTCAATTTTTCAAACTTTTTAGTTGCACTCTCTGCTATCTAAAAAACATCAGCTCCATTCGACCCTCTCTGTCATTGTTACAGACATGTCTGAACTAGCTGGCAACATTTACCAGCATGAACTAGGGCTCACAGAAAATTGTTAAAGGCAGCTAAAAACTGAAATATTAAAGGGGAACTCCAATTTCACACATCAGTATGTGCTGCCATGTGTTGGGAGAGTGCTACTGCATATGTGAAAAAAGTAGTATAAAGCCTTTTATGGCTCCAAAGGGAGCTGGGACAATGTTTGAGAAGTTGGAGTGAATTAGAAAGAAGTGAAGTTACCAGACCTCCCTAGCCCACTCCTCATCTTTGTTGGAAGCTAGCAGCTTCAGGATACATTAGCTACTACTAGCATAACACACCCCAATCTGTACAGTCATGAGTTAATCAGGTTGAGTTGCATTGTGGGTAATGTAATCCCCAGGTTTTGACAATATCTCTGCTGCCTTGATTTTTGTACTTTTTAAAAAACTGTCCATTATGAGTCCGACAATGTTACAGGAGTGCAATGCTAAATCTGTGGAGTACTCTTTTAGATAAACAATGATATTATATTGTGTTGTGTTGTTTTTTTTATTACCACCTCTGTCTAGACAAACTGAAAAAACTACATGATATACCGTTGAGCAGGGTTATGTTTCAAGGCAGGATATTTCTTATTTACATGTATTAAAAATGTCAAAGTGATTTTCACACTCTGGTTTCACTTCGACTCTTCATGTTTTTGGTAGAAAGTAGTTCCAATGAAAATTGTGGTGTCTTTTGTGGATTAGCCTGACTAACTAGGACATTGTGGAAAAAGACATTGCTTTTGAAAATCTTCAATGTAATTTTTATTAGTGCTGTTAGTACTATCAACAAAATTGCAGTGTCCTGGAGTAGATAATCTCAGAAGCAGATAGCTCAAAATATGAACAAATAAAACCAACATTTTCTGTATGGCTGGACAGAGGTAAGTGATTACTTGACTACAGAAAAAGAGAAAAAAGGAAAGCCTGCAAAATCTCATGGGCAACTCATAAATATGAATTAGTTTTTAAACTCTTGTCTCTTGTTTTGTCTTGTGTACGTTTTTTCCACCATACCTGCTAACTGTAGATTTTAGTTAACCATTCAGGATAGATTTGATAAATGCAAACAGAACCGTTAGAACCGTTTCTAACCGGCTGCTGAAATAAACCAACAGCAGTCCTCATTCAGACACAGAAGGCGAGCAAGAAAATGAGACAAAGCTGGAGGGCTGTGAGCAGAATGTTTGCTGGGTTTCTTTCTGTTCCACTGCTCCCCTCCCTCATTCCCTCCACCCCAGTTAGCTGGAGACACAGAAAAACAGAGCATGTTTGAAAAAAAATGGAGGCAAAACGGAGCCACACAAAGGCAGCGCTTGCACTCTCCATCGCCAGCTTACTAATCGGCGTCTTTGCTGTGCACGATGCATGCCTGTCGCCCGTTACACGGCAGCATTGCCATGGCGACCAGGGTCTGAGTAATCATTTGTGCAATGACCCCTATTCTCCAGAGGGAAGACGGAGGGTTGGAGGAGCTGAGGGGGGAGGAGGGTGGAATGAAAGCAGAGCCAGCAAAAGCAGAGGAAGGGAGGGAGGAGGGAAGGGCTGGGGAGCAGCATAGCAAAGCAGCAGGGACCCAGACAGAAAAAAAGCAAAAAGAAAACAGATTTTCTTTCTACTGGCAGCAGGGAAAGAACCTTTTATGTTTTTACATAATGAACAGAACTCACTCTCAAAAAGGATGGACAGGAGAACGCAAGTTTAAGAAAAACTGGGATTCAGTAAATGATAATGGTGGGAGGATAAATGTGATACCAGAAAATGGTATGTGCATCTCGTGGACAAAGACTGAATGAGAAAGGAAAAGAGAAAAACACAAAGGCTGTTCAGACAGTAAGCGTGCTAATGACTAATGTTCATTACATCCCACAATATGGAAGGAAGACTTATAGTGGACTTATAGTGGACTTATAGGATAGTGGGGCTAAAAATATAAGGTCTGTCCTGAAGGTGGTGTTCCAGGAGAGGTCATGGGGTCTCTAAAATGAAAATAGTTCATCCTCTGGGGAGCAGGAATGTGCTCAATATATTACATTGTCTGAGATTTTGTTACTTTTTGGATACAAAAAATAGAAATTTTGAATTGATGGTCTTAAGCTAAGTCGGTTGTAACTTGGCCTTCTAAGTCCGACCTAATAGTTACGCCGGTTGCATCATCTAGGCTTAAGCCTTCTTTTCGCTAAGAGCATAAATTTTATGCCTAGTCAGGAGCAGGCGTAAAGTCAAAAACCTTTGCCTTGCTCAGGAGGTCTTTCCACTTTTTCCGTATATTTTCTGAACGAAGGCTGCCCAAGTCTGAACAATCATTTATGCTGGTCTTCAGAGGATGATTGTTGGGATGGGTTACACAAACAGGTCTTTACTAAGCCTGGTTGTAACTGCTAATTTGGTCTTTGTTAAAGGCGCAATATACGACATTCAGACCCACTAGATGTTGCACTATAGCACCAGCATCTCACACCAAAACAAATGTGTGCGTTGTTTACCCAATAAAGTTGGAAAAAAAAGCTGCCCCTGAACCGACAGCTCATGAAACTCAGATCAACCTGTCAAACTAGGCAATGCTAATCAAATATGAATCAAGAATCTGTTACTGCATTTCCTATTTCTCACCTCAAATGTTTTCAGAAGCATATCTTAGTGTACTGTTTAGCCGTAATATGAGAAACTTTGTGACCTGGCTACCATGTTGAGAACGCAGGAGGACACTGAGGGACTCACATTCACTAACATGCACGCTCATATTAGCATGCACACATGACCTATCAAAACAAAGAACATGAAATGAAAGCATAATTATGAATATTATATTCCATTTCTGCCAATAGATCCCCCTAAATCCTACACACTGGTGCTTTAATAGAGCTGTACAGCCAGCACAAGAAAACTCTGACTGCCAAGCAGTCCAACATAATAACAAATAAGAAGAAGCAGTCGATTTGGAGAGAAATAACACAGACCTGCAACTAACGTTTTTCTTGTTATTAATCATAACCACAATCTTTCACTAACTGTAACCACAACGTAATTACCATGTGCAGATATTGTAGAAAGTGAAAATGTTAAAAACAATATCATGGAACATAAAAACACTTTGGCTTTGAATGTAATTTAATATCAATGTTCCTGTGTGGCAATAGGATTAAATAAAAGTCTATTAAAATTAAAACATGTCCCACAAATCTTCTCCAGTACACCATGCTTTTGTATCTCGCCCTCACCCTGATGACAGCGAGATAGCCGGAGGCGTTTGGTGAATAAAGCATGGTGTACCGGAGAAGAGTTATGTGACATGTTTTAAATTTGATGGACTTGCACTGAGATTCACAATGGTCTGCACCTCACTGTGTGTGCTGCTTAAAGCATAACAATTATAGGATTGAATAAACCATAGATTTTCTTTTAGTCCAAAGTTTCCCTTTAATCAGTTTGTTAAATGTGGCCTAGATTCTATTCTAAGTCTATTCTGTTATTGTCACCTCACAAGACCAAAAGAAACAATGAATTGATCCTACTAATAAGTATTGTGTAGTGTGTGTGTGTATCAAAGCCAGATATATCTTATTCCCCTGTGGCATAGACCTGGGTGACATGTTCCTTCATTACCATGAACACACACACTGTAGTTTATTTTCCCACACACACTGTCATGCTGCTGCAAATACTCACTAGACCACCAAATGTGTATTGATCCACAGCTGAAAATAGTCCCTAACAAATACATTTTTCCTTCTGTTTGAGTGATGTTTGCTAAAAACTACAGTGCCCCGCTGTTGTAGGAATTTACTCAAGCATTTTTCAATATAAAATATATAATTGTGGCCGTTTTTTAACGAGCTACAGTATCAGTCAAAAATTTGGACACAGCTTCCCATTCACTTGAATGAGAAAGTGTATCCAAACTTTTGACTGATACTGTATGTCTTAAGTAGAAACCAATGGGCTTGGAGCTGAGTGCCACAGACATGGTAAGAAAGTCACATGTATGCATTGTTGGTTTTGGTATTTTAATGGAATTTTGTTTGCAATAAGAAAATTACAGAATAACACCAGTCCTGTCCTTTAACTAAGGGGTAAGCTTAATGGGTGATTTTTACCAATAATACCATTCACAGCTTAATAGAAGGTCTGATGCTGATCAGATACTGTTGCCGCCATCCACTAGCAGGAAAGATACAGTCAGTGTATAAATCTTCTTAGCTGACACTAGCATTATACAGTATCCCTAAGATTCTCTCAACTGATTAGCACTGTCAGCTAAAGTGCCATTATGCACGTGTCTACCTGTATTTTTATATTTTGATCACCACAAAGTATGGCCCCATAATATGTAATATGTAGATACAGTCACACATTTTAGTAGTGTGATAGCAGAAACTGGTGTCCAGCAGTGTATATAGTGGTATGTACAGCCTCTGTGGCTCCTCAAGAATAACAATTACCTCCAGTGAAGCTGATCTGGACTCTCTGTACACTATAAAACTGTCTGCTGCTTTCAAAGAGAAACCGTGTATTTGGTGAAAGCACTGACCTACAGGTTGAAAGAATCAAATGAGTTGCATTTTGACCACACCTAAAATCCCAATTGGGTGTGGTCAGGTGTGAATGCTGGCACTTGGGACCACACCCTGCTGTGAAGTGAAGTGTTGTACTTCACAAGGTATTTTTCTGGCAGAACATGCAGAAACTGCTAAATGGCAGCATGAGCAGGATTTTCAGGCTGGGTGCAGTTACTCTTTCAAAGGGGATTAGAGGAGTTGACGTGATTGGCCATTACTGAAGCTCACCATCATTAAAACTCCACCTGCTGATACTGCAGTTCTCCTAATGTATTCATCCCGCTCTTTTCAGCCTGTGCCACACTGTGCCAGGATTGTGGTTGTGCCTATAGTCAATAAAATTGCTAATATGTGTTAATAACAACCAATGTGCCCCAGGTTTACACTGTTTGGACTTATTAAAGCTGCACAAACCAATTATTTTATATTTACAATGGGTCAAATGACTATATGTAATATGAAAACAGGCACTAATAATGACAAAGCCACAGGGAATTATCACCCAACTCTGCAGTTTCCCTCAGATCTACAGGGCATTTGAGCATCTTTCAGCTCATTGTTTTGGTTTTACACCTTACAACTTTACTGTATTGGTTCAGTCTCATCGCTCTCATCAAGCGATCTCAGCTGTTTTCAGAGAAACGGCTCTGATAAACTGCACAGTACCTGCACACTACCTGCACAGCACCATACAGGACAGTCAGAGTTAGCGACTAAGTGGTGAACATAATGGGGCATTTAGCTGCTAAAGAGAAAACTATTTTTCTCTGGAGTTGCTGGAGAGCAAATGAGCTTAAATTCATCTGATGGATAGAAACGAGACTCCAAGTAAATGCTAATGTTGCTCTCTATCTGCTGGGTGTTTAAATAAGCAACTGTTAACAGTTACTATTTTAGACTACGGCACCAATTCAAAGAATTTTTTTGTCATGGCACCCCAAGCCACGTGAGCCCCAATATAAGTTGCATAGTCTATATGTATTCAATTCAATTAAATTCAATTTTATTTATATAAAATCATAGCAAAAGTCATCTCAGGGCACTTTTCACATAGAGCAGGTCAAGACCGTACTCTTTATTTATCATAGACCCAACAATTCCCCCATGAGCAAGCACTTGGTGACAGTGGCAAGGAAAAACTCCCCTTTAACGGGAAGAAACCTCAAGCAGAACTGGGTTCTAGGTGGGCGGCCATCTGCCTTGACTGGTTGGGTTGGGAGAGGAAGGAGGAGGGAGGGGGAGAGGGGGGAGAGAGACACAGAGAAGCATAATAACAACAATAATAACAATAACAATGACAATGGGTGACCACAGAACCACGCCACTATCCTCGCACCACCCCCGCAGCCATGGCCCCCGACATCCACAACCTGGATTCCGGATTTTCCTGTGAGAAGCTTATCGGTTTTGACATTTTTATATTATATTATAATGTATATTAGGCTATATTATATCAATATGAAGTTAAATAATATAGACTCATTCTAAATCACTCAGAATAAAAGCAGGTGCAGATTTACAGATAAATAATTTTGCTAAAAATAAACAATGAATACAGTTAAATATGTTAAAATGGTAAATGTATTTCTTTCATTTTCTTCAATTAAAATGAGTTTAAATTTAAGATGTACAAGGAAGAACAAACAAACAAACCCCCCCAAAAAGGCTGCAGACATTTTAATGGGACATGTAAGCTGCTGTTGATGTGGAGAGAGAACAACCTGCAGGCCTGACTCCACTGACAGGACGTCTTGTTTTCATGTATACCAGCGATGAGAGCCACATAACACAAATATGAATTTGGGAACATGTAATACCACAGTGAAAGCGCACGGACAATGATGGATATCTTTCTTCTACAAGCAGCTGGTGTCCTTCTCCATTTTTATTTATTAGCTTAGTTTACTGATAGGCTAAAGAGCATACGACAGGTCAGGCTGATAGTGAATTTTGAAAACACCCTCTGCTGGATCACAAAACCCTAACCCTAAACTACTTCAAAAAGTCTGTTGGTGCTTATACACTAAATTTTGAATTCAAACAGGTCATTACAGTTAATTTTCCACCACGTTTGAACAGAATTTTGAATAAAAAGTGACAGCCCTACTATAGTATGTTTCATGGTTTGTTGACGTAGCCTCCAGAGCCAGCGGAAGTGTCCCAAGATGCTGCTTCCAAGAGCTGGCCAATCACAACTGAGTGAGCTCATCGGGAGGGAGGCCTTAAAGAGACAGGAGCTAAAACAGTATAAGATAAATAAGGAGTTTTTAAAATTTTAAATCATATTCCACTAGAGCCCCATATTTAAAATATAGACCTGGAAATGTGCATGATGCATCACCTTTAATGCACAACTCTTAATTTTCTACTTAATTTAATCAGGAATAAATACCTCACCCTTTTTGCTTGCACTTCTACTTGCTTAATTGTCAGGTAATGTCTTGGGCCATTTATAGACTGAGCTACTAAGGGTCAATTTACCCAAATTGCATTAAAAAATAAACAAACAAAACCATAGACAACAATGTCAACAGTTTTCAGTGGCGATACAGAAAGAGCCCCGATGAAAACTGTTCACAGCAAGGTCTGTGCATTATCCAGAGTCACAGAGACACTATGGAAAGCGATACTTTTTCTTTTAAATAAAATTCCATTCACCTCAATTTTATTGGGTTAAAGACAGAAATCCTACATAGATGTCTCAAAACCTGGACAAATCAAACAAAAAACTATCTGTATGAAGCCATACCACTTGATGTTAGTGGGGTGTTTGTAATAAATAATTTAGGTGGACCAAACCTTTAGGTATCTGATTTTACAGTTATTGGCAGTTGCTCACAAAGACAAGCACACAATAAATATCATCCCCACCTAGACACACAGAGTCATAGTGAAGCAGTAATCAGAATATATTTAATATGTTACCAGATCTTTTTTGATTGTATGTGCTATATATCATGTGTGTCCAACATTACTTTCTTCCCTTTGGCCAATCACTGACACGCATTATTCCCCATTAGCAGCATCTGATATATTTTGTGTGATGGACATACAGGACTGGATGATGAAGTCAGGCATGACAGCCCCTCCCCAGCCTCATTGTGGGAGAAAATCTTCATCAATAAATCATCACACTCTTCACTTGCTCTTTGGAAAACACTGTGCTAAAATCTAATATCTGAAAGATCTGCTACAAACAGCTGTTTTTCTACAAGATTAAACAGAACAGATGAAGGAAAGGTTGGTGAGAAGTGTGGTAATTAGGCACTCGCTGTAGAAGATACAGAAATAGATAACAGAAGGTAATGTTGAAGTTTAAACACGTAAGGGGATAGGAATAGGAGTAATAACAGCAGGTGAGCATGCAGGACTGTGGCAGCAGTACACACAGATACCTCGATGGTCTCCGGTGCTGACCATGCATGCAAAGGAAACTGAGAGAAAACAGCCTCTGCTTTGCTGACACCTGCAACTGTGCTGCAATGCTGCACTCCCTCTCTGAGGCACAGAGAGAGAAATAAACATGCTTAGGAGGAAACAGAGGGCTGAAACATAAGAGGATGTTAGTAGAGTAAGCAGAGGAGTGGTAAAAGGAGCCAGAGACAATCGAGCAGTGAGGCTGAAAAGATGAGGGGAGAACATAAATGGAAGAGATAGGCGAGGGTGGGAGGACAGGGAGTGCAGATACGAGGAAAGACTGAAAATAGAAAGAGACCGCAATATAATGGAAGACTGTGTGGAGAGAAAGAAAACACGGTAATGGAATAAGGAAATAAAATCAACACTTTTTGTGAAAATGTATGAACATTTACGGGAAGGGGCTCTATATTAACAGTATAGTGATACGTAAGTAGAGGTAGGTGGAAATATGTGAGTATGCATGTACACCATACTAATTAGAATCCTTCCTTTCCTTCCTTACAAGAACAAAACGGCAGCACTACCAACTGTCAAAATGTGATTTTATCAAATGGTATGTTAACATATCTTACCGACAACAAAGTCAGTATTTTAAAACCTGCTCATGCAGTGGAATTTTTTATTAAGGAAATAGTTCAAAAATTTGGGAATTACGCTTATTTCTTTCTCTCTGACAATGGGATAAAAAAAAGACAATCTCAGAATGAAGACATTGTTAGCTTAGCTTCGTTTAGCATAAAGACTGGAGGCATTGGGAAGCAGCTAGCTTGCCTCAATCCAAAGTTCAAAAATACACTTACCAACACCTCTTAATGTGTGTTCCGATAAGTCGTCACCTGTTGGTTTGCAGTGGAGCCAGTTTAAAGCCCAGAGTTGCAGTTTATGTTCAACGCCATCTTTTCCATTTGGAGCCAGGACCTTCCAAATAAGGAGTGCGGGCTGTTGCCTTTCACGGCCCACTACTTTGGACCCAAGCTAACGCTAGCTTACTGGGAACACCAAGCGGTGCACACCTTGGGCTAACGTTAGCTACTTTAGCTAATTGTGCTAACAGGGCAGGTATCGTAATCAAGTAACATTAAACTTACCGAAATATTGCGACAATAGTCCGAGTCCTGGAGCCAGGGAGAGCAGCAGGTGAGCCAACTGTCAATCAGCACCCTCAATCTTATTAACGGAGCGATAATTTCCAAAATGACCACCAGCACACTTATTAGAGGGCCTGAATTTAGTGATTGAGACTATAATGACTTGTTGAAAAAAATGGTTTACTTAGTATTTCTAGAGAGAAGTTGAGGCTCTTTGAATGGGAGTCAGTTGGGGTATCTAGCGGCTGTCGGTGGCACTTTAAGGTTCTTCTGCATTGGCTTCAGCCTCACGTCATGGTAGCTGCAGCTTGATACACACAAACGTTCACACACGGCGCTTCAGTAAGTAGCTAGCTAGGTACAGCTAATGCCTGTAGTTGGTACATTGGCTGTTTAGGGCAAATAAATAGACTGCACTTTAGCAGTCAAATTTGTGAGAATAATTCTGTTTAAACATACATACAGCTAACTATATTTAACATGTTGTACCTTGTTTGTTTAATCCATACTCATACAGAAATGTAAAAGAAAGAGTCACCAGCTCAAATTATTTCTCTACCTACATATTAAACAAATAAAATGTTAATAAAGTGTTAATTAATGAGCTGTAGAGGTGTTTGTTGGTGTACTGATTTTTTTCAGGCTAGCTGTTTCCCCTTAGCTGTGCTATGCTAGTCATATTCTGACTTCAGCTCCATACTTGTTTTATTCCTTTAATATTGTATTAGTTTTTGACTCATTTTCGGTCTGTAAAAGACAGTGTAAACAACATCTATTTTAAATGTTTATTAGCTAGTAAGCATATAAAGATATTATACTGATATAAAAAAAAACCAAACCATATTTTCTCACTCATCTCAAGCTGTAAATAGCCATGCAGATAATTTGGATTTTATTTTTGGTTTTACTGTTTTCTTGGGAACAATTACTTTGGTAGAAAATAGTCCCAGTAAAAATTATAAAAAACTACTGATAGTCTGTGGATTATCCAGAATAACACGGACACTGTTTCTGGAGAAAGATTACTGGTAATTTTTTTTCAATGCATTTTTCAATGCTGTTATCATCACAAACATAATTACATTCAGCTCCATTGTATTGTGGTGGAGGCAGAAATCTCAGAGACAGATATCTCAAAATCTGGACAAATAGAACCTTAACTATATGCATGGTTCTATACTACTTGATGTAAATGAGAAAATATTTTTGTAATATGGGTGACCTGACCCTTTAATTTGAATGGTGACACAGTCTCTCAGCAAACTTTAACTTGAATTAAGAGAGTATGGAGTTCCCCTGATCGTCCAGATGCCATCTATCACTCTGCTGGTAGATTCATAACTCAAGAAAACACACCATGCACTTTTTGTCATAACATGGCTACATGCATTATTACCATGCATTACTATGCATTTGATGCATCTTGTGTATATGGTGATTTAATTTATCTTGTTGAATGTGTATTAATGTGATGTGACATATGTTAGTTTTTGTAAACTTCAAATCCTCAATGTATCATTGTCAGTCTCTAGCTGAAAGCTTTCTCCATTTAATGATTAAGGCACAGATTGGAGTGTTTGGATGTTCTTCCTATCATTATACGCTGTATCCCAGCTCAGGCACCTCCAGCAAGCCTCTATCTAGTGAGCGGTGATGTTCATATATTAAATTGGAGGAAACCTGCTTCATCACAGAGGTTTCAGACCCTCTGGGGTGTGCTCCTCTTTGCAAACAGCTACCTCCTCTGGAAGAAAAGATGAGTCTGTGTCCCGCTCTGCATCATACGTTCATCATTCATAGAGAACATTACAATCAGGCATCCTCCAGCCATCACTCAGCCTGGTCTTGGTTTTATCCAGAGGATGTTCCACGTTCCCTTGATTTCTATTTCATCTTGCCTAAAAATAAATATGTTTGCAGGCTCTCTGTGCAGGCTGTAGAGTCACTGTCCCACCCCAGAGGGAGAATTTGGGAACAGTAACAAAACACTAATTACACAGGGCAGAAAACTAGTGCTGCACTGGCCTCTACAGGTTCAACACAGGTTATTGCACTCACTTGGCAAGCATTTGAACCTTTGATGAATCTGTAGAGGCCACTGCAATGCTGGTTTCCTGTGCTATGTGACTGAGTGGGTTTGTATTGCTCAGACTCATAAACATACCTTGGTCAATGTGTGTTTTCTTTTATTCACATTCTACTACCCTTTATTCACTCTACGCAGAGGTAGAGGAGAGTAAGTCACACATGTGAGTCACAAGCATTTCTCAAGTCTTAACCTTCAAGTCTCAAGCAAGTCCCAAGTTACTGTTGTGAGAATCAAGCAAGTCAAGTCCCTGCTATAAGTCAAGCAAGACAAGTCATTGCTCAGATCAAGCAAGTCACAAGTCAAGTCATTGTCTTTAACATTAACAATGTTCTCTCAATAAAATGCATAATCGATTTGAAGGCAAGTCTAACATAGCTTAAACTTAACATTAAACATTCACCTACCTTTCTTTGTGGGTTTTGAAGTGACGGATGAAGTTGGATGTTGCATACCACTGTTCTCTTCTTACTACCATCATCGACAACATAATCCTTGAATCCAAATTTTATTATTTTTGGAGTAGCCCCCTCCATGATAGCTGCCTTGTGCATTGGCCTCCGCTGGTCTGCCGCATCCTAGTAGGTTGCCAGGCTTGCACGCATTGCACTAGAAATCAAATATCTAGAAAAATGCAAATGTTTAATTTAAAAAAGTCTTTTGAGTCATCTGTCTCAAGTCTAAGTCAAGTCTCAAGTCATGAATACCAAGTCATGTCTGACTGGACTTGACTTGGTCAAGTCATGTGACTCAAGTGCCCCACCTCTGACTTTAGGTATTGAGCTGCCTTTAGAATTAGATAGTGTCACTGATTGATGTTAGTGTTTATAACATTGTATTATTCACAATGTTATAATCCCATCACAGTGTTATGAATATTCTGGGAGGCAGATAACTCAGTTTTAGGAAGCAGAACTATTTTATGTTCTGTTCAAAAATTCAGTACAGAAATGTCCATCTAATGTAATGTCATTTCAAACTTAATGCAGAATAACCCACCATGACTCTTGAGCTGCTGCCATATGTTTTATTTTATTTTATTTTTAAAAAGGGTCTATGATGTCACACATGGGTTTGTGAATGGTTGTTTTGAAGCCTAGAGTTTGGCTTTACAGCTTACTGCCATCTGGAGCCAGAAAACCCTAATTTAGTCAAAGGGTGCAGAGACAAGCACAGGGAAACTACATAGCTGATACAAAACAACTTCAAAACATACTACTCTTTAAAGAAGCATTAAGTGATTTTTTGTCCATCTGGGGGCAGTGCAACAAGCTATTAGCAAACAGTTGCCTATTTAGCCAACGACATGTGTGAAGATGAACTGATACGTATCAGAAAGCCAATACAAAAATCAGAGATTTGAACATTGATACACAACCACAGATGATGAAATGTGGAAAATATGGAAGTGAAAACCAATCTTTCAAAGGAGCTCACTGTCTTCCCATTTCTTTTTCCCTCTGGCATGTGTTTGTGCAGATATGTGTGACACGCCCCTAGCTGATAACTCACTAGCACACTGAAAGAAATGTTGGAACCACCGTATACACCAATTAGCAGTCTTCATAACCTACAATTGTAACATAAAATATGCCGGTGGCACCACAAACCATGCCACTTATATGGAGTCAACATGTGTGCTGACAGAAAAGTTACTGTATGGAGCAGTCAACACAAGGCAAGTAATGCTAGTGTTAGCAGCTAATGCTACTTCTTAAACCTCTTTCTGCTTATGAAGCAATGACATGTTTTGTCAATTTTGTATTTTGACAATACAGCATCATTTAAAATGCCAAGTTATGAGGGATGATACTGACCCAGAAAGTGCAGTAAGCAGCATTTTAGTGAAAAAACTCTTATGGAACTGACTGGAAAGTTATCCAGAGTATCACTGCGCAGTACAATACACAACACACAATAGTGTTTACTGCTGTGTGTTTGGAAGAACACATACCCTACTTTGGTATTTCTGATTCAGTATTTGAAATAAAAAATTGAGGAAATAACAGATTTATTTTAGTCACACTTTTATTATTAAAAAAGTAAAAATACTTATTGCGGCTGAATCTAATCGTATGGAATTGCCTTTGTATCCCTGTGTATTGTATTGTTACAAACATATCTGTACAGGTTTTGTATCAAACTATAGTTTTTACACATCTGGCAGACATGGAGCAACATTAGCATTCATTTGGAGTTGTGTTCAATAATCACTCCCCTTTAGCAGCTAAATGCTCTACTATGTTCACCAGCTAGTTGCTGACAGCTAGCTGCAGCTGGAAACAACACTGATGAGAACTGTGAGACTGAACCAAACTGTGGGAAGCTAAATCTGTGGGTGGTAAAACCAAAACAATGAGCTAAAAGATACTAAAATGCTCTGTAGAGCTGCACTGGTGATAATTCTTTGTGGGTTGCTTCTATTATTAATATAAAATGTTGATTAGAACAGCTTTAAGTTTAATCCTCAATTCGCTACTATGACACACAAAAGAACACTCAGAACCTCCATAGACACTCTGCAGTTGGAGATTTTTTATGAGCCACCATCTAGTGGCCATTAGTGGCACTCTGGTATTTCTGTGTCAGCATCAGTTTTCAGACATGGTGGTGTCTACTTGTGAGCATTTACTGCATCCACAAATGAAACTTCTCTCTCCAGAAAATGGTGCAGGACAGGCTTTGGTGCACACCAGCCTACTGATAATGAAATAGTGCATGATTACTTTATCTGCCTGCTCATAATGACTAAACCTATCAGTACCAAATATTGTGACACGGTACACCTTCAGTTTAGAACACAAATATACTGTACTTTAAAGTATGAGGCACCAGGGTTTGCTAGTTTTCCACTCTTTCTAAGCCAAAAATATTCTTAGTCTTATTGTTGCCTGTGAAACCTCATGCCCTCATTAAATGCTATGCAGATACTAATGTGATGTGTTTCAAGTGTAATTTCACCCAAACTAAGAGAAAAAAACATTCCCTCTTTTCCTTCTAGTGGTATCTCTTCATGCAGATAGTTTTGTCCAGATTTTGACATATCTGAGATTTCTTCCTCCACTTCAGTAGAGTGGAGGTAAATAGAATTTTGTTTGTGGTGCTCACAAACTGTCTGAAGAATAAAATTTTTAAAAAATCAACAGGAGAAACACAAATCTGGACAATCCACAGACGTCACTGTCAACAGTGCTCCTGTGGACTATTTCTTTGGTAAAAAAGTAGTTCAATGAAAACTGTCAGATCCATAGATTATCCAGAGTGAGAGGGACACTGTTCCTGGAGAGAGATAGTGCCACTGATTTTTTAAATGCATTTTTTCATTGTTTTGAGCACCACAAATGAAATTTCACTCACCTCCCTTGTAATGGGATGGAGACAGAAATATATCAGATAGTTAGAAATTGGACAAATAAAACTAAAACTATGGCTAGATACCTTTTGGATGAACCAACACTTTAAACAAAGCAGGTATTTTTTTTCTCCAGGTCCGTCTCCAGGTCTTTCCTCTGAATACACAAAGTTTGTAACACAGACACTTGTAAGTACTGTGGTGCTAATGTGCTAAACAACTCAACATTGGCTCATCAGTGAAACTTACATTCATTGATGACTTCAGGAAATCCCTCAAACCCCCCATTTCGAATGACATTTTGCCAGTTCTCATCATATTTAAGTATTTTTTGTATTCTCAAAATATCTTGTTTTATGTTTTCCACAGTATTATAGCATAATGACTTTTACATGTACACAGTAAATGTGTTGAATTAAACACTCGTATTAAAAGGTAACAAACTACTGACAAAACATGACACATTTTAATGCACTGTATCAAAATAAAAAGGATTTATTTGGTTTATAAAGACTATTATTTTTCAAGCAAATGTGCCTTTTTGCCTGTAAAGGTTTTGGAGTCTGTCCTAATTTGTAATGTTCACATGTTTCTATAAATTGCTTTGTTGCTTCCTATTAATTGCTATTTACTAATTTGTTTGTTTCTTATCATTCGGTCTTAGTGTTTCAGTTTTGGGACAAAATTAATTCCATAATTCAGCTATCCTGCACAAAAATATTAAAATTGACATTTTTATACAGAAAAACAAAATTTTAGCTTATATTGGTTGGATTTAAAAAACATGTATACCCTGTATAGCTTGTTCTTGCATATCTAGCGTTGAGGAAGTGACTGCTTTATGGAAGTCTCAGCTATGGTTCAGCTGAAATGAGGACATTCCTGTTAGACAGGCTGGGTGGAATTTGAATAGTACAGAGGAACCGCCTGACGCTGATTGGTCAACAGCGACATATTTCCAGAGCCCCTGCTTGTCACTCAACTGAACCCAGGCAGCTGATTGGCTCGTCCTGAGAAGGGCGGACCCTCTGTCTTGACTATATATATATATTCTGGTTTCAAAGCATCTGCAAATGATTGCTGGCTTTCAGAGGGAGGCGGATCATTGTGTCCAATGTTTCTCCACAGAGCTGACTTGAGTCTTTCTCCTCGAACAAAACGAGTCTTACTGAGATAGCTGAGAGTCGGTTTTCTTCTCCCAGAGAGGAGGTAGACTTGGGGAACACAATAATGATCAACACCATGGAATGCGCAGTGGACGCGCAAAGCCTGATCTCTATTTCTTTAATGAAGATCCATAACTCCAGGACGCAGAGAGGGGGGATCAAGCTGCACAAAAACCTGCTGGTCTCCTATGTGCTGAGGAACGCCAGGCAGGTCTACATCAAGGAGAAATACGCGGAGATCTACAGAATGCAGCAGTACGAGGAGGTGATGACGGTCTGCAACGAGATCCAGGAGCTGAATCCTCTGGATCTGAACGCAGAGGACACCGACGACGAGGAGCAGGCGCGGGCTGCTTGCTGCGGCGAGGAGGCGAGTCTGTGCGGCTCTGCGTGCCAGCGAGGCGCGGCGCAGCCAGCGGCGCACGGCCGGGCAGCTCTCCCTCTCTCCGGCTGCTCTCCTCTTGAGGACGGCAGCAAAGAACCGGAGCCCTCCTACTACCGAAGCTGCTGCATGGAGGCTTCCCCTGTGTCACACTGTGACCAGTTTCCTGCAAACAACAGCACACACTGCAACAAAACCACCGTGCTGGATTTGGACACGCATGTGGTGACTACGGTGGAGAACGGCTACCTCCACCAGGACTGCTGCTGTGACGCGCTCCAGTGCGGCCAGGGCGCGCAGTCCCCGGCCAAAAAACGCAAGGTTGAGTTTGGTTGTTGCATATCCGATGTTGAGGAGGTTTCGGATTTTACAGCGGCTCGCAAACGGGCGAAACGCGAGGACTGTTCCTACTCCAACCCGGACTACACGGACACTTCCAACATCTCCAACCTGATCTCCATCTTCGGCTCGGGGTTTTCAGGGCTGCTGAGCAGGCAGGCGGACTTGGAGCAGATCTGTAGCAAGCAAGCTCTGGCCAGTCTGGGAGCATGGACCCGGGCAATTGTGGCATTTTGAATCAAACACTTTATTATAGGGGAGACCGGGGTCAGTTGTAACTGTTTCCCCCTCAAAGTATTAGCAAACAAAACCCAACCAAGAACTGTTACTACTCATGAGTTTTTGGTTGGGAACATTTTTCCAAGCTTATGAGAATGCTCCTGAATGTTAGCAAATTCATACTGTTCCCCCAAAAAGTTTACATATCATTTCTGGGTAGCATAAAAAAATGTGTTAATCTTTCTGCATAGTTACACTTTCAGGGAATGGGCAAATGTTCTACATAGGAATTTATGTATATTGCCCGAAAGCATTTGCATAAGCATGGAGGAAAGTTATCTGAAACCTTCTGGGAATGTTCTTACAACAAGTAAATCAGACCAGAGCATTCTTTGAAGGTTGCAGGAAATATTACAGAATGGGAAACGAATGGGAACGTTACATGTTTACTGGGAAACTCGCAGTTATTTAAAGTACTGTTCCACGTCCTTTCCATGTGACAATAGTGAAAGGTGTGTAGCTGAATATGTATTTGGTGAAAGCAGTGTATTCACATAAAGTAAAAATGCAATGTTTCTTGTCACCTATATCAGTTTGGTGAGCAGTAGATTTCATTGAACTGTTCAGTGATGGTTACTTATTCGATAAAAAGAGGTTTATTAATTCACTTAAAAAAATGGGCAAATCTGAACTTCACTCTTGAACATTGCATAGCAAACAAGGACTTATGAACATTTAGCTAAATCAGTTTTTAGCATGTTTTACAACTGAGTGTTAGCCATAATTGAACACCATGTGCTAAATAACTCTGCCATTAGCTAACCTCAGTAGCTTCTAGTCTTTCACACAACTCTGACAAAAAACAACAATTCAAAATATACAAGAGATGAAATTATCAAGAATTATACCTCAAAGCTCACCTTTGTCTTAAAACTAAATAACATGTGAGTGTGGTTCCTTGGTGTGCAATGGATGACATCACATGCACTTGTTTCTGATTGGAGGAAACTGAGGCGTTACAACTGAACCCGGTCTCCCATAAAAAATCTAAATGGAATGGACTTTATTTTTGCAGGAAAAAGAAAAGATATTTAAACATTGAGCAATTTAGTGACAATAGTTTTGACAGGGCGAGGAAAGAGTTTGCCATATATATATATATATATATATATATATATATATATATATATATATATACATATATATATATATATCATGTGCAGGCTCTCCAGTTTTCAGAATGGGAGATACATGTCTACACAGTACACTCTTGTAGTGACTTAAGTCTGATGAAATGGATTGACTTCCGCTGCCTTAAATCCAATGCACACTACTGCTAGCTATTGTCATAAATTGAAAGTACATTGAAAGTGACTGAATGTCTCTGCTGTTCTCTCCTGTCCTGGGCTGAGGAGCCTTTTGGAAAAAAAACACCTTCTACACTTTGAAATGGACCTTGCACATTCTGAGCAGTTTTATTGTCACGTGAAACACCATGTTCTAGACTCCTCATAAACACTTTTGAGGTACATGGACTCTGATCCAGCTCATATCACTTAATGGAGTGCCAACGATTCAATTCTGTTACACTTTTTGGGCTCATTATTGGGGTCATCACTACACCACAGCTCCCAACAGTCCGGCTTATTTTGGCAGTTTGACATCTTTTATTAATCATGGTTGTTGCTCAAAGCCTTCACAGTGATTCATAATTCCAACATGTCTTGGTTTTGTGAGTTTTACTTTGTTTTGTAAAAGAATAATCCTAGTCCTTTTGTTTTAAAAAGGCGAACTCATGATTTAGCCATAACCTGAAAAATCCATGCATTAGCTTTATGAGCACTATGTGTACCAAAATAAAGAGAGTATTCAGCCATTCTCTACATATTTTGTTGTTATTCTTGTATTTTTGTGCTTAATAAATTGTATATCGCCGGGTGAAACTGTTCCAGAAAATATTTGTAAAAAATTTATAATCTTAATAAAAAAATGAAAACTTTAATCTTAACTGCGGTTATGAGGCCTTTTGTTATGCTGTCATATTAAAGATGGATGAAGCCTGCAGTGAATGACACATGCTGCCATTATGAAGAACACACTTTCATACTTACATGTAATAAATCTAAGCAGGGCACCCTTTATAAAGGGCTTATAAATTGTAACTTTATTGATAGTTAATCAATCATTTGCTAATGCTTCATAGATCACATGTAAGCCATTACTTATCATTACATTGTTTATGCTTTCGTTTTGGTAAGATGTCATTAATAAAGGGTAATGATAACTTTCTGAGCTATCAAGTCAGCAGTTAAAATATTAGCAAGTCATTAATGAAGGGTTTGTAGTCTGCAGTTATGACTGTTAATAAATTGTTCAGATTCACAACCTGGTAACCTAACAGATGTTGCTATAAATGGTTTATAACTGATTTATAAATCATTGTAAATTATTTAACATTAATAATGGTATTGTAGTTACTTATAAACCCTTTATAAAGGCTGTCTTACTCAAAAGTGGAGCAAATATAATATAATATATAATATAAATATATAAGCCACAGTTTAGCATGAGGATTTCTTGACCTTTAAAACAAAAAACAAAACTCATGGTCCACTTGAAAGCTTTTTCCAGAGCTTTCAACCAAATCTGATGGTCTTCCTCAGTTGACGGAGTTTGCATATTATATACATTCCATTCAAAATCATATTACACAGTATTTGACTACAACTGAGCTATTTCCATAAAAAAACTCCACTATGAGATGAGCTTGAAAGCTCCGGAAAAAGCTAGTAAGCGGATATTGAGTTGCGTTTTTTTTTTTTTTTTTGTCAAAATACTTCCAGGAACTACAGCCTCAAAAAATCTCCACATAGTTCAACTGACTCCTCTGTGTCACAAACTGAACATTAAATGCTTCATAAAGATTGCAGGGCAGTTGTATTGGATTGCATTTACTTGCACAGGGTTTGTTTTTCTGCTCACACACTGTATATAGCAGGTGCTGCAAATGACTCAAAGATCCTGCGTTTTGGCTCCTCAGTGAGTGTATTTTTATTTTTTATAATAAATCATCAAATACTCAATGATCTGAAACAGATTAGGTTTGTCACACTATGTGCTAAAAGTCATATAAAGGCCCATTCTACATTTTTTGCTGCCTGCTCCCATGATGCACTGCCTATATAGCATATATGACGTTCTCAATTCAACCTGGAATTCCCTCCTCTGGAAAAACTTTAAGTCCTGTTATCTCTGCTCTGTGCCACTTGGTGGTGTTCTTTAAAATCAATGAATGAAGATATCAGTAGGGCTGTGTATGCAGAGCAGAGCCACCTCGGGCTGACCCTCCCTCAAACTCTCCACTCACCAGCCCCCGACACCCTCCTCCTCCTCCTCCTCCTCCTCCTCCTCCTTCCTCCTGCTTTTCCTGGCTGGCTCGTTTTTCTGCCTCATAGTGAGGCATCTCTCTGCCCCAACACATCACCTCCACCGCCGCTGCTCGTTTGCTCCCTCAGCTCTGCAGGCTTTTTCCAGCTACCCAAAATAACGTGCAGTAGGTAGGTTGCAATGAAAGCGATGAGGCACTGTGAACAATGCACTGTGTAATTCTGCAGAAATGAGATGCAGAATGAATGGATATCTGATTATTCACAGAGAACATCTGCCTACAGCAGTAAAACAGTGAACCTTTGCTTCAAATGACTACAATAAAACATGACAATGATATCAGAAGCATATCATGGTTCAGCCCTCTCTGCTATACTGACTAACGGTGTGCACAATGGTTTTGTTTCATGGTGTATACACAGCTCCTCCATCTGGATTGGAAAAGACTGACACCCACGAACACGCACGTATCAACATCTTTGATTTCCTTTTTGGCATCAGTGATTTTTGAGTTATTTCCCTTCTTTGTCACTTAGCATTTAGTTTATTTTGTTTGTTTGTTTGTTTGATTCTGTCATAAAGCATAACACATAGCACATAAGTATAGCATAGCATATAAAATTATTATTAAAATATATATATATGCACAAAACACAAAACAAAGAACACAGATTCAGTACTGTAAGATATGAATATGTGAAGACAGTAAAATAATATTTATTTATTTAAATTATTAAATAACTGAAAATAAAATAAGCAAAAATAAAATAAATGAAAATTGTAAAAAAGGTATAAATTTGAAGCTTGACGTGGGATAAAAACACTAAAAGTTAACTTATTACTGGAGAATTCATATTTATGATCCCAATCACAGTCCTCTGTTCACCTGATCAACACTGAAGGACGATACCAGGTGGCGGGGTGATGTGAGAGAGGTTGGGTGGGGGGAGTTGTGGTGACTAGTGATGTGTGGGGGTGCTGGAAGAAGGAGGAGGAGGGGAAGACAAACGAAGAGGGGGGAGAGGTGCAGTCAGAAGGGGGGATAGTCGGGTGGGTTTGGGGGGGTATGCTTTGTCAGGAGAGGCGATTGACGTGTTGGGGGAGGTGGGGTTGCAGAGGGGGGAGGAGGCCACATGTGACGGCAGAAGGGGTGGGGGGTGGTGGGTGGACTGTAGGGAATAGGTGTACTGGGAGGGGGAGGCAGACTGTGGCAGCAGAGATCGTACAGGTCAGCCAGGTTGTGCAGAGGTCTGCGGGGGGAGGGCGGGGGAGGGGAGAGGAGGCCAATGAGGGTTTTTGTTAGATGAATCTGATGTAGACCAGGTCCAGGCTAATGTGGACACGTCTAAAAACTCTCCCTTTTTTAACCAGTTGTGGTCTTACATTCAAACTAGGCAGAGCTTTTCTGCTACTGTTTCTTTTTTAAATTCTCCAGATCGGATAAATTTCTACACTGGAGTCACATTGTTGTGGACACAGAAAACTGCTTAAAGTTTGATGGTCAAGCTTTCACAAACATAGTGAATACTTCCAAATCCTCTGATTGCGATGATTCCATTGGAAATATCTGATTTCACTGCAAATCTTCGTGCTAAACTGTTTATAGCTGTTGTAGAAAGTCTACAGCCATGCTAGAGACTCCATGAGGCTAAGCACAGCAGTCCTTTGAGCTAAATGCTTACGTCAACATGCTAACATGACAATGACTATGTTGCATTAACCAAAGTGTTGGACTAACTGAAATTTAAGACCTAAAGGAGAGGTCCCAATTAAGTGATCAGATCCATTGGAAACCATCAATGTCAGCTGTACAAAATCTAATGCCAGTCCATTTCAGTGGTTGTTGAGATATTTCAGCCTGGACCAAAATGGAGAACCAACCTTGCCATTACAATAGCATACATGACTAATATAAATCCAACAGAAACATGTCTTTCTAGACATGACTTCTTGGTTACTCTGGATAATTGATAATGTTCACTGTGAACATTTCTCATTTGAATTATTTCTACTGAAGAGACAGTCCCTTTGAAAACAGTTCACAGTGTAGCTGGATACTGTACCACTAGATTCAAGTACAAAAAAGTTTTATTGTAATTTGGGTGAACTTACCCAACTGTCTGCTGACTTCTTTCTTCCTGTTGAGTCTCAATCACTGATTTAGAAGGTAAACAGCTGATCATACAATCCATGTGGTATCATCGTCATACAGTATGTTTCTGTCTATGGCTGCACTTGAACAAAATCGATTTGATGGAGGCTGTCAATGCAGCAGAGTGAGTGCAGGAGAGGGCTTGAAGAAGCATGTTTTTTACCTCATTGCTGTTGTTATACTGTGTCTAAGTAGTGTCTTTATGTTGTAAAGCACTTTCCAATACCTGTTTAGAGAAGTGCTCTATTAATAAATGTAAACATTGTTTTCGTAAGAAAACAGGATTTTCTGGGGAAAAATGTGAATAGTCAACATGTCTAGCTATGCTCCTGATGAAGGTTTAAAACTGACACTGACTGCTTGGCTTTATATGAAACAATGAACATAGGTTTCTGTGAATAAATAAGACTAGTTGATTTTGTGTTTTACCTATTTTTTTTACAAAATATACTGACATTTTTTAAGGGGAGTCGATCAGCTAAACAGATTTTCCTTTGGTGCTTCCACACATTCAAACACTTTTGTGTTTTTAGCTTGCTACAAGATTACACTGAGGTCCTCTTGCTTCTGGTAATAAAAAGTGATGAGAAAAAACAGGAAGAAAACCCAAATGAGCTGAAAATGAATGCATTTAATGCAATAGAGTTATGACAGATATTGTAAAAACTGTTCACTGTAAATTGTATTTGGGATAATAGGTCATGACATCACCCTTATTTACATATCTAATATATATATTTGCAAGTAAAATATATCAATTGTTCTATTTGCATGTTTAATTAAAATTAGGCCATGCCCCTTGTCACATATTAAAGATGACATAGATTACGTTACACCCAAACAGGGTCGAATTCTTATTTGCACACTGAAGAAAACAAATAGACCACGCCCTTATTTGCATACCAAAAATGGCTCACACCCTCATTTGCATAATACCCACATTTCTATTTTGCATATACTTTGCATATAAAAGACAACAAGACCACACCCTAATGTACATAACTTAAAAGCTCTTCTTAGGGTGGAATTTTTGCATGCATTTCGATTAAACATACAAACCACACCCATATTTAACATGTGCAGAAAAAGGCTACGCCCCTGTTTGAATATTAAAGAACCGACTGGGCACGTCTCCTATTGCCTTTTGAAAATTAGGTCATGTTGCCAAAATACAGTATTTCCTGTAATAGGGGCCGGGGCCGGGGCCTTTAAGGGCCTCCTTGTTTTCTGATCTGCTTCCGTTTGCTCTTTTAAATTTTTGTTCCTGCATTACCGGTGATCCACCTAATCCAACTTGTGGAACAATAATTCTAGCACTTGAGTTCCACCTGGAACGTTTTGGCAGTGCACCCCTTAGCTGTAGCAAACGGGTGAGGTCGCATGCTCATGGATGTATGCTTGCCGGCTTAGCCAAGTTATACTGGTTACCCATACTCATGTAGTGTCACTGCTGTCATTATTATTACAATATACACCGTTATCCCCGTATTTAAACGATATTGTGTCTCCTCCGTCCCCTCTGTGATGGTTGGCTAGAGGGCTACGCATATACTCATAGAATTGGAGATGCATACAGGTAACTACTATTTATGCTTAACTGGCATGCACATTATATAACAGGCACCAAGAGTTTATCCACCCTTGTTTTTGGGGCCAGCCTTTATTTGTTTGTGTCCACCACGCCCCCGGCCATTATTGGAGACTCAGCTTTTAATTGACTGCCGTCTTTTATTTGAGGAAATATGGTATGCTGTATCTTATTTACATGTAATAATAATAATAATAATAATAATAATAATAATAATAATAAATTAGGTCACAGTTTTACTTGCACACTAAAAGGAAAAAAATTAAATGAGAAAACTTCAGAATGGTAATAAATTCAGCAAATAAAAAACTTCAATGATGGAATATCCTAATATGACTAGTTCTCAATTGACAGATTCATTCAGTCATTTTCTCCATTTCTGAGGCCTTCATACCTTTCAATCTTGTTGAAATGAAGAGTTGAACTTGAACACATTGACTAATGGACTGCTATGTGTTAAGGAAAAGTTTGACATTCTGGAAAATACACTTTTGTTTTCTTTCCAAGAGTTAGATGAGAAGGTCAATACCAATTTCATGTTTGTATGCTACATATGAAGCTACCACCAGCCGCCGGTTAACTTTGCTTAGCACAAAACACTGGAAACAGTAGGAAACAGCTAGCCTGGCTCTGCACAAAGATAACAAAATACACCTACCAGAACCTCTAAAGCGCACTAATTAATACTTAATATTGTGTTTGTTTAATCTGCATAAAAATGTAAAAACATAAAATTGTTGTTTTATGGAGGGTTATTGTTGAACTACTTCTTGGTTAGCAACCAAGGTCCAAGACTCCTGGAAGTTATTGGTCCCAACCAAGAAATAGTCAGACCCGATGTATGTGTATCAGACATGTAACACATTTTAACATTTAAATTAACAATGCAGAGTGGATGTTCATGGGGAGCCAGTGTTGCTGCTCTCCACCATCGAGTCTGCATTTGCTTCCTATTTCAGACTGCCTCCATTGAAGACCACATTTCAAGACCAGACATATCAGAACAAGTCGATGCAGCTGTCCCATTCCAAACATTCCTCCAAATGAGGCAAAGAAATTCAGCCTGCTTTTGCTCTGATTTGCAGTATCCCAAAATTCATTGTGCAACACTCACTTGTGAGTGGTGAATTCAGGCAGCCCACATCAACTCATAAAGTTGGCCATTTCCCTGTTTAGAGCTAAGGAAGAGGTGTTTCACTTACTTAGTGCTGAACACCAGTGGTAGACAAGTTCTGTGAATGATACACTGAGTTTACTAGTTGCGATGTTTCACTTCAACACAGTGGATACCTACCAAACAATACTGATAAATATGTACATGTAATTTCAATTTCTCTATCATAACTTGTGTATATGATTCAAAAACACACCAAAATTATTTGTTGCAAGTAGACTACTGGCTCAACAGCCCACATATAGTGTTAAGCAACATGTTCAAGCTTTTCCTTTTTTTCTCTTTTACATGGTGGTTTTTTGCAGTTCATGTGATATTTTTACGACTGACTGAACACAAAGGCCTGGTAGTGTGTGAGTGGAAGAGGGTCTACTGAATGCACCAGCGCTTTGTGTCTCAGTGAGTCAAGGGGCAGGAGCTCATGATAGTATGTTGATTCATCTGTAGAGCGTCTCATCTGGGGAGCTTTCAGCCCTCTGAAGGACACACCTTCACGGCCTGCGTCCTATGACAGAGGCCTCATCTAAAATAGGACACAGCTGCTGTGTTCTGGTTGAACAACATTTGTACAAAGTCCTTCAATCACCTTTGGACTGCTGTGCTATATTCCACCACTCTCTGCACTGCAGTCCAACATCCTGTATGTAAGGGGAATTCCACCCCCGTCCTTGTGAAGGCTCGTAGTGGAAAAAAAAAAAAAAAAAAAAAAAAAAAAGGACTGTTGCACGTTGTTTTGGAATTGTAAATTTTACATGAATCAGAGTTCCCCTACTCCTGGTAACCACATCTGTAAAAAAAAAAATCTTCTTTCACAAGAAGTAGTAGTATTAAGTATCCCGACTCATGCAATATTCAACACTTTTCTCCTTATCTCAGAATCCATCTGCCTCACTGCTGGGGTCATCTCTGGGTCACAAACAAGTTACAGTTTATTACCAGTAAAATACTCGTGTTTGTTTTAAAAGATTTTTCAGATACATGTACAGGATTTAAACAAAAAGACTGATGTTCACCCCAAATGAAGATGAGGAGACAAAACAGACAATTTCTCATTTAAAGCCACTATGTGTAGAATATTTATGTGATTATAGCATCTTTCAAATTAGCGGCATGAATTGCCGTCTTTTATCATACTACCATTGGGGGGTGCCATAGTGGGAAAAAAAACAGTACAAATGGTGGCTTTAATTAACAAAGAAACTGAAAACAAAATGTAAGTGTATGGTGAGGTCAACAGATTAAAGATGGGAAAGTGAAGAAATTTGTTAAATCAGTTTTGGCAGGTCAATGTGATAACACAAAAATATTTAGTAAAAAAAAACATGCCTTGATCTTTAAAATGGGCCAATCAAAAACCATGTAGAATTTAACACTATAGAGTCATTTAAAAACTGGAAGCAAATCTGAAATGGCTGCACAGCACAACCACAAGAATTTATTCAAATATAGTTTGTCAGTTTACAATGTTTACCATAACAAAAAAAAAAAAAGGTTTAACTTCCAACGGGGGTAAACTGGGACTCAGATGAAGACTTGGGTGTACACCATTAACAGTGACTGTTAATGGACAGACTGAGGAAAAAAACAACCAAGAGAGATTTCATGCTTTTTTTTTTTTAAACGAAGTGACTTTTCATTGAGTTATTTCAATTAAATTCTATTTAATCCAGTTTGGATGAGTTGTTATGGAAGGTTTAAAAATCCAATTGTTTACCTTTTACCTGCTGAGCAAGACACTGAAATGCCAAACATTTTGGCCTTAAAAGCAAAACTGAGAAAAGAACTAAAATTGAAGGAGAAACCAACAGAGGATTTTGGACAATTCAAACCATTCCAAGCAACGAATGATTCAGAGAAAACAGTCTTACTTGTATCACCCCACTCTGTGAATGAGCCTACTGCTTAGGAGGATCCAAACTATGAAGTACACTCAAGCATTAAGCATCTTTAAGCACACATATTTAAAAATATCTATGTCATCCCTCAAAATGGAGTCTGATTCAAACTCTCTCCATTATATAAATAAAATGACAAAAATATAAAGATGCTCTGAAATCACAAAGGCCATCCACAACATTCTCTGCATTAAGTTGTGGATCACTTACAAGCTTTCATGACCACGTGCATGTGCATGTGGGAATGCATTTGCGCGTCAAACTACATGTGGTTGTTTGTTGCTACTGTAGTATTAGCATGTGAGAATGCCAGAGGAAGGGAAAACTGTTGGTTTGAACTGTTGGGATTTTGGTCTTTCCATCATGTGCGTGGCATTCCTCCCTGAGCGTCAAGGCTTCGTTGGCTGGATGGAAAGCAGGCTACCGAATTTGAAGTGCTGGATCACAGGGAACTTCTCCAGACACTGGAAATAGTAGGAGAAAAGAGAGATGGACTATATAACTAACATGAGAAAAATGAATAAAAAAAACAAAAAACAAAAAACAAAAAAACAAGCAAGCACTTAAAAGTCAATCTGAAATTCTGAATAAAAAACCAACCAACTAACCAACTGGGGCGCAACGTTGTTAGCTGTTGTCTGGTCCCATCTATGATTTGAGCACTCCCTGACTCCGTACGTTATACTCTCTCATGATTCAACTCACAGAGTAACGTACAAAGTACTGAAGTTACAGTACTACTCCTTTCTGCAAGTTTCCACAGTCCGGTCATTTGCCATCACCACAACTGGACCCATGAAAGAGAGACAGCTAGAGCTAGCTATAGACCCTCTCCTTTGAATAATGGGGGATGAACAGTGAGTATGCAGGAGTTGCTGCTGACTCAGCAGGTGTTGAGATAATATGAAATGAGTAACATCTGTTGGAATAAGTGCTAACATTAGCAAGCCCCCACTTGGAAAGTGGAAGCTAGTTAGCTAAATTGCTAAAAAGAAGTCTGGTGGGGCAAGAATACAAGCTGTCAGATGATCTAAACAAAACCCCAGGTTAGCCGAATATTTGATCTACAGTACTTACAGTAGTTTTCCTGTACAATGAGGGATTATTAGTGACATTTTGGGTGTGCTAACTTTCAGTTTTAGTTTCAACTAAAATGGTTTAGATAACCTGTATGAACTGTCAGGCTTCCTTGGCTGTAGTGATGCCACTGTGTTCCCACATCTCAGCAGTTACTTGGTCAGTGAAATGTTATCATAACTAAAGGAAATGATGGCCACAACTAAGAAAATAAGCTCCAAGTTGTAATAAACAGTATTTTTCTTTAAACACATTTATCAATTTACTGCATTTCTCTATTATTTTATTATTTATTTCAGACAATTTGGCTTGTGAGTGACAAAATATGTTGTGATTCATCACTCCAGCTTGTCTCTGATATGATATGATATTATATTCAGTTGATATAAGCAGGTTTGGATGTTGTGACAGTATTTAAGATTTTGTACAGGGACTTCCCCATTGTTTGAAGTTTAGCGACTAGACAGGCCCTTTTCTTTGAACCAGACGTCCACTGAGGCCCAAATCCACAGAGTTAACCTTGACCTAAAGGGAGCGTAGCCGTTAACTCTTCCCCCTGGCCTTTCGCTTTGAACGTGTTCAAAATGGCCGCAGATCAGCCCAGAGGAGGCTCTTTGTGCGTACTGACACAGACCCAGTTTCGGGGAGCAGGGGTGGGGGTTTTCGGGTGGCTGCAGTGGGGGTTGGGAAGCTGTGCTGGGGGAACATGATGGAATTGAACTCTTGTGCTCGGTCTGTCTGTGCGGTGACACTATCAGTCATGATCATCTGGGCAGAACTGGGGTGGAACAACATGCTTCAGAGAACTTTTGTCTGAACTGCTATTGCATCAATGAAAATGTGTAAAATCATCAAGGGGTCATTAATGAGAGATAAACTCTTTATACAGAACATTTAAAGGCCTTAACAGTTTATCTGTCGTGTGCCTATCAGTAAAAGGATTAAACTGGCTTATTAAAATCAATTGACATAGATTTAATTAACATTGCTGTTAAACAGTCAATTTTTGGGTTCTAGATCTTAAAAGGTTTCTAGTGTTTTTATGTGTTTAACCCTTGTTACACACAAATCACACACACTTACATACTGTACCATACTACCAAACCTTAAAAAATTTGAAGTTTAAAGTCTGGCAATATTCTACTTTTTTTTTTTTTTTTTTTAAATTGTCAACAAATCTCAGAAAAAGACCAAAACCAACAAAGAATGAATCCTGCAAGTATTGTGTGTGTATCCAAAGCCTGAACACACTCACTGTAGTTTATTTTAACTCAATCCCACACACACCGTCCTGCTGCACACCAAATGTGTATTAATCCTGAAAAAAGTCCTCAACAAATGTACTATTTTCTGCTGTTTGAGTAACATTTGATAAAAACTACAATGTCCAGCTGTATGAGCTGTTTACAAAGATTTACATCTTCAGCCTGAGCCAGTGGGCTTGTGGCTGAGCGCCACAGACAGGGTAAGGAAATTCAGAAAGTACTGAGCGACATTGGTTTTGATTGGTTTTAGTTATTTCATAAGATTTACAATAAGAAAAATATAGAATAACAGCAGCTGTGAGTCTTTTTGAAACAGTTTCTTATCTTCCAGACAGTCTGGATTCCATTCATTTCCCTCCACTATGCAAATTAACTTGCTGAAACTTAAAACTAGTTTGGTTTGACAACAATAAGATCATACATGAAGCTCACTGTGATTTATTATCTATCTCAACAAAGTTTCAAGTCTGTGCAAGTTTATTTTTTATAGTACACTGAAATGAACTGGACCTGATGGCTGCCTGAAAAAAAAATGTACATGACTTGTAGTAAATAAGCTAAAATATGTAACAAACACTTGCAGGGGCCTTTAAAGAAAAAAAAGGTGAGAGCTGAGCGGCTGATCTTCATTTCTATGAACATAAAGTAAGATATACTGTTTAATTCTGTCCATTCAAGTGAGGCCAACATTCCATCTACCATTGTTTTACCGTTCATGTGTGTCATTTCACGCATTCGGGTTATGCTCAAAACAGGCCACAAAATCGCCTCCTCTCTCACACAGAAAATGGTGGATTCTGCTCTTTCTAGGTCTAGTACAACTCTCTGCCCGAAACCCTGTGTGGGGCCAGGAAAAGGGAGAGAGGAATGCAAGTCTGCTGATGGTTGCTCCAGGCTTGGAGGAAGGTCGGGACAGAGGGAGGGGAGGATTTAATGAAGGGAACGGCAGAGGAGGAGGGGGGGCGAGGGGGGAGGGAGAGGCAGACAGCTTGGCCCCTCAGCTCTTTGGGAAGACTCACAGGCTGCTCTGGAAAACACAGGATGTGGGCATGCAGGCGGGGAGAACGGGTTTAGACATCCCCCCAACCCCACCCCCAACCGCCCACACACACACACACACACAATTCCATTCTCTCCATTCCTCTCTTAACCCTTTCCTGCCTCTCTCCTCTCTCTACGCACGGAGCCAGTCGGTTAGAGCGTTTTGGTCTTAAGGAACCCGGTTACGGCTGTCTTTCCGCAATAACTTGATTTCTTAAAATGTCATGTGAACAAGAAAACGCTGTTTCCTTAATCAGGGCAACTGATTCAGAGAAATCCAGTTTACACAGCTAGAATGTTGCTGGAAAAAGCTGATTTCTTGGCCATGTATTGCTTAACCGTCTTTCTAACGGGTTTTTATGTGAATATGTGCATTATAAAGCCTTCACAGAGAAAATATCACTTTGACAGCAGTGCAGAGGGAGGAGGAGAGACATCATTAGGCTGCTTTCACGGCAAATCCGGCATTGCGGCGCTTTCCCCCAGGGTTGTGCGGAGATGTGGGCGTGTTTATTTGTACTTTACAAACGTAACCGCCGTGAAACAATCAGAAAATAACGTTTTATTTCTCTCATTCACTGGCTACCGCCGCTCGCTGTCTTCGTTCACTTTAGCTTGCTTGACCACCGCCTCTCTCTCTCCTTTTTAAAAATGATTTGGGAAGCAGACAGCAAAGCCTAACTTTACTTTTAAATCCTGTAAGCTGGCGATTTCACTATCCTCATTCATATTTTAACACACTACAAATTATATCCAGCTACAAATAAAAGCCTGAAAAGCCGTCAGTTAGAATGGAAGTACAGAAAGTTGTTGCTATGGAGACGATATGCCGTCTTGTCTAGTCCCATTGCTGTAAAGTGGCCAGCACATTGCAAGTAGCTGCAAGTTTCAACTCGTCTCGTCGTGAATCTTTGGTCTGAACTGGGCTTTAGTTTAGCATGTTAGAATGCAAATATTTGCTACTTAGCTCTAAACACAAAGTGTACCTGAAGTTGATGGGTGTCATTTGTATTGAAGGTATTTGGTCATAAATGAAATTATTGGACAAATTTTATATATGAATTATCTGTGGAATTTTCAACACAAAAAAACCCACACGTACATAAACCCTTGCATTTATGTAAAAGACAAGAGGGTAACACCAACAATACAACCACAAGAAAAAGAAAAAAAAAAAAGACTTCCAAAATAGAGATAGGGCGGGACAAGTCCAGAGCATGTGGGTGAGGTTAGCTGGTCCTAGGTGACATTTATCACAATTTGGACTAGTGCCAGGACAGATGCAGGCTAGTTTGCTTTTAGACCAGTGGACTCTGAACTACTTTGCATTTTAAGACCCCGTGACAGGCACAAATAGATGATGTGTGGACACGTTTCAAAACTGACTGCCAAACCTCAGTCTCTATCTCTATATTGAGATCCTCGGACCAAGCACTACGTAGATTATCAGAGGCTGAAGATTGGCACGTGAAGAGACTATTGTACAGCTTCGAATGGTACCTTTGAGGTAAGGATTAATATTAAAAATGGTGTCAACCAAGGTAGAAGGAGGAATAGTGGGGAAACCAGTGAAGTGATTACGAATAGTCTTGGATTTGTAAGTATCTGAAGAGTTAACTGATCAAAAGATGCAAATGTTCCATCAATGTAAAGATGCTTTACAGAGACAATCCAATGGTCTTCCCAGGTTGCAAAAGCCCTACCAGTAATAGAGGGAGGAAACAAAGGATTGGAGTGTACAGGGGACAGAAGAGGTATTGCCTGGAATCCAGAGTGGCGTTTGAGTTGAGTCCAGATTTAAACTATAATATGACTGGAGTATGTTGATGGTAACGCCAGGGGGAGGCACAAGAGGGGCATTAGAGAGTAAGAACTGCATGAGGCATGAGAAATATTTTGCAATGAAAACAGGCATGCATTGAAAGAGATATAGAAATTTTGGAAGCACATTCATTTTTATAAAATTTAGTATTGGATAAATTTTAAGCTGATGATGAAAAGTCAGGGGATCATAAACGTTTCTACAATTCATCCTGAGGAGGGCATTAACGGTTGTACCAAATTTCATGGCAATCCATCCAATAGTTGTCAAGACATTTCATCTGACCCAAAAATATCAACCTGCTGGTGGCCCGGAAAGTTTATTTCAACAGATTTGCTGTGATTAGTCTGTGCAGATGAAGTAAAATTCACACAGTGCTTTCATATGGATTTCAGCTTTGGTTAACTTTGGCATTCAGAGTCGCACCTCTGAGGAACTTCAAACTGTCTCCACAGTGCTGACCTTTGAAGGAACCAAGAGAACTGGAGAGTCCAAAGTGGAGGAGTATACTGTATATCTGTGTCACACCATCCATTTCTATATAACTCTGCTATACTGGAGCATAAACTGCTCCACCAAACAGATACAGCATGGTGAAACTTTGACAAAGATTTCTTTTTAGTTTTTGTATTTGCGCTGTTTAAATTCTGTGCTTTTCTGTGCAAATTGTAATGTCATGGATTTTTCACTTCGTTTTTGCTTTCAGGCTGAAACTGAAATTATGCTTTAAAACCAACATGGACTCTTTCTCCACCAAATCATTTATCAGACTGATAAATAAAGGAAGAACTGGACTGATCAGTGAGAGTGAGAGTGAGGGAAGCAGGCGTACCTCGGCCTTGTACATTCTGATCAGGCCCTGGTTGACTTTGGACCAGGAAGGAACAGCGCTGATGTTCCACAGCTGGTTGGAGTGTTCAGCAAACGGACCCGTCTTCATCTACACAACAGAGAAAAGAGTGAGACAGACAAGGTGAAAGAGGGACAAGTGAGATCTGTCTGGTGTGACTCCATTCTGTAACAAAATCATAATTTGTCTTTTCATTTTATTTAATTTTTTTTTAAAAACAGGGTAGTTTTTAAACTTTTCTGAAACCTACAGTAAAGTGATACTCTGCACAAAATCAGTCTTAAGAGTATCAAACACTCCCCCTGTAGGCTGCAAAAGCAGCTTTTAAAAAGTTTAGAGTTTCTCCATTGATGGAGCGCAGCAGCTTTGGCCAGCTTGAACTGACTCAGTGACAATGGATTCCAATGGTAGCCTGTTTTCATGACAGAAAAGTCGTATTTTGGTGAAACTATGAGAGTTTGGAACATACTGAGCATATTGATGGGCAGTGGAGGAGTGGATTATGCTGAGTGGTTTGAGAAGTTTCTATGGAATATCTGATTTTTTTTTTTTTTTTTTTTTTTTTTTTACACAGTGAAAGTGGGTCACCATTGGAATCCATTGTAAATAACTAAATTCAAGCTGATCAAAGCGGATATTCTTAATCAATAAGGAGACAACAAATTTTTATATCCACCTTTTCAGTCTGATTCAGAGTTTTTAAAAAGGGAATACTGGTTCAGGAGGGGAATGTGAGAAATGCAGTGTTGCCTCCAGTGTTGCGACAGCTATTGATAATAAAGTAAACTCTTCTCCAATCTATTTTGGACTGTCAGTTAATATGTCCTGTACAGGAACAAATCCTACTGCATATAAGGGAAAATGTTGAGTTTTTAGCAGAAAGGAATCGGAAGATAACCATGGTGTTTAACTGTCCACAGTCCAGGGTGAGACAAGAACCAGTTTGAAATTCTGCATATGGTTAAAGTCCCCCTCCACTCAAAAATGTGTTTTGCTTCTTGTTCCTTCAGTTGGATGTTTGAGCTTCTCTGTGCAGAATGATGTATGTGCAGAGTTTGTTTTCATGTTCAGCTGCTGAAGGAGGAAAGTTTCTCTGTGCTCATCTTAAGGTGTGCACTTCCAAGCATGGTTTGTGACATTGCAACTATTTCGGAGCCAATCATGGTCCAGTATGCAACTGACACAAGTGTGATGTGGAAACTTGAAGCCTCCAGTGCACAAACACTGAGAATGAACTTCTCAGTGTAGTAGGAGACATCTTGTGTCCAGCAGTTAAACTTTTGAAACTAAAAATATTTGAATATTCATAGATTCTGAATTTTTACGTGAAGGACAAAGAGGAAATGTCACGTTAAGTATTTTTATATGTCTTCAAACATGTCTGGAGGAGATGTTTAAACATTTATTTGTGGTGTTCTAAGACCTTAAAGCTGCATTCATTCACTTTTGGCCACTTTGGGGCATCAGTGAGGTATCGGACCCTAAAACCAAAACAAGCTGAAGGACGCCAAAATGCTCTGTAGAGCTGAGGGGAACTACAGGGTTGAGTGATAATTCTCTGTGCGTTTGTCACTATGAGTGACACTTTTCACATTACACAATTATTTGATATTTTATCAATATTTAAATATTAATAAATATTAATCGGTGCAGCTTTAAATATGAAGAACTCTGGTTAACCTCTAACAGGGGAACTAATGTTCCAATGTGACTGCTCTATTTCGGCAGACTTTTTTAATTAATCTGAACATTAGATTTTATCTTGAAGTAGACGTTTAAAAGATAGATGTAAGAAATGTTTTGGAAGGGCAACATTAATGACAAAAAATAAGGGTGGAAAATGTTGTAAGACACATTTGTAAAATATATGTTTGAGACAGATGTTTTAGCAAAACATATACTTTTTATTTCTAAATGATTTACTTGCAGATGTCATGACTTTTGATCTAATAAAGAAAATCAATTCATTGCTATGAGCTGTGTCCCTGTGGAGTTTATTGATGCTATGCTGGCAGGCTAGTCGATGATGGTAACATTAAAGCTGCACTCACCAGCACCCAATAGTGCCCCCCACTGGTGGTGTTTGGAAATCTAACTGTGAAGTGTAGAGAGGATCCTATAAACACAATGAACTTTGGGTTTCTGATGCTGTGATGGTGCGTTTGTTGTTATGTTTTTATTGTTCTTTTTTGATTTTAAGTTTTGTTCTTCTGAAGATAATGTGTGTAAAATGAAAAATAACGAAAAATACAAAAAGAAAGATTGGACAAGAAACAATAGGGTGACTTCTTTTCTCAATCACCCTTATAATAACATGAAAATCACTGATCACTACTTTCAGCAATATAATCAACAGAATAAGAAGAATATGCAGAACAAAAGGATGATTGTTGTTCTGGCAATCTCCTAAATAATAATATATTCTGGGAACAACAACGAGTGTGCTAGCTTACAGATAGACAAGAAATAAGAAGAACATGCGGAGGAACAATAGGTAGACTGCACTCACTGGAACAAGTAAGACTGACAAAAACAAATGTATGAATTTATGAATGTATGAATGAAGTGAGGACTATAGACCGTTTTCCCACCATTTTCTCCCAAGAGGCTGAGCAACCCAAACCCAGACCCTGGGGCATCAATCTAACACCCCCTCCTTTTTCCATCCCCCCCCCATCAACCCCCCCTCACACTGCTCTAGACACTTTCCAGGGCCTCGCATGAGAACACATGGGGGAAGGGCATAGAGGAGGGAGGAAAGGGGGGTGGAGACAGCCCGTGTTCCCTGGAGGAAGGAGTGATTCACAGCAGCATGTGGGGAAGGAAGTGACTCATGTTTAGGACGATGCACGCACACACACACACACACACACACACACACACACACACACACACACACATAAGCACACAAGAGCCTTGTGTGTGAATTAAAAAAAGAGCACGAGTTTGAAGTATCCACATGTGTGTGAATAAGGAGGGAAATACTGGGGTGTACATATGGAGCGTTGCATGCTTACAGGCCTGTCTAAGTAAACAAAAGAGGAAAAACAAGCCTGCAGTTGAGACTGAATAAGACGAGTAACAGAACCAAAAAAAGAAAGTCTGCCTTGGAGTGCTTTCTTTTTTTCTGAATCACGGCAACTAACCAAAGAAAAAAGAATTCTTAAGCGTTTTTGTAGTTAATTTAACCCACAATTAGGCTGATTTCACCAGCAAAAGTGAGGTATTGTTGCTATGTTAATAAACTTGCATTCTGAGACTACATCTACCACCAAGCTGTCACATTTTGAAAACAAATCGAGGATAGCGCAAGTTACGTTCTGCCATTGGCTCCATGCTATTCCTTTGATCAACTGTTGGTGGCGGTAATGCTCAAAGAATTGTAGTAATGTGCCAACAAAGGTAGCAAAGAAGAAGACTGCAAGCAAGTAAACATGGATGTAGGATTTAAAACATTAAAAATTGGCTTTGTAAATGTTTTATGAAGAAAGAAATGCATTCAAAATATTTGTCAGGCTGAAAGGACACACACAGTGAGACTCATGGAACACTTTATCCTAAATCTCTCTCACTTTTTTCTGTGAGGTTTACTTCCCGGATTATAAACTGGATTCACCAACCTCTCGTATCTAAACAAAGTTTGCGTAAATCGCATGTTCCAGCCTGATGAATGCCATCTGCTCATTCACAAAAATGGTGCCAAAGGGTAAAATAAATAAATAAATAAAAATCACACTGCTGTCACAAATCAGCAGAGAAAAACAAACAAATTTAGCAGTGTCAGTAATGGCGTTGGCGGACCCGAAACAGTTAGAAAATATGAATCCAGCTGTCAGTCACGTGTTATCAGAGCAGCTCTGCACTGTGACAGAAATAAAGAGGGAACGCTTTGACATGAAGTTAGATGCTAAAAAAACATCTTTCTAAAGCAAAACGCTTCATGACTACTATGAGAGTATTATAGCCTATTACACTGTCAACTGCAACAGAAGATGATACTGGACATAGACCCGACTACTGAAATGTAGAAGCTTCTGCAGAAAATGAATTTTGCGTTAAGTCTGTCTTAGTTACATATTTTATTTTAGTTAATTTTGGTACAACATTTAAACTCCAAATTTATTCAGATAAAGGTATGACTTCAGGTAAAGTTAGTGTTTTTGCCCTGTGTAAAAGTCTGGACCACTCATGAATTTCATTTGTACCTAAAACAAGATTCTGTGCTGTTTCTGTTGATTATTTTGCCAATTAAAAAGATTTTTTTGGTTTTTAAATGTTGGAAAAAGTAAATACAATTTCCAGAGAAAAACGGCAAATCCTCACATTGAGCACAGAATGTTTGGGATTTTTGAAAAATAGACTAAAATTATTAATCAATTATCAGAACAGTTACCAATAAATTCTCTGTCTGTTGTTTTTAGCTCTAAAACATGGTCACTCCAAAAAAGTCACCACAACTAACAAAGAAAAAGAAAGGCAAAAACCACATAAAAATGAAAAGTGGGAGTCACAGATGAGGAGAAACACGGAGGCCTCTCTTGACACAACAGCAGCATCCTTTCATGACCGTTAGGAGGAGGGAGAGGTCAAGCAGGAGGAGGATGAGGGGAACGGGGGAAGGAGGCGGTACGTCTGAGTGGGAAGGAGGAAAAGGATGTAGCTTGCTCAACCAACGCCCTCCTCTACTTCCCTCCCCTCCTTTTCCTCCAAAACCCAAAAACAAAGCGCACGGTTCCTGCTCTGGCAGTCTACCAACAGAATCCATCTGCCTTTCCCTCGTCTTCTTTTTCCTGAACAAAACCGCGTTCAGCTGTGGACCAACAAATTATTCCCAACTGCTAAATCAGTACAATATCCACACAAGTACACATGTTGTGTTGTATACATACTGAATATACATTCATATGTAATTAGATAACCCATATCCCCTTGGGTAAAGTAATATAAAAAGTAAACAGTGATAGGATACAGCATAGAATTTTCTTTTTTGGATTTTTAAATACATTTAAAGAAATTGGCAGAATTCAACCACACAGTGAGGGTAATGTCCATTAGGGGGCAGAAATCCACATTTGGACACCTCCACGTGTTGTAATGCAGAATTGTCAGATTGTTCTCAATCTCCTTTTGGTTCAGGGAACAAAAATTAAAAAAACAACAACTTATGGTTAAACAGCAGGAAAGCTCTGGGGAAGTCTGGGAGCTGATGTGATAGCAGCCAATAAAAACAAACACATAGTTACTGAAAATTTTGAGTTTTTACTTATAAATCTAAGACTTAAGCAATAATTAGTACATGGAATTTCCTGGTGTTATCTCAGTTTTAAGTCCTTTGGCTTTGACTCTCTAGAAAAATGTCACTTTGCATTACAAAAATGTATTTTCTTATCAACAGATATCACTGTCAATGTTTTTCATTGGAACTACTTTCTACTGAAAAAATACTACCAAAGAAAATTGTTCACAGTGTGCTCTGTGGATTATCCAAAGTATCAGGGACACTATTCCTGGAAAAAGATGTTGCTGTTGAATTCTTAAATGTCATTTTTCAATGCTGTGAGCAGCACAAACAAAATTCCATTCACCCCAGAAATCTCAGAGACAGGATATCTCAAAACCTGGACAAACAAAACTATCAGCATGGATAGATACCACTAGAGGTATGACAGAAAATATGTTTTTCATGGTTTGCCTGAATAGACTTTAAAAGGTGTCTGACTTAAACCTTCTTAAGGCCGCTATAATCATTTTTGGCCACTTGGGAGCAGCATAACAAGCTGTAAACAACACTGACACACCATTCCCTTATTAAGTTGTTATGGCAAAGCAGACTGAATGAATCTAAGTCCAATATTCCCTCTCCTCCTAGCTCTGCTTTGCTCTCCACTAACTGCTGAGAAAAATAACTGTCTGTTTAGCTGCTTAATGCTTGGAAAACCAAAGCAAAGAGCTGACAGACACTAAGAAGCTCTGTAGAGCTGAGGCGAGCTGCAGAATTGCATGATAATTCTCAGTGGGTTCATCATTATGAGCGACCCCTTATACATTCAAGATAATTGTTAACACAAAATATTTATTAGAGCAGCTTTATGGTCTTCTAGATGTTTGTTATTTTGTTCATATAATGCAATAGAGTACAATGCCACCATAGTGTGGACTTCAGTCAAAACCCCTTTGACACTACTGACACTATAAAAACATCACAAGCATAACAAGGGAGTATATATTGCATTATTTTTGTACTGAATGGCATTAAACTGAGAAATGTTCCTGTTGTTTTGACCACCCCATGTCTCTTCAGTTAGTGAAGTATAGAGCAACCATTATGAAGTTTGTCAAGTGTATATGGATCATGCATGTTAGACACATAAAGCCGTGTTCAGACAGAGATCACAGGAGTATTCAATACAAATGACTGTGTGTAAAATCCAGTTTGTTTGAGCAAAACAAAAAGCAGATAAAGAACAAAAGAAATGTGACAATTGTGAATGTTTGAAGAGGTTCATTTTCCCACCTCATTTATGAACTTGATGCACTCCAGAAACATGTAGTCTTGGTGATACTCGTTCACCACCTTCTCATCAATGAAGTGCCGAGGCTCCAGTGTCGGGTGATCTGAGGGGAGACTGGGCTGTAAGTGCACATGTTCACCACCAGGTGTCACTATTTACCTTCCCATTTACTGAGTTCAACCTAACATCACAGCACTGAGGAGATGTAGGGAAGTGTACATTTATCAGTCATGTAGACATGGTCTCAAATCTGAACCTTGTACCACTGTACAGGAGGAACAGAGCTACAACAATGACTTTTAATCTGCTTAGTAGACTTGTCTTTCACTTGTCATTTTGTTGTCGTCACAAATAAAGATGCCTCATTCCCCAACACATTCACACTTTCACAGAAACAGTGCAAATGGTGAATCATTATACCCAAATGTCTCTTTAATATATGTTTTTTTAAAACTTTTTGTTCTGACTCATAAGTCCTTTGAGACATCAAACCTCCGTCAAACACCACCATCATACCTGTTTTCATTTTGTCACATCTGAACCCTGCTATGTTCTTTTGACATGTCTTTATCAAAAGCCTTCAGCCAGACTTCATAGGCCTTTTTCCACAGAAGACAGAACAGACAGACCCATCATACTTGTTTTTTTAATAGTTCTTTCTGAACTGCTGTAGTGAGGTCCTTACCTACGAACTGGGAGCTGCCCCATATGAAGGGCAGAAACTGGAAGTCATCTAGTCCCCACACACCTTGGCTTCCAGCTGGCTCCATTCTGTAGGTCCTCTGGAGCTTCCGCATCACTTCGAGGTACCTACAAAAACAAACAGTACATACAAACAGAGGAGGGTCAGAATACAGAGTGATCAATATTAACAGATAGGCCATGGTCAGAATGACACAAGCCCTAATGAAAAAAAACACAGCCTCTATTTTCATTTGAATGAGGCCAACCCAGAGGGCTCTGGCAAAAAAGCTGAACTTTGCACAGCTTTTGCTGGAACGCAACACTACATCATCTAGCAAGGTGCCGTGTTGGACAATCGAATTGTGCTGCTTGCCCTGATACATGCTGGGCTACTTGTGTGACATACTTCCAGTTACTGTTACAGTGCCCAAGTGCCTGTTAAGATCGTGAGAGTGTGGACAATTATCAGAGCTCACTGGGACACGCTTAAGGACATCTCATCACTCACGCAAATACTAATACTGTACATGACACAATCGAACTCGACCAAACAGTATTACACTTATAGCCAGGTGACAGTTAAAATATGCACATTCAGGAGCTGAGAGGAGAAATACAAAGCAATTAAATCAAGTTATCCAGAAAGTTCAGTTCAGAATGGTATTAGGGAACAAACACGCACTCAAGCGCTCAAGATGGTAAGTGTGGGTATTAGGATGGACCCTGCGTTTTGCTGGAGTGTGTGTTTCTCAGATCTATGTAACTAAGGTGGCAAGTGTAAAGCTAGCGTGACCCATATTTAAAATGACCACAATTATGAGAATAAGACCCAGGTTGAAAAAGTACTGTGCACACTAACTGCACAGTAGTACTTAAAATGAAGCAGACCACAGCAGTAGCAGCTCACCTGTTAAAAACCTTAAAAACGATAGCTAGCTGATCATCGACCCTGAGAGCTCCAACCTTACAGAGACAGCAGAGGAACGCAGCAAAAGCAGCTTCATGACCTGCGAAGACAAACGCACATAACGCATGAACTGGATGTGTGTGCAGTCAATTTGTGCTTCACTCAAATTCACCACTTACTGCAACTTTCTGAATTTGGCAGTAATATGATGAATAAAACTTGACAATATCAAGTTACTACTGCTTTTAACTTTACAGCTTACTACTGCTACTATCACTGATGTTACTTTTAGTTTACAGTATATAATACCACTCCTGATACTACCACTACTTTAACTTTCTCTCCTGCTCAGTGCTTTATTATTATCAATTATTCAGCATCATTTTAATGGTGCATTTTGCCTTTTGTCCAAATGTCTTCATTGCTCAAGCCAAAAGGAATCAAATTCCTTGGAGCGATAGTTTTGGGGTTTTTTTGTAATTGGGGTGCACTAACTATTTAACTTAAGAGTATGTGAGGGTCTGCAAGGGTCTGCGTGATGTAAATTTCGCCATCACAGGGTGTATGTGTATGTGTATGCTCTGTGCAGACATCCATGTACCTCCAATAGCCCCGAATATATTTCCAAGCGGACGCGTACACAGACAGCTGCGGACACTACAGACGTGTAGTAGTTCTGTTTATACTACTTTCTGGAGTCCACTTGGAGGACACGCTCCACACGTCCTTGATTGTAGCATAGTCGCCCAAATTGAAGGTATGTGGATATCCACACAAAGCCTACGCATACTGTACACCCTCTGATGACAAAATTTATGTCACATGGACCCTACCAGATCCTCGCGTACTCACAGACGTGGAAAGTATAACACTAGCTAATTTGTTGTGACTGTGCAGTCACTATGGTACAATCAGTAGACGCTAATCTTCTGCGCATGTGTGGAACGCGTCCTCTAAGCGGACTCCAGAAAGTAGTATAAACAGAACTACTACATGTCCATGGTGTCTGCAGCTGTTCACATACGTGTGAGTATATTCGGGGCTTTAGGGTACAAATGTAGGCAGAACTACTGTGAAATCCATAGAAAGGCCTACTCAACCCATTTACTGCACTTATCTAATGTAAACTGCTTAGAACCCCTAAATGCAATACAATATAACATATGTTCTTTTGCTTTACTTGATTGCCACACTTGATTTATAAGTAGTTTTGGGTATTTTAGTCTTAAACAGCAGGGAGCTCACAAGAAAGAAGGAGTGAGAGAGAGCAATAAACATCCCCAGCTGGACTCCAACTGGGGACGTGTCTGATTTCTAATTAATTATAAAGTAAAATTAATAAAAAATAATATAGTAATTTCGGCTAAACTGAGTGTTTTGTACAAAGCTTGGACTGAAATGAAAAAATCATGGACACTCAGCACTGTTACCTGTTCCATAGTCTATCCTGGTGGAGTTCCCCACAGACTCTTTCAGATAGACGGCTATCTCTGGAGCTGCTGCATGTCTGTCAGCAGGGAGTACTCCTGACACCAAGGCCTCTGCTTCCTGCGCACACGCACACACACGCACACAAGATTTGTTACAGTTTGATTTAGGGATGACTGATTGAACATCGGCACAGATACTGACCTAACTGAGCGGATCAGTTATCAGCCGGATGTGACTGATCCACATTAATACAGTTTTCTTTTCTGCTCACTTAATGTAGTGAGCAAATGATGCATGAAGCTACTGCTGATACAATGCCACTTTCTGCATGTGCCTCACAATAAATGCATTTTGATGTGAAAGCAGTGGTCGGCCTTTACAGATTTTTGTTAACTAAAATTTACTCTATGTAGTTTTTGTAAAATTTGATTTAGACATCTTCTGCACTTTTTGACTAGTGCTTATGTTCTAACATTGTATGGACAAAATACATTTTATCATATGATTAACAGAACTTGATAAATGAGAACAGCTCAGAGAACAAAGACTGACTTTACATATAACTGATTTAAAACTGAAGTTTTAGCAACTTCGACAGCAGTTGGAGTCATAAAAAAAGGACAGAGGAGCTACATTGTTTAGTGTGGAACCCCAAAGTGTTAAATATTAAATCAATTAAAAAAGACATTATGAAATAAATAATCATATGAAAAAATTGTAAAATATGTAAACGCACCAAACCAAAACCACTCAACTAATTACTATTAAATGTTTTCATAACAGTACTTTATTGCATATCTTTTTTTAATTATAGATTTTTTTAAATTTCAAAATGCCTTTTTTCTATTTAAGGTACTGTCTCATTATTACCTTGTCAATCACCTTTAAAATGCATTAACCAGTGTGAAAGGTGCTTTACAAATAAAGTTTGATTGATAATTAAAATTTGCACAAGCCTAAAAGGGATGGTGTGAACTTAAATTTATAATTAAGAATTGATGTGTAGTTACAGCTACATTACACATACAAGAATGATCAGTTCCACACAGAGGTTTATAGATTTTACATTTGGGAAATAACAGAAAAAAATTGGATCAGTGCACCCCTAGTCTCACTGACTTTGAAAAAACGTTTTAATGTTACTCTGAGCTCTTGTGTGTGTGTGTGTGTACTAACCTGGTCTAGTTTGCTGTACCAGGTTCTGTAGGCCTTATTTCCAAAGCGTGATGGCTGGTCAACAGGAGGGGTCTCGTTTATCCATCTGTCCAGAGTCCCCAAAAGATCTAGTAACTTCTCCACTGTCTGTCATACAACAAGACAAAAGTGATTGTAGCAACACTGTAACTGCCGTTTATGCTGATAAACATCATTATCATGTCAGTCAAATAGCAAACAATGAACCAGGACATATAGCTCAGACATGCATGATTAATTCCACTTAGTCTTAGCTGCTTCTGTGTTCTCTCTCATTTATAATTTCATTGTTTTGGAAACCTCCTCCCACAATATATGCGGAGAGCATTATTGAAAAAAACTCCCTTGTGAGAGTGAAAAATACTGGCTTTTACTGTAGCATAGAAATTTAGCAAATTCACCCAAAGATTCATCTCCTGGGGAACATGATCATCCATGTTAAATGTCATGGCATTTGGTCAGGCTTCGATATCACAGAGATGACATGACAATGGAGTAAACTCTATCCATTTATGAAGACCGTGAGGTGTGGTTGAAAGCTCCAGGAAAAGCTAGAGGGTGGACTTTTAGCTAACATTATTTTATCCAGTATTTTTGTAAAAACTAGTTATAATCCTCTTCTAAGTAGAGTTAGCGTGTAGTCCTTTGACACTGTAAGTATCAACCCACAATAGTACAGCACTGAAATGATTCCTAAAAAAAAAAAAGAGGATGGACATAGGGAGTATTACACAGTGTGGGAACTGCAGCTACATGTTGAGAAGCTCTCTAAACAACATTACTGGCTAACTAACCAACTAACCCTGAGTTGACAGCTTCTTACATTTTGCATGACTCCCTAGACTCTTTCATTTTACATGTGGGCATTTGAGTTTTGTTTAAAGGCAGACTTCACAAACAAGTGTGAGGTTATCCTCTAAACCCCAACAATAATAATCCTTAAGAATATAAAAGGCTACCAGCACACCAAGAAACAGGCTCTGTGAAGCCACAAAGACAACATACCTCAGACACTTTATATTCACATGTGAGCTTCTTTCCCTTTACGCCTTCATTCAGTGTCAGAATGAAGCCCATGTAGTCAGCATAAGCCTGTAAAAAGGAGAGAAATGTCGACAGCTGGAGGGTATCTGGATGTGTAGTCAGCCAAACTTCTACAATAACTGATCACAATAAGGATATCAGATAAAAATCATTTGGATTTTGAAATATGTGCACACAACTGCAGGCGGGAACCTACCTGAGATCGCTTCCACTTGCCCATGTCAGGCACCATACTGATTTCTTTCTTGGGTACCATGAAGGTGGTGTTGGCTTCAGGTGCTTCATCCTCAGGAGTGGATCCTAAACAAATTAAAGACTGTTCTTTACCCTTTAGTTATTATTAGTCTCAATTGATTTTTTAAATAACTATTTGGAGATCATTCCAGTTCAAATATGCAAGCAGATAGTTTGTAGTAAATTTTAAGCTTTACAAATAAGTGAATTCAGTGGCAATTGTATATAATATTGTTAAGTTTGTGCACTTTCTGTTTTGACTATAGATGTTTAACAAAAAGCCTGTGTTACAAACTGTTTCAAAGACGTGGGTGTTTCCCAGGGAGGGAAAGTCTACTGTAAAGATGCTCTTACATTATTGCATTATGGGAAATGGGACTAGGGGAGTCAATAAATCAGTTAAGAGTCAGAATATCTCGGCCTCTGCTGCTTCAGTTTTGCCAATTCTTCTAAAAAACAGTTTCTAGTGACTTAACCAACTTAATGAAAGTGTAATACTAACTTTCGTGATTAGCCCTTTAATTACAACGTTTATAGTAACCAAAGGCTTGATTAACGTGAAAACTTCATACGTCATATCAGTCTTGGTGCGTGGTTTGTTTGCGTTTGCAAAGCGTATGATATATAACGTACTGTATATAAATTCGTATACATGTATACGTGTGTATATATGCATATATGACTGGAATATTTTAACGGTCCGACTTTTAAATACAGTTTGGTCCGGTGATGATATTCTTGCTACATCAGTAAAAGACAGCGGTTGTCTCTTGTAAATTCACTATTTTGCTAGCTAACACCTCCCAGCCACTACAGCTAGAAACATAATAAATATAATTTGACGACTGCTAACTACACAGTACTTAAAATACGAGATCAAGTTGGTGCACAGATTTACACAGACTTATAACAAGCCCAAATGTCAACTAACAGAAATGTAACTATAACCTAAATAGCTTTGACTGGGAACAGCGACACAGGATTTGTTTCCCTACTAAAATTAAAGTTATTTCGTCACATGTCCCGTTAGGCAGTGCAGTGAACCTGCTAACCTGCGTAGCTTTCAACACATGAGAGGAGAGGCGATATTGAGCTTACAAGTGCTGGACACACAAACATCCAGCTGTATCTTTACCTGCCTGCTGCTCTGTTTCCGCCATGGCGAGGCTGACAGTCTCCTTCGTGAGTTTCAGGCAGATTTAAAGCAGCCATGACTCATTACTGCCTCCGCTGTTTGAAAAGTATACAGTTTCTTTGTGTACAAAACACGTTTTCTACACAAAGTCAAGTTTTGGTTCTTTTTGGATTTTCTCAGTCCTACTGGAAATCTGTTTTTTATATTGGATCTTACATATATTTTAAACATCTTACAAAAACGTGTACTCATTTTTTTTTTACAAGAATTACCATTAGGACTCATTCCTTATTTATTAAAATCTAACTTTGATCAAAACCACACTTGGTTCTAGTGATCAGAATTAAAGATTTGAACGGACTATCAGTGTCTCCTTCATCGTTGATCAGATGGATGGTGGTTGTAAATAACCGTGAACTAAATTTAAGAGATTTTCCTAAAAGCTTTGGAATACAGTCCAATGACTGACTCAGTAAGTCACACCCACTTATTTCATTTATGGTGGCACCGAGTTCACAGCTGAGCAACTTGACCCACATTGTGTTCGGCAGTTGCCCTGTGTGGTGGAGAAGTCAGAGGTGCTTTGACCAAAGGTCGATAAAATACTGGACTGGACTAAACTAGCCCTTCATCCTGTTAGAGCTCTGTCTGTGGGCGTGTTTTTGATGCAGAATGTGGGGCATTTGCAGCAGAACTATGGTGAGTAACGCACCTTTAGCTGACTGTGGCTTTATTCTGGGGTCACGAGATTGGCTAAATATAACAGCATTGGCGACTATAAAAAAACTATTACCGCCGTCGTGAGAATGCCTTAATATTAACCATGTTGTTGGCTAAGTAACATTAGCTAACACAGGTGGTGACGACATGTTTGCTAATACTAGCTAGCTCGCCATGAACTGAAATAGCGGTGTAAGTTAGCTAACGTTAACTGGGTCAAAGGTGATATTACGGTTCGCTAAGATTCAACAGAGCTAACAGACAGTAGAGGACTATTTGACCGAGACTATAATATTCACTTTTATTTTATTTAAAACTCTGTTTAGTGAATTGTAAAAAACTTTGGACTTGATCTTCGACTAAGGAACATATCTGCAGACTAATAACAGCTTATTTGACTTAGACGCTTCCCCGACGCCAGCTGTTTGCGTGCATGACGGATGTTTTTCTTCAGCCTCACCACTTCATATGGTAACAATAACATGAGCTACACCAGACTTGTTTAAAAGTCAGGATTTCGATGCTTGGGTTATATTATAATAATATAACTGCATTTTACCTCTGATCGTCAGATTCTTTAGAATTTGATCATTTAAATGTAAAAAACAGCAGCATCACCTTATTGTAAGTCGCACGTGCACTGGTAACATTTTTAAATAGATAAATATTTTTGATGCTCGTTTTATCAGTGCTATGCTTTGTTGACAATTTCCCAAACTGTCAAATTGAAAATAAGTGCAGACTGCCCTCTACCGGCGAAATGTCGCTTTTTTTTAGGTGGTCGCATACTGCTGTGCCTCAGTAGATGCTAATTAGAGTTTTAGAGTATCACAATTTATGATAGCTATTAACTAAAAATAGCTGTGGCCACCGATTTAGCACCAGAAAAATTCCTTTGAGAAGCTTGCAAATAAGTCAGTTTCTTCAGTATATTTTTTTCAAACCAAAAAGTTGACCAAAGTTCTTTAATATATGTTTTTGGAAAAATTGTATATGTCACTGACCTCCACTCATCAGACTATTGAAGTGTTTTTTTTTTTGTTTTTTTTTACTTTTGGCAGGCTGAAGGAGTCTTTTTAGTTGCAGTGTAATAACAACTGCTCTCTCTGGCAACAAACTTGCTGGCTGTGAAAAATAACTTGAATAAAGAGCAGACTGTTGCGTGTTGCAGAGTTATTTTTCACATTTGATTCTTTGGTTATTAGAGCATGTAGTTAACTGGGGAAGTAGCAACAGCACACTCTTTAAAATGACTATACAAACATGTACTCTTTTGTCACTCAGGTGAAGGCAGGGATGGCGAAACCCTGTGGCTTGATTAAACCTGGTCACTTGGTGAAGCCTGTATCGGCCACCCGGGTCACCGGCAGATACCTGACCCACCAGGAGGGACTGCCCAGTCTGCCTGTCCCCCCTCTGCAGCAGACCTGTGAGCGCTACCTTACCGCCCTGGAGCCCATCGTGGAGGTAGACGAGCTTAAACACACAAAAAAGATGGTGGACGAGTTTCAGAAGCCTGGAGGGATCGGAGAGAGACTGCAGAGAGGCCTGGAGAGGAGAGTACACAACACGGAGAACTGGGTGAGCTCTACAAATACACCAACAGCTGTGGACACTTTGGATTAAAAAAAATGTTTAGTGAGAATATATGACTCCTTTGCTTTTATTCTCGACACAATAATTATGTACTCCACTGACATTTGACTTATTTCTTTATAATGATCTTTATTCTTCTGCCATTATCTTTTGTTCTTTGATCTGTTATTGCTTGTGTCTGTATCTGTGTGTCTCTGTGTCTCTGTAGCTGTCAGAGTGGTGGGTTCAGGTGGCTTATCTAGACTATCGGCTGCCTGTGGTGGTTCATTCAAGTCCTGGGTTGGTTTTGCCCCGCATGAACTTTCATGATAAGCAGGGACAAATAAGGTGATCACACTACAGTCCCCTGTCAACTTATTTGGTCTACCTTGGACTCTTTAATGTTTTATTTATTTATTTTTACTACTTTGAGTCACAGTGGATGCAATTGCCCATTCAAGCCATTTCCAACTGTTTGATGATCTTCTTTTAGAAGGCAGAGATGCAGTGTGTGTTACTGTTGACAAATTGCAGCCATTTACACACGATAGGTCAGATATTGTGTTGATTGGATTGGGATGCATCACTGTCATTATGTCTCATTGCATCAATGTCAAATATGATGTTTTTAGGCACTAACTGTCATTTAAACAACATAAGGAAATGTTCATACAAGTCAACATTTGAATGAATAATCATGTTCTCTCTGTTTAGGTTTGCTGCCAAACTGATAGCAGGTGTTTTGGACTTCAAGACAATGATTGACAAGTGAGTATTGAGCTTCAAAAGTGAGTTTTATCATCCTACCACTTTGATTCATCTCTGTCTTCCTGGGGTGAAGCAATATATTGTGATAATGATTTAATGATGTTTTATTTGCTAGCTAAAAAGATACTCATTTTTTTTCTAAGGCCTCTGAAGAGTTGAGTTGTATTTATCCTAAAAATCTATACATTTTTCTATAATCCCTTTTTGACTCTGTCTTTATGCCTATAATGCACATGGAATATTGAAGAAGTTTTTTTTAAATTGAAGCGTTTTCATGAATATTGTATGTGCATCAAACCCCATATCCCAGTCATATCGTGTGGTCATATTAGTGTTTGAATGGCAGTGCTTGCATCTTTTGCAGTGAGACATTACCAGTTGAGTACCTGGGTGGGAAGCCGCTGTGTATGAATCAATACTATGAAGTGCTGTCATCCTGCCGCATCCCTGGTCTGAAGAGAGATGCTGTGGTGAACCATGCCAAGAGCTCCAGGCCCCCCAAACACATCACTGTAGTACACAACTTCCAGGTGAGGAACACGACATCAGTGGTCCAAGTCATTAATCTGTGTCTGAGCTCCTCTGGGACCAGGAGTCTGTATCACAAAGCAAGCTCAACTTAGTCTGGCTCTCTCAAGTATCATTTTGATACTTGACAGTTTTTGATTATCTATTCTACAGACACATTTGGATTGTTGCTTAACAAATACTGAGGTTCCACACACAGTGTTTCTCTCTCTAAGAAACCTTCTGTGTAGAGAGCACATTAACCAGACAACAACCAACTGCATTATTGTGTCTTGTGTCCAACTTAGTGAATCAGTGTTAATTAAATACAGATGATATTTGCCACCAACAGTTGTTATTTTGACTAACAATGAGAAGCCTGACTGAATCTGTTATGTCTTTCCTCCTCTTGGAATCAGTTTTTTGTGCTGGACGTGTACAACAGTGACGGGACTCCACTGACAGCTGATCAGCTCTGTGTGCAGCTGGAGAGGATCTGCAGCTCTTCACTACAGACCAACATGGAGCCTATCGGCATTCTCACCACCCAGCATCGTGACTCCTGGGGCAAAGCCTACGTCAACCTCATCAAGGGTGAGCTAAAAGACCACTGACGTGACTATATACAGTATGTAAAAGTGTCTAGATTTGTTTAACAGTTGCAGTGTGATCCCATGCTAACATCATGTTTGCTTTATGTGCATGTACTTGTGTACTGTGTTCAGATAAGACCAACAAAGAATCGGTGTTGGCTATCCAAAGGAGCATCTTTACAGTTTGTCTGGATGGAGCGATGCCTCGAGTGTCTGAGGACACATACCGCAGCTGTGCTGCCGTCCAGATGCTGCATGGAGGAGGCAGCCAGTGGAACAGTGGCAACCGCTGGTTTGACAAGACGCTGCAGGTGACCCACAGAGGCATTTTACACACACACACACACACACTTTTTAGTGTGTTAAAGTGCAATTGTTAGTAATAGCTCAAATAAAGAAAAAGGTCACATGACGTTGTTTCCTACAGCATTTAAAAAATGCCACTTTCTGCACAGGCTCTGTACATGTTTGGGCTTTAGGGATGCAGGATATTGGAGGCCGATATATTATATCTGATATTTAAGAAGACTGGGAGACTGGGCTGCGGAGTAGGAATGTCACTCGAAACCTGGTTTTGACTGGGGATATTTTTTAAGGTTAGGGTCTTCTGTCGGTACCTAAGGGGACTAAGAGTCGCAGAACAGAAAACATGGTCTTAGTGTATTTTATGGTGGGTTAGTGTGTACAGTTTGCAGTTTGCTTCTCTGCCTTTTCTCTGATGTGCTCTGTGTTACCGTTTGTTTGCATGTGGGGGGCTGCCACAGGACTGTTTACCAGTTTATTGTAAAACACCTGCAGCCTTTCCAAGAATCAGTCACTGTAGGAAATTGGGATTTTGCGATTGCAATAATTAACGCAATAATTAACGCAAATTCAAGAAATCCTGCCAACAAAAATTACTACTATAAACCATGCAAAACTTTTCCCAAATGTTCCCAAATGAGGTTTGCATTCCGTTAGTCAGAAGAATACAAGCTGATAGACACAATCTACCTTAAACATAAAAATGGGCACTTTGGAAATGAAACTATATTTTTATGTTAACAGATTTAGTTTATTTAATAAAGGCTTATACATGGAATTCAAGTACAGTATTTTCTTTATATAATTTTGAGCTCACTGTTTTCATATTCAGAAAATAAATTTAAATATTAGCACTGAAATATAGTTGTTTCTTTGATGTGCAGTATGCTTTTTATTGAAGGAAGTGTTTACATACAGACTCTTCATTGGTTGTAGTTTTTAAAAAAATCTTATTTCCTTTACTTGCAATTTTTCCCAATTCCTGCAATTTTACTACAATAAGAGTTCATAAAACATTGGAAATTGTATCTCAAATTTTGAGAAAAAAAGGCTTCAAAAAAACTTTTTTGGCTGCAATAATCACAAAAAACTCAGGAAAGTCCTGGAGGGACCGAACAATGGAGTCAAAGGACTTTAGGTACACAAACAGTCCAACAGTATGTAAAATTATTATAAAGGTTTTTGTATCATATACACACTAATAGATAAGGTCTTTACTGAAGAGATGGTTGAGGGCTCCAAACATTGATACTGTAGGTATAACCTAATTGGAGAGGGCTGGAGCCTGGAGACATCAAATACTGGACATGAGACACTGGAATTAGGGAGAGTGAAGCGACAGATTCCACAAAAAAGTAAATTAATTTTGACACACTTCCCCTCTAACGTCATCAAGTGGTGGGTCTGTATAAATTACACAAACAGAGAAATACATATGGCATTAGAGAAATGTTGCATGTATTTACTCAACTTAAATTAAGTAATATTCAAACACAAACAATACATCAGTTAAACACTGGAATTAGCCATAAATGGAACTAAACAAACACAAGGGATCATATTAATACAGTAATACTCAAAGTGTGCTTGTTAAGCTTGAAATGTGTTTCTTTCCATTCAAATTTGTTTTTACTTTTTACTGATTTACTTGCATGTTAATGTGAGACCTAGCCCGGTAGAAAGGCTTTAGACTCACTCATACATCTATAGTTTAGTTTTCCATCACATGGGGGGTGTTTCATAAAGCTTTCAGATTACCAGTTAAATCAGGCTTACTTCAGTAAGTCAGGCTTAGTTTCAGGGAAATCCGTTTTATAAAAGAGGTTTAAATAAGTCTGGCTTGAGTTACCACTAGCCTGCACCTGGTCAGACTAGTTTTCAGGTTTAGCTTCACCTCAGGCTTAAACTGTGCTTAAACAGTCAATATGCCAGACTGAAACACTGTTTTTCCACCCCAGCAGTCTCTCAGTACAGCTGCACTGTGAGCATGAGTCAGCTTGCAGATCACATTTGACATGCGCAGCACTTATTGCCTACTTAAAACCTGAGATCATATCTTTTTCAGTCTAAAGTATTTGCATAGTATTCCAGTCAACTTATGTGATTTTAAATGCAGATAAAGGGGAACTTGACCAATTTTCCACATCAGCATGTGTTTCCAGGTGTTGGGGAGGACTATTGCTTATGTGTCACCAGAGAGAGCTGTGTGAAATCTGATAAATAGATGTCACTTGACGCTGACTCAAGGTTGAAAATGAAAAAAATCTGGGGGTGTGGAGTTTTGTTTTTGATTTCAGCAGACCTCTGTAGTCCACTCCTCATCTCTGCTGGAGGCTAGCAGCTCCAGGCTACATTAGCAGTAACCCAAATCTCCAACTGAGTTGTCTGTGGTTGAGTTGCATCATGGGTAATGTAGGCACCAGGTTTTGACCAGGAGAAAGAATGTGTGGAATAAAAAATATGAATTAAATCTGAATGAATGTATACAGTTTGGAATACTGAACACAAAGTGTTAGTGCCCTCATTTGTAAACAAGAAAAGTGACTAGAGTTAGTTGTGTAAAGAATGACTAAAACCCTGCCTGCTTTCTCACTCCCACACAGCTGGCCAGTCACTGTGTGAAGTTAGTGTCAATGTTGGTTACAGAAAAGTACAGGAAAAACAAAAATTGTCAGGCACAACCGCTGAATTCCAATGTCTGAGAGGTGTGGGGCGGAGGGGGTTTCAGATGCTGTTCAACTGCCAGAAATGTGCTACTGATGAACATTTGACTTAATTTTGACTTCCCCTCAAGGACTTGACTTGCTTTAACAGACTTGAGACATGACTTAGACTTGCCCAAAAGTCTTAGAAACATCTCAGGAATTTGTTGACAGGGTCGAGTTATTACTTCACTAATTTTACAGTTCCATTTTACCAGAGTTGGGATGTAATGCAAATGCTTGTTTTGTGTGTTCTCTACAAGTTTCTAATCTCTCTTTCAGTTTATTATTGGAGAAGATGGGACATGTGGTGCGAACTACGAGCATGCCCCAGCTGAGGGCCCACCCATCGTGGCCTTGATTGACCATGTTGTAGAATACACGTAAGTAGGTCAAAGATTATTTGGGCTCTGTAGGTGTCTGTTTGGATTTTTTTCTTGTTATAACATCTTTGAGTTCAGCGGCAAGGCACAGCCTGCAGAGACTTCAATATTCCAACACTGTGCTACAAGCATGGACAGGTTGATCAGATAGAAAATCATGTTTTTTTTTCAGTACAGTTAATAGTGACTTTCTTCTTTGGCTCTTGTGTGTGGAAACAGGAAGAAGCCAGAGATGGTGAGGTCTCCCATGGTGCCTTTGCCCATGCCCCGGAGATTACTCTTCAACATCACGCCTGAGATCAAGAAGGACATTGAGGAGGCCAAGCAGAGCATGAACATGTGAGGGCAGCTTTTATATAGACACTCAATGACCAGCAAAATAAGTGTCTGTCTGTCTGTCTGTCTGTGTACGTGTGTGTGTACGTGTGTGTGTACGTGTACGTGTATGTGTACACAGTCTGACTGTCCTGACATTTCTCCCACCACAGACTGGCTCAGGACCTGGATGTGAGGGTTATGGTGTTTAGCCACTTTGGAAAAAATGTCCCAAAGACCCACAAGATGAGCCCTGATGCTTTTATACAGATGGCGCTCCAGCTGGCCTACTACAGGTAAGGTGCTGAAAAGTCATCTGGACTGGACTCCATACAAAACTGAACTGTTTTGTATGGAGTCCATTGTACTCTTTACATTCTAAACCAAAGGTAGGAGTTTTTATTCAAAAAAAGTTTGATAGCACAGTTTTACTGTAACAAAGTTGTTTGTGTCCATATCAAGCAATTAATAAACAAATGCTCTCAGCAATATCAAACTGGATAGTTGTTAATCACTTAACCTGCTGTGTGTAGAGGTATTTCACCAAATCTCTTTCAGATGCATATCAAACTTAAGAGAAATGGTCTTGAAGGATAACACTGGCGACTTTCTATATTTTTCTTAATGTCAACAAATCTCATATGCAGAGACAAAAAAAAACAATGACCTCACCCTACCAACAAGTATTGTATTTGTATCCAAAGCCTGATATATCGTGTTCCTCTGTTTCATAGACCTCTGATGTTGTCCAAAAACTACATATCACAACGTCTTAAGTGGTTGTGATATGTAGCACAACAAGCTACATACACAGACACTGAGTGTTGTAAAACAACCTACAATTATGTCAACCCTAAATGCCCTCCATCAAAACACTGAATCAGCCAACAGTAGGCCTCAAAAAATGATGTCAGGGCTGCATCACATCAGTCATAACAGCTTCATGCGCAGCTTCTCATGATATAAATAAATACTGATTGCGAACTGTAAACAGTCTGTGCTAACCAGGATGATGAACTAGAATAATAACTGCTTCATCCATTAAGGTTGGTTCTTTTATCAGTACTCTCCTCTGCTCTGTGTCAGTGTTGTGCGAGGCTCATCTCCTACACACACACACACACACACACACACACACACACACACACACACACACACACACACACACACACAGAGTGATATTTTCATCTGCTTTGTCCACAGTCTCTCATCCACCGCCGGTATGTTTTACACAACCTATGATTATGTTGACAATATGTTGAAAGATAGGACATTTGATCCTGGAGCTCTTTTTGTTACATAATTTGGGAGCTGAGAATTTAAACTCTTAATATTGTTTATGCATGATGTTTATTCTTTCTTCTAAGAATAAGAGCAATGAATGTTGACACTTTGAAACAATATTCATTCTGAGCCCTGATAAGTCTTTTTGTTAGAGCACCAAGTGTGTCTAAGAGTTTTCTCACACTGTCTCCTCTCCTATTGGCAGGATGTACCAGCGGTGCTGTGCCACATATGAAAGCGCCTCCCTGCGTATGTTCAGACTGGGCCGCACAGATACAATCCGATCAGCCTCAAGTGCCTCAGCTGCCTTTGTCAAGGCCTTTGATGACCCCAGCAAACAGGTGTGATGGAAGGGAAAGTTCTAATGTAATGTATTTGTGATTAACAGCAGCCATTTTGGCACTAAACTGACTGACTCAGATTACAACCTCTGACATGGCAACACTGGGCTGATACAGCAGCCTCAATCCATATGACACACCCACAGCATGAGGTCTCAAACATCACTGGAAACCTTACATTTTAATGTTGAAGAATTCCAATATTCTACTTGCAGCTTTAAGTCAATTTTTCAAATATACTCGACCACTGTTGAACACTAACCTACTACAAGTGATGACTTGTAACATTCTTGTCCTCTTCCTGTTTTGTACAGAACACAGAGAAGGTCGATCTAATGGACAAAGCGGTAAAAGCACACAGGTCTTATACTAACATGGTGAGTATTCACAGCACCAGCTCAATACTTGTGTCCAGTGAAAGTCTAGTCCCACTGTGTCACTGTGTAAAGATGTCTTTCAGCAGTTTGTCAGGGATTGTTGCTGCCCCTCTACTAGCCCACCCTGTGGCTGTTTGAAACATTCTGTAATGCTGACTGAAACTAGTTTGACAACATAGTTTGTCAAAATAAACCACTTACTACAGCAGCTTATTCCAGAGCATTCAACTACAATTCATGGTCTTCATCAAAGGATGGTGTTTGCTCAGTTGACTTGCTCATACAGAGGCTATGCTTTACAATTCACTTTTTATTGATTTGATTACTCTATCACTCGTACCCATCCCTGGTTCACATAGAAAATTAATTTTTTCAAAAGTAAACATCAGAAGGTCAAAAATACAATGAAAGGTCTTTTTACAATACATGTTAACACAAAATCTGGTCTCAAAAATGAAATAAATGCTGAGCCCCGGCAAATACACTTTTTCCTCCTGAATCTCTAGATGTGTGGCTCACGCCGGCTGTGTGGCTGCTCTAACCAGTTAACATGGGCACTGAAAGGTTCTGCGACGCACACACGCTGCTCACACAGTGTCCCAGGCATAACACACTGGTCCTTTAACTTTTCATCATGCAAAATGAATGATGTTCCCACCAGACTCAGCTGTTCGTAATGATTAGAGCTGATTGTTGTCAGTAAGAAAAGTATAGAGTAACACAAGCATCATTTTTAAGTAGTAAACATCTGGTGATTAACAACGCAAACAAATGTATTCTCCTTACCCTCACAGGCAGTCGGTGGTCAGGCCATAGACAGACACCTCTTGGGTCTTAAGATGCAGGCTGTCGAGGAAAAACTCTCCATTCCTGATCTCTTCACAGACAGTGCCTACGCCAAAGCCTTACACTACCAACTCTCTACAAGTCAGGTATGGGCCAAGGTTTAAACTGAGACATAAATGAAGATGCCACTGCATAATGGCAAATATATTTTTCCTATAACCCAATATTCCATAAATTTAGTTTTTTAAACTTTATTATTTTATCACAATCACATTTGCACCCAAGGTAAAAGACCGTCTTGTGGCCTACCTGGTAGACTTTGTACTCAGTGGAACACAACAGTTTGTAGATGGAAAATATGCCTTGATTATTTGACCCTTTTAACCCAAACTGTTTTCCAATCAACTACATTTTCATCTCTTCACAAGGTACCATCCAAGACCGACTGCGTCATGTGTTTCGGCCCGGTTGTACCCAATGGATATGGCGTATGCTACAATCCCATGAACGATCACATCAACTTTGCAGTGTCGTCTTTCATCACCTGTAAAGAAACAAATACAGCACATCTGGCCCAAGCTGTGGAGGGTGCACTGATGGATATGAGGACACTGCTGGAACAAACACCAAGAGCCAAACTGTGAAGCTCCTCCAGACTTAACTAACCTCTTGGTAGATAAAGTGGACACTAAAGGGCTAGTTTCAGTGATGACTCTAATGACACAGACTTGATAGCAAAAACCACTCCCACTGTGATGAAGTGACATTTGGAAGACTGTACCCCACACCTTGATCATCATTATGCACTTTAAATGATTCTGTGATACCTGCTGTGCAATGACTGAGGTGCGCTCTTCCTCTGGGGGTACAATACAAAGGTACATTACATTAAATTAATGATGATGCAGTTTTTTTTTTTAAAGGGGCCATATTATGAAAAACTCACTTTTTCAGTGCTTGTGCGTATATATTTGGGTCTCTGATGTGCCTACTAAAACACAAACTGTGGAATAAGACCACCTAGTCAGTTTGGCCAGCCTACACAGTTTGTGGGGGCTGGCTTGCTATGAACTCATGTGATTCAACCAGCCTTTCAGATTTGATGCCCCCTCTTACGTCACATGGGGCTTCATTGTAATTGTAACCACCCCTGCACCCCCTGTTTCTCCACCCATGATTTCCAGACAAGGGTAGCCATTGTTATTTTGCAAGCGACTGGAACGGTTGCACAATATGTCTAGTGTCTAGACATATCACTAGTGTCTAGTGAGTGTTTTTTCAATTACACAGCAGGGCAAAGTAAAATAAGTAGTTTACCTGTTGGAGGTGTGCTGGTTGTCAGCAGCTCTTCAACAAACATGATCATCACTGTGGCTGTTTCTGCTTGTACTATTCCTCCCTGCATTATTTCTAACTGATCCGCTGAACAAAGAGCTCCAAATGTGCCCATATGTTGTCTCAATCTGTTTTATTTAAGAATAGCGCTGCTAATGCAGCTCTGCTAATTCAATGGTGAATACGTTTAATTTCCTATAAATTCTTCACAATAAACATCTCCCGTTATTTAGTCATGAACCTTAAAAAGCAAGTTTGGGTTTTCATCAGCAGTAACTTAACAGGACTCTGATATGTGTGCTCCTTCGCTAGGCTTCCTGAAGCAAACCAATCAGAACAGAGTGGGCTCACTGGGAGGGGGGCCTTAAAGAGACAGGAACTAAAACTGCCTGTTAGAGACAGAGGCTAAACTGAGGGGCTGCGTAAAGAGCCAGTATAATATAAATAAGGAGTTTTTTTTTAAAACTGTGAATCATGCATAGCTATTCCAGTGGAGTCCCAGAATAAAAATATAGAGCTGGAAATGAGCATAAGTCCCCTTTAATGAACATGGCCAGTGTAATGTATTCTGACAAACAGAAACTTTACAACAGCATTTAGTAATGAGTGCACTCAGAATAATAAACTTTTTGCACAGATTAAGAAATCATATCTACGGATTAACAATCTCAGACAATGCATGTAGCATTCAGAATAAAACCAGGGAATTGTAATTCTGTAAAATAAAAGCAGGTCATACCATGTTGACCATTGCACAGTCACTCTGTTAAAGCACAAATTATACCTTTTCTGGGGCCTGTATCATGAAGCATGAGTCTGTCTCTCTTTGGGTACCTGCTTCACTGAGACATTGGTGATCCGGGATAACTGGTATCATGAAGGCTGCTATCAATTAGCTCTGTTAACTAAATTCTAAGCAACATCATCCATGAGTGGAGTGCTTAATCTGACATGAGATGAAGCAACGATACAGGAATTCAGTTATTGCAGCAGCAAAAAGCGAGGTGGAATACATGTAATCACACAATTACACACACAACAACCTATGTGTCTTTTTAAGCACATTTGACATTTTCAGCATGTTCAGTAGTATGGAGTGAATATTTCAGCTTTTCATGTTTCATAATGAACAAGCTATTATGAAAAAGTGACACGCTTAAAGTTAAAAGTAATGTAAGTTTGTTTCTGATGCCAAAGCAGAGAGGAGGTTTATCTGGCCAAAGTGTTGCATTTGTAATTTACTGGGAACTAATAGACAGCGTGTGGATATTTTTCTAATGAAAGACAGTGACAGTAAAAAGAAATTATCATCACAAAGTAGCCTTATTTTATTCTGAGCTGCAGTGATAGAATCGCAGCATAAAAGCATCGACACTGTCAGGAATCTGGTTGGGAATGAAAGAAACTTTATTATTTAATCACTTTATTGTAAACTGCTGTTTGTATCTTTGTCCGTGTCGGGATCCTGTTGGAATGATGACCCCATTTTCATTGGTCTGTAGTCAGGCTGTCAACTAAACTTGATCTGGAGCAGGTTAGCCATGAAGCATAGGTTCCCATGTTGATCTAGCCTGGTTAAAAGTGAACGTCATGATACCAGAAAACCTGAGTTGTGCTGAAGATAGCCAGCTAACCTATTAAATCTTGCTTCGTGGAGCAAGTCCCTGACCTGTGCTTTGTCCTCACATAGAAATGATGCATTAGCAGTCAAATACGTCTTTCTGAGTGCCTAATTGTCTTTTTCTGACACTAATTAATAATCTGGGCTTTCATTTAGTGATTATGAAGATTATATAATGTCATGTATCTGTCTAATCCCCCACCCCTTATATTCTGAAGGTATATATTCTGAATATTGGAAGTCTCACGCTTTTCAAATACTTTTTTCACCTACACTAGTTTATTAATCTGTGCGCTATGATTTCCACAACAACATTTTATTTGCTACCATACAACACTAAGTGGGCTCTGTGGTTTTACTTTCTGCATTGTTACTGTTAGGAGTCACCAAGTCAGAATGCAATCTTACAAATAGTGGTTTCAAGGATTTTATTAGTTTAAAGTTTCCATATTCGAAATGATGTAATATTGCTTTGTTCTGTGAAGTGCCATGCCATATAATGTTGCCTGAATTTAATTTTTTTTAAAATTCAAAACATACTATTGGTATACTGCAAAATCACTGAATCTTCCTCAGATAGTGATGTCAGATTTGACTGACTTGTGTTGGCCAGTTAGCATTTCATCCATATTTATTTTGCAAGATAGTGGACATACAGTAAGTTTAATGAAAGAGATGTACTTATTATGAATGTAGAGCATTAAGTTAATTATATTGGGAGAACTGTCTAGCAGGGAACATGTATGTATATAACAATTTGTATCAAATATCAAATTGTTCAACACTTCCTCCCAAATGAAATTCTTATTTTCTGAAGCACTTGTCATCAGTTATTGTTGGTTTTGTTCTTACAGTAGCTTTTTGTGTCACACTATTCTCCTTGTCAGGCAACTGACATGTTTGGTAAAAGCAGAAACCAGGAAAACCAGGATTGTATTAATCCAGTGGTTTAGTATTGGACTTCCACAAAGTTGGGGGACTCACAAGAGACATATTTTAAAAAGAATGATCAAAATGGAAGCAGCAGAGGCTGAGAAATCCTTATGTTAATCCCTAGTATGAATCAAGCCCCCAAAACACAGATCCTACATTTCCCATAATGCAAGTGGGCAGCATATTTTTTATTAGACCCTCCCTGCGCAGTAAACATGCATATCTTTTAAACTCCACACTCCTACAATGCAGGATTTCTGTTATTCATTTGTAGTCTTTAGAATTGTAAACTGGTAAATGGACTTTACACGTTTTGTCAAGGACACAGACGTGATCAGGAGGAGCCAGAGATGGAACCACCAACTTTGCGATTAATGGACGACCCACACTACCTGCTGAGCCACAGCCAGATTTATTTTTTTGTCAGTTTATTTTTGATTTATTCACATATAAAACATTACAAATACAGTATAGTTTTTTTTAAAATAAGGTGGATGTGCAGGTGAGGTAAGAAACCCATCTAGGGCTTGTGTTAAAACCTCACCACAACTTAAAGAAGTAAGTCATAAAAAAGGGGGAAAAAATAAAATAAAAATTAGAAAATCAAATAAAAAGAAAATATATGCAGTGGAAGGAATGCTAATCTGTAGTTACACAGATTAATCACAATGTTTTTTTTTTTTAACACTGGTACTAGAGAAAGGTATCCACTCTATTTTTAAAGACGTATAATACAGCACATATATACACACACACACACACACACACACACACACACACACACACACACACGTGACAGGTTACATACAGACCCTGTCCAAAAAAAAAGTTAAACTTTCATAGATTATAGATTCAGGGCCCACAATTTAAACAATTTCAAGTATTTATTTTTACATATTTTGGGCTTCCAGCTCAAAAACCCCATGAAAACAGGAATTCAAAAATTAGAATACTGTGAAGAAACCACCATTTACTTCTGTTTTTGCAGAAAAAAAGAAAGAAAAGAAAACGGAACAGAACAGCCCATTTCAGTTTAATGGTTGTTTGCAATAAATTGCTTACTCAAATTTTTTTTTTTTGTCTCACTCCCATTTCTTCTTTTTTCATTTTGAAGCACTACTTAGAACCTTCTTAAGATCCAACAGTGCAAAATGTAAATTCTTGCAATTTTTCCAACTGGTCTTAAAATTTTGATCAGGAGTGTATGGTACTTTCTAAACGATATGTTAATGTTCAATACTTGGTTGGGAATCCCTTTGCCTTAATCACTGCCTTGATGCACCGTGGCATTGCGTGAGAGTTATGGAAGCCCAGATTTCCTTGATGCTTGCTGTCAACTCTTTGTTTTTTGGTCTGGTGCCCCTCATCTTCCTCTTGATAATACCCCATAGATTCTCAATGGGGTTTAGGTCTGGTGAGTCGGCTGGCCAGTCAAGCACTGTGATGGCATGAGCATTAAACCAGGTTTGCTTCTGGCAGTATGGGCAGGGGCCAGGTCCTGCTGGAAGATGAAATCTGCATCTCCATACAGATCCTCAGCAGAAGGAATCATGAAGTCCTCTAAAACATTCTGGTAGACTGTTGCGGTGAACTTGGATTTAAGAAAGCAGAGTTTACCAACACCTGCTCCGGACATTGCACCCCAAATCATGACTGACTGTGGATATTTCACACTTGACCTCAAGCAGCTTGGGTTCTGTTCCTCACCAGTCTTCATTCAAACCCTTGGACCTTGATTCCCGAATGAAAGGCACACTTTACTTTCATCGGAAAAAAGGACCTTGGACCACTGGCCAACAGTCCAGTCCTTCTTCTCCTTGGCCCAGTTGAGACACTTCCTACGTTGGCTCAGGCTCAGAAGTGGCTTGACCCGAGGAACCCGGCAGTTGTAGCCCATCTCCCGGATGCGTCTGAATGTGGTGGTTTTTGAAACTGTGACTCCCGCCTCATTCCACTCTTTCTGAATCTTTGCCAGGTTCTTGAATCTTCTCTGTTTGATAATCTGCTGAAGCCCACGGTCATCTCTTATGCTGGTGCATCTTCTCCTGCCACATTTGTGGCTTACCCATCCAATGAGGGTATCAATGATGGTCTTCTGGCCAGTTATCAAGTCTGCAGTCTTCCCCATATTGAACCAAACTGAGACAATTGAACCAAACTGAAGCAATTTAATGACACTTGGGGAAACCTGTGCAGGTGCTTTGAGTTTAGTAGATGATTAGTGTGTGACACTCAGTTTAAAACATTCATGCCCTGCAAAATTTGGGCTGATTTCTTCACAGTATTCAAATTTTTTGAATTCCTGTTTTCGTGGGTTTTATGAGCTGGAAGCCCAAATTATGTAAAAATAAACAAATAAATACTTGAAATCGTTTGAATTGTGGGCCCTGAATCTATAATCTATGGAAGTTGAACCTTTTTAATGGAATTATGGAAATAAGTTAACTTTTCCATGATATTCTAATTTTTTGGAAAGGGTCTGTATGGTGATTGACTGGCTGTCTATGACCATGACCTCATCTGCACACTCTGACACTTGATTCACCCTTTCACTTCCCTGTCAGCCAGCCGAAGCCTGACTCACCCTGTACTCAATCCTGCGTGTTTGCAGTCCCAGCCCATCCATGAACAGTCTCTGACTTCTTGCCCTCACTCACCACAACCCAAATTCTTCTGCAGCTGCTCCATCTGCACTTCACTGACAACTCCCCGCACATGAGAGGAGTGACAGCTTTCAGACAAAAACTACATCCCCCAAAGTGATCCAAGCACATCTGTTGTGAAGATGACACCTGCCAGCTAAGGTAACCATCACTTTGTGATTGGTGGTTTAAGGTTTCTTTCCCATTTGGTCTGGTACACTTTGTCAAATCCCATTTTAGCTAAAAGGATATTAGGAGGAAATGTAGCAATAAATTCATATGTTGAATTCTTCACAACCAAAATAAAGTTGTTCCAAAAGCTACATTTTATTGAACCTCGCTTACTGATGACATAAATTGGGGAACAATGTTAAAAATAGAAGTCCAGGAGGCCTTCACTGTTCAGCTGAGTGGACAGAATCAGCATGAAGTTGACACAGGAAGTGGTAGGAGACATAGACTTCCTTGGACTGTGCAGTACACATTAAAGAAGGTGGAAGCCAGGATGTTAAGTTCAGTCTACTCTGTGGAGCCATTTAGTATCTTTTCTGCTCATTGTTTTGGTCTCACGTGCAGACACGTTACTGTTTTGGTTTAGTCTCATCAACCTTGTTTCCAGCAAGAGCAAGAAACTGTTTTCAGCAAAAAAGCAATCCAGTCTCACATCAAAATGTATAATAGCTACATTGGTCCACAGCACAAAACATATTAGTTTCACAATAATGGCTCTAAAGTTGTGAGATGTGTACATTTTATTCATGGATGTATTATAAGAGCTCTTATAATACAACCACAACGCATGCATCTTGTGTGTGTGTATACTTTGGTAGAGCGGTATGACCATTGACAGGCGACCAAATGAAACGGACCGTTACCTTGATTAAAATTATGGATTTCTCTGGGTTTTAAAATTGTTGGAAATATTTGGGATAATGTAAGTACTCAACAAAATATATAACATAGGTCTACTTGTTTTTAGACATTTTAATGCGGAATAGTTACATATTATAGCTTTAAACTACAATTACACGATAATGTTTACTGTTACATATGTTTTGAATGCAGGACTTTTACTTTAATAAAGTCGTTTCACAACATGACACTTAACTTCACCATCTGAAATGGCTGACAGGACACTAATCCTCGCTTAGTATGATGCTAACAACATATTAATAAAATGGGAAATCGCCATAGAAAAATGGCAAAGCTGGCAGAGTTATTGTTACACTTTTTAACTTAAAACAATTACTAGATGTGTTCATAAAACGTTTGTTATGAACCCATAACAACTCTTAAGATGTAACAGGAGCATTTCCAAACAAACAGCATGACAAGGGGGCTGTGAATTAAGACATGACGAACATAAAATGCCACACACAACTATAGCATGTGCGGTGCTAAGCTACAACAAGGATAGGTCACTGCAGTCAGTCAGTTTAAGTCGTAGTTTCCTCATGTTTGCAACTGATTAACGCCTGTTTGTCTCCCTCACAACCTCTGTCAGCCACGCAGCCTTACCATCCCCATTCCTCCTGCCATCTCCAGCCATCCCCAGTCATCTCTTCCTGTTTTGAAATGCATTACTACAAATATGTTAAATGTCATCTGCCTCTGAGTCTGTGTTCTGCGGTGGGGCCACTTGAGATGTAAAACTTAAAACAGACAATGTTTGAATGTATACTGTATGTTCAGTTCAGGAAGCTGAAACTACTTTTTTGGCTTTATTTAACCTATTTATTATTATTTAACATATCCTGTGTATTTGAATGATGTTTGCTAGTGTGTAGAGGAACTGTGGAAGTACTGTCTGTTGAAAATATTATGTCACAACTAAGTCATTTCCGATCCTCATGTACCACAAAACTTTTTCTTGAAATTCTTCCTTTTGCACTTTTATCACCCCCCGGAGGGTCAGCATCATCTTCTATTTATAATTTTCTCAGTTACTTGACCACAGATTTAAGTATTTTGAGTGAACTGATGGAAATCTCACACTTGACAGAAAAGATTCTGAGATTGAACTTTTGTTTATAATTTAAGTCTCTCCAAAATATTATGAGGTTTTTATTCCCATTGGTGTATGTGGGCATGTGTTCAACTCATGTAAAGCACCATCTGGATCACTAAACTCTGTGTTGAAACTAAATTCTGTCTGTGTTGTAAAGGATTTGAGGAAAGAATGATTACAAGTTTATTTTCCTTAGGTAAGTTGCACAAATTCACAATTTCTCTTCACAGTACAGCTGGCACTGTGGACCAAGAGAATTCAAAGGAAAGAAATACAAAGGAATATAGGGAAATTTCTTACTGTCCTGATGAATGCCCACCACACTGATGTACTGAAACTGTTTTCTCTAAGATCACTTCCAAGAATCAAAACACTCTGAGTGCAAGTTAGGCATGTCTGATCTGGCCACCGTGACTCATGGTTACGAGAAAGCAGCTGCTCCATTTCCTGCTTTGAAATCCAAATGGATTTCACAATCTGTATGAGTTCAAGCAGCAAATGGATTTTCAAACCAAGTATCACTGACTATAGTTGAAGGGAGCGCTGCTTCAGGGTGTACTGTTTTTCCTGTTAGATTCTTAGCCCTTGTTGCTTTCAAATGAAAGTCTTGTGCAAGATCTGTAGCACTATTTTGATTTATACCTATAACAAATCATCAGTAATATGCTCTTTAGTTAAGTATATTATATATTTTAGTGACACTGAACAAACTTACTTACTTACAAGTTTACCTTAAAGGAATAAAAATCTGACCACACAGTCATTGTAAGGAGGATAATAATGATCATATGGATATTACTGGTCTTGCTGTTCTGTGAGAGCACACAAGATGGAAATGGAAAAGAAAATGGTGAGTATATCATCTTCTAACTTGTAATAGTCTGCAAGTATAAAGATTATCTAATATTCTTGACAGCTGTAAGGAATATCAGATACTACAAGTGAATTTACAATACAAATTACATCGTATTTGAGAGAAGACAATGGTCACTAGTAATACTTGTTTGCATTGACTGTAGATTGTTAGTGCATAAATGCGTATGCAGCCTATTTACTGTAATAATAATCTGACATTTTTAAACTGATTTTTGTTTTTGTCTCAGACAAAATATTTGGTTCTAACAGTGCACTTTTGGTTTCTGTAACTTGAACTGAAATGCTTCTGACAATATGAATACAGTATATTTAAGACTGTTTAATATGCACCAGCATGCATTAATTTGATGAGATTCTGTCATAGACCATCTTGGCTAAAACTTTGTAAATATACACACAGATCAGGGTTCTATCCAGGAAATAATTTTGGGGTGTCCAACTGAGGTAGACAAAATTTCTTCAAGATCATTTAAGATTCACTAGATTAAGTAGGTTCATGTGGGTTTTTTTCTCTTTTCAACCTTTTGTTGGCCCATCTATATTTTAGTCTGGCCCAAAATGGTGGAAGAACTAAAGCATGGCTAAAATTTGTACATTGGTGCCTGTTTTTGTGATCTTCTAAACAGAATTAGCAATGACCACTTCAATTTCCACAAAAGACAGAAAGGTTTCTGATTACACATGCGCCATTATCTTGCTTCTTATCAGACAGACAGCTGCTCATTTCCAATCTTTCATGTGAGAACTTCTTAAGGGCTTCATCAGTACTTTATTGTCAGCTAGTGCCTTGAAATAGTGCAATGCTCTCAAATTTCCATCATTGTGGGCTGGTTCTAACATATTAAAACAAAAAGCCCATGGAGTGGATCCTGAACATTATGCTACTAAACCTCTCTAAACCCTGAGAATATAAATTAACCAAAAGACAGTTGTAAGATTAATATCTACAAACACAGACAACCAACTGCCTAAACTGGAAATCAGAGCATTAAGACTGACTGTGTGGGCTCATATAGTTTCTATTAGAGAGACTGCATTCCATTCAGATGGGTCTTATAAGAATATAGGGCATCTACAGGGCCGGCATTAGTATTAGTTTAGAATAAGTAGTTTTTAAAAATAGTACAATTGAATGTTCACTTGAGGTGTTTTTCCATCACTGGGACTTGCAGACCTGTAATTTAACATTCAGTCATTGTTCTGCTTTGTTTCCACTTTCTCTTCCCGCTCTGGAGACAAATTCCATGGAACTAAATTTTGGCACAAAGTGATACTGAGTCAAATTCCAGGTACTGGCAGGGAGAGAGGTGACCCATAATTGGTTAAGCAGTTGTTGCTCATAATTGGTCACGTATAGGTCACATCTCAACTTTAACAAACACAACAACATAGCAGTAACCACCATTTCACTTCTGTGTGTACATCAACGAGGACAACTTTTTAAAACTAAGAACAATGGAGAGCACATTTTGGACAAATGACGACATATGTTCTGTTGTCGCCTTTTTAATGATGTATGTCTGAAGTGTGCTGCCATTTCAATTCTTCCCAGTTTATAAAATGCAATAGAAAAGCAAGGTAAGAAGCTCTGTAAGGACCCTGGACAGTTTCTACTCGGACTACCAGAAAAATAACTATGGACCCATACAGATCAAAATTGCTTTGCAAACTCCTCTTCAGAAAGTAAACGCATACTGTGTAGCTGGATCCAGGACAAGCCTCACACTGTAACATTGCTAGGATGAAGGACAAGGAGGAGGACTTAATGAATATATGGCAACCCATGCTAAAATATCTACTCACAAGACCTCAGTGAGCTAATCATGTGAGGTTCTGGTACACTGAACCGGGAAAACACCTGAGCTCTGTGGCTGAATGTGTGATATTGTTGTACTGATGCACACTCTGCAAATTTCTCTTTCATAAGTGCTCTTATAAATGACTTCACTTTGTTGGTACCACCCCATCTAATTGTCCAGGCCATGCCAGTTCATATTGTGTTTAATACTATTCCTCTTGGGAAAAAAAGAAAACTTTCAATAACATTTTAATTAAAAAAAAAAAAGAAAAGCAAAGTAAAACAAACCATCTTAGCCCTTCTCAAAGAAAAAGAAAAACTTTACTAGATATCTTTCTACATACAGTAGCAGTCAAAAGTTTGGACACACTTTCTCATTCAAGGGAATGGGAAGGTGTGTCCAAACATTTGACTGGTACTGTATGTACAGGGACTGACCCCCACAGGGGTAGCAGATGTGGACACTCTTTAAGACACATCAACTGGTGACTATGCACTGTTTGCGAACACTTGGTTATATGAGCACCACGTATGCATGGTCTCTCCAGTTAGCCTTGATTGGAACGGAACAAGAGGTTGGTGCTTGAGAGATTGTCTCTCCACTCAGAGATCCATGGTCAAGATGGATATGTTATGTAGACATGTCTAACATGATCACAACTGTATAGTGTCAATCTTTCATTATCAGTTTATACACCAGTTATCCATGCTTCACAAAATGGATTTCTTTGGTTGACAAATACATTAATCAATATTTAAATGTTTTACTAGCTGCTTACTAGTACATTATAGTCAGTCGTGTTGTAAGCCATTTATTAACTGTTACCGGAAAGGATATAGACAACACATGTAAATAGTTTAACAAGACAACAATAGGACTTATATTTATCATTTATCATTTAATTGGCAACTGTAATTTATGACTGTTATTTATAAATTATTTGGAATATTTCCTGATGGTTTGCTGTGCAAGGTAGAGAAGGTCCTTTAAAATGTACTATGGACATTTTTTCTCAGGTGTCTTGCATTGTGAACCTCAGAATATGACACTTACCACCCCTGACCAGAAGATCCTGTTGACATGGGAAGATGACCCTGCATGCTTAGTAGTACATGACGTGCTGATGTATGAGGTGGTGGTACTCATAGCAGACAAGCAAGTACATAATGTAAGAGTTGATTTTTGTTTTACCAGCGTTGCTGACTTCCATAACAATAACCCCAAGTTCTGGAATAGCCAAACAAACATACCTCTAATTTGGCTGTGAAAATGTTTTAGGATAAAGTTGCTGTGACACCTGACCAAATAGGATCTACACATGCATGGAATTGGACGCCTGATTGGACATTGGAGTGCGCCGCTTCTTATTCAGTCAGGCTCAGCTCCCGATACAAAAACCATACAAGCCCATGGAAACAGGAACAGACTCATCCAGGTTAATATTCAGCTTTCATATTTTGATCCTCAAAAATATTCAAGGTATCATTCTCACACATTTGACAGCCATGGTACTCCTTCAGATGCTTATTATGTCCTGTTATTATGCTTTTGCAGGGATAGATAACCCAGAAAAACCAATGGTTTTCCCAAAGGACAGAGTGTTTCAGGTTGACAGTAGAGCTACCTTCTGCTGTGTTCTGCCGGCAGGGCACATTTTTAACGGAATGTATCTAAGTAGTTATTCTAACACTACCATGAGAACTACCAAGATCAGCAATCAGATGTATGTCTTGACTGTGGACCTGAACCAGGCATCAAAAACAAGTTGCACTGATGTGAAGTGTCATACACAGACAATTGAAAATGGGGCTTGTGCTTATATTGGCTGTAAGTATGATTCAGTATTCAGTTGAATTTTGAGATTTTGGAGTCTGAAATACATCTTCTTAAAACATGCTGGCTGCTCCTTTGTTTTTTTTTTTTGTTTGTTTGTTTGTTTTTTTTAATGATACTTGACTCAGACCGACCTCGTGACAAGGATCTTCAATGTGAAACCCGAGATCTGCAATCAGTTGAATGCGTGTGGACAGTGAGAAATACACACCTGGGCATCAAGAGCCCAACAGTTTATCAACTACTTGGAAGGTATAATGAAACTATACTACCTTATGTAGCCATAGGTTGCAGTACGGAAGCGAAGAAACGCTGTAAGGATTTGATTTTTAGAACCTGATTACCTGATTGTGAAATTTATGTGTGAATGTAAATACCACTGAATTTAAAGGACTGAAATGTTCACTTTGAAACTCATCTATCAGAATTTATGTGGTTTGAATTCCTCTCCGTGCAATTTCAAAAACTTGATTTTAGGTTCACAAATTCAGATAAAAAAACTTCCGTTATGTCCAATATTCAAACAATAAGAAGAGGCTAGTCAGCGGCATCAAGTGGAAGTGCATCTGTTCTGTTGTTAAAAGTAGATATGATGGTGCTGCTGTCATCATAGTTACTTGCTCTGCCTTTTTATGAGCTGGTGATTTGCTTGTTCTAATAGGCAGCGATGGGAATTCTTTCTCATCCATAATATCACTCTTCATGCTGCCCATATGGTCATGGCATTTCTTGGAGCAAATGTTAGTTCAACTTTAAGACAACACTTTTGCTGTCATTTTTTGTTTGGACAGCATTTTTACAAAGAAGCCTTTAAACTTCTTGAACTTGTTCAAAACAAAAAATGCTCAAAGAAGTGACGTAGTTGACAGGCTCACTTAAATATAAAGTTACTCTGTTAAAAGTTTAGTCCAAGGTTGCCTAACTTGTTGCTAAAGTTGCTAGGCATAGTGGTGCTTTGGGCATCATCATGAGCATGCTAACATGCTCACAATCCCAGTGCTTACATACTGATGTTTAGCAGCTATATTATCATTAAAATTTGCTTTTAAGCACTAAAGACATACAGCTGAGAGTGATGCAAGTGATGTCATTAGTTTAGCAAGTACTTAAATACAGTTTTGAGGTACTTGTACTTTACTTGAGTATTTTTTGATGCTACTTTATACTTCCACTCCACTACATTTCAGAGGGAAATATTGTACTTTCTACTCCACTACATTTATTTGACAGCTTTAGTTACTTTTCAGATGAAGATTTGACACAATGGATAATATAACAAGCTTTTAAAATACAACACATTGTTAAAGATGAAACCAGTGACGTCTTACAAAAAGCAGTGTGTAGTCGGGGTCACATTTCAGATGTCTATGAGTTGTTAACAGCTCCACCAAATGAATGATTTTTCCCTCTAAACTTCTCACATGGTTTCATTTCACTAAATGTTCAAGTGATCCAATATTTCACCAAAAATCAAAGATTAGAGAAAAAGTCCAAAAACTGAAAACAGATTTGTGTATCAGAACTTTGTTTTTTCTTCTTTCCTCTCCCATTAATCATCTCACGACCCCTCAGATTTATCTGGTGACCCTTTGGAGGGGCCCAATCCCTAGGTTGGGAACCACTGGACTAAACTAGCTAACTGTATATAAAGTAGTTTAAAGTAGTTCCACCTCCAGCAGCTACAACAGTAACATGCTGCTTACACACTGATGCTTCAGTATTAATAATCTAATGATGTCATATATAATAATATATCAGTCAGAGGGACCAAACCACTACTTTTACTGCAATACTTTAACTATATCAAGCTCATAATACTTATGTACTTTTACTTTGGTAAGATTTTTAATGCAGGACTTTTACTTGTAATGGAGTATTTTACATTCATGCATTGGTACTTTTACTTAAGTAAAGGATCTGAATCCTTCTTCTACCACTGTTTCTAGTATATATTTGGAGATGTAGTCCTGATAGCCTGTTTGTTCATGTTGAGGAAAAGCATTTAGCAATTGTATTGAACTAAAATGTATATTCTCCTGGTATTTGTAATTCAGTCCATGTGCAGGTGCGTCTAAAGGGAGATGCTCTAAAAAAGTGCAAGTGAGTGTTGGTGAGCGGAACTGGACTTTAACAGCACAAAATCAGCTTGGCACAGTGGAGCTCACAGACAGGGCAGACCTGACTAAAAGAGGTTTGTAAAAATTATTTTTTGTGTTAAAATGCTTACCTGATTATGCATATCTGTTTTTAATGATTGAATTCTGCTGATCATTATTTCATCTTTTGTTTCAGTGCACATGTTTGCCCCAACGGGAGTGACAGTTTCAGCTGTGAATGCCAGAAATGTCAGCCTGGAGTGGGGGTGGACGGTGCAACAGTACAATAATCTCAATATAACATGCCAAGTAAACATTAGCCACAGTGAAGGAAATACCATAGTGAGTTGACAAAGCAAGGAGGGTGAGACAAGTTTTTAAAGTAAAATCCTTTTCTGAACTGTGCTAACAACCTTTGTGTTAATATTGTGTTCCCAGAGTGAAAACTTTGGAGTTGGCCTTAATTTTACAGTCTTGGGTGACTTGATACCATGTTGGAAATTCACAGTGAGATTACGATGTGGAACAACTCAACATTTCTGGAAATGGAGTGAGTGGAGCTTAAGTACCGAGTTCCACACAAAGGGTGATGGTATGTTTAAAAAAAAGAGTAACAACAAACTTGTAGTCTAAATCTGCAATTTTATAGATATTTTTCACACTTTCTGGTTGTCTCTTTTTGTCCCACAGTTCCAGATCCTGTTGATGTGTGGATGCGGATGACAGATAACCAAACCATAATCATTTGGACAGTAAGTCATTCACGAATACTTAATAGATCAGTAATAAGTCATTAATTAAGACCAAATTCTGGGTAACCATGTAGTGAAAAGTCTGGCTGGCTGGTGTTTACCCTCCCCCAGCAGAACTCTTGCTTTATCTCTTTAGCTTTGCAATTCATCATAGAGACCATCTAATGGACCATTTGACCTCTGACCTTCTGGAAAAATGCTGCACAACATCTGGACCAAAATACATTTATTAACAGCTTGTTAATAATTACAGTTAAGACTTAATGGGTTGTTGTAAAAACACTTAATTATTAACATTGCAGGATTTATAATTTCAGATGATTTATTGACTTTTGCTGTTTGCTGTTGCGTATTAGAAAGTGAAAAACCTGTCACCCTTAATATTAATGACTTATTTGCAGACATGTGGGCTTATTATTATTTTAAGGTGCCAACCACAAGCTGTAAAGTCCCTAGTTTGACTCCTGCTGGGGACATCTGTTGCACGTCACTACTCATCTCTTTCTCAGCCCTGTTTCCTCTCATTTCTCTTCTGTCCGCTCTTAAAGAAAGGCAAAAATTGAAAAAAAGAAAGAGAAAGACAGTCATTACCCTTTATTAATGACTTAATTAATTGCTCCATAGCCTGAGGGATTTTTCACAACATGGCAATTGTCAAAATGATGGCTTAATAATTAATGTGTAAAGCATTAGTAAATGATTCATTAACTGCTTATTAAGTCATTAGTAAGTCATGAACTTGTTTAAATACCTTATTAAAAAGTGGTATTGAGGATGGTCTCCTTAAGCAACCCTGTCGCCTAGAAATTAATTTATGTACCTCTAAATTGAAAAATAATGCTGCCTGAATAATGTTTTCTGTCAACATAATGAGATAATGTTGATTAATGATGGTTAAAGGTCCAATAAATTACATTGAGCCTCACTCGATGTCAGGAAACAACTATTTGCTATGTAAGGATATAGTGGAGTAATGGCGACCTGAGCAGTGAATGAAGTCACACTCCCTCTGTGTGTGTTGTTTTTCGAGCTTCTCTGTTCACGCACCGGCTGCACATGGATGTTAGTGCATGTTGAGTTCCTCTGTGTCCAAAATCTAGAACCATATTTGATCGGCACTGCCTAGTTTGACAGTTTGATCCGAGTTTTGTGAGTTGTCGGCTTTTTTCCCCCCAACTTTATTGAGTAAACAACACACATGTTTGTTTTGGTCTGAGATGTTGGTGCTATAGTGTGACATCTAGCGGCTGAATGTTGTGTATTGCAACTTTAAGTATCATATTTGGCAAGTTGCTAAAAATGTTGCAACTGAACGTACTAATAAAATGTTCAGTGACAATGTATGTAACATGAGACATGACAGGTTTATTAACATTTAACCAAAACCACTTTGACTAATCTCAACCAGTTTAGAAGTATATAAATGGAATTTCTTGGAGAAAAGGTTGCCATAACTGTGTTACACCAGGTAACTAAAGTCCTGATGTTACCTCTCTGCAGATGCTACAGGCCAACCAGAGCCATGGACAAATCATAGATCATGAAGTAACATGGGCACACACCAAGACCCCAGAGAGAAAAAATAGAATCACAGTGTCTCACTCCAAGGACCATCTTACACTCAGTCTGGACACCACAGAAGAGTATATCATTAGCGTTACAGCTAGGAATATAAATGGCAGCTCTTCTCCATCAACCATCACCATCCCCAGCTTCAATCCAGGTATGAAGCTAACAAAGATGGACACATTACTGTTAGGGAACAATTCAGGCTTTAAACCTGCATTAAAAGATTTTTTGAAGTGTGTGTTGGCAAACATTTGCCTCTGTATAAATCCAGCAAACAGATCGAACACTTCTAGGATCCTTGGCAGTGATGGTGGCTTCAACCTGTCCTGGTCTGCCAGCCCTATAGCCAGCTGTGGCTACATAGTGGACTGGTGTCCTACTTTAGGAGAATGCAGAGTGGAGTGGCTCAAAGTGCCTCCCAGTGAAACTAATGTCAGGATATTTTCAGGTAAGTCCTATTATTTGCCCTCAAAACAGTTGCACCTATGAAACAAGACATTTTCTTGTCTTATAATACATCTCCTTTGTTATATCTCCACCCCAGAAAACTTCAAAGATGGATTGCTTTACTTGATGTCCATATATGCCTGCACCCAGGGAGCTCCAGTGCTGCTAGAAAGAAAAGAGGGCTATACCAGAGAGAAAAGTAAGATTCAATGTATGAATTGCCTGTGGCATATTGTTCAACTCCATAAATATGTCAGTTTGTTTAACAGTGTTTCACCCATGTCACGCTTTGCCAGGAATACAAGATGGCCTGTTTCAACCATTGAAATGGAAACAGCAGGATTCAGATGTTCAGATATCCTGGGATCCTATATCTCTAAGAGTACAGACAGCTTTCATCAAAGGCTACATTCTGTATTGTTTAGAGGACAAGAGCAACACTGTCATCAAATTCAGCACAGGTATTGTGATATCCAATTATTTTCAGATGATAGACCACAAAAAATGCTTTGAAGGATATATACTCATTCTCACCTTCTGAACCTTTAAAGAGCAACACCAGCTGATTTTGTTTCTGCTGACCTCCAGTGATCTATAACATTATCACTTTGCTGCACTGTGCTTTCAAAGTTTTCACATGCTCCAATACGTTCACCAGCTAGTTGTTAACTTTGTCTTTCTGCTGTGTCATGCTGGACTGGTAGTGTACAGTGGCTTTATCAGAGCTTTTTTATTTTTTTAGACAAAGTTCATGAGAACGTAGAGGTATGAATCAAAACAGTAAAGTTGTGGGACGCAGAACCATGAAAATGAAATAAAAGAAGCTATAAAGAAGCTATATAGAGCTGAAGGAACTGCAGGTTCAAGTGATAATTCTAAAGGAAAAGGATTCTAAAGGAAATGTAACTTATTGACAGTATATCAAAGTTTCTAATTTCACAATTATTGTTTATATTGTGTATATCACCTAGTCCTACCTACACTTCAAAAATTTAGAAGCTGCAACATAACAAAAGGGCTTTGTGGTTAATATATGGAAACAAGTCAGAATGGGTCAATGGGAAATAAAGTGGCATTAAGACTCACGCATATTTAAAAACTATGATTTTCTTATTAGTGGCCGGCAACAGTATATATCAACAGTGGAAACAGTGATGTTTTTAATGAATGAACATTTTGTGCAAAAATGCATTTAAAATATATGAGGCTTCAGCAGTCTGAGTTGGTCATATCAAGTGGATATCTGCCACATTTACAGTCTTTTTAGCATCAAATTCCCTCTTTGTGTTTTCTCTGACAGTGTTTCCTTGTTGAGCTGTGGTGGAAGTATAGTAACAAAAAGAGGGACTTTGGCACTAAAAAGACTGTAAAGTTGAAAGATATCTACTCGATTTGACTCATTTGGACGCTGAAGCTTCATATTAGCTTCAGATAAACTTTTAAATACATTTTTGCATAGAAGGACTGTGGATTTTGTCCCCATCACTAAGTGCATGATGAAGTGATCTTTTAATGGTCAGTATCAACAGAAGGAATGATTATGGCAAGAAAAACCTATTTTAATGTTCATTTGTGCACCTGACTATTGTTTTAACCCCTTCAGACCCGCATTTTTTCTGCTGGGCAATTTTTTTTTTAACTGATTCTGACTCCGCTCCAACATAAAAACAAACTGGAGAAATTTTTTTTTTGCCAACTCATATTTTTAATAGTATTTTTTCATGTCCATTACAATGGACGCCATGACACAATGGGCATAAAATGTCATAAGAACAATAAGGAACAATGAGTTTTTCCACATAGTAATCAATCAGATATCACCTAAACATCTGGAACTGGATGTTTGCATGTGTTTGAGTCTGTGTACAGTAAGAAGAGAGGGAAATAATGTAATCTGAACATGCACATGAACACAATAGATGTATGATTTTAGTAGATGTATATTGTTTTTATAGTAGGCTAATGAACTGATAACACGTTAACTTGGAATGGAACTAGAAGCTGAACTTGAGAAGACATCAGCTTGTGGATGTTTTCATGTATTCTCATTTTCGATGAGCAGCCTTGAAGCAGTTTCGTTGTGGCAAAAAGCACAAGTGGATGTTGCACTTGTCACAAAAGAAGTGTGTTTTTCCTGTACAGTTTGGCATCTTGCATCTGGTAGCCTCTTTCAATGTCAATGATTGTAGTGAACAGCCTGTGACGCCACTTGATTTCTTCCTTCCTGGTTACTATCATCTCCTCCTGTCCTCCTCTGTCCTCCTCTGTCCCTGTGCTGTCTGTCTCCTCTATCCCAATCTCATCTGCCACATCAGTCTCAATCTCATCTGCCACATCAAGTTCTTCTGGCATGCATGTAAGCTCTCCACTGTCCCTCTCTGAATCTAATGACAAAATAATCACATTTTTACTCATTTTATGTATTCTCACTCTTGAACTGTTATGCATTCCATTTAGATCTTACATATAAGACATTAAATTGATGAAAACCACATACGAAGAATTAAAAACACTCTTAATTTCTAAATTTACCACCTATCTCAGTCCTCTCATCTTCCTCATCTCCTGAATTCAAGGAGTCAAGTTCAGAAAATCTCCATTTATGAGACGTTCAAAGAAGTCTTCGACTCGATACTCTACAAGAACATTATGTACAAAAAATACTGACTAAACAAAACTAAACTAGCTAAACTCGCCCAACTCATGATAAGACTTTTAAAAAATCCTGTAAATTAATCAAATGATATATGTTAATTAAATTAAAATTAGAAATTAAATTACTTCAAATATTATCACTTTTAACAGTTACAATTATGCTGACAGCAAATTTGTTTGGCCAACATGAACATAAATGTATATTTTTGATTGAAAATGGGCACTTACTCCTCCCTCTCTGCAGTCGCTCCGCCATGCTTGTCTTGTCTGAGGTCTGTCACTCTCTCAGAGCGTGCTCAAAGTCATGACATGATTGTGATTGGATAATTACTGACATCATTTAATTACAGGATATTTATTGGTTTAGAGACGGAAATATGTCATTCCAATGGACGCAGGGTCCAAAGGGATTAAGAAAGACTTGAAAAAATTGTGAAGCTGTCTTTTCAATCTCTTTTTCTCGGTGCAGAAGATCCTGAGGCCACCAGCCTGACAGCAAGAAACCTTAACATCAGTACCTACAAAATCACAGTGAAGGCACAGACAGCGGTTGGAGAATGTGGCAATACATACATTAATGTCACCTTGAATTCACAAAGTATGTTGCTTCTTTTCCCTTTCAGACCAACACAATTGTGTAGAAATCCATGTTCATAAGTAAAACAAAACCAAACAAAATCAGATTTGAGTACCAATTGTTACTTTATTTGATTTACTCCTGTTCCTCATCTGGGCTGTTTGTCTTCACCAGCTGATTACGTGAAGGTAGTCTTCATATCCTTGGTCACAGTTTTTGGTCTTCTTTCCATCACCGCTATACTTTGCTGCAGACACTGGACATGGTAAGCAAGCCATAGATTTTTTAAATGTAATTTGCTCAAGTGTTGACTCTGATGGTGCCATGTGGATGATTGAATGTTGTTGCCATAGTTTTGTTTCCCTGCTTCATGGCTAAAAGATGTATTTTTATGTATTCTTACACCCAATAGTATCAAACAGAAAGTCTATCCTCCAATCCCAAAGCCAGTGCTGATGGACAAATGGTTGACATCACCGGTAAGTTCTCAGAACCGTGTCTTAAAGAGGCACTCACGATGAGTACTACTCCAGCTTGTGAAAACACTTGTATAATGTCCTCTGTGGCTCTGGTGGGAGCTGTCTAAATTCTGAAAAAAAAATAACCCTGATGATGTCACAGTTATGTCATCAGGCTTATCTTGGACTGGGATTGAGACTTCAAATCTTTGACAGAAATGAGTGTTAGAAACACTCGGGATATTAAATTTGAAAGATTTGGGCATTTACAAGGCAGGGACACCAATTGAGTTGCATTATGGGAAGTGAAGGATCCAGTGTTTGTGGAGCTTAACAGATTCTAAACTAAAAGTCTTTGTTTCATGTGTGTTCCTGTTCCTACACATTTCAAATTGTCCAATACATTGGTTTATAACTAAATACCAGCAAAACTAATGACATTCCCATCAGCCTCAGCTGTACTTTGTGCTTAGTGCTAATTAGCAAATATTCTGTTAACACACTAAACTAAGATGGTGAACATGGTAAACATTTCACCTGCTAAACATACTGTAAGCATGTTAGCATCGTCATTGTGAGCATGTTAACATGCTGGTGTTAGCATTTGGCTCAAAGCTCCACTGTGCCTCAGCTTCACAGAGCCACTATCTTGACTTTAGACTAGTCAGTGTTCAGACTGACATTAGCTCTGCACGAAAAAAACGAAGCCCTGCCTCCATTCATTTGAATGGAGGCAGTGCATTAACACAGCGGGGGTGCCAATGCAGAAAGCAACGCAGTGTTGTCTGGCAAAAAGTTGAACCTTGCTCAACTTTTGCTGCAATGCAGCATCCTCCAGCAAGGCACTGTGTTGGCCAATCACTATGCAAGCACACATTTCCTGGGGGATTACTTTTTAATGTGAATGTGTTTTTGCCATTTACCTTGCAATCATCACAATGAAAGATAAAGCAGTTTTTTGAGTGTTACTACTAATCATTGGTTATCACCATTTTTGTATACCCAGTGGCCACCTATCTTATATATGAATGTGAGTTCGTTTTTTGTTTTCCAGGGTGAACATAGTTGTCCTCTTCACGTGGATTTGTTTTACCCCAGTGAAGCACATATCATGGATGTTCCAGAGCTGCATTGTAAATCAGGTGCACCAATGAATGATTATGTCAGCCAGGAGAAAACACCTTATGTTTTTACACAAACTCCAAAGGGTTACTACAACCAGCCCTTGAAAAAAAACACCCCACCATCCCTCATTTTACCCACTACCATCCCGTCAGGTTTACCATCTTCTCTATTTCCTAACCCTTCATATGACCTGATAATTCAGACTGGGGATCAGCCGTCCAACTCAGGACCTGATTTTCATGAGGGGACACCTTTAGAGAGATGCTCCAGTGGATACCAGCCTCAGAGTCTCATAAACTTACCAGTAGAGGATCCAGAGAGTTCTATGTCCTGTGACTTTACTTATTTTTCTTGCCACATTCATCCAAATAGTTGCTGCATGCACACCCTATAAAGTATGTCATGCGTAGGAAGGCAAATATGATAACGCTGCCAGAAACAAAAGTTTGATGTGAATTTTGTGAAACAAATAATATCTATTATGTGTACAGATTTACACCTTAGAATATTATTTAAAGGATGAATCCTAATGACTTTGTTGATGTCTTAACCTTTCATCTAGCTCCACTATGAGGTTGACATTTTCGGTATTTATTGAAAAATCTCAATAACTGCTGGATGGATTACTGTGAAATTTGGTTCAGGCATTCCTGATCCTCAGAGGATCAATTGTTATAAGTTTGGTGATCCCCCAATCTTTCTTCTAGTACCATCATTAGGTCCAATACTTTGGTTTATGTCCAAATACTTATGAAACCAATGACATTCCCATCAGCCTCAACTACTTTGTGGTTAGTGCTAATTAGCTAGTTTTAGCACTCTCACACTCTAAACTAAGATGGTGAACATGGTAAACATTATACCTGTTAAACATCAATATGTCAGCATTGTCATTGTAAGCATGTTAACATGCTGATGTTAGCATTTAGCTCATAGCATCACTGTGCTTAGGTACAGCCACACAGAGCTGCTAGCATGGCTGTAGACTTAGTCTTCATGAATGATCACTGATGAAGCGACATACATGTGAGTTACTGAATAATAACAAAAATTGACCACAATGGTTGTGCTGAAGTTTTGCTCGTGTAGTTGGGTCATATATATGTATATACAGTATCTGAATAAATAAACAGCAGGGATGCATTTAACTTGTGAACTACTGTCTTGATTTGGGGCATTAATCTCTCTCCTACTGTAAGTATCAAATACAATATGATCCCTCTGTAAAGCGAAATCATAAATCTGCTGCTTAAGTTTAGTAATGACTTTGAAATCCATGTGGAATACATACTGATAATGGAACAGCTACTTCCTGGTAATGGTGAGTCACAGTGGCCAGATGTGCCTTGCACTCAGACTGTTCTGACACTTGGAAATGACCAACAGTGAAACTGAAGCCAAGACATTGTTCAAACCTACAGAACTTTTTAAAAAAAATTCTACCGGAGAACCCCAAAGTTTTCCAAAAACATCAAATATGTCAGGCTAATTTTCTATGGGGACAATGTAAGAAATGATGCTGAACACATCTAGAATATTTCCATTTAATGGAATGGTGAAGCTTGATGGAGCTGGATAGCTACCATTGAGAACACTGAGGTAATGCCTTTTTTTATTTTGTCTGGGAATTTTTGGGTTTTAGCAACCTGGGAGTGTTCTACATTTAAAAGATTACACATGATGCATATTTAATCAGGTGATTCAAATGTTTTTTCGATTCAGCACATTTAAGTTTGACTACTTTTAAAGCCAACAGCATAAATGAATAGACAAAGGATTCACAATTTCTCCAATCAGAATATAGCCCTGTCAGTGTAGAAAAGATTTTGAAACAGCATCTAGACTTTCATGATGGTACATTTTATTTACAGAAAATAAATAAACAACACAGACTTTCTTTTTGTTGTCTTGTCAGAATTTTGTGAGAGGGGATGGGTGTCCATTGGGGCACTTTGTACTTATGACCTGAGTCTGGAGTTTGAATATATATTTAACACAGTGTACATCACATAGCTTCAATAAAGAGTTGGACCAAGCCAATACAAAATATAGTGCCAATAAAAAGTATACACTCCACAATTTATGATTTATTGTTGCATCAAAGTAGATTTAATGAGGCTTTTATGACACTGATCACCAGAAAAAGATCCTTTAACGGCAAAGTGAAAGCAGAGCTCTAAAATGTGATCTGAATTAATTACAAATATTGAATACAAAATACATGTTTACACAAGTATTCACCCCCTCCATGTGAGTATTTAGTAGATGGACCCAAATACAGTGTAGTCATTCATATACAGACAGTAGAGGAGAGGGGAGAGTACGCAGCCCTGTGGTGCTTTCCCAGCCTCACACACTGCTTCCTGTTTGTCAGGAAGTTAGTGATCCACACACAGAGAGGCTCAGGCACACTCAGCTGGGAGAGCTTAGTGTGGAGGAGCTCTGGCACAATAGTGTTAAATGCTGAGCTGAAGTCAGTGAACAGGATCCTGTCGTAGGATCCCCGGCTGTCCAGATTCTGGAGGAGGAAGTGCAGGCCAGCTAAACTGTGTCATCCACAGACCTGTTAGAACGGTATGAACTGCATGGGGTCCATCAGGGGGTCAGTGATTGATTTTAGGTAGAGCAGGAGTCTTTCAAAAACCTATATGGCCACAGAGGTCAGAGTGACTGGCTGGTTTATGGTTCATGATGGTGGTGGTTCAGTGTAACATGGTGTCTGATGGGCAGCCACCCCCATGCCTCCTCTGAAGCACAGAACTCCTTCAGAGTTGTCACAGGTCTCTTGGTGGCCTCCCTCACTTGTCTCCTTCTTGGGCGCTCACTCAGTTTTTGAGAATGGTCTGCTCTAGATAGATCAGTCATTTGGAAATGTTCTTGTTAACATTCTCTGACTTGTGCTTCTCAGTCAGCTTTTCATGAGTTGCTTGGAGTACTTTTTGTCTTTATGGTGGAGGTTTTGCCATGATACTGACTCACCTTCTAGATACAAGTGTATTTACAATTAAATAAACACCATGACAACACACATGATATCTGTGTAACTAAGCAGGTATGTCCTACTAAATGGGGTGAATACTTATGCAAACATGTATTTCGTATTTTATATTTGTAATTAATTTAGATCGCTTTACAGAGATCTGCTTTCACCTTGACATTAAAGGGTCATTTTCTATTGATCTGTGTCAAAAAAGCCAAAAATAAATCAACTTTGATTCAATGTTGTAAAACATAAAAACTTTCTATAGTTCCTTACTTTTTATAGGAAGTATTATAGATCATAAGGCATATGTTTGTGAATATATCCTGTTATTCCACATTAAATACTGAATCATAAAACTCTGACGGTTTCTGTAATGACCACTAGAGGGAGCCAGCACTACATTACTGCTGAGAGGATTCTGTGTGGACTGGGACTGAACATTATAAGATCATCATTACCATGCACCACATATATAAATACAACCAGAATGAAGCCGTGATTATTATCAAGTCTAGACTGAGCACCACAAAATGTTTAAGTGCTTGAGTAGAAACATTATCCCAGTCACTGTTCTGGCACTTTTCCTTTCACAGTCCTGCACAGTGCCTGAGCCTCGTCTCTACTAGAGATATGATGAAATAATATGTTTCATCTTTCGTCAGCTCCTCTCTGCTCTCAGTGAAGTGTTTCATGTCTCAGTGGCTTCAACAAACCTACTCTCCTACATTATTCCAGATGATAGTGACAGACTGACCACTGACCAGGATTCAGTCTTCTCTAATCTTTCTATTTTTTGCTTTTTCTTAGATGTGAAAGGATTTCACAGTCAGCCTGTTTGTATACAGACTCATGTGCTCAGATTAACAGATGGATGTTAGAGAAGGGACACTTTGAAATATATTTGCTAAACAAATCATATCCTCTGGCACTGACACAGCAATAGTTAGTCCCCACCAGACCATCACTAAAACCCATTTACTAAATGATACAAATTCAGATGCTACACCTGTTTGTTAAACACTGGATCAGTGCACCTGCAGGTCTTTGATTATAACTAAAATTGATCCTTCTGGTGTTATTCTATATTTTTCATATTATTTGAAACAAAAACAACAATACAATATGATCATATGATAATCGATCTCTCAGTACTTTCTGACTACCACTACATCCCTACCCTGTCTGTGGCCATCAGCCCCAAGTTTGTTAGTTACTGCTGATGACAGAAATCTTTAAAAATGGCTCCTAAATTATTTCATTTTTAAAAAGGCTAATTGATTCCCTAAAACAGATGGGCACTGTAGTTTTTATCAAATGTTACTCAAACAGGAGGAAATAGTCCATTTGTTGGGGACTATTTTCAGAGGTGGATTAATACATATTTGGTGCTTTAGTGAGTATTTACAGCAGCAGGACGGTGTGTGTGGGATTTAGTCACAATAAACTACAGTGGGTGTGTTCATTGTAAGGAACATGTCACCCAGTGTACTTGTGTGGAATCAATTGATTGTTGGTTTTGTTCTTTCAATTTGGATGTCTTAACAATAAAAAGTTACTCAGTAAACTGCACAGCTGCTGCAAATCACATCTTGTGGTGAACTGAATTTACTGGGGGAAAAATGAAGGGATGAATGCACCAGCTCTGTTGAACCAACTAACTCTTTGGCTACCAATATCTCTGATTATCAGATCCAGTTTAACATCCAGTAATTTTCACTCTTTGCTTAATTGGTTTGGGTTAAACTGACTTCAAAACCCACCTCTGGATGCTGCAGCAACTCTCACTTACTCTGTTGTGTACCACTGTGAGTGAACATGGATGTGCATGTTTGAAGCAGTGCCATACCTACATTTTTCAGGGGGCCTAAGTGGTTGTGGGTGCATTATCAATGATAGATTTTCTCCCTGTTTCTTGACTGTTTTAGTCCTTTGTGTGTCTTAGGGACATAGTGGTGACTTAAAATTACATTATGTTACAACTCAGTCAGCCAACAGGTGAATAAAAAAAATAAAAATCCCAACCTATCCTTTAATCCAGGTCTCTTGTTTCCATTCAGACATTGTTCCATACAGTCATGAGGCCTGGGTCAGTGTGTCTTTGGTAATATTTTGTTGTTTTAGTATTTGGAACAACTGCAGATTCAAATTGATTCTGTTTCTGTTTCTGTTTGGACGTTTCAGGTTTACAGTAAAGTGGTTTCGAAACTCTTTCAGTTTCGTCTCATTACTGATTTTGTTCATTGAAACGAATGAGTTTCCTCCTCTCTCTCTCTCTCTCTCTCTCTCTCTCTCTCTCCCCGGCACAGTATGATGTCATCATGCCTGTTTGTTCAGATGATGTCATGGCAGCTGATAACTTTCAGATGCGAGAGGGAGATGTTTTCCATTACATTGTGGACTCTCACCCTGAACAGCCAAATAACCTAAGAGTGAAATCAGTTTCACCCTGGATAAACAAACAGTATCTGCTGTGTGAAACATCCGCACTTCATGAACTGTGTTTCCATTCAAATAGAAATCAGTGTACAGTCTAACAGACAGTGTTTCATGCTCTGATACTGTACTGATCACCCTACCTGTTGGACTATTTCGTGGTTGTTCGCAGTCATTTTCTGGAGTCTTGTCGTCACTGTGAGGTTGCGCCAGGAAGTCACTGCACCCGGTCGAGAAATAGTCTGTCACATAACTCCTTATAAAAACCACAATTTGTTGTTTACACTTCAGTTTTTGTTTGGATTAAACAAATTAATTATGATGTGTTAATCAGCGAGCTTTAGAGGAGCTGGTAGGCGGATTTTGTTACCCTTGGACAGAGCCAGGCTAGCTGTTTCCCCCTGTTTCCAGTCTTTATGCTAAGCTAAGCAGGAGCATTAAATACGAATAAAAATATTCAGAAAAGCAACTATTGTTTATGTACCCTATTATTAAAGCTAATTAAAAACACTTATTGTGAAAATAGAATTTAACAATTTCTAAAGCCACCAATCTAAAATATTTGAAGTGCCAAGATGCCTCTGGTGATATCCGCTGAACCACAGCGGATACACAGAGTAGCCTTGTTGCAATAACCTTCAACTCATACATCTGTCTTCATATATTAACACATATTAAACAGACGTCTCTTTATGCACTGTGTTGTTGCTGGTGTGTGAAACCTCATTAACTGTCTTTTATACTTCACACAGGAATTCTGAATATTTTCAACCAAACAGACACTGTCTGTAGCCAGGAACACCAGAAACAACAAGAAAACATTGGGCTGTAATGAAGACTGCAGCCTCCAGGGGATGCTGGCAGGACTGCAGACTGTTGGTGTGGTTTATAGAATATGATCAAAATATTCATTCTGATGTCCATCAGTCCAAAATAACACTCACCACCCGCTTCGAAAGCATTCACCATCACAGTTACAGGTCAAATTACAGTAATAATCATGATAGTAAACTTATTTTATAATCAAATTTATGTTTTGTTCAGTTATTTTGTCCAACATGTTTCCCTCCACTGCAGGACGTCTCAGTTCATCTCCCGAACAGTGTGTGTGTGTGTGTGTGTGTGTGTGTGTGTGTGTGTGTGTGTGTGTGCGTGCGCGTGCGTGTTGGCTGCTCCACCTACAGTGAGAACTGTAATTACTTTGCCCCAGCCAAAGTAAACATACTAATATATCATTACACACACACACACACACACAGTTATTTGTTGGTTGGTCTTCAGACTGTTTTGATACTTGCCGGATTAAAAATGAGAATGAACAGAAACAGAAACAGATTCAGGATCAGGATCTGATGCATTAATCATTCATCAGCTTATCGACTGATCAACTGCTGTTTTAGTGTTGACTGTAGTGAGGTCACACAGGTCACACCCTCTGTCTGGGAATATGATGAGTTCACATTTGTACAATTACACATAAATTACATATGATGTTTCTTAAAGACCATATAACATTTGTAAATGAAAGAATAAATCTAATGTTGCTTACATTTTATATTGAGTTTTATGGGACAAATATAGTACAATATCTGTTGATGGTGATGATTATTATTCTGATTCTGGATTTTTAGTTGTGTTATTCTATTTTCAAACAAAACCTTGTAAATCAATTAGTTCATTAGAAATGTGTTAATAAGGGAATGAACAGAAAACGTCAGAGTGTGAGTCACTTAATGATGGAGAGAGAGTGTGTCTGTGTGTGTGTGTGTGTGCGTGCGTGCGTGCGTGCATGTCTGCGTGCGTGTGTTTGTGTGTGTGTTCAGGCTGACTCTCTCTCTCTCTGACTCACTCTGTCTGTTCTCGGATCGTTCAGCAGCGCTCTGCTTCTCTCTCTGTGAGTATGAACCATTATTAAACATTATTATTATTACAGATGTGTTGTATTGTGTCGTGAGAGTTTCAGATGTGATGCTCGTTAGTTTGTCAGGATGATTGTGAACCCAGCAGATCCAGTCGCGCTGTTTTCTCCCGGTCTGAAGTTAACGGCTGGACCGGGAACTTTAACGCATTTATAGCGGCTTGAAGATCAGATAAAGTGTCAGATATGACAGGAGCAGAGAGATCAAACTGTCACTTAGAGGTTAGAGGTTATTTCAGTGACTGTTTCCACCGTCCCATCTTTAATCTGTCCTGTGGAGAAAAAGCTTTTAGTTCCAAACAGCAATAACAACGATGTCATTTTTAATACTGAACCCTTTAATTCATATTGAGCCTGATACAACATGATCATTCTCCCGTATATCATATGATATAGGCTATTATTGGCTGATGTAGCATTAACATGTATCCAGCACTTTAACGCTGTAGCTGATGGAGATGGAGCTGATTTGAACAGTTTAACACAGTGTATTTTAAAATTATTCATCATATTTTAGTTGCTGATTATATATTTTCTATGTGAAATCTTTATCTACAAAGTAACTCCAGCTGTCAGACTAAAAATACATACTGTAGGATATGTCATCTGACGTGTAGTGGAGTAAAAGTATAAAGAAGCAGAAAATGATGGAAATACTGACATAGAGTAACTAGAACTAGACTGATAAATCAGCCAGGCCGATATATTGGCTCATACTATGTATTGCATATATGTGTATTGGTGTATATGTTGGCCAATAAGTAACAAGAAATGTCAGCACAGAAATGCCAAAGATATGTTGGAGGTCATTTAGAAACAGTGCTGGCATTACAGAGTTTGTCCACCAGAGAGCACTGACAGTAAGAGGTGGGTAATGTTGCCTTAAAATAATAATATGATATTGATATATGATATTTTTATATCATATCATATATATATATATGATATTTTTGCAATAACAATATTTATGACAATATGAAAAAAGTCTCATTTGTTTTTTGGCTGCTGTGTTCAGATGTGTTGTGTCTATGTGATGTGGTGGTTTCACAGGATGTTTGGGAGGAGCAGTGCTGTGGCTCTGTGCTATATTTAAAATAACTCTCTCATCACTGATGCGAACACACCTGCTGTACTGACCGAGCTGATCAATGTTGAACTTTAAGCTGACTTTAGCTCAATGTTAGGTAAAACCATAGACTGTATATAAAGATGGACATAGCAAGGCGTTGGTTCACATTGGAGCCGGTTTGAAGCAAGTTGCAGTTTATGGTCAGCGTCATCTTTTCCGTTTGGAGCCAGGACCTTCCAAATAGTGTGGGGTGTTGCCTTTCACACTGTGGAAACACGTCCCGCAAACCTCGGACCCAAGCTAACGCACACTTTTGCTAACATTAGCTAACTAACACAGCAGGTATCATTATCAAGTTAAACATTAGACTTACTGAAATATAGTCCGACTCAGTGCAAGTCCAGGAGCCGGGGAGAGAACTGTCAATCACAGCTGTGAATCAACACCCACATGGCAGACATCATACTATCCGTCTTTATATCTTATTAATAGAGCAATAATTTCCAAAATGTCATCAGCATACTTATTTCAGCATATATTTACAAATTTAGAGATAGAGACCATAATGACTTGTTAAAAAAATGTATTGACTTACTATTTCATGAGAGAAGTTGACACTTTTTGAATGGTGACCATCAGTGGTATTGCACTTTATAGGACTTCTGCATTGGCTTCAATTTCAAGCCGTGGTTGTTGCCGCTTGGGTAAAACATGTCCGGCTGGTGATTATGAGTCTAACTTCAACCTGGTGACTGTTTCCTCTCCTCAGCTTGTTTCCTAGAAATTATGTTTATGTACTACTGATTTGCACGCCAGAGTAATTATGTGTTTTGTCAGCATAATGAGGAAATGTTTATTAATGTACCTGGTAAGAAGCACAATGTTGTTGACATTGAACCAAAACCTCTGCCTTTTCCTAACCTTCACTAAACTGCTGTTATTTCCTAAACTCATTGACATGCAGGACCCACTGTGTCCTGTACGCCTGCCATCCAGCCCGACCAGCTCCTTAAAACTTGTGTGGTACAAAAATGTAGCACTTCCTTCCTTCACTCGAAAAACATTGCCTGTGGCCATAATTCAAGCAGCAATCATCAGTTTCCCATCACAACATGATCAGGAAAACAAATTAGTATTATAAACCTTTTGACACATTTCTATGAGACAGGGTTGCAATGTTCTGCTTTGATTAATTATTGAGAAGCAAATGTACGAGGTGATTGATGATCAATCATTGTCACCTGAGCTGAATCAGATCCTGACACATCTTTTCTCTTGCTCAGTTGTGTGACTAGATCTCTCTCTGAAGGTTCATGTTATCAAGCCTTTGCAGAAGTCTGCAGAAGTTGCTTTTGCTTTCTCTTTCAGCCATGTGTCTTACTGCGGAGCTGGTCATGACATAAATACGTCAACAGGTTGTAATATTGTTAATATCATGATATGGAAAATTTTAAATCCTGCTGCCCTACTGGCAAGTTTATTTTTCGACTGTACATCTTTAAAAAGCTAATTTAAAATTGTTTATATAATATGTGATTATGTAAAAAAAAAAGTATATCAAACATCTTCAGATTTTTTAAACTGTCACCAATAATGATAATAATAATAAATAGTTATGTTAGCCCAGATTCATATAAAATAATAAAAATAATTAATAATAATAATACATTTTATTTATACAGCACTTTTAAAAGGCACTCAAAGATGCTTTACATAGATAAACAAAATGGCTAAAGGAAGTTACAGACAACAATAACAACAGAGCAGCAGGAAAGACACTGTTAAAAGTAGAAAACAAATGCAAAAAAGACAGTCTTGTTTAAGTATGTGGAATAATAACAAACACATTTGCAGCAACAATGAAAATGGTTTCTAGAACGTTCCTTGGACACTAAACGTCTGTAGCTCAGGTGGTAGAGCGGGTCAGGGTTGTTGGTTTGTCCACATGACAATATGTCCCTGAGCGAGAAACTGAACACTTAAATTGCTCCAGATGTGTATAAGTAGAAAAAAATGTTGCTTTGTCGCTATGAACAAAATCATCTGCCAAATGAATGTAATGTAAAAATTGTCACAGGAACCTCTAAGTCATGTTCTCCAGATTTTAAAAATAACCACAAAGGAACCATCCGTGAACATTGGTTACTACATGGAGTCCACAGAACATCAGTGCGATAGGTGCTGGATAAAAAAAATCTATCAAATAGAATTAAAAGGAAGTGTGAGTCCAGTGTGCTCTTTGTACTGCAACAATCTTATATAACAGTGGTTTGAACACGGCTGGAAAATTCTGCAAAGGTTACAAGAAATATCATCATAATAGCATCTTTAATGGGATATTACAGGAACGCTAGCTGGTTGAATGTAGTGATAGTTAAGTAGTAAAATTGAAAAATAAAAAGAGGAAAGTTTTAAAAATATAAAATGTACCAATCAGCAGAGACCTATATAAAATATAAATAAAACAGAATATTAATCAAAAAGAATAAAAATGAGTAAAGATCCTTGAGCCTTGACAGTCCAGTCTTGACCCTGTGATTGTAGGTTTGACAGTATAATCTCCAGGTCCACTTAGTAGCTTTCAACCACAGACACACACAGTCTTCATCACCTTCGGTTAACATAATGATGATGATCAAGTTCAACAAACACAGATAGACAGAAAACAGGGGAGCAATATTATAAACACAGCTTTATTATCCAATCAGAGTTGGATTGGTCTCACCTCAGACACAAAATAACACACACGTACACACACATACACACACACACACACACACACAAACACATACAGCACTGGTGTCAAGACCACCTCATATTTTACACATCTGTAATCTTTCTGTCCTCTTCGTCATCCTCTTCCTCTCATAGATTTGTTTGTTTTCCTGCAGAGACTCATCTCCTCTTCTTCTTCTCTTCATCTCTTCTTCTTCTCTTTGTGCTGCTGTCATCCTCCAGCCGCCGACGTCAGTGGAACGTTTCAATCCCCTCTGATATTCAGGTTAATCTGATTGTGAAGATTTCCTCTGAGACGCCTCTTCGTCAATGACGGCCAAGATGGAGACTCCTTTCTACCATGATGACTCTGCCGCTGTCCCCGGTTTCAGCCAGATCGCCGAATACGAGCGTTACCCAGGAAACAAAATGCTGATGAGTAAAAAGGCCATGTCAGTGGCGGGCAGCCCCCACTTCCCCAGCAATGGCAGTGGTGCAGCAGGAGGCAGGGGCGGGAACCACAACAACCTGGGGCTCGCCGGCAATAGCTCCCTGATGACAGCAACGGTGTCCTCGGCAGCATCTTCAGCGGACATGAACCTGCTGAAGCTGGCATCCCCTGACCTGGAGCACCTGATCATCCAGTCCAACCAGGGACTGGTCACCACTAGCCCCATGAACAACTCCACTAACCCCTTCATGTACCGCAATCAGGCCACCAACGAGCAAGAAGGATTCGCAGATGGCTTCGTCAAAGCACTGGCTGACCTTCACAAGCAGAACCAGCTGGTAGGAGGCGGGCCCATGTCCCCATCCTCGTCCTCCACCACCCTGCAGGCGTCCTATCAGAGGAACCTGATGCCCGGCAGCGACATGCCCGTCTACACCAACCTCAGCAGCTACAACCCAGGCCAGATGGCGTACTCTGGGGGGCAGATGGTGTACGGTGGCGCCTCAGGCCACAGTGGCAGCGGGCACCCTCCGCCCCACGCCCGAGGCTTGGACGCCCCTCAGACCGTCCCTGAGGTGCCTCACCCGTCGGGTGACCCTACATCCCCGCCCTCCCTCTCCCCAATTGACCTGGAGACACAGGAGCGAATCAAAGCTGAGCGCAAGAAGCTCCGTAACCGCATTGCCGCATCCAAGTGTCGCAAGCGGAAGCTGGAGCGGATCTCGCGGCTGGAGGAGAAGGTGAAGGTCCTGAAGAGCCAGAACTCGGACCTGGCCTCCACCGCCGCCATGCTGCGGGAGCAGGTTGCTCAGCTCAAACAGAAGGTCATGAGTCACGTCACTAATGGCTGCCAGATTGCCGTTGGCGCAGCCACCAAGTCCGGAGGAGGAGGAGGAGGTGGGACCGGCAGCGAGGACTCCAGCTGCTGAGGAGGTGGTACATCAGGAGGACAAAGGTAGGAAAATAAGCCAAGAGGCGGAGGTTTACTTTGATAAACTTTAATTTGATGATTTAGGCGTTTCGCTCGTGCTCTTGGTCAGAGCGAGCAGAGAGCACGCGGCTCGGTGTCAATAACGCCTCAGTGGGACAGATGGATGTTTATCGGGATTTACTGAACCCGACATTCCCTGCAAACCACTGTCAATCATCCAGCCAGAGTGGGCGGGGCTTGGAGAGGAGACAGGAAGGATGGATCCCTGGACGTGAGCAAAGTTTTACTCACGTTGGACAATAAACAGATGGTGACGGATTTCATTTGAAGAGACTGTTTAGCAGCAGGGTTTGACATTCAAAGAGGTGTGTGTGTGTGTGTCTGTGTGTGTGTTTGTGGGAACTTACACGATTCATTCAACAGGTGAGATCAAGATTTCCAGTACAACATGTTTTTTACAGTTTGAAGAGCTCATGACAATATTCTTTATTTTCAGATGTCATTACATCTCAGTAAATCAATTTAACTGGAAAAAGTTAAATTATTTTCCACCTCTGACTTTTTTTACAATACAACATATTTCACATTTCACCTCTGGAATAAATAACATATTAAGATGAACATTTTTATAGTGTGAACTTGATCTTTTAATAGTTGAACCATAATGAGAAGTTTGCTTATAAAAATAATCAGAATCAGTGCTGTCAGTGATGTCATTTATGTCGAAAACATTGTCAAATAATCAGATTACTTTTGGTTTCAGAATGAAGACTGTAATTGAAATTTTCTTGCAATAATTTACAATAAGCAGCCTCGCTAAAAATGGTTGATGCTGCAGTTTGTTTTTTAATCTCATTACTGAATTCTGATCGCTTTTATTTCACTACAAAACAACAGTGTAATGCAGCTAAAAAATATCTTCACATTTGTGTAATCTGATTACTGTAATCTCTTTACATAACTGTAACTACAGCTCAGCTCGGGTTGGTAATCATCCAGTGAAGATTTAAATCCAGTTTTGAACTATGCTTCTGTGTTTTATTTGTGTGTTTTTTAAAGCAACATTTTGATCATGAATTAAAGTTGTCGTTGTGTTTTTCCGGCCCTGCACCTGTTTGGTGTTTTCAGCTGTTGGCTAGTGGAATCTTTCTGCACTTTCTCTGGATCTTTCTGGAATCTAGACAGAGGAAATTCAATTTAAGATCTGCCAATGAAGATATCTGCATCTGGTTTGAGTTTGGAAACACGGCGTGTGCAAAACTGGCTCTTTTTTTTTGTCTGTTCTTGATTTGCAAAAAAATTCCAAATTAAGGAAAGGTTTAGTCTCACAGTTTTAACATCTGATTATTTTTTAAAAACTTTTCAAGAAGTGGAATAAAATACTGTGGGTAGATTTTCAACTTCAACTATGTTCAACTTTTTAAAAGTGTATTTGACTAACTGACTTCAGCAGCAGGAGAAATATTATTGGACATAAACGAAGATGAACAAGATTGTTTTTGTGAACATGAAGTGTTTCATATCTCCTTTATTCTGATTTCATAGCAACATCATGCAAATAAGATATGACTGTTGAATAACACTCATTATTTTGATAATTATAATGTTAATAATATGCAGTTTACTTGTTACTACACTTGTTCTACACTGTAAAAAGTATCATTCATGTAGGTGAATTAATTTGTTTACAGGTTTATGTGAGAGAAACCCATCTCTGCCAGGAAAAGAGAAAGATAGTGACACTGTTGAAATAAAATACTAATGAAATAATTTGACTTAGCACTTTGTCATTATGTTATTTCAGCTTTCAAAAATTTTGTCAGTCTCAATTTTGACTTACCATCTCATAATTGTCACTTGCCATGAGCATTTTTAATTTTTTCTTCCTGGCAGTAATGGGCTTCTGCTGGTTAAAAACTTGCTAGATGGCAGAAAAATAAATCTGCTGGTGCTGGTGTACAGAAAATCACTTAAAGAATTTTTTTAAAATGCAAAAATCTGATCTCAGTGGAATATCAAGTGTTTCACCTGCTTTAGGAAGAAAACACCCTTAAGACTCCACAAATTGGATATATTTTTACAGTGTAAATAAATATAAACAAATTAAACTAGTCAACCTGGAAAAAAGAGCTTGAATTTGAAGGCCCAGTCTGTAATCTTAAATGTAAATCAAAATGTATATGAGGGATAATCTACTTCAAACTGTGCAGTTATGAAAAATAATGCACTCTGGATTGTGTACACATATATGATATATGAAAATAATGCCGTGGAGACGAGGTCCTGAGATCTTTGAGGACATTAGAAGTCCCTGACAAGGTTGTAGATGTCCCTGAGGAGGCTGTAGAAGTCCTTGAGTGGGCTGTAGAGGTCCTTGAGAAGGTTATATGAGGGATAATCTACTCCAACCTGTGTAGTTATGAAAAATAATGCACTCTGAATTGTGTACATGTATATGAAAATATACTGCTAACAGAACCTGAACCATCAGTACTGTTGCTATGGTTACCTGCAGTTTAATACACCTTAGCTCTGATTTAGAATGATTGTTAAACTGTTGACGTATGACATGTCCACATACATGATCTTAACAGACACCTGACAGCCAATCAGAGAACAGGATTCTTTGTTGCCAAGGCTTAATGAAAACATTTCACAATGTGTTTTATTTTACAGTGTGCGTTATTGTTTGACAACTGCACATTTTGTTGTGAATGTTCTAATGTAACTTAAGTTACGTGTGTGAACACATCTCAGATTTTTGTGGTGAAGAATGTACAGATTGGGCCTTTAATATGTTAGTACAGTGGTTTATTAAAACAGGTAAATATGTTGTTTATGTGGTGGGTTGATTGATATTTTCACACATTTTTTTAACTTGAAGCTGATGATCCCTTTCTATTTTTGGACTCTGTTTTGCACTGACTTTACTGTCCAGTCAGCACGTGTGTATCATGCTACAGTTTGTATATTGAAGCTGTCAGATAGAAAAACATATAACTGCAAAAAAAAAAAGAAAAGAAAACAAATCAGATTTATTTTTTTGTGAGTGACAAAAAGATAGCTCTACTACTTTAAAGCATTACATTACATCAGAGTTTAAATGAACATTAATACTTGAGGATGAAAACAAGTTGCAGTTACATGTTTTCTGTCTGACATTAAGAGACTTTGAAAAATAATGTTGGTAAGCGTCAAGCAAATATTTATTTTTTTGAACTTGAACAAGGCTTTTGATGTCTCTAATAATTCTATTTTTGTACAAATGTATAAAAATTGTTGTTATTAATATACTGGTGTGTGTGTGTGTGTACAAGCTGTTTGATTCACTTTGTGTCTCTATTTATTATAAATATCTTTTGTTATACAGACTTCACATTGCTCTGCTGTGTTGAGATGTTTGTGTCAATATATCAGTGATGAAATATCCACCTGCTGCTGGGTTGATTTCTGAAATTCAATTGAAATGCAGTTTCCTGAACACCTCGCTCAGACATGACTCTCTTATTTTAGCTGGGTGTCAACAAATTTCACATACAGAATTAAAAATCAGTCAAAATAACCTTAGTGTTGTAACTGTCACGATAGAACAGATGTTGGTTTCACATTGAGAAATTTGGGGATTACTGTAATGTCACAGACTTCCTCTTAAGGATCCAAAGGAAGAGCCTTAATGTTTTCTAGTTCTCTTTTTACTGTAAAACGAGACACTTCACAGAAGCACAGGGATGAATCCTGATGAAATCCTCAAACCGGCAGATCTCCATTAGGGTTTTGACATTTTTGATTTTTGAAGATGTTTAGGCATCAATATAATTTTAGTAAAAATACTAACATGAAAATGTCTTTATTAGTAAGCCTGGAGCCTTTTTATGAAACAACATTATGTGGCCAACACTATGTGGAAAGCTGAACATTCCAGCCATCTGTAATCCAAATGACATACAAATAACAGAGGACGTTAAAGGATACGTTGACAATTTTTTAATTATGTTTTTAAACAACAGTCAGGTTCCCATATGAACAGTGAAAGAGGTTTACCTCGCTGTAATTGTATCTTCTCTTCATACTGACTATTAAAAGATCCCCTTGAAATGCGTTTTCAATGTAAGTGATGGGGGCCAAAATCCACAGTGTGTCCACACATTCACTTTGTGCAAAAATACTTTTAAAAGTGTATCTGAAGCTTATATGAGGCTTCAGCAGTCTGAGTTAGTCATATCAAGTGGATTTTGGACATTTACAGTCTTTTTAGCATCAAATTCCCTCTTTGTGTTTCCTCTGACAGTGTTTCCCTGTTGAGCTGTGGTGGAAGTATAGTAACAAAAAGAGGGACTTTGGCACTAAAAAGACTGTAACATTGAAAGATATGTACTTGATTTGACTCATTTGGATGCTGAAGCTTCATATTCCCTTCAGATAAACTTTTAGATACATTTTTGCACATAAGGAGGACTGTAGATTTTGTCCCCCATTACTTATATTATCACGTGAATCATGAAGGGATCTTCTAATGTGGGAGGGGTGGGGGGCTACTACTGTAGCTACAAGTGATGGACAGACAGCATGTCGCTAACATGGATTTTGAAGAACAACGACCAAACAAGCATCTAACTGGACCTAAGTTACATTTTCAGGTATGTTTACATGCTGTTTAATGTGCTGCAGCTGAGCAGCTAATTAGCTACCTGGCGTGCTAACTGACGTTAGTGAATGTTTGTTTAGTGGCTTGTTCAGCAAGCTAAGGTGCAGGACGAGACGTGTGTTCATGTGTGTAAGTTAGATAAGAAGGAGACTTTAACAGGAAAGTTGATGTGGGTTGTTATTCAGAGTCTGTGGCTCTTGTGTTGTGTAGCAGGATGCTATCAGGCTCAGTGTGACCATCTGCTCTGCCTATGATAGAACGCCATGTTATTACTTTATGCAAGATTTGATTTTCTTTATCGAAATAAGGACTCCAGCTATGTAAGCAGATGATGGAACAGCATTTCATTGAAATAATGTAAAACTAGGGAGCACCATCATGAAACCAAAGAATTTAAAATATAAATTTCTCATCATCATAATCATATTGTTAGTTCTAAAATTAACACCTTTTGATTCTTGTATACTGAGTCTGCTTCATGTTAATTCATACTATGTTCTATTAATACTTCAAACTGACACATTATCTGGAACCATCTTCCTCATATGTAGAAAAATGATGATTAGCTATGAGACAATGAGGTGAAACAGTGTTTGATCAGATGGTGAAATGCTGATGTGATGACAGTCCTCGTGTGTCAGCTCCAGTGAAAAGGGAACTCACACTCATCGGGAGATTCTACAGAAACGTTAATTCATGTAACAGTTCATGTAACTTATGTGTTTTAAAGTCCCCCTCCACTCAAAAACATGTTTCTTCTTGTTTGTTCAGTTCCTCTGGGTTCTTCAGTTGGATGGTTGAGCTTCATATGATACGATTTATTTATGGATTACAGATACAAAAACAAAAATCCAAGGGATAACATGAAAACACTTATTTCCAACATGGATAAAAGATCTTAAAAGACAAAGAAACATAAAGAAACACAAGACATTCAACATAAAAACTAAATACATTCATGAAATCAAAAACAAATCACCACAACTTAAGAAATAAAAAATAATAACGTCCACATGAAAATATGTGATAGCTAAAGTAACAATGTCATTGCAGATGTCATTATAAATCTGTGACCCTGTTCCATAAATAAGTCTTAACCTGACTTCAGGAAGCCTCTGATTGTCTTCACTCCCAAATCTCTGCTGCGTCACCCAGAGGCCGGATCCAGCTTCAACGAGATGCTTCACTGTGCAGAATGATCTATGTGCAGTGAGTTTTTTTTCACATTCATCTGCTGAATGGGAAAGGTTTCTCTGTGCTGACCTCAAATCTCAGTTTAAGGGGTTTGCTTACAAGGAGGGTTTGTGACATCACAACCACAACTAGTTTGGAGGCAATAGTGGTCCAGTATGCAACTTACACAGTTGTGATGTGGTAACTTGAAGCCTCCAGTGCTGAGAATAACACTGAGAATAGACTTTACAGTGAAGTAGGAGACATCTTGTGCCCAGCAGTTAAACTTCTGGATGTTTCAGTGAGGGCCAATGAATAAATGTCATTTTAAGGATTATAATGAGGTAATTGGACTGTTTTTGTGGAAAAAACATATCAGACACAAATTATTATTCCAAGTATTTTTAAAACATATTTTACAACATGTCTGGAGGGGATCTTTAAACATTTTTAGTATCTTAATGAGAAAAATAGACATAATTAAACTAAATTCTAAAAATTAACTTAAAATCTAAAATTAAATCAAGATGAAAATAAAACTGAATAATACAGTTTGACTTAACAAGTAAAAGTTTGGACTTTGTTTTGTTGTTGACAACGGAGCCAAACTGAGTCACCGATGTTAATGACAGTGTTTATGGAAATCCTTCAATGACAGACTAGTCAGACTGTTATCAGTCTAACGTGTAGGTCAGTCCAGAAAACCTCCACTGCCCTCAGAGGGAAACAGGAGCCTTAAATACTCATCAATAAAACCTTCAATCAGACTACACAGAACTCCACCCAGGCAGCACAGTCCAGTTATTTTATTCATAGAAAATGTTTACAAATCTGGAATCTGCATTTTTTCTGCCAAATTTCATGAATCGGACCTGTGACAAACTAAAAAGGATCATGTTTGGTTAGGAACCAAACCTGTCTACTAAAGATTATATGTTTATATACTATACTAATTAGCAACAGCAATTCCATTTGGAAAGACAAGTTATCAACCAATGTTTTTAATGAATGTAACTACAAAGTTGCACAATGCTCACACTTAACAAGTCTGCAAAATGTTAACAGATAATTTATTTGATCAAATGTAATGTGTAGAAAACATAGTAAAGAGTGGATGAAATTTGTAGGAGTGGTGAAAAACAGCAAAAAAAAATTTAAAAATTGATTTTGGCAGAAAAGTGAGTGCACCATTGTGCAAAATACAATTAGTACCATTCAATAATCAATAATCACCAAAATGAACATTTTGGAATATAAAATTATTTAACATTTATTAATAATGTAGAGTCGATTGAAAAGTTGAAAGGTGAGAGGTACAGAAAATGACAGCAAACTGTAAATTTTGGCTTTAATAAATTTAATAAATATTTAATAAATATATCGATGTAATATGAAAGGGATTGTCTGTAGTGACAGACTCATAGAGAATCATCACCAACTCTGCAGTTCCCCTCAGCTTAACAGAGGGTTTTAGTGTACTTCAGCTCATTGTTTTGGTTTTGTAGCCCACAACTTTATTATTTTTATTCACTGCTCCCATTAGCACAGCAACAGCAGAAAGACAAAGTTAGCAACTAGTTAGTGAACATAGTGGAGCATTTAGCATTTAGAGCCAGATGTTTTTCCTCAGGAGTTGGTGGAGACCAAACCAGAGTTAAAAGGAGAGTGAATTCTGGACTTTGATTCACCAAACGGCCAAAAACACGATTCCAAATGAATGATAATGTTGCTTTGTGCCTGCTGGATGTGCATTGAGCAATTATTTGTTAACACATTCACCACAACTATATGTCAGTGTCAGCTCATTCTGCTGCCCCAAAGTGGCCAAAAAATCAATAGATGCATGTTTAAGTCAAGAAAAACATAAAACTCACCTTATGCACAGTAAACGATCTTATTTATCTAAAAGGAAAAAAATAATTTAACTGTCCTTATATCAGTAAACAACTGAACTTATATACTACACGCTTACTTTCAGTCAGCAGATCATTTTAGAAAAGGTCTTCACATTTTTTTAACTTGAATGTCTATTCTCATCTGTGAATAGTAGTTTATTTGAAACAGTAGTTTATAGTTATAGTAACTCAAGGTCCACTTAATAGTTTCTTCCAGAGCTTCCAACCACATCTTACAGTCTTCTTTAGTAGACTGAGTTTGAGCATCATCAGTGAGGCGTCATTTAATGGACTTTGTATCAATCTAATTGGTCTCTCCACTTAAATGACCGTGTAAACCTGTTTTAATCAGAAAACCTGTTTTCTGATTATAGGAAGACTGTCCCTTAGCCTGCTAGCAAACGCTAGAATGGTTTTTTCTTTTAGTCAAATTGTAAAATAGTTTCAGTAACATCTTATTCTGTTGAATGGCTGACACAGACCTACACATCATATGACCCACTGATAGTTAAAAGGGAATTCACACACTGGTGTGGCCACTCCTGAAAAATTCATCATGAACAGAAAAGTCCAGAGAAATAAAAATTTAGCTACCACCCCTGATCAGGAGCTACCACACAAAACGTACGTGGTCACATGGTGGTGCTGTCAAAAACTCATCAGTTCTTTATTTGCCTGTGGCCAAATCTTCTACCAAATGTCATCAAAATCTACTGACATACAGGGGTTAAATTGGGGTGGGGCTGCCAAGGGTTCAGCCCAGCACATAGGCCTACGCTCTTCTATGTCATCAGGGAACACTTAACTTCGCAAATGTAGATATTTTTGTATTTTTCTTAGTCTTAATAATTCAAACAATGATAAAAAAATGTTTTCTTCGTAGATAAATATATATATCCACACATATATATACACACGTTTATACATACACAGTGTACACACTTACATACAAAGTAAAACAACAAAACAAACATGCATCCTTTGCACAATGTTGAGGTGCATCAAGCCAGCAAGCTGAGAAAAAGCGGCATGAAACAACATCGATGTAGAAACATTTCTATATCTATGTGAAGCAAGAACAAAACCGGAAATTAGAATTTGTATACAAAATAAAAACAGTAATATATAAACAAAAATACATGCAGCCGAGAGTTGTCTCACCTTGTTATGTTTTATTTACTGTTTGTCAAATGATATCAATCAGTTTTTGTAGTCTATGCGCACACACATGTTCACCTATGGCAACCCTGAAACCACAGAGCCCCCCAACATAACAAATCAAACAACCCCCCCCCCCCACACACACACACATACACACACACACACACATAAACAGTGTGAAAGTCCTTTCCTAAACTGAACTAACAGCAAGATGCAGTTGAAAGCTCAAAAAAGCTAGTAAGCAGCCCTTGAGTAAAGATTTTATGTCAAACTACTGGAAAAAGTTTCAGAAGTGATGATGACTAACTAAATCAAACCTCTGTGATGAAGATAAATACAATGAAATCTCCAGCAAGACACGTACCCTATTAAAACTACCTCAGTCACTGTTAAAATAAATGACCCTATGAAAACACTTTGACATTTAAGCAATAAATTAATCTAATAAATTAAAAAAAAACAAGGAACAGATTAAAAACATTTTGGTTGATAGTTCAGATGAAGGTCATCAGTCAGGATGATTTAATAGACTTTCATTGTTTTTTTGACATTAATAACCCTGCAAACCTGCACAAAAGCCCATTTAAAAACCCATTAATTACAGTAGTTTCTAATAAACTCTCAAGAAACTTCTCTCAGACTAAGTATTAGTGTTTGAAGCTCCAGTATTTTTATCTGGATTTAAAAAAAAACATTAAGGTCATTTAAGAGATAAAAATGATGTGTATTAGCTGGAAGTGAAGCAGATTTAGAAAAAATCTAAAATCTATCAAGTGATCCAGCCAGCTGACTGGCTCACGTTTTACTGTTTTTACTTTGTGTGGACTTCTGACTGACAGAATAAAGTGTTTTTTTTGTGTGTGTGTTAAACTGTTTGGTAGAAAACGTTGTGTTGCTGTTTTTCCATATTCTGCTCCAGATGGAGTGACCCACTTACTGAGAGAGAGAGAGGCTCTGTGCCATTTCTGGTGACTAATACCCCCTCCACCCACACCTCAACACACACACACACACACACAAACTGTATTGGTGTGTTCGCTGTCTTGTTGTTTTCTCTGTGTTTCTGCTCTCTGATGATTCTGTTTGTTAAAAATAAAGACGTTTGTGAATAAATGAGTGTTGACAGTGAACGTCAGCGCCTGTTGTTGTAGTTTTACATGTTTTCAGCTGAGAAACCTTCAGTCCAACACTCACTGCTGCTTCATGGCAGTTTTTTAGACATAATCAGTGAGACCTTAAAATAAAGGGACTTTTTACACCAAACTCTGATGCTTTTTAACAGGGAATTTTTTAAAAATCAAACAGAAATTAAAAGTAAATCGGGACTTTTTACTTTCAGTATGTGAAACATGACTCTGATAATCATTTTTTTCTACAGGTATTTTATTCAGTCTGATGTCATGTTCTTGCTATATGGCAGCAAATTATATCCATAAAGACTTGAATCTTAGAAGCAACTAAATATCTCATTTTGAATTGTAATCACAATTGAAAACTTAACTACCACTAAATGTATAGCACTGAAATATTTTACTTTGAAAACCATCTATCTGAATGTATGTAGTCTGAATTCTGGGTATAGTAGTATAGCAGTATATATTTTTAAGGTTCACAAATTCATATACAAAATTCATGTGCCCAGTATTCAAAAACTATAGTCGAACTGTTCAAATTCAGTTCTGATCTAAAAATGGAAGTTAAGTCAAAAAATCTGGTTGCTCAAATGCCACTGGTCCAATTCAGATCCTAAAATTCTTAATGAAATTAAGACCTGAATGTGTGGAGTATAAAGGATAACCTGTACTGAACTGAAAACAAGAACTGCTAAACACCTAAATATGCACCTGATGGCCATAAATGTAATGTACTTAAATACAAAAACTACAAAAAGTCTGTCTGTGGATAGCTGCTTCAATCTCATATGAGTTGTGATTGGTTAATTTCTGATTGAAGTGATAAATCAACATCTGCTTTTATTGTAGCTGTGAGCAACTGATGACATCAGCAGAGGGACACAGACATAATCAGGATGGATCAGGATTAGCAATTAAAGGAAAATTCTGGTCTATTTTAACCTAATGTATTTCCCACACATGTGGCCATTGTGGCTCTATGTGTCACGCTAACTTTGCTCTCTCCAACTCCGTTACAGAGATTCAGTGAAATGCACAAAAGGACGTCTGTCACACAAAACGACAAACATGGGGACACGCTGCTGAGCCTCCTACAGCTTTCCAAATAAAAATGGTTTTAACATGAATTGCTTCAAAGGTTTGTTTCTGAGTCTGAATGAAAGTGAACACAGAAACTAGCCATCTGTAGCAGCCATTATGGCTAACTGCATAGAGATCTGTATCATTCTCTGATGATAGGAGCAAAGTTAGCATGACACATAGAGCCACAATTGCCACATTTATTAGAAATACATAAGGTTGAAATAATCTGGAGTTTTCCTTTAAAACTGTAAGATCGGTCAAAAAAGAATCCGCCTGAAGATGAACTGTTAAAGATCAGGAATGTGGTGGCGTCAGATGAATAAATAAACTGTTTTTCGGAGAGAAGAAGAGCTCAGGGACAGATACTATGTAAATCAGATTAATTTCAGCCTCCTGCTCTGCAGCTGACCTCAGGTCAGATCACTGGAACACACCAGCTCTGAGCCCCCACCCCCCACCCCCACCCCCCCCCACCTGGAGGGAAGTCACCATTTGGTCCAGTCAGGAGTCTTCCTTTAGTCCATCTTTCTGCCTCATTAAATATTCATGACACTCACCTGAGGCATCACTGAGCCCTCCTATCCCCTTGAGCAGTGATGTCATACCGAGGTGATGGTGCTTTTCTTGATGAGAGCAGGTCTCTGGGGGAGAAATGATACAACATGGTGGACGTCAGTGAGGATCTGATGGAAAGAGGAGAACCGAGCGTTTGTCAGCAGCTGACTGACAGTGGAGTCTGCTTCACCTCCTCCGTCAAAGCTAATAGTGTCTTCACCTGAGATGTCAGACCGCTTGCTGGCTCTTAACCTGCAGCCTGCAGGGGTGAAGAACATCCATTCACCTCTGATCCTTGAAAAGCTCAGACTGACCCTTGTTCCCAGTTATAATAACAAATAGTACAGCAATACACTGAACATGCAGGTCTGAAATTCAGAGTTAAATTGCAGTTGTACTTACTGACAGACGAGGGGAGCACAGGCTGAGGGGTTTAACTGCATTCTTTTTAATGAGTTAAATTGGTTTTCTTGGATCAGAAGACAATGAATATTCATTGTAATGTTTATAATTCTAATTAATTCAAAATGTAGAATAACAACAAGATGTAGAATTGTGTACCTGCAGACACAAGAACACAGAGAGAATACACACTTTCAGACTAAAAACTGTGGTTTTAGGACTACAAACTGAAAAATCTTTGTGTTTTTATCACCAAAAACATAAAAAACTTTGTGCTTCAAGAACTACAAACTATAAATGTTTCCTGCTTTTAGGAACTACAAACTGTAAAAAAGTGTGTGCTTTTAGGACTACAGACTGTAAAAACATGCTTTTAGGACTACAAACTGCAAATACTTTGTGCTTGTGGGACTACAAACTGCAAATACTTTGTGCTTGTGGGACTACAAACTGTGAGATATTTGTGGTTTCAGGACTATAAACTGAAAAATCTTTGTGTTTTTACCACCACAAGTGTAAAAACTGTGTGGTTGTAGGACTACAAACCCTTTGCTTTAAGGACTACAAACTGTAAAAACTTTGTGATTTTAGGAGTACAAACTGTGAAAATGTGCTTTTAGGACTCCTATGCTCGTGCCACATTCATATCATATTGAGGTACTCTTACCTCTGGAATTTGCTACTTAATAATACAGATGTGCCTGAAAACCAAGTAAACATGGACATCTGACATCAGCCAAAGTCTGTCATTCAAGTAAACCCGACTTTAATGAATATAAGCTATATTGTCAATGCAAAGCATTTTTAACCTTCCCACGACCAACTCTGCCATCAACAATCTCTTTGAGCTGTCTAATGACATGAATGCTTGCAAGTCATTAACATGGGAATCTTTCCGATCTCCTCCGTCATGTATTCCATATGACATGAACATGACATCAGTCTCAGTGGTTGAGAAGAGTCTGTGTTTTGCTCAAAGAGTCCTCAGCAGGGCAGATGAGGAGATGAAGCCCTCACTCCTTCTTTCTCTCTCTGTTGATGTTGTTGGCTGACTCAAAGAGTTACTGCCTGTTACATAACCACACACACACACACACACACACAGTGGAAGTTTTCAGCTGTGTCTTTGTTTGGTGATTGGGTTTGATGTTGCTATGGCGATGCCGACTAGAAACAAAAACAGAGGTAGAAAATAAAAAGACAACATGACAGGACACTGTAAAACACATCTGTAAACGTTCATAAACTGAACCAATTATATATTTAACCAATCAGAGAATTAGTTTGTTGTTCATGTGACTGACCACTTTTTAACCCCCTTTCACCTCAGTGCATGCTGGGAGAAGATGTGTTTGTTTGAACAAAAAATAACAATGACTAAATGGAAACATGCTCATTTCCATTCAACTAAATGAATGAATGACAGGAACAAAGAGCAGACAGATCAAGTGGATGAATGAATGAATCTGTGAGAATGGAAGTGAAGCTCACTGTGTGAAAATAAACTGATCAAACTGGTGAAAAGCTGATGTGTTATGTAACCAACGCTTCTTTGTTCAGGGAAGAAAACAACAGTTTTTGCTTCAAAACCAAACAACAAACCGAGCAGATCTGACGAGAAAAACACAGAGTGAAAATTCAAGCAAATCATCTTTATAATCAGTGATCTCCTGAACCTGATGGAGGGATGATGGAGAGATGAGGGAGGGATGATGGAGGTGTACAGGGATGGAGGGATGGATGGAGGAATGTATTATTGGCTCTGTAGTTGTTTGAAGGTGACTCAGATGCTCCGCCCACAGACTCACTGAGTCACCATGAACCGCCAAGTACTCCGTGTGTGTGTGTGTGTGTGTGTGTGTGTGTGTGTGTGTGTGTATGTGTGTGTGATGTACCTGATTTAAATGTCAGTGAAGTGAGAATCTGACTCTCTCTCACAGCTTTTTTCCTCCTTCTTCTGATTGGACGATGTGACTCTGAGAGGTTTCAGCAGGAACACACACTTTAATGATCTGAAACATAACGAAGCACAAACTTGTTTATCTACTGTGCTGTCACAATGTTTAGTAGCATTTCAGTTTTCTCTCTTCAGACTCTTAAGACTACAGTTCCCAGAAACCATGCTGGACGACTGTTAGAATAAAAAGGAATTTATATCTTTGTTGTCTTAAAAATGAAAACTTACTAACCCCTCTAGCAGCAGTCAGTGTAAAATATGTGATGAAATCATAGTAGATTTGTCCCTACCAATGTCAAAGTGCTGCTGAATTGTCCCTGTCAATATTTTAACTGTGGCTCTGTCATGAAGCACTATTATATCAGTTGCAGGAGACTTCTAAATTGTGTCGCCCAAATCAACAAACTGAAAGTACGACAGAGCTACAGAATCTCAGATAAAGTTTCTTTGAAAACCACATTGAAAGCACATCACCTACTGAGAAAATCTTTCATATCTCAACTTTAAATATTTTTAGTCCCAAATTTATACTAATAAAATGACATGTAAAATATTTGTTTAAAATCATTGAAAATTATATCAGTAAATACATATTCAATATGAAAAAAGTCAACTTTTTGCAGCCAGGCTCTTTATGTGTGTATGTGTGCATATGAAAGAGAAAAGAGAGCTAGAGGTCCTGAATTTGAAAAAATTAATGTCCATTTGAGGCACAAATTAAGGGGTACATCTAATGCTATCTTAATTTTTTTTAAACCCCTTAAACCATGCATATAAAGACTTAAAAATACCTTAATATGTTGAAATCCATGAATCTACCCATTAATCAGTCCCAAATTTGAGGCATAAATGCCGGTCTGGAATACAAATCTCACCTCAAAGCCTCAAAATGCCATTAACTTTCACCCGAAAACACATCAGAATTTCATGTACACCAAAGTTGTTATGATTTCATAAAATAAAACATTAAACAAACCCAGACACTGATTAGAGGTAAAATTAGAATCCTTTAAAATATTCATTCGCACCCAAAAATATTTCAGCCAATTAATGTTAATCAAAATCCCAATAATCACATTGATTTCTAAAAGATGACAAAGATTTTATTGATATGATTACTACTTAATACTAACCTGTATTAAGGTACTAACACGAGTTTGTGAGAGCTGTAAATGTTTGCTAGCTACTAACTGCTAGCCAATAAAATTAGCAATAGCATCATGCCATATCTATGGCATTTAATTATGGCAGGGATGGAAAAGAGAGTCCGCTCCTTTGATCAGTCACTTTGAATACTGAACATGACCTTTGATTGGCTGTTTGATTTGATCACTGACACAGTCAAAGACTGAAAACTGAAAATCTTTCACAAATATGAAAGTGGATTTAAACAGTGTTAAGGCTTTTGCTCAGATGCCTATCACTTTTTCATAAGTGTAAGTAGTGGAAAAATGGAGAATCAGTTGCTAAATATCATTATTTATGTTTCCCTTTGTTCTCCGAGGCAACTGCCTGTCTTCAACTGTGTCAGTGATCAAACCAAACAGCCAATCAAAGGTCATGGTCAGTATTCAAAGTGACCAATCAATCGTGGATACTGTTATGTTATCGAAAGCCAAAAGGGTCACAATTCATCTCAATTTTGCCAGCATTTATAAACGCCACCAGGTGTTTAACGCCTAACCAGGCACCATAATTGCCAAAAATGCTCCTGTCTGCCAATGTAACAGAGAGCCATGCCATACTAGAGCATGAATTACTAAATTGTGCAGGGATTACTCCTGATCCCTGCTCCATAATTCAGAGCCTTTAAAGTTTTTGCATGTTATTATTTTTTGTATATGATATAATTGATACATAAATTGATTTTGTGTGACTTTGAGTTGAAGTTATTTTGTCACACATACAGTTCCCAAAGATCAGGAAACAAACTTCCATTTTCTAACCTTCCACATGACTGCGTCTTCCTCTCCAGTCTTTATTTGGCTGTTGTTTGTTTCTCTTTGTGTTTAACGAGCTCAGACTCTGAGGTTACATAAAGCTTCTGTCTCAGTGAAGCTCTAACAGAGGGGTCCGGACAGGTACGCGCCTCGGCTGTCACAGCTCATCAGACACCGCCACAGTGTCATTGCATGACTTGTTTACCACTCTGTAAAAAGTGATGGTCCTCACAGGGAAACTACTTTATACTTACTGGGGGAGAAAATAAAAGCTTCAACTGTTTAAAATGTCTTTTTTTCAGGATTGATTTATTGACCCAGGTTTGAAGGATATGTTCAAAAATATTAATTTTTACAGTTGTGTTCCTCCACTAAAGAAGAGCATCTGTCCTCGAGTGTCCCGGCCTCACGCAGAGACAAGAGGTCAGGAGGTCACCGCAAACCAAGACCCTCTTCCTCCTCGTCCTCCTCGCTCCATCCGCATGCATCACTTCCTGCAGGCGTTTGCTTGAGTTTTTTCTCTCTAAATAACAACAGCAGCTCATTCTTCAGTCTGAGGAGCAGATTTGGTTGCCAGGACGTCAGCCTGGATTAAAATGTGCTGTGGTCCGATCTCGTTTTAGCTCTGACCTCCAGGCCCAAATCAGACACCAAAACGCAGAGGCATCCATGTTAGAGGAAGAGTCCGGTTAGCAGAGGCAGTCTTCACCTTCAGGCAAACACAACTGCCCAAGCCCCTGAGGGTCCTGTGAAAATATTAATGTGATATAAAGCTGTGACCTAAAGTGGAAATACCTGCAGTCCTCAGCTGGTTTCACTATGATCAGAAAAAAGACTAACACAAAGACTAAAAATGTTGAATGTTGGCTGCCAGTGGTGAATCTTTTATTTGAGTAAAAGTTGTGATACCACAATCCCCAAATACTCCATTACAAGTCAAAGTCTGTCCTGCATTTGAGATTTTGCATTGGAATAAGCCAAAATTAGAGCATATGCTTTCATCAACTGTTTGGTGCTGAAAATGATCTCATATTTTATCTCTATAGGTCTCTGTGTGCCTAACTGAGGTATTTGGCATTTTATCACCACACAGACCGTCAGAAACAAACAACAGCTGGATAACATCAACAGTGCTGGAACTTGAGATAATGAACAAAGCAGAGAAAGCAGAGCAGCAAGGGTTGTATTTAAGGAGGATGGAGGGTCACTGCTGGCTGCTAATACTACCAGTAAACAATGCTGAATGATGCTAATGCTAAAGCTGAAGCAGGTCCCAGGACAGATATGACTACTGCTCGATGTGCTGACATCTGAAGTATGTGGACAACACATGGACACAAAGAAACAAGATTTAATGCAATAACATTTTAGTATACTTATCTTAAACCGCTCTTACTTCATTCTGTGAGGTTTGCTCTTACAACTGTTCCAGGTGAGATTAACCAAACTCTCTTAACTGCACAAACTTGTCTGATATTACTTGTTCCAACTTGATGAATGTCATCATTAGCATAATCAATGCCCACAAATGCCTAAATAATGGCCTGGACACACCAGGAACACACCAAGAACGTCAATTCATTTTGGAATAGCAGCAATTAGTGGATTCGCTCATGAGGGTGAAGTAAACCTGTGCAAATTTTTCACATTAAGGTCAACCCTGGTGAACTGTGACCCACAAATTTGTGCAGTTGATCAATAGCAAGCCATCTTGACAATGCCAACATTTGAGGGAACAGATCAGAGCCAAATGGATTAAGCTAGTTTATACATTTTTCACTAACAAAAACTAGGAAAAGAGATCATATTTCTCCTATTTTAGCTTCGCTACATTGGCTTCCGGTAAAATCCAGAATAGAATTTAAAATACTTCTCCTTACTTATAAAGCTCTTAATGGTCAGGCGCCACTATATCTTAAAGAGCTCATAGTACCTTATTACCCCACTAGAGCACTGCGCTCCCAAAATGCAGCTTACTTGTGGTTCCTAGAATATCTAAAAGTAGAATGGGAGGCAGAGCCTTCAGTTATCAGGCTCGTCCGGGGGGCAGACACCCTCTCTACGTTTAAGAGTAGGCTTAAAACTTTCCTTTTTGAAAAAGCTTATAGTTAGGGCCGGCCAGGCTCGCCTTGGACCGGCCCCTAGTTATGCTGCTATAGGACTAGACTGCCGGGGGACTTCCCATGATGCACTGAGCTCCTCTCTCCTCTCTCCTCCTCCTCCTCTCCATTTCAATGCTTTAATTGGTTATTGTTGTTGTTGTTATTATACTTCTCTGTGTCTCTCCCCTCCCCACCCCCCTCTCCCCTTCCCCCGTCCCCCTCCCTCCTTCTTTCTCTGTAAACCCAACCGGTCAAGGCAGATGGCCGCCCACCTAGAGCCCGGTTCTGCTTGAGGTTTCTTCCCGTTAAAGGGGAGTTTTTCCTTGCCGCTGTCGCCAAGTGCTTGCTCATGGGGGGAATTGTTGGGTCTCTGTAAATAAATGAGTACGGTCTCGACCTGCTCTATGTGTAAAGTGCCCTGAGATAACTTTTGTTGTGATTTGGCGCTATATAAATAAAATTGAATTGAATTGAATTGAATTGAATTTTTATTTAACCTCCTCTGTCGGAGTAAAAACTGCTCCACAAAAGAGGTAATGGTACAAATACTGTATGTCTTTTGAATAAAGTGAGTAAAGTTATTGTCCCATTGGTGACCGAGCTAAGCTAAGAAGAACTTTATTTTCGCTTTTCAATAACGTTTCATTGAATGAATGGTGAACAAAATACCAGGGGGAAGTAAACAGAACAGTAGAGAGAAAATCTAAGCTAGGAGTTAATGTGACTGACTAGTGCTAGCTCACCAGCAATAGCAGTCCACCAACTAGCCCTGCAAGTAGTCACTAAGGCTCTGGACCCACCTATTTCACGTGGACCAGTCAATGTCACTTGTGGTGTGACCACACTTTGTAGCGACCTGTTCCACTTTGGGCAAGTTTCACAAAAATGTTACCATGAGTAAAAAGAACTTGCACACTGCAGAGCTTCAGGTCCCGCTGTCAGAAACCAGCAGACCAAAATGTAACATAAGAAAATGTTACTAGAGTTGTCATGCTGTCATCACAGAGCTGCACCATGACAGAAATAAAGAGGGAATGGTTTAACATAAAGTTAGATACCAAAAATCATCTTGCTAAAGCAAAGCAGTGACTAAAATGGGCCAATGTGTTGTACAGGTAGAATTTATATTATGTCTTTTTTCTGTTTTTGTGTAAAACATGTTTTTCTTTTCTTTGCTTTAGGAAACATGCAATATTTAGTCTCCAATGATCTTTTCTTTTGGACAAGGAGTCAACTATTAGAAGTTTATACATGATATGGTGGTATTACTGTGTATCATGTGGGATCAGAGGGCAACCCTAACCCTCATGTTTACAGTTTCAGTTTGATTTACTCATTTAAATCTCTTTGAGCATAATAGAGTTGTTAAGTGGGAGAGGTCGCTGTTTCTGGAAGTGTTTTTCCTCATTCTGCATTCCTATTGCAAAATTTTTCTTTAAACAATCTCCTCAATGTTACTGAACATAGAAACTCAATACTCACCTGGATAATGTAACACTCCGATAGGATTATATTATGACCACCAGTTGTTGTTGCTGAAGTTGTAAACAAAACATGTTGCCATAGTTACTGAACTCACTCAAAAATTACCCAGAAATTAAAAGCAAATTGATTAACTCTGTAGATTGGAAAATCAGCTTTATTACATCGTAATCTTTAGCTTCTGCCAGCTGTTAGTGTCACACATGACCGAATTTTAAGATTGGTGATTGGCTGTTTCTTGCTGAAATGCACCTTGGGAGAAATTTTTATGTACACAGTCTTGTACCTTCAACTTTTTACTAAAGAACTGACTGTGTCACATAACATTGTCTACAGGAAAAATGAATGGGACTTTTACTTTCAGAACCAGGGCTGCCTGACATAGTTCCTCCTATTTTGCAACTCTACAAAACTTATTGTTTCATGAGCTGTTTGCCCTCTGTTTCACTTCTCAGGCTACTCACAGGCTGCCCTATACCCTTTTATTGGTGCAGATTGTTACTCCAAGTGGTGCAGGGGTCATACGCCACTTGAAAGGAACATCTGCAGATGCTACCCCAAACTCCTCTGTATGTTTTTCAGGGGGAAAAATCATTTAATGTTCTGATTTGCAGGTGAGAAATATTCCCCTAAATCTGATTTTATCTACAGTTAAGAATCAGATTTCTATCACGGAAACTAAATGTGACTGGGGTTTGTGCTGCAATGATTCTGCACTTTTTACAGAATTTCTCACTTTTTGTTTAACTAACATTATTATGGAACACATAGGAAACAATATAATAATGTGTTATTTGCAAGAATCTTATAGATGTATATAAATGCAAAGAAATAGCATTCACATTAAATTTACTTTCTCTTTCTCTCTCTCTGTGCGTGTGTGTGTGTGTGTGTGTGTGTGTGTGTGTGTGTTCTTCACAGCAGTATGTGTCGATGTGTTCAGACAGCTGCCGTTTCCTTGTGGCTACACACGCCTGCAGACACACACACACAGACATACAGTACACACAAACACACACACACACACTGGACCAACACACATTCGTACTTACACATAAACACAAACACACACATATAGCTATTGTATGTGACAGTGTGCTGCAGGATAATCAGACACTCGGGATAAAACACACTGTCAAAGAGATCTTAAAAAGGAATAATTTTTAAGAAAAAAGAACATTAGTGACCTTGTGAAACAATGACTTTGGGATTTTGTTTGAGAATATATCCTCATATACTTACTTATATTACTTTCTATATGTTTGTTTTTTGCAGGGAGGGGTCTTGATCTCTATAATCCCTCCCTGCAGTGTGAGCTAATCGGCTCCAGTCCACTGTAAGAAATGAGGGCCAAAACCCTTTACTCTGGTTCAATACAACATTCATCTGAACCTGATGTGATGCTTCATGTTAATCACCACAACAATATTTGGATTCTACACCATAGATTGCAAACTTGTGAATAACTGCAATGTCCTCCCTCTGTTTGATTCATTTGTTGCATGTCTACCCCCTCCCTCTCCCCAATTTTCCTGTCTGTATCTACACTGTCACTATACATTATCCTGTTTTTGTTGTTGCACAAAAAAGATGCAGCATCTGCAAACTGCAAATTTCAGCCACCCATAGTTCCATGTCTTCATTCCTACTAAAAGACAAAAATATATTTTACCGCAACATTTTAATTGTGCAAACAAATGAACAAAAAAAGTTGGTGAGTCAGGCAAGGGTTCCCACTGACCCCTCTTCTGTTTAGATTTACTGTGCTTACTGTGCCACAGAACCATGCATTTCAAATAGTACAGACGACAGAACAAATTTCTATATCAGAGAAGAATAGAAGAAGATTCAAGTTGAAATTGGTCATTTGGCATTTAATGTTTTGTAATATTTTAAGGGATATTTTACAGGGAAACAGCTCCCCCAGACCAGTTCAACAGATTCTCCATGTTGTTATATTTGGAGGGACTAAGTGGAGACACTCATGCACATAAAGTCTAATAATAAAATGTAATGTTGGTGAAGGTCAGTCAGATAAAGTCGAATCCCTGCAGAGAAAACTGAAAATATTAACAGAGTCTCCTGTGTGGAGATACATGTATGAGGTTTCTGTCTGTCTGTCATCAGCATTAGTGTCGGTCTGAACGCAGCACATTAGCTACAGGTTTTATTGCGCTATAATTAATCCTCTTCACGCTCATCTCTAATTCATGGAGGTGTTTTTTTTTTCTCTTTGATTTGGAAGAGAGAGGGGAGCTTATTTAAATTTTATACAGTTTGATGAAAATAAGGTGGCGGTGGTGGTGGTGGTCTGTCTGTCTCTGTAATTAAACTAGCTTTTAATGTTTAATTTTTGTTTTTTAATCTTAATATTTCACCCCGCTACATGCCTCTGGCATTTGGGGGGAGAAAAAAAGATTTTAACCTTTAATCCTCCAGAGGACAGAACAGAAAACCAGTAAAAACCAGTAAAGTACAAGCCAGAACAACAGAAAAAACAGGAAGAGACTGATGATATTTAGATTTGATTCTGATTAAAGATACAAAAAGACAAAAATGCTCTGTGTTCAATCCTTTTCATTTTGTCCTCATACATATTGAACATCTTAAAGTCTTTTTAGTGATTTAAATGGAAACAACCCTTCGTTTCACATAAATCTGATGACTGTAAAATGAATTAATCTGTGACTATAAAAAGTGATGTGAAGTTGGCTTCAAATTTTTAGAGAATTAAATCTTCTTTATATAAATGGCTTTTTCATTTATGAAAATAGAATGCAAATCTTTTAATGAAGCTAGGCTAAACAAGTCCTGGAACCATCTCTGTACTGGATGCACAAAAATGAAACTGATATCCATCTTCTTATTTCTGCTTAGTCAGGTAATAATTCTCTTTGGGTTAGTCACGCTCACTGTAGTCGTTCCCTTTCACATTTCACATAGTAATTTGATCCATTGTTTTTATAAAAAATATTGATTATATGATTATATGACATTTTCTTAAATTTTAAGGCAGTAATCTCCATTATTTTGTCTTGTTTCAAGATACCAACACTGATTTCTATTGGAAGCAGGTTGAAATACTCTTCTTTCACTTTTTCAAGGAAATAAACCTTTTAGCACTCAAATATATAAAAATAGACTTTTTATTTACAGAGCCCTCAAAGTTCCACAAGATTTTTTTTTGTGCATAAGAAAATGTATTACCTCATGCACACAAGGTAATTGTGAATGTCAGATAAGGGTCTAATATCTTGCACGCACAAGAAAAGGTGTGAATATCTTATAAATAAAGATAAAGATCTAATATCTCATACAACATGTCTGAATGTCTGGTCAATCACAGTGTGAAGACGGTGTGAATGTCAGATAAGGGTATAATATATATTGAGTACAAGTATAGCATCTTGCAAACACAAGGGTGTAATACAGATGGGTGACAAATTAAAGGAAAAACCTGAATAAATGAGAGGAGAAACATACACAGGTGAACTGCATGGTACAATTAAGCAATTAACATCTGATCATGCTCTGTGGCATGTATAAAAATGCAGAGCAGGCCCAGTTGATTCTGATTTTGTATCAAGATGGCAAGATGGAAAGATCTAAGTGACTTTGAAAGAGGGTTCATTGTTGGGGCATGGATGGCAGGAGCTTCAGTCACAGACTGCTCAGCAGGCTACTGTTTCAATAGGAACAGTGACTCAAGTGACATCTGCATTTAGATCTATGGGAAAGATATCAGTAAATAGGGTCAGAGATCGTGGTTGACAGCACACATTTGATGACTGTGATGCTCGGGCATTAGTGTGATACGTAAGGAAAAACAGAAGAGCAACTCTTCCTCAGGTGACTGAGAATGTCAATGCAGGACGTGATCAGACTGTCAGCAAGAACAGTCCATCGACAATTACATAGAGAGAGATATTATAGTAGGGTTGCAGTGCATAAACCCCTCATTACAAAGATGAATGCACATTTGAGAGTTCAGTGGTGCAAAAAGCATAGGCACTGGTCTACAGAGATGTGGAAAAAAGTGATATGGTCGGATGAGTCATCCTTCACCATATTCTTATATGGCGAGTGCATATGTGGCGTTCATCAAGAGAACCGTACAGGTCTGAACGCTTGACCCTTACAGTGAGGGGATCTGGTGGTTCTGTTATGCTGCATTCTTCCAGGGTGACAATGCCTCCCCCCAATGCTGAGGGGTCACTGAATGATTTGATGATTATGAAAATGATGTAAATCATATGCTATGGCCTTCACAGTCACCAGATCTCAACCCAATTGAACACCTATGGGAGATTTTGGACCGACGTGTTAGACAGCGCTCTCCACCACCATCATCAAAACACCAAATGAGGGAATATCTTTTGGAAGAACAGTGTTCATCCCTCCAGTAGAGTTCAGAGACTGTAGAATCAATATCAAGGTGCACTGAAGCTGTTCTGGCGGCACGTTATGTTGGTTTTATGTTGGTTTTTCCTTTAATTTGTTACCCATATGTATCTTGCAAGCCAATATTTTGCGCGTTAGATTATCTAATATGTTGCATACACAAGATAAGGGTCTAATATCTTGCAAGCACAATACAGTATTTTGTGTAATAGATTATGTAATATGAAACAAGATGAATCTAATATCTTGCGAAAACAAGATAATATCATAGTCACTAGATATGGGTCTCATACATTGCACGCACAAGATATAAATGTCGTCTAATCTTATTTGATGGGACTTCAGCAGCTCTGTACTTTTTGATGTTGTAATCATCAGGATATGTCTTTAAATTATCAAATGTGTATTTGAGAAAACAATAAATCCTGGATCCCGTCATTAAAAACAATTAAGTTGTAAACTTCAGATTAATAATGATCTTTTCCAAAATTATTGTTTTATAAATCAAACCCTGGTGCATTTTTTTTCTTCTTGAAGCCCCTGGGAGCAGATCAGAGTCTAATCAACATGGATGTTTAAAAGAATCACTCTCAGAAACGCTCCAACATCTTCCTGCTTGGCGTTACAGAGCCGTGAGTCACTCCACTGAAGGAACCCAGCGAGGGATGAAAGCAGTATTAGTGCCGGTTAATTCGTCCTGACAGTTGGAAATGTTAAATCCTGCAGGGGGCTCAGCTTAGCGCGCTCGCTCTCTGCCTAAGTAGGTTAAATACAAACCAGCGTGATCAATCTGCAGACACTAAATAAATCCACGCAGCTGAGCCAAACACCGTCTGGAAACTCTTGTGAAGAGGAACAAGGAAAGTAAAGGAGTAGAACCACCAAAAATACTACAGAGGAGCCCTAGAGCAAGGCACTAAACCACCAGCTGCTCAAGGGCAACCAGTAGAGGCAAAGATGGATTACTAACCAGAACAATGGGACCAGTCCCCAAGGCTGCTGACTGCCAGGGGCCTCTGGCCAACAGGGGCCTTTTACCATCAAGGGCCTATACAGTAGTGCTTGAAAGTTTGTGAACCCTTTAGAATTTTTTCTTACTTCTGCATAAATATGACCTAAAACATGATTGGTCCTTAAACTAGATAAAAGGAACCCAATTTAACAAACAAGACAAAAACATTAAACTTATTAATTTATTTATTGAGGAAATTTATCCAATCTTACATATCTGTGTGAGGCAAAAGTATGTGAACCCTTGCTTCCAGTATGTGGTGTAACCCCCTTTTGCAGCAATAACTTCAACTAAACATTTCTGCTAACTGTTTATCAGCCCTGCAGATCAGCTTGGAGGAATTTTAGCCCGTTCCTCCTTACAGAACAGTCTCAACTCAGGGATGTTGGTGGGCTTGCCCGCTTCAGGTCCTTCCACAGCATTTCTATAGGATTAAGGTCAGGACTTTGACTTGGCCATTCCAAAACTTAAACTTTCTTCTGCTTTAACTATTCTTTGGTAGAGCGACTTGTGTGTTTAGGGTCATTGCCTTGCTGCATGACCCACTTTCTGTTTAGCTTCAGTTCACAGACGGATACCTTGACATTTTTTTGTAGAATTTGCTGCTACAACTCAGAATTCATAGTTCCATCAATGACTGCAAGCCGTCCGGGTCCACAAGCAGCAAAGCAGGCCCAAAACATGATACTGCCACCATGTTTGACAGATGGGATAAGGTACTTATGCTGGAATGCAACATTTGTTCATCGCCAAACATAATGCTTCTCATTCAAGCCAGAAAGTTCAATTTTGGTCTCATCCCTCCACAGAACATTTTTCCAATAGCCTTCTGGTCTATCCACGTGATCTTGTGCAAACTGTAGATGAGCAGCAATGTTATTTTTGGAGAATAGTGGCTTTCTCCTTGCAACTCTACCATGCACACCATTGATGTTCAATGTTCACCTGATGGTGGACTCATGAACATTGACATGTACATATACTGTGAGAGAGTCCTTTAGTTTCCTAGACATTACCCTGGGGTCCCTTGTGACTTCCTGGACTATTACACGCCTTGCTCTTGGTGTGATCTTTGTCACTCCTGGGGAGGAAAATAATGGGGTTGAATGTCTGCCATTTGTAAACAATCTGCCTGACAGTCGACTGGTGGAGTCCAAACTCTTCAAAAATGGTTTTGTAACCCTTTTCCTCCTGGTGAGCATCAACAACTCTTCTTCTAAGGTCCTCAGAGATCTCCTTTGTTCAAACCATGACACACTTCCACAAACCTGTATTGTGAAGCTCAGACTTCGATAGTGAAGACCCAGATTTCTCTTCTTTAAATAAGGCAGGGCCTCTCAGACTCATACCTAATTGTCATCCTCTTAATTGAAACACCCAACTCTATGCAACATTGGGTCATTTTCCTCAATAAATAAATGAACAAGTGTAAGATTTTTGTCTCACATTTTGTAATTGATGTCTAGTTTTAGGACTTGTTTGAAAATATGATCATGTTTTAGGTCATATTTATGTAGAAATAGAGCAAATTCTAAAGGGTTCACAAACTTTTGAGAACCACTCTAAGTGCCAGGGGCAGCTGAGTGCCAGGAACCTCTGACAAGGAAAGAACAAAAAACAAGGAAGAACAGAGGGAGTCTTACAAGTACTGTGAAAGAATGAAAGATAAGATAGGGAGAAACGCCAGTAGGAGTCAGGAATGGAAGACAGGGGAGAAGAACTGTTGATAGAAAGAAAGAAGATAAGATTGGAAGAAGGGAGGGAAAAAGTGAGTCAAGAAATTTTGAAGGGAAAAGGAAAATGAAGGAAAAAAGAAGAGAGAACTGGACAAAAAAATGGAAAAATGAAAAGAAGAAAGTAAGTTGGCAAAAGGAAAGAATGGAAGAAAGATGCTAAGAAGAGGACAAAAAAGAATGGAACCAGAAAGGCTCATCAATTGTTGTGGGTTATGGTGTCCTGCCATTAGAACTTCTTTAAAGGCCCTGCACACCTGCACAGGTGTTTTCACTTATCCTGGCAGATTAGACATCTGCACAGGTTGAAGGTGGGCAAGCTGTGCTGGGCATTATGTGAGGTTACTGGACTCCATGGAGCAATAAGAATGTCTGTAATGTAACTTGTCCCATCCTGGCAGGTGCAGCAAAGCTCACAGAAGAGTGAGGGAGATGTTGATCAAACACAGTCTGCACACTCTCACTCATTCCTGAGAAGAGCTCTAATCAAACATCTTGCAAGCTTAATGCTTTCTCAAGTAAACTCTACCTTTCCACTTCCTTCTATAGCAGGTGGTTATCATCTAATTAACCAAAATATGTCAAAAAGAAAACACAATATAAAATTGTTGTCCTAGTTGTTCATTAGTCAAAAGAAACCTGATTATTAATCTGTCTTTGAGTAGTAGAAGACAACTGGTTGTATCGGGAAGCTGTGAGAAGTGTGTAAGCACAAACATGAAGCAAAAGAAAGCAGGTGTTCGATCATTTTCACGAATCAATGTGAAATCAAATGAATCTTGCCACTGGATGGCAGTTGTAGGTGGAGGTGTGTGGATAACAGTGGGCAAAATCTATGTTTTCATTTCCAAAAGAATGTGGCTGAGGTCTAATTTATTCATTTCTCCCTTCTGATCTAACAGCACGGCTGAAGGAGGTGTGTGTGCGGGGACCAACAACAAAGTGGCACAGTGAAGTTCATCCATGTGTCTTCACAAAATAGTTGTTGCTAGAGGTTTGGTCGATGTAACTGTTAATTAGCTTGGTTGCTAACCAGACAAAGTTCACATAATTTGTGGTACAAAGAAATATATTTGTACCATCCACTCTTGTCTCATAATTGTCTAAAAACCATGCCTCTTTTGTGGAGCAGTTTACACTCCCACAGATGAGGTTAATCAAAAGTGGACAGTGTAACACAGCTAATAAGCTACAATAGCTTCCTCCAATTCAGACTTCCTGGCTGTCTGTTCCTTCAAAGGTCAGCACTGTCAAGACAACTTGCTACTGGTCAATGGCGTGGATTTGCTTGTTGAAGCTCACCAGAGTTCAAAGGACAGGTTCACAATTTTTCAAGTTGTTCTTAAAACAACAGTCAGGTGTCCATGTGAACAGTGAAAGAGGTTTTCCTTGCTGTAATCATTCCTCCTGTTCATACTGACTATTAAAAGATCCTCTTCAAATATGCTTTCAATGTAAGTGATGGAGGCCAAAATCCACAGTGTGTCCACACAGTCATTTAAAAGTGTATCTTCTATGAGGCTTCAGCAGTCTGAGTTAGTCATATCAAGTGGATATCTGCCACATTTACAGTCTTTTTAGCATCAAATTCCCTCTTTGTGTTTCCTCTGACAGTGTTTCCCTGTTGAGCTGTGGTGGAAGTATAGTAACAAAAAGAGAGACTTTGGTACTAAAAAGACTGTAAGTTTGAAATATATCTACTTGATTTGACTCATTTAAACGACTGAAGCTTCATATTAACTTCAGATAAACTTTTAAATACATTTTTGCATAAAAGGAGGCTTGTGGTTACATCTGCACCCCATTCCATAATCAAGACATCTACTAACACTCAGCCCTGCCACATCCACGCTGCCAGATCATAGCCTCATCTTGTTAGTTTATGCTTCAAGCTGTTTCTCCTGCCTTACCAAAGTGATTTTGTTTTCCTGGTCTCATGCTGTCTCCTGTCCCTTGCAGTTCCAGTCCATGTCTTGTGCCTCCCTCGTCTTGTCAGCCCTGCTTCTCTACCCTAGTCCCTTGCTCAACTCACCTTTTACCCTCAGATCCTGCTCCGGACCTGCCCGCCTCTGCCCCAGGCTCCCCTTGCCCCAGCCTCAGCCCTAGCCCCAGGTTCCCAGCTACCAGTCCAAGCTTCTCCTGGCTGCATCCAGTTTCCCCCTCCTTACAATAATTAACCTTGTTTGACCAGATTCCTGTCTCCTCGCCTCTGTCTACACTTGGGTTTGCCTGCTATGCTCCATGTAACACACAGACAGACTTGAAAAATTGTGAACCCGTCCTTTAATCTCGACACAAAAGATTTGCACAAATTTACTACTTCCTGCAAGTAAATCCACTGCTGTTTTAAAATGCTGGTGTGACTGTGCTTTAAGTCATGTGACTCTCACATGACTGCAATATAAACTCACCTCTTGTGTGAAATCAGGATTCTATCTACCTGTCTGTACAAACGAAGCCTCAGAGAAACACTTCAACTCTACAACTACAGTCCTATAGCGCAGCTTCATTTTGAAAAGACAACTGAAGTTACAGAACATAAAACTCATTTTTGGTCATCTAATCTGGTTTCTAACAGTCTGGGTCCAAAAGCACATCAGGCCTTCAGCAGCTGAACAGTCTTTATAAAGCTGAATATTTGCTTTCCACTGAACCATTTTTGGTCCAGTCTCATCATGTGGTTTTAATGCACTGATATGTTTTTCAGTTATTCTGTGATGTCAGTGCGGGGTTGGCTTGAGCTTCATTTTGGATAAACCTCTTGACGTTGGTCTTGCGACCTGCTCAGCTGGGACTGGAAGCATGGTCAGACAGTCGGACAGATGGATGATGGAGGAAAAGCCCCTGCAGCTGCTCTGCTGCGTGAAATTACAGAAAAAAACACAGCGAGGAAATTTATGCTGCTGCCTCTTTGTGTTCACGCTGTGAGAGAGCAAGCTGAGCGGAAACTGATCAGATCTGATCAGAGCCACGTTCAGGATGAGGCCAGCGGTGCGGAGATGACTGTGTGTGTGTGTGTGTGTGTGTGTGTGTAGTGAGGGGGGGTGCACATTCACGGAGCCATAAACTAATTTCATCCAGAGTCGTGGTCGCAGCCCGTCTAAAAATAATAACGCCTCACATGTTCTTTCATCTTCAAACTGGAAGTCAGAATCAGAATCAACAGCAACTTTCAGTTCTTTTTTTATTTTATATTTTAATTTCAAGTCATGTCTAACAACATTTCTACATGTTGATTTTCATGAAATTTTATTGGATTTATGCCTTTTTAATAATATGTTTTAGTTCACTTTGACATCTTGTTCAATTTAAGTTTACTTTGTATGTTTATTTTTAAACCAAGTTTTTGTTTTTTTCACATTAAGTATGATAAGAGAATACCAAACTGTTCATGCTCAGTTTTGTTCTGGAGGTTGTTTTGAGCTCCGATTAGTCAGTCAAGGTTGAAAATGATATTTAGAGAAAAATGTCAGGCCAAATGCCCAAAACAACCAGCTGCTTATCATCATCGCTCATCGAGACGATTCATTAATGAGGTCAAATCAACAAAATTACGATGACTCATCAGTAAAACTTCAGAAGGAAACAGAAACGATAAAGAGCTGAAAGAGATTTTAAAGGACCAGACCACTGCTTTTACATGTTTTACACTTGAACTCCAAATTTGTTCACATTCTGCTGAGCAATGTACAAATCAGGTTTTACTCCTAAAGGCAGCCATTTTCTGAGTTTGATTTCAAAGTAGATCAGGCCCTCAGTCTGCATAAAACCACACATCCTCGCAGAGACGTTTTGGAGTTTGGGTTTACTCATTTCCACTGTTTGTCAGTTACCATAGCGAGGCTGTGTCCAAAACGAACAAATTCACGATTCTCTACACAACACAGTAGGAATTCCGTGTAGACGAGCTTGTTAGACTACAAAATAAGTGAATATTGTCTAATGCACATCTGGTAGTGTGCATAGGTGAGTAGAAAAAGGGGGAAAAAAAAGACTCCTGCACAATACACCTTTGTCAATTTCTATCATCAGAGTGCATAATGAGCCAATTTATCAAATATATACATAAAATGAAACCAGCAATGCATCACACATGCACAGAACACAATAGAAACATGGAAATTTAAAGGACCAGTGTGTAGGATTTAGTGGCATCTAGCGGTGAGGTTGCAGATTGCAACTAATTGAAAACCCCTCCCCTCCCCCTCCCCTTTCAAGTGTGTAGGAGAACCTACAGTGGCCGCGAAACTCGCAAAAAACGCGAAAGGCCCTCTCTAAAGCCAGTGTTTGGTTTGTCTGTTCTGGGCTACTGTAGAAACATGACAGTGCAACATCGCGGGCTCTGTGGAAGGGAACCCGCTCCCTATGTAGATATAAACGGCTCATTCTAAAGGTAACAAAGAAACAACAATTCTTATTTTCATGTGATTATACACTAATTAAAACATACTTATGAATATTATATTCCATTTTTGCCAAGTCCATTCTGCTAGATGCCACTAAATTCTACACACTGGAATTTGAAAACATAAAATAAATAATATTTAGCAAAAGTATTTTGGTTAAAGTTAGAGAAAGATCGTGGTGTTGGTTGAATATTAATAAAGTAAACATCCTGTCTTATGCTTTAAGTCACTGTTGACCTTTTCAATAAATAACTAGGACGACTTCCCTGAACCTTAACCAAGTGCTGTGAGTGCCTAAACTGAACTATAAAAGTGGTGCAAATGTTAATCATGCATAGTTGTTACAAGCAGATGTTGTATTACAAGAGAGGGTTTGTAGGCAAGCATGTAAGTTTGATGAAATTGGTTATCATGATTTCCATAATAATGGTAAAAATGGTAAAGCTCTGTATTGTACATACATTAACCCTACTTAACATTCTGTTTAGTTTCCTTGTTTTAGTTCACGTTCGATAGGTGTCTTTACCACAGAAAAGGGTATCAATCACTGCCTTTTCTTTGGCTGATGTTCATGGTTTAGGAAAATATTATTTGTGTAGCAGATAAAATCTTTTAAACCAAAAAATATGCAAAGAAGGTGGAGGTAATTTCTTCAGCCTTGAGTAGTGCCTGCAGTCTCCCTGTCAGCCTACATGTAGCCCTCACTAACTCTTCCAGCATGGTAGGACAGACTGTATATAGCCTGAGAGGCAAAACTCAGGGTGAATGTAGTTGTGAAAGTACTCAGTGCACCACTCGCAGCTGTTTGTTAAGTTTATTGCTGACAGTAATAATTGAAGGTGACTCATTTTTATCAACTCCTCTCTTCTCTCATCTGGATTATGGTGGCTGGAAATCAATAGGACAACGTTCAGAGAGATTTTAGTAAGAAAATCAACCTGAAACCATAAAAGTGAGGGTGACATGTCCCCACTGTCCTCAGTGGAGATTATGCCCTTCACTGTAGTATTTAGACAAATTAAATGTTGTCAGTTTTACAAATACTCCACTGTACCTTACATTCATGTAACCTGGCAGATACATTAATATTTAAAATGTTTCCTCATTTCAAAATGTAATCCGAGCAGCTTCACGTTTCTCTCAAAACATATTTTGTCCGTATAGTGAACTATTTATGTAGAAGTCAGTGCATGATAGGCTGAGACACCTGTAAGTCTGAACCAACACACTCCTTTTCAAGCTTTAATATAAGTTGTGAAGGTGTTAAGCACAGGTGTCACTAATAGCATTAACGATGGCTCTGTGAAACAGCATGGACAATACCAGGACCCTGAAACTGAAGCAGCTAAATGGAATTCAGCCATCATTAATTTTATTATTTACACCTGAGATTTTCCTGCTGTCACATGTCATGCTTAAAATTCTGCTATGTGCAACACAATTGGCGTGTGAAAGCTAAAGATTCACTTTTGTAATCTGGATCAATTTTGGATTCCTTCATAAACTATGGTATTGGTTTTGAATTTGTCACAGCTGTGATTTGCACCTCTGGCCTCATGGGTATTTTATCTAATTAGTGGAACATTTATTGTGAATATCTGCCTCAGACTCACATCAGAATAAGATAAGTGACCTGCTGAGAGCTGAACTTGTGTAAAAACTGCATTGATGTAAAGACAATTTGGGGGGTTTCCCATTCACTTCAATACAGTCAGAGTTTTCTTGGAGTCACATGTAGTGGACAGTAGAGGATAACACACAGCTGAGGAGGCTTCTGATTGGTCAGGACCAAGTGGGTAGCTCCCGGTCTGAAAAGTGAAGCCAATGCGGAAGTACCATAAACCTGCATTCTCCACTGGTTGCAAAAAGAAGTCTGATTGTATAGAAGTCTATGAGAAAATTACCCTACTTCTCACTTTATTTATTACCTCAGTAAACAGTTTCCCAATGAGTTTATGGTCTCAATCGCTTGCTTCAAGTCTTCTTCAATACAGCATGATGTTCATTTTGTAAATTATGGCCCCATTTAAAGTAAAATAGACAATAAAGCAGCGTATGCTTTAGAGTGTGGCTACCTTGTAATTGACAAGTTGCTACCACGGCAACAATGTTGATTACATAACGTAACCATGGCGTAACCCCAGATTCACAGAGTATGGACCATATTCACATGGTGGCCATTTTCCTGTGGGTCCATGTAATGCTCAAGTTCAAGCGAGCATCTCGCCATTCTCACACAGGCTTTACTTGACAGCTTCCCACCCTGAGTGTGACGTCAGAAGAAAATGGCCACCGTGTGAATATGTTCCATAGACGTAGCTGCGGCTATTTCACAGTGTGTTTTCAGTTCATGAAAGTTAATTGTAACATTTTGGTCACCTAAAAAAAGTCTGCTGACGGAGTCAGTTGTTCAGTTTTTCTGGTGTTTTAATAGTTTGAGGCCTATTTTTCTCTAGTGAAAATTAGCATTAGCATTATCACAGTTAACCATAGACTGAAAATGTACAGTACTAACCAAGCTAGCAGCTAGCGCTAGGGTCAGCTCCACCCTCTTGTCCAAATATGGTCACTTCTGGCTCCAAAAATCAAAGGTGGTGACGGTCAAATCCAAGATGGCGCCGGTCAAATTGCAAAACTTGAGGCTTCATACGGCAGTCCTCAAACCAATGGGTTCATTGTCCATCCATATTTTTTTACAGTCTATGGTCAGGACTCAAAGTGTTTCCTTACCAGGTTAGAAATATCACCTTACTGCAAACTTTGTGTTTTCAGTTTGTGCAGCTTGTCTTTCAGCAGATTAATGTTCCTGAACTAAATCTGACAAATCCCAAATAACTGACTGACTGACACTCTGTGTGTGTGTGTGTGTGTGTGTGTGTGTGTGTGCGCTGTTGACATACATTCAGTGTTGATTTGTTACACTGTCTGTACCTTCAGATTATTATTAGCCAGAAGGCTTAGGGTGACACACACACACACACACACACACACACACACACACATATATGAATTATTCATTATTTTTGTCCACATACATTTACATTAATCCCGAAACTAAAGATAGACAAACAACCTAAATATCAGTTGATTCCAGTTTTGGGTTCCTCTAGTCTCTAATTGCCTAAATGATCATGATTTATTTAATATTTACTTATTGAGTCTGAAGTTTATTTTGTATGATTTCTCTCATATAAATTTTTTTTTTTTTTTTTTTTTAAAAAACAAACAAACATTTGAATTAAATAAAAAACAAGACCAAAAATGACAACTGTGCCATTATGGTCTGCAATCATCTGTGTGTTCTATTATTCCATCAGGACAATGAAAAAAATAGTTCTTGGAAAATTAATGTGTCAATCCTGTTTTCATCTTTTTTCATTTTCAGGTCATTTGATTAACAAGGACAAACTGTTTTATCCTTTTCATTATTTATTTTCTGTATTAAAACAACAGCAACAGCAGAAAATATACCATTTTAAATATATAAAATATATATAAAATATAAAATATAAAAATATAACATTTTTAAAATATTGAGTGAGCTGGATTCCCTGATCAGTAGTGTGTTCCATAACTTTGGGGTGTAATTGACAAAAGCTGCATCCTCGATCTTCTTTCGGCTGTTGCTGGGAACCTCCAATAAACCAGCAGCAGATGATCGCAGTGTTCTTGAAGGCAAATAGTTAACAAGCCCATTAAGGGCTTTGTATGTAAGGAGAAGGACCTTAAAGTCCATTCTAATTGTGACTGGAAGCCAGTGCAGAGCAACTAAAACTGGACTAATGTGCTCTCTCATCTTGGTTCTGGTTAATAGCTGAGCTGCAGAGTTTTGAATGAGCTGAAGTAAGTTTTTTTTACAGTAATCAAGTCGGCTTGAAATGAAGGTATGAATCAGTTTTTCAGCATCTTTTTTATTTATAAATGGTTGTACTTTAGCTATGTTTCTAAGGTGAAAAAATGATGTTTCCGTCACCTTGTTAATGTGGGACCTGAAGCTTAGATCTGAATCTTAGATAACACCAAGACTTGTAACCTCAGATTTAATCCAGGGAGTTAATTTCCCCAGATTATTAAATAGCATTTCTCTTTTTGTTTTGGGACTAGTAAGATTTCAGTTTTGTCCTCATTCAACTTTCATTCAAAATTATTTCTCAATCCATTTCTTTATTGCCAGAAGACAGGTAGTAATGGAGTTTATAGCTGCAGCATCATTTGGTTCAGTCGAGATGTACAGTTGTGTGTCATCCACCTAACTATGGAAACATACATTGTGCTCTCTGATGATGTCACCAAGTGGCAGCATGTACAGTGAGAATAATAATGGATCAGTGCAGCTTCCTTGTGGAACCTCAAAGCAGCTGTCATGTTCCTCAGGCACATGATCTCCAAGACTGATGTAAAAGTGTTGAGTTGGCTGGTCGATAGTGGAGAATAATATTCTAGAGTTCCCAGCATTCTTTGTAATAATCTTGGAAATGTAATCCTTTCTTGCCAGGGTGGTATTCCAGAAAGCAGGTTTAGTGAAAACTCTGAGTTTGTTAACCCTGAGATGAGGGAAACTCTGTGTTTTCAGCTCCAGAAAGAGAGGTAACTTAAACTCGGGGTCAGTTACCATGGTAACTGACTCTGTGAACCTAACCTGCTTGCTGGCAGGTTTTTCTCAACTAACCCTGAGTTTCTGTCTTCTCCCTCTTACAATTTAATTTCCACATTCATTCAGTCCATATCGATTATTATTATTGCACATAATGTGTAATCCCAGTTTAAATCTAAAAAATCAGTTTTAGACACGTAGGATCAATGAATAATTATCTCTATCACTCATGATGTGATTGGTCGCACTGATGGAACATCATCGCTATAATATTGGAGATTATATGTTAATATTTCTGAGTGAGCAGGATCAAGCAGCATCACTGAATGCTGCTGAACCAAGATACAAATAGATGTCTAAAAATTTCAAATCTACTTTATTTTAACCTTGATGCCTTTTCAAGTGTAAATCAGCAAACACATTATTACTGGATCAGACAGAGAGCTTACGGTCATGTCTCTATGTCTTTGGTCTATGTATTATTTAAATCTTTAACTATATTTTTCATCTTCTGTTGCCGTGCCAGTTCCTGTGTTTTGTCCCCCGTCAGATTAAAGCTGAACAAATATAATTAAAATGTAATGTAGCTACAGCCTGATACAGTCAGATTCTACTTTATCATTCATTAAAGGAAATGTAAGTCTAGTAAACAATGAATTAATGGACAAAACTGAATAAAACTTTATTGTGTTAATGTATTGACACTTTTCCCTGCTCTGACTCAGGCTCTTTTTTAAAGATGTGCATCATCTGCATACACATGCATTAATATCTCTACGTCCACTGGATTAAAATGGAGGCTCTGCCTTTTATTTACCTGTTACCATGGTGACTCGTAGCATCTGAGCTTCATTGATGATGGCTTTTTTCATTCACCACGCACAAGCTTAACTCAGAGTGAACATACTCTGAGTTGATTGAACTGACTCTGATCAGATGTTCTGGTACTGAAAACTCTGAGTTTCCCATCTCAGGGTTCATCAACTCAGAGTTCAGGGTTAGACTCAGAGTTTGTTGAACCTGCTTTCTGGAATGTACTCCAGATGTATTGCTTTGTTATCGACAGTCATGGTTTTTTTTATATATTACAGTGAACTGTGAGTCTAGTTTTCCTCCATTTTCTTTCAGCTGCCCGACAGATTCTCTTGATCTCATTAACACTGTTATTGTTTAACCATTGGGAGATTCTGTCATTTGACCTCTTTTTAACTTTTAGTGGAGCAACAGTATTTAAAGCAGATGACAAGATGTTATTGAAATTTTCAACCATGTCATTTAAAGGGCAGTCACAGCTGTATGGCTCACATGATCTCATCATATTAGAAAACATTGTTTCAGCCTTGGAATCTCTTTTAAAGCAAAAATTCCCTTTTAGTCTTTGTTAAGGTTAGGTTGGAATCAAAAAACACACAATAATGGTCAGAAATAGGTAGTACAAATATTGAAACATAATCAATGTTTATTGATTATTGATTAACCCTTTTGTTTATTACTAGATCTAGAGTGTTACCATGTTGATGAGTGGCTTCATTTACATGTTGGGTGAGTTCAAAGCTGTCCAGTGAATTTACAACCTCCACACCTTTGGAGTCATTCTTTTTATTAATATAAATATTCAGGTCTCCATTCAGGATTAATCTCACATATCTAGTGACACCAAGTGAGATCAGCTCTGGGAATTCCTGTAGGAATAGTGATGAATATCCTGGTGGTCGATATAATGATGATAATTCTGCTTTGTGTTCCAGAGCGAGATATTCAAACGATGTAAATTCACCCAAGTCAATGTCATCACACACAAAATGGCTGCAATCCTTCCTCCTTTCCTGTTTTGTCTGACTGATAGAAATTATAGTTTGGAGGAGCCTCTATCAGTGTTGCTATAAGAGTAATGCTGTTTAGCCAGGTCTCAACTAAAAACATACAATGCAAATTCTTTTCAATTATCAGATCATTAACCAAAAAAGATTTGTTAGCCAATGATCTGACATTAAAAAGAGCTAATTTCAGCTGTTGGGATTCTGTGACAGGAAAAGTGTGTGACTGAACATTGACAAACTTCAGATTACTGAGACAGGTACCAGATGGCCTGTGATTGCTACGATGTGTTTAACCATGCCACCGGCGGTTTAAGATCCCCGGTATGTTTACTGAAGCAGTGTGGGGTCTGTCTCATCTCCTGACTGAGTTTCAGCCTGACAGTTTTAACTAACTCCTTGATTGGTGAGTGTGGTGGTGGTGGTGGTGGGGGGGGGGGTCCCTGACTGGGACAGAGACATCCTCTCACTTATGTCTGACACTGACATTTTCATATGAAACTCAACTTCAGTACCTTTTTAATTTATATGAGTGTGAAGGTGGTGTGTGTTGTGGTGTTGTGAGATATTCAGCCTGTGTGTTAAAGTCAGACTGTCTGCTGCTTGTTTTCTTACAAACTTTCTCATGACATCAGAAAGGAATTAAACTGTCAGACGTGACTCAAACCGACAACACACACCTCTGCTGTGTTAACGCTGAACTACACACACACACAAACACACACGTGGAGGAGGTGAAACCACGTCGTTATGGTTACAGTATGTTACAGCGACGCCCTTTAACCCCAGAGGAGTGATGTCACATGGTCTCCACCCTGTGTGCGTCATGGTGACGCCGACAGACAGAAACTCCGACACAATAACATGTTTCTGTTGACTGAGCTGATGAATAAACTCTGACACACACTGATCAGCATCATTCTTCTGGTTTGTCCTCTTGCAGTAGAGTAGAATTTATTGTCCAAGCAGGACTAGAAATGTATAGTTTTTTTCATGACAAAATGACTACACTGTGATGGCTTTGTTAGTCCAGGTTTAAGAGTGAGCAGAGACACATTTGTAAACTCAATACAATTCTTGATCCGTTTTTTTTTCAGTCTCTCGGTTTGAATTCTGTCATTTTTCTCCAGATTTAGAGGATGCTGTCCATGGATACATTACGAGAACTGATACCTGCAGACTCATAGTTCATTCATGGGCTGGATTTTTTCAGCATTGTTCAATGAGGAGTCGACACGATTTAGTGGAGACTCAGGCCTATATGTTGTCAATACGTTTTGTTTGTTTGAGTAATATTTGAATTCATTTCAGAACAAAACCCATTCATAAAACAGTGGTTGGGTGAAGGTACTGTGTCATTATGTCATCAGCCCACCACTGGACTGTTCAGCTGCCTTCTACTCCTGCTTGCAAATTTTTTATTATAATTAGGCATAAGGCTGCAACTAACGATTATTTTCATTATTGATTAATCTGACAGTTATTTTCTGTGTTAATTAATCATTTAGTCTATAAGATGTTAGAAAACAGGTTTATAGACTCTTGCAGAGATATTATCCTATACACAAGAAAATACAAAATCTAGAATACATTACTGGAATCAAGATACACAGAGAATTGATGGAGTTTCAGATGGAGGAAATTTAACAAAAGATATCATGGTTAATGAAAACTTGCAGTTAACCCAGTGTAAAATGATGTATAGAATGTATTATAGACAAACTTCTCAAATATGACAGTAGCATATACAGGGAATCTGCTAAAATGTGGAATTACAGATTCACTGATGCTTTCTGGGTCTATTGGTATATATTGGGGGTGAAACTTGATTTTAATCCTGCATTTTGCATATTTCATGATGTATTACAGGATACAATGAGGCATCTGAGGAGTTGGATTATTCCTTTTTCATCAGTTGTGTTTTGGAAATCCACATTCCCTGCGACAGTACAACAATGGAAAAAGGAAATGTATTATTATTCAAACGTCGGAAGGACAATAGTTGTAGAAAAGAATAAACTAACCCAGTTTGAAACAGTATGGGGAGAAGTATTACGAGATGTGAGTGCATAAAATCCCAGACTTTAAACAGGGTAAAGGGATTTTTAGAAGGTAAGATAGGGCAATAATGTCAGAATAATACTGAGACCAAACTCTTTGTGCTTTTCCAGTTTCTAGTGTTCAAGTTTCAATTAGTTGAGGATAGAGGGGTGTTTCTCAATAAAGATGAACTTAATATTAAGTTTTATGTTCAAGTGACTCCTTTTCTTTAAAGAGCTTTGTGAAAAGGTTGCTCCTCTCCCTTTTCACTAGGCCCTGATTCTCAACATTATTAATGTTTTTGTTTTAAATCACTAATTTCAGTCCAATGATTCTGTTAAGTTCAGTCATGTTACACAAATGTAATACAGGTTTCAGTTGAGTAGTTTGTGTTTCACAATGTTATATTTTGTTGAAGGGCTTCAGTCCTGCTGTGATGGTTGTGCAGATCGTCTGCTTAATCAGTGACAGTGACTACAGGTGTGCATCATTAGTTGCACTAAGCAGTGAGTCACTAGGCTCTGTCAAGTTGAGGTAGGAAGGATAAAACTGTACTAAATGACATTCTGTGTAATTTGGTGCACTCATGGCTGTTTTGGCTTGAGTTATTTTTGCTGAATTTCCCAGGGTTCATTTTGCCTTTGTTTTTCGTTAATATTTTTGTTAATAAATATGACTTTTTTGTGCACATACTCTGGCCTGCCAACCTGTAACACCCAGTGCCAAATACCATCTTCTTCCCTTTATATGCGGTGGCGGCACTACAAGCATCTTTCATATCAATCCTGTACACTTATCAGTCACTCTGAGTCTTAGATCTGACACTTCAGCAGAGGGGAGGAAAAATTAGACATCCACAAACCTTCAGTGATGCTTCATTTCATTTACATACGTCCATAATAAAACACTGCAGCTCACAGTCTGTAACAGTTTTCACAACATCAGTACTGATATTGTGAAATGTAAAAACTGCCCTGATCAAATTACAGGAGGTTATATCAGGTCTCTGTGTGAACCTCAGGTGAACTTTTGGGAGTTTTGGCAGAAAAACTAAATACTTGCATTCCCTGAAGCACAAACAGCAGCATGAAGTCACCCATTCATCCTCCTCCTCCTCCTCCTCCTCCTCTTCTGCTCATCTCACAGTGTCTCCTCTCTTAGTCATGTTCCTTCACTGCCTTCAGATCCATTCAGTACAGAGCCCTATAAGAAGTTAAGGGATCACCAAAGTTATTCGAATTCATCCTGAGGAGGACATGAATGTCTGTGTCAAATGTGATGGCAATCCATCCAATAGTTGTGGAGATATTTCACTCAAAACCACAAATGAACCTCATGTTGACGCAGGAAGAAAAGTTGTCAGTTGTTGTCAGGATTCAGAGTTGTCAGGATTCATCCTCTGGGGACCATGAATGTCTATGCAAACGTTTGTGTTGATCCATTCTGTAGATGTTGAAATATTTCACTGGAAAAGTGAAAACTTTGACTTGTTGGTAGAAAGGTCAGGGGATCACCAAAGTCATTAGGAGTCAGTGTGATGGGGAAATTAATGTCTAATCAACATGGCATAACAATACACCCAATAGTTGTTGGGATATTTCAGTCTGGACCAAAATGATGGAATAGCCGACTGACTTTCAGAATGCTAGTATGGCTTAAAGAAAAAAAAAGTGCACAATCAATTAATTCTAGTGCAGAAAATTGAGTGATTTTAGAGCATGGGTTAATTAAATGAAGACCACAGTTTGCTAATCAGTGTTATGAGTCATTTTAGTGCATGAATTACTAATTGGTGCACACATATTGGGCAATGATACAACAGGAATTAAGTAAATCTAGAACACAAATTATTAAATATTTCTTCTGCAAATTCTAGAAAAAAGTAATTCTTTTACAGAAATAACTTATAACACACAAAATAAATGAGTTTATTGCTTAAATTAAGAAATCTGTATGAAATTGTAGGCACAAATTCCTAATTAATGTGTATTAATTAAGTCTCTCAAGTGCACAACTTAAGTACTTCTAAAGTACGACTGACTAATTAGGGCACACAAATAACTAGAGCACAAGTCAGTGTGTACAAATTAAGCAATTGAAGTGCACAAATGATGTACTAAGGAATAAAAAGTGCACATGAATTAAGTAATTCTAGAGCATTAATTACTAAAGTGTACAAATTAAGTAATTTCACTGCACAAATGAAGCACTTCTGGATCATAAATTCCTAGTTAGTGTGCGCAAATTCTAGAGTATGTATTACTAAATCAAGTGCACAAATGAAGTACTAGAGCATGAATTAAGTTCTCAAATGAGTCATTTGTATGAGTTTCAATTAACAACATTCATTTTGTGTTTTTATTATTTTTATATGTGATATCATTAATAATGTTGCTCATAATTTTTCTACTATCATTATATTTTATAGTTTGACATCTGGTTGTGGTACTCAGGCAGCTGCATTGCTCAGCAGCACCTCAGCAGCATCATTATTGTTTCATTCAGCCTCTCCCTGCGATCTTTCTCTTCTATCTGGGATTTGAACCGACAGCTCTCTGCTCTCAGTTAAAGCCTGCTTCCTCCCTCATCCCCCTTGTCTTCCTCCCCCGCTCAGTTTCTTCCCCTGAAGCGTTTTTTCCTGTTTTTGAGGAAGCAGCAGATTATTGGCAGAGAGATCAGACAGTGTTATAGATCTGATAGACGCTGCCGGGCAGATTTTAGATTTATTGCAGTGTTTATATTTATATACATCATAATCATCATCATCATCATCATCTTGTTTGTCCCGCTAACCTCCATTTACTGGGAGTCTTCAGCTCTGTGCTCCAGGCTGAATGCTGGGAGTCCAGACTGAAGAGAATGAAAAGTGAAGCTCTGTGGCTCTATCTGGGTCAGAGGATGAACAGATTCATCAGCAGCAGATTTACATCAGCAGAGTCTGAACAGAAGAAAAAGATCTGATGGAAGGAGAGATCTGCTGCATGCACACCTCTGGAACCCTGACTTTCCCCTTAACTGTGCACTTAATTGGTGTTAAGTGGTGTTATTTCCACATCACTGTCTGACCATGCCATACATAAATCTCATATGTGATCTCATATATGAACATACAGTACATATCGGATACTACACTGTACTATATACAGTATCTTTACATATATGGACATACATTATAATTTGACCCAATATCTGTTCTTCACATATTTTAAAAACTATGCAGAAATAGAAGAAACATTTGTTTTGCTCATACTGTATTTATGTAGAATATATACCCATATAGTCAACATGTATTTGACATGTGATTTTAATATGTCCATATCTTATGAAAATATATCTATCTGTATCACAATACATTACATAATGTAGGTGTGTATGTACATATTTTCAGATTATATTGCCAAGTATTTGAAAAAGTTTTCTATTATTCAGAAGTAAAGAGAAAAAATCACAAGTAAGGTATGAAAAAGTCACATTCTTATTTCATTACATCAACTGCTTTATTCAATCAAAATGATCATGGAAATTAGAAGAAATAGTTAGAAATACGTCCACATATTTTGGTATATTTGTTTCACCTTACAAGAAGAAGGTTCTGGGTTTGAATTGGCTGGATGGAAAAAATTATGTCTGAAAAAATATGAAAACATAATTTATGTATAAATATAAAAACAATTTTGCAATATTTTAAAGTATATTATATATGTGACTGTGACTATGTTTGGAATATTGGTGAGAGACAGTTGACATACAGTATTGTATAAATTAGTGCTGTCAAAATTAACATTCATTTTTGTGATTAGTTTGAAATATTTAATGCGTTAAAAAAATTAACGTAATTAACGCATCTGCTGGCAGCTGACGATGTGATGTGTGACGACATGTGCTTTGCACCAAATTTTTTTTCCTTGATTGGCTAGTACTTCATTGGTTGGGTTGGTTAGGTTTAGGCATGAGGAGTGAGATTGGTGCGAATATCAGGGTAAGCCAATCAGAAGGAGAGTAGGGCGGGTCATGACTTTGCCATCTTAATAAAAAAAAAATCACGCCCAGTGTCGCCAAACCAAACAGACTAAAGATGGACGAGGACAAGGATGGAGTATTAGGCAGAAAGAAAAACAAAAGTAATCTGCACAGTGTGTGTGTGGCAGTTGTGTTATTTACATGTGATCTACCATTTCTAACGATGTTCAAATGTTTAATCATGCGGCTAAGGAGGCTAGGCTACAGATAGATCTGGATACATTAGGGCACGGACCAGCCCCGTGACAGTAACTTTCTAACTTTTAACCAACACTGGGACAAGATGATGCTGATAACGGGAATACATGCACTCAAAAGCCTTCTTGCGTAATTGAACGCCTGCCTCTAGCTTCCAGGCGACATTATTTGTGACAGTAGGCGTGTTGTGTGCATTACAGGCAGATGATACGCAATCAAAACAGGCAGCGCTCATTTTCAGGTTGTGGTAGGCCACTAGTGGGGCCTGCTTTGGTTGTATTTTTTCATATCGCAATAGATATTACAGAAAAAAAGATATCGCAATGTCAGTTATTCCAATGTCACGCAGCCCTATAAGAAATTATTGCGTTCTAAGCTGACATCTAATTTTAATGGTCTTGATGGTTTTGAAATTCAACCAGCACTTTAAAGGCCTGGGTTTTGTTATAATTTCTCTTAGTGCATATAAGAAATATGCCTTTCAAGCTGACAGTCCATTTTGATGGCCTTGATGGTTTAATTGGAAATCTGTAGTTCACAGGAGAGAATCTGAGTTCAAAGTTAAAAAGATGCTATTAAACAATAGTATTTGAATTTAAATTCACTTCCTTTGTGTTGATTCTACATTAATTCTGCGATTTTACATTTAAATATCCATTATTACAAGCTTCAGTCTTCAGGAAAAAGTGATGAATCACAGCAAATTGTGCAATTAATTATCAAGTTTCAAATCAAATCAAGTTTATTTATAGAGCACATGTAAAAACAACCAGAGTTGACCGAAGTGCTGTACGATAAAAGTAAATTAAAAACAACATAACAAAGTAACAGCAAAAAGAGTAGAGATGACATAACAATACTATCCCTTACACATACACAATGAATAATTAGTTAATTTTTTAAATCAATCAACTATAAATGTAATTTACCTATGTGGCCATATATCAGATTTTTTATGGGTATTGTGTATAATCTTATTCCAGTTCTTTATTGAAGATATACGATGATTACACTGAATGAAAGGTTTAAAACCAAAAGTACATCTCCATCTCTTGTGAATCATTTTAGACGTATTTCCCCAAAATTAAAATATTTTTGGTACAGTACGTTTTGGGATCTCCATAAGATTTTTTTAAATAAAGCACTGTGGGCAAGCATTTAATCTATGTATATACACTGTATGTAAGTACATGTTTTATATATATATATATATGTATATAAATAAAATGTATACATATTGTGTTATATATATTTCTTTATTTTATGCTTCCTTCTCATGTGAATGTTTTATTTTTCCCAGTATGTTGGGTTTTTTTAATCTATTCAGAAATATGTTTTGTTATTTATATTGATTGTGTTTTTTTTACTCATATTGATATTTCTTTAGTTTTTCTTGAGTGGTTGTTTTATGTATTTTTTTCTTTCTGCTCCTTGTATTTCAAGCTGTGTGTTTTGTTTTTTTTTGAGATAGGAGAATTTAACTGTTAAACATGTTATATTACTCTAAATATTCAAGTGTGTTAAATGTCAAGTCAGTGAAATATTAACCAGATTTGTTTATATCAGTTTGAAGACACAGCAGAAAAATGATTCAGTCTAGTCTGTTACATATGACGTGTGTAAAAATAGGCAAATTAATCAAAATAAATCAAATTAAATAAGTTCTCCATATAAAGAGTATATAAAAGCCAGTTTACTTCTGTCTTTGGTGGTGGGTGGCGGCAGCAGCAGAGCATGCTGGGAGCAGCAGGTCATCCAGGTGTTGTTTAATCAGAGTGGTCAGGCTGCAGCCTGAGGAGCGCCATAGTTCAGACAGGATGACCTTGATGCCACGCCGGAGGGCGGAGCTTCAGCCGGCGGTGTTTAGACTGAACACGTCCACCTGGATCAGATTCAGCCCCACAGAGGTCTGCTCACCTGAGGAGGGTCGAGGTCATCGTGGAGGTGAAGTGTGCTGTCCAAACTGAAACTCAACTGAGAAATATCTGAGACTATAGTGCTGCTAGTGTCCTCTAGAGGCTGCAGTGTTCATTACTGACACAATATGAAAGCATGGGACAGAACAAACAACATACTGATTTTGATTCTTTATAAAACCTTTCCACTGGTGGAGGTAAAAGTGTAAAGTTTGTCCTTAGGAAGGCACTAGAGGAAAGGTCATGGGATTGATTCATCCTCTGGGGAGCAGGAATGAGGTCAGTGTATCACAATGAGGGATTAGTAGGTTAGCAGCTATCTTTGGGCTTAACTCAGGTTTTCTGGAATCACAAAGCTGGCTCACTTTTACTCAGGGTTGTTCACCATGGTAACCACCACTGCACAGCTAACCTGCTTCGAGTATCACATCAGAACGTATAAACTCACCAATAAGATCACTGGACAAAATTGAGTCATAATCATACAGATCAGCACAGTACTGAGTTTACAAATTATTATTATCACTATTATTATCATCATTTATAAAAATAATAAGTGAATACATGGAAAAATATAATAATACAGATAATAATAAGTGATAATAATAACAATAAACTCAATACTGTGCTGACCCTGTAAGAATTATGACTCAATTTTTCCAGTGATGTTATTGGTGAGTTTATACATACAGATGTGATACTCTAAGCAGCTTATCTGTGCAGTGGTTAATGTCAATAGATATTTTTATAGATCAGTAGTAACACTTTGCTGTTCCAGGCTTTCCATGTGTCCACACTGGGATTAACACAGGGCTTCTAACAAACAGCTGACCACAGTGAATACACGATGAATGGTGATTATAAGTGATTATTAACCTTTTTTTCATTCCTGACAGGATTCCTGATAGTGTCGCTTTTACTCTCTTATTTCATCACTGCAGCTCAGAATAACTTGAGGTGACTTTGTGATGATAACTGGAAATAAAAAGTATACCCACTGTTGTCTTAGAAAAAAAAATATCCACACGCTGTTAATTATCCCTGTTAATTATTCCATAATTACATCTCATGTCATATCCACTCATGGTTCTGATGTTGTTGCTTGTTATTACGAACGTGAACACGCTCAGAGCTGATACCGCTTATCCAGCTCAGTGATGTCAGGTAACACAGCCACACAAGAGAGCCAGACTAAGTTGAACCTACTTTGTTGTTCAGGCCTCAGGGAATGTGTTGTTTGTTGTTTATTTGAACGTTGGTAAGAATTATTCCCCCTACACTATTATCAACACATCAGTGGTTCCCCTAAAAGGTTCTCAAGAGAAATCTGAGGGGTCAGGAGGGGATCAAAGGGATACCAAAGATAAATGTATTTGCACAAAACTGAACCAAAGTCTGAGATCTGTTCAGACACAATTGCTGTTAACATTTACATCTATACATTTGGCAGATGCTTTTGTCTAAAGTGACTTACAAATTAGGTTCAATCCAAGCCACAGTAGATCAAGGAGAAACCTGCCTCAACACTCACACTTTCATTTCACATTTCACAAGTGCCATAAAGCTGCAGGTGCAAATGACAATTTGTATTTATCTTTTTAATTTTTTTAGAGAGAGAGAGAGAAAGGTTTAGATTAGGTGAGTAAGTCCTTTCAGAAGAGATAGGTCTTCATGGTCGTGTGTTCCTTCCAGTGGAAGTAATCTTTTCTGACTTCTTAAAAGTCCTTTGACTCAGAGGATTTTGCAGGTTGTCTACTTCATGGCTGACTTTTTCGTGTTAATGTGCATAAAAGTGCATCACAACCATCAACCGGACTGGAGTGAGACTAGAGTAGACCTGGTGAATTGTAGGATACACCACCAAACATCATTCGTATACATTTCAAGCAGTTTAGGGTCATTCAACGTGCCCCTTAGAGCAGTATTCAGAGGTAAGTGTATGTGTATGTGTACTGCATGTTGGCATTTTAATAAGGTGGGCATACTTTCTACTTACCTGTTGGTGAACTGATGTGGTCAAGACCTCAAGTCAGGATGCTGGAACACAGTTTACTGAAATACAGTCTGCATCACCACCTGCTGGCCAAAAGTGTCTCTGCTGTTTTTCTTTCCCCTACAAATGAAAAGGTTGTATGGTTTCATGGGAGTACAGAGTTGGATTAAAATGAAATAACTAAATAAATAAAATAAATCATTTTCTTAACAACCAGTAAAAAAAGTGGATGTAGACTCCTGACTTAGACTCACTGAGACAATAGAGAAAAAACTTCTTGTGTTGTCTTGCAGGATAAAGTGTCATGTACTATCTCTGCTCACAATGTGGTTTTAGCTCATCTTCAATGAAAAATTGCCTGACTGTGTTTAAAAGCAGTATCAGTATTTAGAGTGATGATCAGCTGATTTTAATTTGTGATATTAACGTGATTAATTTGTGGTGTTGGTACTTTCTCATTGATTGGTGGTGGTGTCAAGAGTCAAGTTTCAAATTGAAATGTGGAAGGAAATGACAAAAACAAAAGAAAGTGAGTGTCTGTCTATACATCCTTACTTCCCCTTCTACTAATTCCTTTCAAAATTCAAATGCGAACTTTGCTTATTATCCGAAAAAGTAAAAATAGGAGAGTTGGTGTGCCAAACATACACAAAGGCCATTAAAAATATATAAAAATAAACAATGACAATTAAAACAGTACCAACACTGCCCAATCATCTGACTGCTTGTGTTTCTTGTCAGAGTTAGAGTAGTTTGAGAGATGTCACCATGTTCCAAGTTCGCAGTAATTAAACATAATAAAATGTTATTATTACGGTTACTGATAGAAATGTTGGACAAATCAGACACTGAAGTTAAATCATCCTTTACTCCACTAACCACAAATTCCTTTAAATTACAGATACATTCATCTCTGCTTAATGCAGCTATAATCAAGAATAATCATAATCAGTAAGAATGAATCACATGACCATTGTATGATAAAGTTTTGCTCATTGTTTAGCTGTCTTGCTGCAACTTTACTCTTCTCTATTGTATCAAGACTATATCTCCACACAGTTACATATTCCATATGTACAGGGACTGACCCCACTGGGACAGGTGACATGGATATCTCTTTAAGGCACACCACTACATGGCCCATGCATGGGTATATAAGGCCCAGGTGTGCATGTAATCACTGATTAACATTGATTGGAATGGTTCCCGAGCTGCCTTGCCCTGGAGAGATAGTCTCTTCACTCAGAGAACCAAGGTTACAATGTAACTGAACAGTCTCTATCATATCGAGACTATCTTTACACATGTCCCTGTAATACATACTGCAAGGAGACCAAAGAAACAGAGCAGATGCAGCTCCTCAAGTACACCCCGAGATCCCTGACCCTAGTATTTGAATGACACGTCCCCGCCACCAGAGTGCTCCAAACAGTGTGTGTCAAAACAAAACCCCCCTGTGAAACGCTATATACAAATATACACCTTACACATTCCTTGGCAAGTGACACCGCCAGACGCTGCCCAATGCTCAAACGACAGACCAGCCATAAGCATGGCCAACCCCGCAGGACACAAAGGCTGGGTGTGAAAGGATAGAGGCCACTCAGATGGCCCACCCGCTGCTAGGCCAACTGACAAGGATACAAGACATTTCCTTGGCCTGGCCAAGACAGGCCCACCGGAACAGGGGCATAGTGAAAATGTCGTCTAAGGCATAGTGGCACCCAGCACCCGTTGTGCCAGCAGCCACATTCAAGCAATAAAATCTGGCAAACATAGACAGATGCGACCATTTAGCAGCCGCAGAAGCCTCCAAGAGACTGGCTCCCCGCCACAAAGCCCAGGAGGTTGCTACACCCCACGTGGAGTGTGCCGGTCCTCTTGTATAATATATAATGTATATATAAGGCCCAGGTGTGCATGTAATCACTGATTCATTTATTTCCACTCTGGGAGTAGGAGACATTGGAGTAGTCATACAAACTTTAGCTGTGGGAAGGGTGATTAGCGACATAGTGTGTAGAGAAGCAGAGAGTTGGTCTCCAGGCCCCTCTTGGGATAGCTGATACAAGTGTAGCCCACTGCCAAAGCTGACCTAGTCGGCAGGGTTGGGTTCACCCGCGCATCCTCCCTTGTGTACAACAAACACTCAAACACACTGTCTGCTATTGGTGGGAATAGTGTGGGGCCGCTTTTGCTACAAACATAAGGAATGGCATACATGGGCCACCCACTGCTGCTCATGGACCACAGTTGGCCAAGCGCCCCAGGATTGCGGCTCCAGTGGTGCGGGGTGTGGCATGCAACCCCCCATCCTCCACTATTGTAATAAACTCAAGGGGAGGTGTGCGATCTGTATCACATGGGCCTCATGCAACAACTAGTAAGCCTCCTGCTCCTGGACCCCCTGGACCTACCCATGGTATCATTTGGGTGTCAGGCGGCTAATAGGGGTTGCCCCTCTTCCTTTGGGTCGGAGAGGGAGGTTGATGTTCTCACCCTGGAGCCCTCAGATGATGATGATGTGTTCCCCTCGGGGCAGGGGGGGACAGTTGTGGAAGAACATGAGCGGCAGTCACCTCTCCTTCAAGAGATTGTTAGTAGGTTGCTGTTGTCTTAAATATCGAACTGCCGTCTGATCAGGGGCCCGCCACTTTGATGATGAGGCTGTGGGTCGGTCCATATGCTTCCTTGTGCTTCTTCTTTCTGACTTTGAGGTGGTGGTCCGAAAGCAGCTTCAGATGCCGTCGGGTCGCTGGTCTGGGCTCTGTAGATGCCTGGCATTGGTTCACAATCAGGAGAGAATAGGCTGTGGACTGTAACCTTCTGTGGACCAGGCTTTGGCAGCCTTGGTGTCTCCATCTAAGTCAGTCTTTGGAAGAGTAGTTGCCCAAGCAAGAACTGCAAAATGATGAACTTCTTGTTGACTAAAATGCATGGCGCTAAGACGGTCCAGACCCAGCTGGCTAACACAGGGGCCATATTGGCCCTTTATCAAGGCCATCTGACCCAGCTGCTGAGGGAGGAGTGTGGTGCGGACCTGCTGACGGAGCTGCAACCGGTCTCCTCACTTCTCTCTAAACTGATAAGGGGGCAGGCAGAGTCAGTTAGCAAGGCCGTGGCAGGACTTTGGGGAGTTTGGCGCCACCTGTGGCTGCCTCTGTGCTGGTGGGCCTGTCTTGGCCAGGCCAGGGAAATGTCTTGTATCCTTGTCAGTTGGCCTAGCAGATGGTGGGCCATCTGAGTGGCCTCTATCCTTTCACACCTAGCCTTTGTGTCTTGCAGGGTTGGCCATGCTTATGGCTGGTCTGTCGCCTGAGCATTGGGCAGCGTCTGGCGGTGTCACTTGCCAAGGAATGTGTAAGGTGTATATTTGTATGTAGCATTTCACAGGGGGGTTTTGTTTTGACATGTACTGTTTGGAGCACTCGGGTGGCGGGGACATGTCATTCGAATACCAGGGTCAGGGATCTCGGGTGTACTTGAGGAGCTGCATCTGTTTTGTCTCCTTGGTCTCCTCGCAGTGTGTATTACAGGGTCCCCGTACATATGGAATATGTAACTATGTGGAAAGGTAGTCTCGATATGATAGAGAATGTTCGGTTACATTGTAACCTTGGTTCTCTGAGTGAAGAGACTATCTCTCCAGGGCAAGGCAGCTCGGGAACCATTCCAATCAATGTTAATCAGTGATTACATGCACACCTGGGCCTTATATACCCATGCATTGGCCATGTAGTGGTGTGCCTTAAAGAGATATCCATGTCAACTGTCCCAGTGGGGTCAGTCCCTGTACATATGGAATATGTGCCTGTGTGGAGAGATAGTCTTTTCCCTCAGAACCAAAGTTACAATATAACCGTACGTACCTGCTCAGTGCCAAACAGCAAACAGACACAGTTAGCTGTAGACTAGCTGGTGAACATAGTGGAGCATTTAACAGCTAAAGAGCCAGATATTTCCCTCATGAGTTGGTAGAGAGCCAAAATAGAGCTAAAAGAGAGTGAATATTGGACTTACATTCACAGGTGGACAGAAACACGACTCCAAATGAATGATAATGTTGCCATATTGACTTGAAGTGTGTCCATTACCCATTCGATTTGTTGATCTTAAACAGTTGAAGCCATTTTCTTCAACTGTACTTTAGAATGAATTTTTAGACAGGAATTAGATTTTGTCGCCCATCTCTTACACTGGAACTGCCTTTGGAAGGACGTTACAATGCATGTTTGGGTTTTATTGCACAAATTATAATGAAGTACCTCTGCTGCCCTGTAGTTGATGTCTGACTCACTTTTAAACTGATAGTGAAAGGTCACGTCTACTTTGCTGCTTCCCCAGCAGTCATTAAAAAAATCTAAAGATTAACCAGAAGAAACCAAAGAAAAAAATAATCATACATATGTTTTGTTTCTGTCTTACTGTTTTAAAATTCCAAAATGGAGTATTTTCTGGTATTTTCTTTTTATAGGGTACACATACCTGTCAGAACTGTTGTGAAGAATTCAATATTTTATTTACAGATTTACAATGAGCAGAAACCCCCTTGTTAAATGGCGAATATATAGCGACGATCACACACTCAGACAAGTGAATTAAGCTTCAAACACACATGAGCATTTCCACAACCAGCCTCCTCATTACACCTGAACTCCATTCTCATTAAATGAAATGTTGGGCTTCCTTGTGCTTGTAGTGTGTTGTCTTTTTTGCTTTTTAGGATCCTTTAAACTTATATAGTGTCTTTGAGTACCTTGAAAAGCACTCTATAAATTTAATGTATTATTATCATGATTATTATTATTTAATAAATTTAAGACTGTCTATAGATTTATTAGCAGATTTGTGTTGGTCATTTTTGATCATAGCAACTATAATAAAGGCTTTTTAAACTCAGCTTGAGTGCCCTGATAGCTGAATGATTACAGCAAATGCCACATAACTGCAGTGTCACTGATTCCATTCCAGCTTCTCTCCCCAGTTTTTTCCTCTTTGCCTCTTCACTATCGACTGTCCAATAAGGACATTTTCCTGAGAGAAAAATCCTAACAGAAAGATATGATGGTCTTGTGAGAAATGGTTATGAATACAGCATAAATCTAATACACACACTGTATATGTTAGCAATGTCCGAAACTGATTTGGAAGACCAGTACCGGCACGGATCAAGTGAGTCATTGTTAAATTGATCAGTATCAGCTGTATTAAGACACACACACACAAACAGAATGTTTTGAACCATGTTTATGTGAAGAAAAAAAAGTGAAAAAAAGTAAAGTGTTCAGTGGTATTACATATTTAACATTTGTTACGCACAAACTGAGTTTTTCTTCCTTTTAGGGAAAATTCTTTAAAGACAAACAACATAAACAGGGGTCGCTGTTGCTGGGCAAGAAACTGTTTCAGCATACAACTCCCACTAAAACCAAACCCAAAATGTTGAACTATTAATTTATAGTGAATTCACTTCAAGTCATTTCACTGCAGCCCAAACTGAAAACACAAAAAGAAAATTATATATGTTGGAGTTTGTTGGATCCACCAACTCAGACTGAAGTTTTCTATTTCTTTGCATTTGTGTTCCTGGACAAGTGAGTCCTTCAGCCCTCAGCTCAGGGTTCGCTGCCTTACTCAGCAGCTCTTCCTCAGTCCACCTGGCTGCTGTTGACAGATCTGAGATTTGATCACACCCGTCTGTCCTTTCTCTCGTCCTCGTTACTCGATGCCTTTGAGTGTGTGGTAGATATGTTTCGGTAAAATCACGTACCCCTCGCCGAATGCTGCTGGCGGCTCGCGGACAGTCCTGGGCGCCTCGCAGGCCGCCTTCAGCCTCTTGAGCTGCTTCTCCTGCCGCCGACACTTCTGCTGCGTCGTCTTCAGCATCTTCCTCAGACGCTCCAGCTGCTCCTCCAGCTGCTCGATGCGCTTCTTCTGCCGTGCAGAGTCCTCCACTGTGTAATTGTGGTCGCAGGAGACCGATGCCGTGTCACAGCGGGTGTCGGGCAGGCTCCTCCCAGGCTCAGACTCCTCCGACTCCTCGTCCTCCTCCTCCTCCACCATTGGGTCAGACGTCAAAGGCAAAGAGAGAGGGAAGTGGATCTCTGAGGGGAAGGGATCCTCCAGGGACTCCGCCTGTCAGAAAAGACACAAGAGTTCTGATGCTGATTATCTGATTAACTCTCAACAAGCTAAACACAAGTCAAGTATCGATTTGTTATGTTACCACTGTTCAGTGCATTTTCTGTATGATCATATGTGTTGAAATCACTGGAGACATTTTTTCCCTGTCACTTTAATTATGTAGGGAGAATGGTGGCTAATTTCAGTGTAACTTTGGCTGCCATCATTACAGGGGACAGACCCCGTGAGAGGGTACTTCAGTCACGACTCAAAAAAACGTGTGGAGCGGCCTGCTTCACCTTGATGCTGAGGTTGAAGGTGAAGAGCGAAGGCACGGCGTTCTCCTTCAGCACTCTGTTGTTGCACTCTATCTTGAAGCAGTCTTTGGTGAAGTGCTGCGAGCAGATGTTGCTGTATTTTGTCGGCTTGAAGTTGTTCCTCCTCATCGCCGCCACCCATTTACCACAAACATCTGGACGTGCCAGGGGAAACCTGGAAAATCAGAAAAGAAATCAATAAAAGAAATCAGTAATCTTGAATCTTATTACTGTCATTGTTACTGGACTGATAACAGATCATTGTTTTAGGTTATTTAGGAAGTCAAATTTATATCAAAATTATTAGCTGAAACTTGGTCCTGTCAGAAATCCTCTCCTGGTAAACATCAAGTCCTCCACACAGAACTCAGTAAAAAAGAAACATCAACAAACAAACAAAAAACCACACTTTACTTTAACAGTAGATTCACCTGTTATATAAAACTCTTGCCTTGCTCAACCTACTGGGATTAACAGGGAACTAAACCTCTCACACAGACAGTAAAAGTCAGCAGGCTGTTTAAGTAAGACTGAAAAATAGCATTTTATCTGAATATGTATTGCTCTGTAACTTGTGTTATTAGTAGACTGGTGTCTGCTTCAACTCGTCTGACATGGTCGGACCTGCAGGGACTCCAAATGTTTACCCTGTTCCAGCAAAGGAGACTCTGGGCTAACATGAGCTTGACAGCCAACAAGCGCTGCTACATGAAGAGCTGTAACCGAACTCCAATCAGAATTAATGGACTTTAGCATTTCTGTATTTCTGGATAACGCAAACATATTGTCGACTATAAAACAAGTGTTTTCTAAGAACATGTATAATGTCCGGGTAAATTCGGCATATAAAAATCTTTGAAACTGTAATTAAATTACGTTTTAATGACATCTAAGCATGAACGTTTAGGTATCGCCACTGTAAGCACGGCGCTAGTTAACTTGTTGATTTTGGCGGAAGGAGACTGCGACTGGCGGACGAACTTGATAAAAGACTGTCAGTTTATCACAGTAAAATGGTTCTTGGTTAGTTGTCTGTGACCCGATTTTACAAGTAAAATCAATAGACAATAAATGTGTAATGTCAAATTCTAACACCCATCTACTGCTGACTATGAGCAAAACAGCTTTAAAAACGCTCATCAGTAAATGCAGTCTGGTGAATGACACCCTTCACGGTACAGTATAGCACAACACAGTGCTTATCCATCACGTTCGGGACAGCTAATGCTAATTAGTCAACACGCAGTTTCAGAGAACTTACTTGTGGAAGGAGATGTCTTTGTCTTTGTGGTAGCGGTTCTTACAGCCGTACGCTGAGCACGTCTGAACCATGGCTGCTTTCCCGGACAACACTCACTGACACGCGCACTAACAGTCCACGGAGCTCCGCTGCTGTTCCTCCATTTCCTCCACACAGGCTTCACTGCCACTAACAATGATGGCGGAGTAACGTTCCAATCACATGACCTACGTTTTCTGCTGTGATTGGCAGAAATTTAGCTCTCTGTAATATCCCAGTTTGTCCACTGGGGGGAGACAGAGATTCTTTATCACGGTTGTCAGTACTTGATGTTTTGGTCACTGAATAGTTTCTTAAAGATCCCCTCCAGACATGTTGTAAGCTATATTAAAATACTCTGTTTGGAATAATAATACGTGTCTAATATGTTTTCTCCTAAAAAAAACAGTTTCACTTCTGGACACAAGATGTCTCCTACTTCATTGTAAAGTCCACTCTCAGTGTGTATGCACTGGAGGCCTCAAGTTCCACATCACACTTGTGTAAATTGCATACTGGACCACAATTAGCCTCCAAACTAGCCTAGTTATGATGTCACAAATCATGCTTGTAGGCCCACCCCTCAAAATCTGATCCTCAATGAGTACAAAAAAACTTTCCACTTTCAGCAGATGGATGTGAAAACAGCCTTCTAGTGTCAAACTCTGCACATACATCATTCTGCACAGTGAAGCTCAAACATCCAAGTGAAGTAATAGCAAGCAAAACAGATTTTTGAGGGGTGGGGGACTTTAACCATTCAGTAAGCAGTATGCAGTACATACTGACTGAGTATGCAGTAGGCAGTACGTTAATATGCGATCCCGAACACAGCCAGTTAGCTTCAGTCAAAGCCATGGATGTATAAAGAGAACTGGATACAGATCGGAGGCGGGGCCCCGTTCATTCCTATGAAAGTTGCTTAGTGGCACACAAAGCCAAAAAAGCCACTTCCCGCTGTAAAGAAATTACCCGGATGAAAACATACTGAGCATGCTCTATGGGCCCAGTGCACCCATAGAGACTTCCGCCGGCTGAGATGGCTAACTTCTGGTTTAGCCCTCTGGCTAACTTGATTGATGATAAAACAATTCATTTGTGCAGCTCTTCTAGACCTTCAAAATGTGATTGTTTTTAAATTAAAAGCCCTCTAGTGTTTCCTACACGGTCCAGCCATATACCAGGTATTGATCTAGTTTATGGCTAAATGTGAATGAGACTTGGCTGTTAAGGATTTTTTTTACATATGAACTTAATTTTAAAATGATTACTATTATTATGATAATTATATGTTTTTTGTCAGCGTGATAATTCATTTATATGAAGTCTGGGAGGTGTCATGAGAAAAAACTCTTGCTCTTGAACTAATAATTTATGCACATGATTTAGCATATTTTATCCCCTTTATCCTATTAATCTAGTCTTGCATGTACCCATCACCATATAAACACAACACTGCGTTATCTTTGTGATCCCTTAAGGAATAAATAATAAATGAAGAGAAATATAAAATATAATGATATTAAATAGTGCAACATCGTGCACAATTATCAATCGAAAGCACAAACTAAGTAATCTGACGTTCAAATTGTTAATTTGAGAACACAAATTATTAAAGTGTGAACAAATTAGTCACAACTGGGGCTCCGTACATTTAAAATTATGTTGGAATCACTTCCAATAATCAAGTGTGAATTTGTGTTCAGTATTTTGTATTACTAAAAGAAATGTGCAGTTTGTAAATAAAGAGTGAGAAAAAAAACCTTGTAATTACACTTTCCACGGTACCAGACAAATGTGAACACAAAGGTTAAATATCATGTTTTACACACACACACACACACACACACACATATATATATACACACTGTAGTTTTGAACTTTTTACAGCTGGCACCAGCCATGCTGTTAATGTGTTAATGTTTGTAGATATTTATATAGTTTAAAGGTAACAGGAAATGTGGATGTGCAAACTATATTTAGTTTGCCACTGTTTGTGATTTGTTCCCCTGCAAACTCAAGAAATACACATGTAAATACCACAATTTTTTTAATTTCAACAATTTTCATATGCAATATGTTTGGCTATGTCCCAATAGACTCTGTCAAGGCAGGTGACAGTGGTAGTTGCTGAACCAAATGTTGTTATATATGTGTTAAAATATGTTGCTCATGTTACCTGTCCTGAGGTGTCAGCTCTGTATATCACTCAGCTTTCACATATAAAAATAAAGAAGCACTTTTTACAGTTAGGGCAGGCTGATTCATGGGAAATGTAGTTCTTTGCTACCAAAGCTATGATGTGTTAATTTTCAACACAAAATTCACTGGTCAAAAAAAAAAAAAACTTTATTAATAATGGAGGTGTTTACAACCAAGCAAGTTGGTCTACAGAGCTTTTAGAGCAACAAAAGACCAGAAGTACAATTGAAAACAAATAATACACAGCACTGATATGCAAGTATGACGTGTGTGTGTGTGTGTGTGTGTCATTATTACTGTATAACATACTGAGTCCAGTAGTTAAACGATTGCAGAAAAGGCCACAAAGCTCTTAAATACTGTGTATGTTGAGTTTGAGCAGCTGCAGACTGAACCTGCTGATGTTTGAACAAACAGAGGCTGAAGCTGCTGCTCAACAACAAACTCGAGATATAAAAAAAACATTCTTTACAGCCCAGTTTATCACTGGCAGATACATGTGGTTGTAAAACCTCTGAAATCTGAACTTCTGAATAGGGTTGTCTTTTTCCTAATCTGCATGACTGTACTTAAACGCACCATTACAGAGGGAGGAAAGAAGGAAGCAAGGAAACAAGAAATTAATGGCATATGAAAAAAGAGCAAACGTCTGATTAGGGACGTTGTTTGTCCAATTTATGCTTTAGCACATGAATGCAGCACTGGCAGACTTTAGAAAGGAAAAAATAAATAGAAAAGCTCGAAAAAGGTTTTCAGGTGGGCGGCCCAAATCAATTCTATACACAGGAAACACTGTAAATCTTTATCATTTATAAAAATGACTGACCAAATTTTTTTAAATTCTTCTCAGCGAGTGCAAAACATAAACTGCAAACGGTTTTTATGCATTTAGGTCCAAAATCTCTAATTCGACATGTAACAGAAAAATTATTCTCTTTTAGAGTCTGAATCTTATTTTGGTACTTCTGTCAATCTTTCCTGTCAGTTGGGAAAACATTTTACTGAAAAATATCTACATTCAGAGATTCAAATGAGTCTGTGAGACACAAATATCTTCAGGTTGGACATGTACACATTTACTACACTACTAATACTTTGGCGTTGGATGTAAATAGTCACATAATAACTATAAACTATGCAGCTGAAAGTCTCCAGAAAAAGCTAATAGTGGACCTTTCAGCTCAGATTTTCTTTACAATATACTGTTCCCAAAGGTCAAGAATGAATATCACTCACTAACTCACTTATCTTTATCATACGTCAAGTCAAAAAACACTTTACTGCTGTAATTTTAACTCTCCATCCTGATAATTAGTTAACTATTTGGAAGAGATATACAAAAGGGGACACACCTAAATTGTGTGCAGTTCCTCAATGCAATGGATGAAAATGACATAGGCCTGGATTATCACCATTATCAATTCAACTTTTTTCAATTAATTGTTTAGGCTATAAAATGTCAGAAAACAATGAAAATGTCCATCACAGTTTTCCAGAGTCACAAGTGACATCTTCAAATGTCTTGTTTATGTTTGACCAACAGAAACCGTAGATATGAAGTTTATAATGAGAGAAATGAGAGAAAAGCAGCAAATCCTCACAATGGATGCACCTCCATGATTCTGCAATGAAGCTACTGAATCAAAAGTAAATATAACTCAGACATGATGGACAAAACTACAATAACATACTGACCTCTCTGCAAACTTTGCCTTTAAACTGTGACAAACAAAAAGCTACTTTACAAGAAAATATACAAGTGGCTGACTTCAGTCAGTCTAAATGCTCAGGTGAGATCTGTGTGTGTGTGTGTGTGTGTGTGTGTGTGTAATGTCAACACAGAAAAATAAAATATGTCTGGTTTGCAAGACCAGAGTCCAAATTTAATCTCTTATTCAAACACAAAGTAAATGAAAGAGGAAAAAAAGTGCTGTCAGTTGGGTATGTTCAATGTCTCTAAAAACTACAGTACCCAGAAGCTTCAGCGGTCACTGTCCATCCAGAGCTGTGAAATCACACGTGTCATATTCAGAATGCTCTGCCGCTGCAGTCCGAAACAAAACAAGAACCCTAAGCTCCCTCTGATTGGCTGTTTCTTACAGCAATGCTCTCTGGGACTGGTAGTTGACTCTCCTATAATTGTTATGTTACCGTTTAATGTCCAACAGATGTGGTTTATGAGACATGAGATGTAAAGCAGAGTCCCTGCTGAGATCTAACACTGTTGTTTTAGAGTTATCTGCTGACTCAGAGTGTAAGCCAGCGCTGATCTGCTGGCACACGCCTCGTACAGAAAGCACTTCACTAATCGGAGTGTTAAAAGTTCATCCTTGAGCTTGATAATAATTGTGTAACAAAATAATCTGAACTCAAGCTCCACTTTTTTGTGGATGCTTTCAAGCACAACTTTTTTTTGACATCTGAGCCAATTCCATTCACGGAAGAAGCTGAGGCAAAAGCCAGTAAGTGGACCTTGAGTTAAGATTAGTCACATGACATGTAACTGATGCTAAAATGACTCTTAACTGAATTTAAAAAGACAGTAACAAAAAACTTCAAATTAAAATTTAAGTAATTTGAAATGATACAGTGGCATCAAGCCAGCATGAATCATTGTGTTTACATGCACTGAAGAAACTTACAGTCGGCTTTCTGCAGTAATCGGATTTCTTAGATGTCATTTAAACGAGACCCCTGTTTTCCACAATGGAGGCAGAGGATTAGAAAACTAGATTTCTGCTGGAGAACGCTGATTTCTCTACCATGTATACGCAGAACCAGGTTTCTAATCAGCTTTTTACACATCAACATGTGCATGACAAATACTGTATGTTACACAGCAGCTCTTGTATTTAAAATAATTCCATCCAACATCTGACTAACACTTTAGATTTAAGACACATTTGTGCGCAAAAAAAAAAATGCCAGGAGGCATCTTGTATCACTAACAGAGTTAAAATAAGAAAGCTATGCTTCCAAAATAAGGCTGGGGGTAGGGGAGAAACATGATTACTGACTTGCTGCAAGTATACATGGATTTACTGTAATTAGATAAATGGATGTAAAGGCCTTTTATAACTACCTGTATAACCTGGTTTCTCTGAGTAACATGGTTACTTAAGTGCATGTAAACAAACTCAAGGGTCAAATCAGTGGCATTTAATAGGGATGGGTTCCAGGTCTACAATGAACCCAGATTCATGAAGGTATAATAGTAAAGAATCCCTTATTGAACTTTTTATCCCCCCTTACTGTTCTTCATTAGCAGCAGCTTCTCACTTTTAGCTGACTGTCGCTTTCTCTGGTTAAAATGACAGATATCAGTGGGAGCAGATTAGATCAGCTGCAGCTAATTAACATTAATTCTGTAATGGCTAAAATATCTTCCTATGAAAATCTTCCTGTGTAACACTGACATGACTTTTGTCTGAACTCATCATCTGGGATTTGTGATTTTGGGTGGTGGACTTCACACATCAGTAGATCAGCAGGTGCAGATACTAACAAACACTGAACCTGCAGTAGGATCTCCATCAGCCACTTTTCCCTCTCTAAAGCTGTGTCCCATTTCAGGCTCCACTTCCTTGGCAGAATGCGTTGTAACTGGTCAATGAGGCTCTCCAAATCCTCTGTGCATCTTTTTGTTGCATGTCACCAATGTCTGTTCCTATAGCAACAAGATATGACCATGAAAAGCCTGCACCTCCAGCTCTTAGCGTTTTTGTTTTCAATTTTAAGTGCTGCAGGAGAAAAAAAACCTGTATAAACCAAGAGTTTTTCAGATCATTAAAAGTCTTTAGTTTTTCACATTCAAACTCCTCTTCTGTTCTCTACTATTTCTTCCCTTCCTCCTCCTCCTCTTCTTCTTCTTCCTCCTCCTCCTCCTCGTCCTCGTCATCCTCCTCCTCGTCTTTCTCCTCCTCTCTCCCTCCTCCATCACCTCCTGCTGTTTCTTTCTTGTTGCCGTTTTTCCCTCCGTCTCCATCTTTATCTCCACCAGCCTCATCCTCAGCTTCTTTAGACTCTTCCTCGTCACCCGCATCCTGAAAATACAAACACATGTTGTAAACTTTAGACTGACAGGAGTACCTTAAACTAATCTTTGTGAGAGCAGCTCAATCATGACAGACCATCTTTAAAGTTTATAATTATTTGACTTCAACAGGCGGTTTTCAGTCTTAAGTTAGGGGTTAGTGTGTGATGGGGGTTAGTGTGTGATGGGGGTCCGGAGGTGTACCTGCTTGAGGCGGCTCCTTCTTCGGCTCGGGACCCGGGCTTTCATTCTCCGGGACAGAGCCAGGAGCTTGTTGTGCCTCTGCCTCCTCTTCGCCTTCTCCGCCTCTTCCCTCCGCTTCTCCTCCGCATGGTCCGAGTCCGACTCGTCCTGCCGCTGCAACCTGCTCCGCTTCCTGGGCTGCACCACCCTCTTCGGCTGACTCCTCTCCTCCTCCTCCTCATCCTCCTCCTCCTCCTCCCCGGTGCTGGAGGACGAGGAGGTGTCGTCGCCTCCCAGGAACGAGCGCTTCCTGCGGGTCACTGAGCGGCTGTCGTCGCTAGACGTGGCTCCGGACTCGCTCCGGCCCCGGTCCTCCGGTGCGCTGTCCTCCTCCGGGGAGCTCTGGAAGTCGGACTGGGATCCAGACGAGGAGGAGGAGAAGGAGCCTTCGTCACTGTCGTCCAGGATGGAGGCGGGCAGGCCAATCTGCCGCTTCTTGGACGCGTCCACTTTGGTTTTCCGCATGGACGCGAACATTTTCCGCTTGTACAAGCTCTCCATGTCTGCGCGCGGGACCGAAGACCAGTGACATGAAACGGAACCGGACAGTCAACAAGCTAACCGTCTACCGTCTGCGCGTCACAACAGCAGCGTGTTGCTGTGCTTAAAACGCTACACGGCACCTGAATTCACCTGCGTTGAGACGCTGTTTCAACCTGTTAACCGAAGCGGTCAGTCTGTATATACTACTATAACATTAACGCCCTACAAACGACAAATTTCTTGGGTTTTCATCCCAGTGCTGCTAGCTGCGTGTTATTGTTGTGGCTCCTGCTTCTTCTTTTATTTTTTAATGGCGGTTGGCAAACAGCTTTTAGGTGCATTACCGCCACCTTCTGGATTGGAGTGTGGATCAGATCAGTTACTACAGTATATTATTACATTAAATTGTCATATTAATTCCTGTGTTTTATAAAACTCTTAAAATAGCCCTGTATCCTACATCACCTGAACTCCTCTGCAACATTTCTCTAATATCAAGTGCCATGTGATTCCTTTGAAGTGTAATTTTAAGTTTCTGCCTCGCTTGCTGATATATAGGACAGTATAAAAATACACCAATCTACCCCTAGCATGCTTATTCATTTGGTGTGAATGCACATTCATGTTATTTTACATATTTATTATTATTCTGTCCACTTTTTGGCACTCAACTACTTAATTCAAACATCAAAAATAGCTCAATTAAGGCATTATTGCTATTACTTCTCTAATTCATACCTGTCATACTTTCTGAAATATTCATTTTCAGGCAATTTTGTTCCACACAAATGAATGGACAGAATGTTCAAAACATTCACACTTTTTCAAACACTTTCAACTCTTATCTACTCATGCATACTACAATAGCTACAAACTTCATTCAAACTTTGATTTTAAGGTATTATTCAACTTTCAAATCTCATTCAAACTTTTCAAAAAATTCAACGTTGTTTGACCCTTAGTTATAATGGAAGTCAATTAGAAAAACATTCAAACCCAAGTCTCAGGTCATTCAAACTGAATTGTTTTTTCGATGTGACTCTTAGTTTTTGAGTTGAGAAGTTGTACGGTGACTAATTTTAGCTTAAGGACATTGGGTATGCATATTTGTCACCCCTGCCACAGGGGTACACTGTCACCATAGCAACCTGTGACTCTGGGCAGAAACTGACATGTCTGTGGGATTCACACACACACACACACACACCAATTTTATGATTTTCAAAATAAAAGCCCAAGCCCACGACGGTAACTTTATCATAACAGGAAAGTCAGGATGAGGCTTGTTTTTCAAAATAAAAGCTCCCAACAGTCACTGTATGTTAACAGGAAACTAGAGATGGGCCTATTTTTTCAAAATAAAAGCCCCAGAAGGTAACTGTATCTTACCAGGGAATTCAGGGCCAGGCTGTTTTTTTTTTCAAAATAAAAGCCCCATAGAGTAACTGTATCTTAACAGGAAGCTCAAGATGAGGTTTGTTTTTTAAAATAAAACCCCCCAATGGTCACTATGTTAACTGTATAGAAACTAGGGAAACTAGTTTTTCAAAATAAAAGTGCTTATAGTTCAACTCTTGTCAGGGCTTAGACCTCAGCTGATTTTTTATCTTTATTCCAACAAAGACAATTAAAGGAAACTTCATCTCCTTCTCAGTACACTTAAACTCATTTAAGTTCTTGCTCTTAAACTCCCATTTGAACTTCTTTCATTGCTTATATTACTCTATATTTTGCATCCTTCATCCATTTCCCACTTTTCCCATTATTCATACTGCTTCAGCTGCTTTGTCATGCTTTTCCAACTCTTATTTATTACCTACTGATTCATACTCCATTCAAACCTAAAAATGTTCCACATCTTTCATACATTAGGATTTTTATTCCTCTTTGTGCCACTTTTATATTTATCGCTGCAGGATGTGTTTCTTTACCACGTTTACATGACCAGTGGCATATTTTATGTTATTTTCCCTCTCTGTTATCTTGATTTTAATCTATAAAAAATACTTAAAATAAAAATAAAATTAAAAATAAACAGTTAACTAAACGTACAACACTGCAAGTGTTTTAGCTCATGTTTTTGCTTTTACAGCACATTTATTGTGCAGTCTCAGCGCACTCATCAATCTAGCTTTAGACAGCAGACAAAGTTAGCAACTAGCTGGTGAATCAATTGGAGCATTTAGCAGCTAAAGAAGCAGATATTTTTTCTAAGGAGTTGTGAGCTAAAAGGAGTGAATGTTTATCAGGTGGACACAAACATGAAACCAATGAAATGATAATGTTGTATCTGTATTTGCTGCATGTGGAAGCAGTCTGACCTGTTAGCCATAAAAACCTTTTAAGGCTTTTTGACAGAATCAGGGCTGTAAGTCTGTCTGGAGTATTTCTGCCCTCTAAAGGCCTAAAAAAATCCATGAATGCAGTTTTAAGAAAGACACCTGCTATCAGATTGAACTTTCATTGGGATTTTAATGTTGATATGAATTTACAACAGGTTGGCTAATTTTCACTATATCTCATCATCAAACTGTTGACATATTAATTAGATTCTAGTAATCTCCAGCAGTAACTGAGTCTGTTTATTTTAAACTTAACTCTGAAGACCTCTGACCCCTCAGGTGTCCTCTGTCAGGTCCTCAATCAGGACTTCTGTGCTAGGAGCGTGCTCAGTTTGATCTTCCCATCCATGGAGGCGGTCAGACAGGTCCCGCAGTCCACTGCCGAGCACCAATCAACTGTCACCACTGGCGCTTTGTGTCCGCCCAGCGACAGCACACTCTCCAGAGCTGGCTCCCCATTGGTCAGCTGGAAGAGGGGGAGGGGAGAAGAATAATAATTTAGATTAAAGTATTCATATTGATTCAGTGAGGGATAAACAGAAAAAATTACAATAGATATCATAATAAAAAATAATGACAGATTAAAAATTATCAAATACAAACAAAAACAAAAAAATCAATACATAATATATATATATATATATATATATACACAACTTAAATACAAATTTCAAAGAGTTCAGATGATGAAGGTGAAGATGAAGGTGAATTTACTCTGTATATGAGTCCCCCAGAGCTGGAACAGGTCAGGACGTGTTGTCCTTCAGAGTCGAAGGCGAAGAGTCTACCTCGAGGAACCTGAACCTGAACAAAAGTTAATTCACAAACTTAGACCTCAGTGTGTCATTACATTAAATTTGTGTCATCTATTTTGTTGTTTTGCTCATTTAACTTCTAATTTTCCCTCAGCAGGATTTATTTCCCTGTGACCTGATTTATCAGAACTTCAGTATGAACACAAACAAGCAATTTGTGTATTTTTTCTTTGTTTATTTTATTTATGACTTAATTCACTGATTTATTTCCCACTAAGTCATGTTTGGTTCTTCATCTGACTCTCTGTCATCAAGATGGCAATGTGTGTCAGGGTGCTGTGACCTCTGACCTTTAACCCCCTGACTGTGAATTATAGTTATGGTTAAACTTTAATGTCTTCCTGCTTCTCTGGTGCTTTAGTACTCTGTTTGTTCATGTGAAATAAACTAATGCTGAAGCAGTCTATGAGGTAAACCAGTTGTTTCCATGGTAACACTGCATACCTGTTTGTATCCGCTGTACCCTGACAGGACGAAGGGGCCGGTGGCGTCCTGAGGTAAAACCTGCTCCGACTGCTTCACCCCACACCGGTGGATGTTCCACTGGATGAACTGCACACACACACACACACACACATATGTTTATTCACTTAATTCAAAAGTGCTGTGGCAGCTTCTTTCCAAAAAATGTAACATACCCTGCAACATTTAAAGATATTTTAAAAGTCAAGATTGAAAAGATATTTTTAGGATCTGTAGACATTCTGTCACAATGATGTGTTTTCCACAAAATAACCACACACATACACACCTTGCCATCCTCTCCGATGCTGAAGACGGTGTTTTCATCATAGCTGAACTCCACACTGTAAACTTCTCCATCATGAGCTCTCCAGCTCATAGCGCTCTCATACCGCTGCATATCTGCAGCAGAGACAGAGTGTTCACTTATTAATATTTAATATGTTACAGAAAGTGCCCCAAAATCATTTACACAAGTTGAACTATGTTTACACATGTCGTGAATGTTCATGACTTCACATCGGTGTTCTGTACTGTACAATGTACTGATCTGGTTCAGTAAGTATTTAAATGCCCAGGATTGATTCAATAATCTTTGCTGAGAATTAATCTCTTTGGGATTTTGGACTGTGTATTTTGAAAGACATCACTTTGAGCTTTGAAGGGCAAGGGTCGTTATTTTAGAGATTCTATACCATTCAAGAATAAAATTGGTTTATAAAAAAGTTTGTTGTTAGTTGAATCTGAGGGCATTTGTCATAATTCCCATCAGTAAGTGAGCCCCTTGATCAAGAACTCAACACACGAGGCGCTGTGTGTAGTGGGCGGGATCCTCCGGAGCCTCCGGACCAGACTGGGGCAGCAGCTGAACATTCAATACACATGCATTGAAGTGTAAAACAAGAAGGGCCTAGCCTTATGAAAAAAAGAAAAAACGTGAACATAGCGCGGTTGTGGCTGTTGCTTGCCATCCACCACGGTTAGCTTGTCTATAGTGCAGTATTGCAATATTGTGGTTATTGCGACAGCCCTAGTGACAGCAGCTTATGTTAATATTCATCTGGCAAAAAATGACTTATAAACATGAACATATCCTCTATGTTACACTACAAGAATAGAAATGTAAATGATAACTTATCCGCACACAATAAACAGTGCTTCATCACTTCAAAGTGCTGTTACTGACACAAATCTGCTCTGCTCAGATCGGCCAAATTATGTTATTTACCTGTGTTATTCATCTGGTAAGTTTATACAAGGTCATATTTATTGGGATCTACATGAGCCTTGTGTTTACATCATTATCTACTGTAGATTTTTGGTGAGCCGCGGAAAATTGTATGTCATCTGTAAGAGGGAAAACTTGAGTTTTCGTTACGGGGCCAAATATTTTTGTTGGAGGGCCACGTTTAGTCCAACTGCAAATAGTCAACAGATGTATTGATGATAAAAAATAATCATTAATTGCGTCCATGATAAACACTGACCAAATAGTCTGATAACTCCATCAGCGGCTCCAGTCACCAGCAGGTTTCCGTTGTGGTTGAAGGCCGTGCAGTTTATGGCTACTGGCTCAGGTTCTAAAGAGAACTGGAGCTGAGAGACGGACAGAAAACCACAACCACAGAAAATACATACATTAAAGCTAATGCTATAGATGCTAAAACTAACACTACAAGTGTGTTATGATTACATTGCATATTAAAATTAGTGTTAGCATGTAATGCTTATCATGTCAGCATGCTAAAGGTTACATGTTTAACATTAGCATGGGTCAGCTGTACATAGAGCTTAACGCTAACGTGCTAAATGTTCACATATTAACATAACAGCAATAAGCATCTTGATCTTAACTAACATGCTGGTTGCTATGACAGGGTTGTCACCTTGATGTAGGTTTAATGTAGTTCAACGCTGTTCAGTTCATAAATAGGCTAGGCTATACTTTTGCGTATTTGAGTATTATTTTTCTTATCTCAACTTTAATATTTCACCTTCTGTTCTCATTGTATTGTTGTATTGTTGTACACTTGTATTGTTGTTCCTAGTTTGTGTTGATGCCAATTTAATTTTCAGTAAGGTTTTTTTGATAGGTTGACAGTATAAACGTTTTGCTCTGCATCCAGTGACCCGTGAGGACATCAGTCACCAAAATAATGTCAAAAAAAATGTGATTGGAGTTAACTGCTGGCACTGCTTGTTAGCTAAATAACTATTACTGAACTAACTGGTTAATTACCTGTTGTTTGACAGTTTTGGTATCCCAGAGCAGCAGCTGTCCAGACACTGGTATAGGAAGTCGAGGAGAAGATTCAGCACTTCCAGATTTACTCAGTGCTGCAGCCGAACAGACAAATGACGAACCGCTAGGACTGCAGGCTAAAGACAGGATACTGAGAAACAGAGGATGATTTTATTATTATCAGAATTTATACTTCAACATCCATAGGAAGGACTGCCATGAACATTGGTACAGATATCCATAGTGCAAAGAGGATGAAACCTAATGATGACAACTACTGAAAAATTGCCATGAAATTTTATAGACATTCATGCTCCCCACAGGATGAACTGTAATAACTTTGACGATCCCTTATCTTTTCCAAAACTTGTCCAAACGTTAGCTTATGACCAAATACCTTCAAAACGAAGGTTTTGTTAGCATGCTAACACACTAAATTGAGATGGTTAACAAGGTAAACATTATACCTGCTTAAGATCAGCATTGTAACGATGTTAGCATACGTTAGCATTTAGCAAAAAAAAATCCCTGTGCTTAAGTACAACCTCACAGAGCTACTAGCATGGCTTGTGGCTCTTGTTACATTTGTAACATTTGTTTGTGTACAGATTAAATAAATTATTAAATAAACATCTTAATTAGTGAGCCTTAGAGTTGTTGGTAGGTGTATTTTTGACAAAGCCAGGCTAGCCCCCCCCTTTTTTTCCAGTCTTTATGCTAAGCAAGGCTATTTACGTCACCAGTGCCACTGACATTGAAATAGATCTTCTCATTTCATACTCTAGAGTAATTCCCAAAATGTTGAAATGTTAGGCTTCTTGTATTACCAGCCGAGGACCTCCAAGATACATAATTTTACAGTTCTATATACAGTACAGTTACTTAATACAGTACATCAGACAGACAGACAGGTTTACCGTGGGTGAGTTTCGTCGATATTCATCTCATAAAGATTCTTCTTGGCATCTGTATCGTACAGCCGCACTGTGCCGACGCCGCTGCCTAGTAACAGCTGACCACACATAAACAAACACAGAGAATTATTTTAATCATCTTTAATCATCTACATGGTGGTAGTGGTAACCCTAACACAAAACCCAGTATTACCCCTGAATCTTCCTACTGCTTTTTGTCCGAGAAAGGGAGGTGAGTCCCCACATGACCGTGTGAAAAATGTTTATCCCCATGATGTAATAGAACACTTGTTAATGTAAGTCACATACAAGGTAGTTACAGCTATGTCAAATATCCAAACATTATTAGAATCTACGTCTATAGAACCACTGTTAACCTTTAGTGTTTATAACCAATGCCATGCTTCAATTTTTTGTGTTACATGGTATTTATATATACTGTATATATTTATTTTTATTTAATTTTTTGTTGCTTATCCAGTTGCCATTATTGTCTTGGTTATCCATATTTATAGTTCTCTGTATTGTATATATTTAGATAGGTATGCTATTGTTTAATGACAATAAATAAATATATTATGGATATATGGATAAATCAAACAAATAGTAATCCTTTTAGACATTCAATTATCAAAATGAAACTATGTTCCCTTTACCATCCATGTCATTCCCAGAGTTCAGCAGTGTAATGATGACTGAGTGTATTAATGTAAATGAGAAATTCTGTTTCCTTTATCAATTTAAAAGTATTCTTTAAGTTCATGTGCAGTCTGTGTCTCTTGTTCATACCAGTCTGTCAGGTTTGGTGGCCCACTCCAGAGACAGCAGAGAAGATTTTGACATGATGGTGGCTTTGGTCTGCATAATGGGATTGAACGACCACACCTAAGGAAGAGAGGAGGAAGGCTTTATTTTGTGGTTCGATTAATTATAAACGGTAAGTACAATATGCATTTTCTATGTTCGTATAACCCTAAAAGATAAGTAGAGATTGACCTTAATGACTCCGTCTACATCCAAACTGGCAACCCGGCGACCAGAGCAGTCAACCCTGGAGAAGGGAGAATGAGTAATGCTTCAGGTTTTGCTTTATCTTTGAAGTGACATCAAAAGCTAAGTGAAGTCCATTTCCTCAGATGGTATTCAAATTGTTGCTGAGTTCAGAAACTCATAGAAGTAGATGTGTGAGGTATTGTAGTCCCCCTTTAAGTGAACTGGTTGAATACAGACCTGCAGTGCATGATGGAAGAATGGTGTTCTCCGTACTCCTCCTGGCTGAGTTTGATGAAAGGCTGTTCCACTGACAGACCTCCTCCCTCTGCTCCTCCTCTACTGCTCCTGCTATTTAAGGAGGAGTCAGGGGCTTCACTAGACGTCTCCACAGGAGGCTCCATCTCCCCTGCCTCTCCCTTCTTTTCTGGTGTCTGAAGACAACACATGAAAGGACGCAATCAGTGTAAATGGAATCAGCGTCCAGTCCCAGTAGCAATATCAACAGCCAAATTCAACAGCCAAACATAATTCAGTTCATATGAATAGAATAGCTGCCCTAGGCTGTAAAGTAACTGAGTTTAAGTGCCCAGTCAGACAAGAAAATTTGTTTTTGTGTCCTTGTGAGATATGTGTTGCTGGAAGCTTGGTGTTGTAAGACTACTTGCAGGTTACATGGCGAGCCACTGGGGCTGGCGGGCCAACTGGTAGCATGCTAGCTAGCTGGTAACATGCTGGGATTAGCCAGCCAAAATTGATCGCCAAGCTAGCAGATATGCCACCACTTAGCTAACTACCAATTAGCAAACTGGCTAGCTTGTTGACAACCGAACGATTAAGTTAAAATGGTTCATTCAAGGCAATGTATTTGTTGCATGGACTCCATGAATGGAAGTCACTGTACACAGCTATTGTTCGCTGACGATAGTTCCAGCACACAACTCCCTGTAAAAACACAATTTCATTTATGTTTGTGAACAGGCTAAAAAAACGAGATGCAACATGCTAATTGGTAAACTTTAGAAGTATTGGCAAGTGTATTTTTGAGCTTTGGAGAGAGCTAGGCTAGCTGTTTCCCCTTGTTTCCAGTCTTTATCCTAAGCTAAGCATACATACTACATACATACTTGTACAGACATACTTAGGTACCTGTGATGGTGGTTTGGAGAAAAGCTCCTTCCTCTCTTTTTCATGATCCTGGATTCTCTTGTGTCTGGGATGTGTCTGCTGGTTTGTCTGCTGGTTTGTTGACTGTTGGGATTGGGAGCTCCAAGGTTCACTGGTTGATGCCTGGCTGGAAACTGGCTTCACCTCCTTCGCTTGGATTGCCTCTTTTGACTTTGCAGTCTAGAAAAGACAGATTAATATTTGATACAGATGATCAGAAGTCTGACAGCCAGATTCCAGAATGCTGAATCTTAACCCCTCTTTCTCAGCAATTCAAATAGGTCTAGTGTTGTGCTCACTGATGGCTGTTTCCCCAGGTAGAGGAAAAAATGACCATTCAGACCTTTGTAGGTGGGAGAGGATGTCATCTTTAATTGCCAGAGACAGAAAAATAGCAATGGAAAAAAGGCCACAAAAATGGTGGTCAAACGGGTTTGCAAATTTTGTAATTTGGCAGCTCCTGTGGCCTGCTTTAAAAGATATTGAGTTTCCTGTTTTCAATCTTGCTTGAGTTTTTAACCTTCAAATTTTAAACCCCTGCCCCGCTCTCACCTGATTGATTGGTGGGTCCTTTCTGCCCACTGCTACCTGGCTTGGTGAAGACCCAGTGGTGACCTGAGGCGTTTTCCCTGGAGTGCGTCGGCCTTGTGGTAGGAATGTAGAGAAGAAGTTCCTGGAAGGAGTGGAGGAGGTGCTGATGGCACGCTGGCTTGAGACCAAGTCCCTAAAATCACAGAGGGAGAGTGAGAAATTTTAACAATAAAACTACTGAATGAGTACAAAATGAATCCAAGCTGTAATGAAGTCAAGATTAAAGAGTATGCAGATATTATCTGGTAAGAACAGAGCAAAGTTTGTCCCAGTTCTACTCCTTAACACTTCCCCTCATTTTGGAGTTGCCCTCGGTTTGACCCTCCAAAAACAGAAAGCTACGAGTCAGCATGGTAAAATAACTCCACTATGAAACAAGACATTCACGAATGACACAATTCAACAGCGGCAAGCGGGAGCCAGCAGTAGACCAGACATCATGAAATATATGGTTCAATTTGTGTCATTATTTGTCCATGTTTTACCATTGCCTAGTTTTAGGCTACAGAACAGCTGTTGTGCACTTGTTTTGTTACTGATTTTATCTTTCTCACCGTTAAGCAATGCTGACACCAGAAAGTTATAAAGCAAAGTTAATTTGTGAATCCTTGCGAAAGGAGGAGCTAGAAGCTTGGTCGCATAGTGACTGCTCACAAGGCTAGCTGTCGAACTACTGTAGCTAGTGAGCTAAGCGCCAACACGCTAGCCAACCAGGAACATGCGCTAGTCAGTCAAAATAGCTCTCCTACTCAGCTGGATTGCTAACGGTCAATTAACAAGTTAGGTAGCTTTGTTGCTAACAGGACAATATGTTAAAGTTTTAATCGAGGTACCATCGCCTTCTGTCTCATAGGTCTGTTGTGAAGCAGTTTGAGCAGCAGAGAAGTGTTATATAAAACAAATTGTCAAAATTGTTGTATCCAGCAAAATATCTTTACATCTATTTGATGGATTGGCACAAATTTTGGGTAGAGACCAGGGGCATGTGGTCCATTAAGGGTGCTGGGGTGCCGTTCCTCCTACAGTTCCAATTGTGAAATACATATTTTAATGAAAAATCATTTTTGTTATTGTTGTGTGTATAAATTTCAGTTGTTGCACTCACATAACTCATACATAATTACAGAAACGTTGGATGACTAATGAAAAAGAGCTGTCTGCAATCTTTGTCTGTGTGCTAAAGGGCATACTTTTCTCCACCCGACGGCAGTATGTGTGTAATATGTTTGGCTTTTCCTGGTGGCCTCTGATTACTTGACACTGCATGCCAAAAATAACTGGATCTGTGGCAGAAACTCCCAAGAAATGTTGCCAGATTGGGCGATTTTCCACCCAATTGCTGCTTCCTTATTAGATAACATTTACCCCCTGAGGGCAGGCAAAACGTACATGGATCGTTGTGGTACTTTGGTGATAACTGTAACGTGAAAGCAGTTGCTAAGTGGCCAACAAAAGATGCTTTTTTAAGCTTCTAGAAACCCCTAGCCCAGCCGCTAGCCACCACATTGTACAGCGCATGCTCATGGCCAAAATACACAGAGCTACCTAGCGCTGAAGCCTCTCCTACTGGATAAGTCACACCACGCCACTGGTACAGACATTCATGTTCTCCAGAGGATGGATCCTAATGTTTTTGGTTTCTTCCTCTGACTTTCCCTCTAGCGCCACCAGCAAGTTGCACAAGCAAAAACTAATTTTGGACCTCAACTTTGACCTGTTTGGTTTTATTTACAGTGATCATTATAACCTCACAGAGACCCTGAGTGCTGAGTGAGAGTTGGGAGTGTGTTTGCTTGGTAGCAGGAGTTTTTAAATTTCATTTAATTGCATCATGTATGCCAAATTTTCATATGTGGTATGAAATTTGAGCTGTTGTCAGTGCCTGTGATGCAGCATGGCACAAATAATTTTCCAATTGACAGAACCGACAGGCAACAGTTGTCGCTTACCTTGGTGATGTGTCTGAGGTTTGATCAACTCCTCATCTAATCAGCTCACTGTGGCTATTTCTTCTTTTAAACAATAAACAAAAAATGGCTATAATAATGTCTATACACAGGCAGTTGCTTATGTTACTGGCAAAGACCACAGGAAGCTGTGAAGCAGCTACAGGGAAAGTTGTGTTTGCCCTAAGAAAAAACTGCATCCACCCAACTGTTTCTAGTGATGTCTGATGTCTACCCTGCAGTAAGAGTTATATTACTGTTGTAATAATTCCCAGCTCTAAAAGTATCAAACATGTCAAACGCAGCTTACACTGCAGCAATGTAAGACAATGGAACTTGAAACAGCAACAAAGGAATGACAAAGAAAATCAACAGTTGTTTTTGTAGCCTTGTCATCATTGGATAACAAAAATACAAACTGTCAAATACATTCAATGTACAAAGCTGTCAATCAAATTTAGTCACAAATGTAAACCTCATGTTTTTGGGATGTCTTGTTTCTTATTTTTATTTTGTTAAAGAAAAGCTGGTGTTCAGTTATGTCTTATTACTGACAAATAACATTCATCTGAACTAAGAGCTGCATATTGAGACATTCCTGTTAAAACCACAAACGTCAACTTCATAGTGGCTAGAGGAAAAGTCAGGGCATTATTTGCTAGCACAGTATTTATTTCATTGCTATGCTGATGACACCACTCTATACAGGTATTGATCCTGATGATCATTTTCTGTCTACAACATATAAAGCAGGCTAGAATACTGCAATGCATTACTCTCATGTCACCCAAACAAAGTCTATAGTGGATACAGAATGCTGCTCTGGCTTCCAGACCAAACACGCAAGAGTGAATAGCTTGTGCCAGGTAGTGTGCAGAATGAAGAGCAGCAGAAAACAATGTTGTGGACTACATTGGAATGTAAACAATCTCAAATCATTTTTCTAAGCTGGTATCTCCATCCTCTCTCTCCACATTCTGCCATGCTTGAGAATTTTTACTCAAGTCCCACTAGGATCGGAGAGTAAAGTAACAGACTGCCGGGAATTCAAAGATGCACAAAATTAACTTTTGCATCATTTATGTCTACAGTAAAATTGTATCCACCATAACGTCCGCATCCCATCAAGGCCTGAATCCCATTAAACACTTGTTGTGGAGGTCAGTTCACTTTGGGTCTAAGTTAAATTAAATTTAAATTTTGCCACACAACCTGGCCATAAAACCCTGCTGATAAATCAGCAAAGTGCTCATCGCTATGATGTACGAAGCTGCCCCAGAGAGCACAACTGCTCTCTCCACTGGAAATAATAGCCTTGCATTGCGAAATGTCGAACTGTTGATGATGATATCTCCACCGCTTTTGAGTTTCAAAGATGCTGAAATTGTCATACATACCTTTGTTTCAGGTTTAAACCAGAAATCACTCAACAGGATCCAACTAGTAGAAAATGTGGCAGCCAGACTTTTAACTAAAACCAGGAAGAGAAATCATACTACTCTGCTTTTCGCATCTACTACACTTACTACCAATTTGTTTTAGGATTGTAAGATTTTATTGATCACTTTTATGGGATTATGGCCTTTGTCAGCCTATGAAAACCCTTAGTGACTTTAAAAAAAAAAATGGATCGTACTGACAAGAAACAACAATTCATCAGGTGAATTGTTTATTTGGCAACATCAACCGCATCACAGCACACAATATAAAAACAGCATAAATATTATATCATTAACAATAAGTTAGTGTTGGTTAAAAGCTTTTTAAAGATATATCTTATATGAATAAACAAAATAATAACAAAAATAACTCATCAGTTTTGTCTGCTTTAAAGTGCCTGAAAATTCTTTTAAAAGTGACTTTGGGATGAAGATATATAAGGTTTCTGAATGACAGCTTACAACTTCACTTGTCTAAAAAAAAAAAAAAAAAAAACACCTTCTCATTCCTCCCTCCTCTCCTCATCATGTTTTCCTCTCACGATACTATTATTATACGGAAGACTATCAATGCCAAAAACATTAGTAATTAAATTCATTCCCCAATTCTGAGGAATTAAGTCAAATTTTAGTCTCAAACATCTGACTTCTCTGACATTATTGAATCACATTTTTTTCTAAGAACTCAGATTACAGAACATTAGCAAAACAACTTTAGCACGCCTCATTCACCAAGACGTCAGCCATGTTGTGTTCTCAAATTCAGATAACAAACAAGCTAACTATTCTATACAGTCCACACAATAAACTTCAGGGTGAAACTGACAACTTTTAAATTAAAATACCAGTAAAAACAAATGCCGTTATTGCACTGAGGTAAAGCCAAACAAGCTAGCATGCTAAAGTGCTGACGTCAGAAATATTTAATTTTTCTGTCTTGTACAAAAAACACTGAAATTTGATGGATAGAAATTCTACTCTCAGTAATACTTTAAAGACCATTTAAGGAGAAGATTTAAGATGGCTGCCATCTACAACTCACAACACATAATATAATTTTTGTTTTCCATTGAAGTGCTTAAACTAAAACCAGAGTTCAGTTAATACTTGATAATCTCTGTTTTTAACAGTTTGTATTCAGAGGAAGCAAAATAAAACTTTAATTTAATTTAAAGCAGGGCAGCCATCTCGGGTGCCCTGCCCCCCCCCCAGGAGTCAGCCATGTTAGAAATGTATTGACTCCTGTTCCAATAAATAGCTTTAGTTAAAAGTGTTATGTTGTTGACTCTCTGTCTTTTACATCAAGGGTCAACACATACAACATTTAAAAAATTAACAGAATGGCAGCCATCTTAGTAATAATCAGTCATCAGTAAAGACAGTGATGTTAGTGTCTCACAACTCAGTGTCTCCCAGTCGGTCCATGTTCTGGACATACGCCGGCAGCTTGTGGTGAACATTCTCATCTACGTCCCTCTGATCCCGACTCTCTGTCTGCAGGGCGAACAGCTGAACGAGAAAAGAGACAGACAGGTCAGTTACAATGACAAGAAAAATTATAATGCGGCACTACTGAACCAAACTTCAGCATGGGACTGTTGAGACAAAATGATTAAAATCATTAAACCTCAGGACAGGACTGATAAGATCAAATTTTGGGACATTTTAAAACTTGACAGTTTAAACGTCATGTTGGGCATTTTTAATTTATGATGAGACTATATGTTTCACGTGTTACAAATATTATCTCATTAAAAAGTGTCTTTTTAAAGCTAACGATGGAACATTCACACTAAATTATGGAACTATTTTAATCAGATGATGAGTGTTCATTTCTTCAATACAAATGACCAAAGGGAATCAACCAAAATTAACCAAAATTGACCAAATGATAGAAATTTTTAAACTAAATTATGGGACTTTAAAAAAAAAAGAAAAATCACTTTTTGACTAAATGGTCAGATTCTTTAAAAACTGAATAGCGGGACCTTTGAACCAAATAACGGAACTTCTTCAAACTATATAAAGGGACTTTTTTAACTAAATGATGGGACTTCAAATGGTGGAACTTTTTAACAATATGATAAGACCTTTTTAACTAATTGTTGTTTTTTTATCCAAATGAAGGGACTTTTTAAACTAAATGGTATGATTGCTTTTATCTAAATGATGGGATGAAATAGTGGGCTTTTTCAACAAAAAATAACTTTTTAATATAAATAATGGGACTATTTTAAAAATGTAAACATATTACTTTTTTAACCAAATGAGATAACATTTTACAATAAAATATGGAACATCGACTGACCTTTAAAAGGCTATCTTGGGAATATTTAAACGTCATGACGATGTACATAAAAACATGTCATTTTAATAAATAATAGCACTAGTTAAATCTCACTGAACCTATAAGTAGTTGAAATGATGTAACTTTATGAACCATTTAAAGCAACTGCTTGAATTACATGAGACTTTAAGCTTGCATTTGTCTTTTTGACATATTTTTTCAATAAAAATGTTGAGTGTTAAACATTCTTAGAAAAAAGAAACACTGTTGGGAGTTTGTTTTATGCTTTTAACTTAACTTTTAACTTACCAGCTGGCGGAACTGTTCGTTCTCTTCTGTCAGGCTGGTTGTCTTCTGGACTTCAGCATCAAAACTCAGCAAGACTGGCTGGGGTGAAAACCGGTTAAGGACTGGAAACCAGCAAGTTCAGTTTAAATGACACTCAGACACAGTGGATCAGTGTAATGCCCCCTAACAGTTCAAACAAGCATTACAATTTCTTCACTATTAAATCTAATCCAGTTACAAACAACATAAAACTGTGAATTTATATCTTCACTGCTGCAGATTCAGCACTCAGCAGATTCAAGGATATGCATACACTGGAAGAGGACAGACAGGAAGTTGTGCAGTGAAACCAGGAAGGTGTCAGACCACTGGCGGGAGAAATAAGCAGAGAAGGCAGGGTTCTGCTCAGGTGCGGGGATAAATGGCAGGATGAACCAATCACGCCACTCAGCCTGACCCTGCAGCTCCAACGCCTGCTTCTGGAAAAACTCCTGAGTCTTCTCCAGGTTTCCTTTCTGGGAAGAGGAAAGGATGGAGGGATGATGGTACAAGAGAGATTTTTAACTGCTGTTCTCTTTCAGAAACATACAGTAAAATGTGTTTGATTTCCCTACAGGATGTTACCTGGATGGTGTTGATGACATAGTATCTGTACAGGCTGATTCTCAGTTTGTTGACAGTGGATCGGTAAACATCCTCCAGTCTGCAGAACAGACGTCTATCCAGGTAAAGCCAGTACTCCTTCAGACCAAACAGGTCGAAGCTCTGGATGAACTGCTGCAGCTGATCGATGATCTTATCCACCTGCAGATGGACAAAGTTTTAGCTAAAAGACAAGCCCAAACATGGTCACTTTTGAAACGGATTTGTCTACAAAACATTGCTTCCTTGCTAAAGGAATAAAACCGTTAAACAAAAATATATCCAAATATATTTCAATCAATCGTACCCTGAAGCCTTTCTCCTTGTCAGCTTTGACCTCATTGTCCAGGTTTTTCAGAGTGCTGGTGAAGCCGCGGTAGATGAGATATTCTCTCACATGTTCATCTGTCCTCTCCACTGCAGACCCCATGGTGACCTCTGACCCTGCAATATAATACAGTGTATTATAGAGTGATGTAATATGGTTGGTCATGTGAAATGATTAAAATATTTTGGCAGAATATATGTTTAACCTTTAAGAGAGATCCTAGAGGAAAGTAAGATATGGTATCTTGGATAACTGATTGATGGATAACTGACTTTTAAGGTCACTTTTGAAGAAATGGATCTCTGCAAACAAGGACACGCTCATAGCTGGATTTGAAGAAAGCTAAGGACTCTTTTCTTTTGTAAAATGCCTTACATATATTTTTATAACAAATGGAAATAAATCTAAATCATTATCACCACTATTACAGAACAACTTTAAGTTTGACCCTAAAGTACAAATTCAGTACACTTTCTCGTGTCATGCTTAGAGAGGAACATTAGCTCAACGTTATACACAGCATATAACTGTGACTGAAACTCTTTATAAAAACCGTAAAGCGTCGTCTATCCAATCTAACGGTTTCTGTTGACTTATCAGTAGTTTTCCTTCCGCTGCAAAGTGAAGATAAGTCACATAAAACTGGACACAGTCATAACTAAGGAAACAGTCAGAATCAAGCATCAAACAACAGTAACGTCGCGCTAAATGAGGAACATTTCAGCTATTTGTTTTAAATTTGATTTGAAGTATCACAGCTGAAGATAGTAGCTACTATCCGCGACATTTTTACATAGACTACTTTAATATTCTGTCCAATTTAAATCATGTTTGTTGGATTATATGCATGCCGAGTTGTCACATGAATAGTGTAATTTAGATTCAGGAAATGTTTTAGGTCGTTGCTCAATATTTACGCACCTTTGTGGATAATCAAGATTGTCTTCAATTGACAGGATTTTCAGTGGAGTTTGGTTTCTTCGTGCAAATGAACAGCACGTAACGTTACCGCCGGGAGACAAAAAACCTTTACCACCCGGACACAGAATGAACGTACTTTAGGTCCGAATAACGCCTGGAGTACCAAGCTGCTTCTCTGTCACATCCTGAGGGTGCAATAAATCATTAAAATGTTCACAAAAACAAAGAGAAAAGTCTCTTCCTGTTGTCTTTTCCTCCTGATAGTCATGTGACAATTTCATGTGACGTCGCCGCTGGGGGTGAACACGGAGCGCCCTCTGGCGGCCAACATGTCGTACTACATATTGAAGTAAAGACCTCTATATCAAATCTATTGCTAATGTAATGATGTTTTCTTTCACAATTTCCAAAAACAAAGAGTACCTACACAATTAAGTGTTATAATTGCATGTTTGAAAACAATTTAATCTGCCTTTATTTCATTTATTTTATATTTGTAATTTATTTGAACTCCTTTACTGTTCTTATTCCCTTCTTATCTTTATATACTTCCACATGTAAGATTTAAATTATTTAACATTTTTGTTATAACTGGAAAATGTAAAAATATTTTAATCATGGATGTTTTAAAGTTGTGACAAAGAGACTTTGCTGATATAAATCTACTCATTTGTTTTGGTGCTGTGAATATATAGCCATGAATTCTGGAAATTGATAAATAGTTACCTGTTGCTAAACTTTGCTCTCAAAATCAAAAGGAACAACTTTTGATTTCTATTACAGTAATACACATGCAAATTAGTCAAACTAACTATTTTTTGAAAACAAAGAATTAACCATGTTTACCCTTTTTCCAAGTTATATAAATGTAAACACTGATGCCATTTCTAATTCTCATGATAACTAAAAACATGTCTCTGCACCTGGATGTGTGACAGGTGCATCAGAGGGCAACACTACTCAAATAAATGTCTTGCTTATTGCTGGTATATAATATACTAGCTGTTGTAAATAAATAAATAAGTATGCCGTATATTTATTTATTTACAATGTTTTGGTCTACGAGTCCTTCATCACGTTCCTCAACGTTAGAAAAAGACAAAAGGTAAATAAGGGCAAAGTGGCTATTTTTATCATAAACATCCATATAAGACTAATTAAATTACAAAGTACTTCACAGCCGATTAAAAACCTAAAGAAGAAAGAAAAACATAAAGCTGACATTAAATCCCATAAGAGAAAAACACAAGATAAGGATAAGATAAGTAAACTGGCTGCATAACAAAATATGAAAAAATTGCAAATATGCATAATAATTAGCACATATATAAAAAATAAAAACACTAAAAGTATGTAATATTTACATAGAGATAATCTATTAGATTAGAAAATATTAAACAAGGGTCAACGAGGGCGTCACAAGGTTGCTATGGTAACAAGGTAAGCAACACTGAGCTGCTCTGTGTACAGTTACCGTAGCAACAGTTACAACAAGACGCTGCGAAAATGTCAGCCAGGAGAAAAGAAAGCGCAGCGGAGGAGAACAAGGAGAGCTTCTCAGAGGAGGAGGAGAGGAGGAGTGCTGAGGAAGAGGACTTTGAGGAGGCGATGAGGGAGGCTGCCTCCTCCGCTGTTGCCAGAAGAAAACACGAACCAACCAAACAACAAATCATCCTCAACATCCCGGAGGCGGTAGATGACTTCCTGAGGAACTTCCTCCGGAGAGCCGGCTTGAGCCAAACTCTGGACAGTTTTGAAGCTGAGTGGTACGGCTCTGCGCAGAAACTGCTGACAGAAACCCTGGCGACGGCTCCCGCGGGCGTCTTCTTCCTCCCTGATGCTTTCACACACAGGCAGCTGCTCCAGAGCGAGCTGGAGACGGTCCGCAGAGAGACCGACCTGCTCAGGCAGGAGGTGCTGGCTGCAGGGGAGAGCCTGGTGAGGATGCAGAGGGAGAGGGATTTCCACCGGCTGCAGTACCGGCGAGTTGCTGAGGACAAAAACAGACTGATTGAGGACTTCAAACAGCTGAAGAAACACCTGGAGTCCTACGAGCCGGCGCTGAGGCAGCTGGACGACAAATACCAAGCAGCCCTGCGGCAGAAGATGCTCCTCAGTTTGGAAAAGGACCGAGTTCAAAACACCACAGACGCAAGACTGAGTCAAGAAAAACCCAGAAACAAGACAGAGAGAAGTATCAAAAAGAGCGCTGATAAATCGTCAGCAAGCACCACCAGACATCCAAAAGACTCAGAGTTTTCTGTCTGCAGCAGGCAGGTGAACCTTCACCTGGCACAGGTGACATCTCAAAAATGCAGAAGTCCCAGTTCCTTCAGCCTGTCCTGCTCCATCAAAGCCCACAAGCTTCCTATCAGCTGCATCGACCTCCACCCACGAAAACTGATCCTCGCCTCTGCCAGTGACGATCGCAGCTGGAGGCTGTGGGCGCTGCCGGCCAACGGAGAGAAGGTAACTGAAAGGGACACATACATGTATCTATGAGAGAAATGAGATAACATATGAGGCGGGATGAAAAGAGATATGAGATGGGATGAAATAACACAAAAGATAAAATTAGATCAGATACTTTGAGATAAATGAAGAGATGAGATGAGAAAACGTGAGATATGACAAAATGAAAAACAAGTTACCAGATGCAATGACATGAAACAGTATTAGCTGAAAGAATATTAGATAATATAACAACTTGAGAAAAAGACAAGATGAGATTGTGTGGATTGTAGAATGAAACCAAAGACAATGAGAGAAAATGAGACATGAGACAAGTTGAAAATAAAGAAAAAAAAGGGACAAAATGTATTGAACAAGAAGATGAGATAAGGGATAAGATGTGATGAGACAGACAGGTTGTAATTTATTTGTGTACAATGAAACAAGATGAGGTGAGATGCAATAAAAATGATAAGATTAAAAAAAGACACTAAGCGTATGAAAAGACAAAATTAAATGAAATTATTCTGTAAGTTACAAGATGAGATGAGACAAAAAAATGAGATATATGTGAATATATATGTTATATGTTATGTATTATGTATGAATATAAATATATGAGGTGAGCTAGTTTTGAGAGACAAGAGACAAGACCAAGTGAGTTAAGAGGATATGTTATTACATGGGACGGACAAGCTGAGATATGAGAGATATGAGGATGAGATATGCCATGAAATAATATCGAAAGAAATGATACAGCGTTAGATAAAATGCTATTAGAAGCTAAGCTGAGACAAATGAATGAAAAAAGTAGACAATATAAATTGATTGGAGGCAAGACTAACTGAAACAGGGCAAGATATTTTTAAGATATGACATGACAAAACAATAAGCATTGAAGTGACATTAGATGAGATGCTATTAAACTAGTGAGATAGTGTTGGTTATGAAACCAGATAATATAAGAAGAGGTATGACCTAAGCCAAAATGTCCAATGGAATGAGATATTAGATGAGATGCTGTCAAATTAGTTGAGATGAGACACGATACCATGAGACAGCAGATGAGGTTGTATCAAATTAGCTGTAAAATGAGACGAACTGAGATGAGACAAGACATTATTCAATGAGATGACATCTGACAAGAAGAGATAACATAACATTGAATGAAATGTGATGATCTCAAATCAACTGAGATACTTGAAGGTTTGTTAATAGATGAGACAAATGAGATCAGATCAGATACTTAAAGATGAGATATCAATGAGAGACAAGAGGAGTGTCCAGTAAAACAAATAGATGAAATAATATGCAATTTGTTATCATATAAAATGAAAAAAGACCAGATACTGTTACGTATAAGATGAGGCAGGATGAGATGAAATGAGTTAAAAGAAGATCAGTTAAAAATAAGATGAGATGATAAAAATTTGAGGTAAAAAATGAGGCAAAATGTGGACATATGCAGTATGTACTGTGATAGTTTACATACCCAGGCAAAGTGAGACGAAATAAAACGAGATACAGCAGGATAACATAAGACATGACAAAACAAACAGAAAAGACAATGACATCATGTGAAGTTAAATAATAGAGACAAGATTAAATTAAATACGTTGGAACAAGATGACAATCGTGATATGACAATAAAGCATATCATTTTGTTGACAGGTGAGGCTCACTCTGATTGGCTGATGTACTATGTTATGATGTCATGTGCTGTGTTACCAGGTTGGTCAGATGGTGCTGACAGGTGAGGATCACTCTGATTGGCTGTCTGGCTGCAGTTTTCACCCTGATGGAGCAAAACTGGCAACGACCAGTGGAGACACTACAGTGAGTTCATCTTCATCACTGCTACACCTACAACAATATACAGATATAAGACTGGCGAGTAAATACCAACATCAAGTGTCTAAGTCAGATGTTCCACCACGAGCCTTCAGAACAGCTTCAAAGCTCCTTGATGTAGATTCTCCAACTCTGGAACTCTACTGGAAGGATGAACACCGGTCTTCCAAAATATATTCACTTATTTGAAGATGGTTGCTTTGTTCTTCCTGCAGGTGCGGCTCTGGGATTTCTCTCGTGGCTGCTGTGTGTTGACGCTGTCCGGTCACAGCCAGCCCACCTGGGGCTGCTCCTTTCACTCCTGTGGTCACTTCCTGTCCTCCTGCTCCGCCGACAGAACTGCCAAGCTGTGGGACCTGAACAGCCAGCGCTGCCGCCTCACACTGCGTCGCCACACCGCCTCCGTCAATAGTGTCTGCTTCCTGCCCTTCTCCAACCTCCTCCTCACCTGCTCGGCTGACAAAACCCTCGCCCTGTGGGATGCCAGGCTGGGAGTCTGCACTGCCACCTTTCATGGACACCAGCACCCCTGCAACCACGGCACCTTTGACCTAACTGGTGAAGTCATGGCCTCCTGCGACTCCCATGGTATCGTCAACCTTTGGGACATCAGGAAGCCTGCATCGGCAGTGGCCACTGTAGATGCTGGGCCACTGGGCGCCAACCAGGTGGCGTTCAGCCCATCAGGGAAGACGCTGGCAGTCGCCAGTAATGACAGTCTGGTCAGACTGGTGGAGGTGGATTCCTGCGCAGTGAGCAGCCTGTCGGGTCACAGAGACGGTGTGCAGAGTGTGACATTCGACCACAAGGGGGAGACTGTGATATCAGCGGGGAGTGATGGGCTGATTAATGTCTGGTCGTGACATAATGTGAACGCAGAAATGAAAAACTTTCAGTACCAATGCAAAGCAATACTTTCTTTGATACAAGTTTTTCAACAAAAATCTCAACAAAAAAAGTTCCCAAATGTCAAATGTCTAAACACAAGCAGCTGCACAAGAGCTTTAAATAAAATAAAGATAAAAGTGGACAAATTATGATTTAATTCAGGAAAGAATAAGTGGAGACTATGAAGCTATGAATCGTCATTCAAAGCTTTTAGTACTTGACAGTTTTTGATACATGGTGATGCAGATTTTGATCAAAACCCAGCTCTAATCAATATAACAAGCTTATAAAATAATTTTTCTCATGATCATGATTGTCTTTTTTAACACAAACACTTGTAATGTCGATTCCTGATCTCTGAGGAAATTCATAACAATTTATAAATTAATAAAAACATCTGTGAACCATGTGGACTCAACCCCTTAACATTAAATACAAAAAAGCCTTCAGTTTTCATAAGATACATTACAAAAAGTTGTGGTTTGAGAAAAATAAAGGAGCACTCTACAGATTTTACACGATGTTCAGTTTGCTGGTCATGGTTGTATAGTTATATAACGTTTATGTCTTCTGTGGCTCTGGATGAGCTTTCACGAGTGAAAAAATAATCTTGATGATGTCACAGTGATGTCATCAAAACTATCTTATTGGGCTTGGACATAAAAGACGGGCACTTATCAGGCAGGGAGGGTCTAATGAATAGATGCTATCAAGGTGCATTTTAGGAAATGTAGGATCAAATGTTTTTGTAGCTTGACTCAAACCAAAAGTTGAGATATCAGCCTCTGCTTGAGATGCGCTTCCTCTTTGCTTTCCCACAAATATGACAAAAAATGTCATATTTCAGTGTGGTTTAAAAAAACCAACATATACCTTTAAAAACAACAAAAACAAAAGTATCCTTTTGTTTTGGAATGTTTCAAAGAAGTTAATGTTAAAGTGAAGTTGTGAAAAAGCTACATGGAAAACCACTTTTTTATTACAATTAACTTAATCTCAAAGTTTTGCTAAAAATGAGCCGACACCATAAAGGTAGTAAACCAACACATTTTAATATGAGCTGTTTGAGGACAAACGGGCTCAGAGCAGCTGGAGACGACACTGTTACATGGAAATAAAAATACTTCATGTTGAGCGTTAAAACTCACTCTGTTACAAAATAAACATCTTTTCATAAGCAGGTCACCTGTCTACCTGAATGCTGATTTGGCAAATATACAGCACTAGTCAAAAGTTTGGACACACTTTCTCATTCAAAGGAATAGGAAGGTGTGTCCAAACGTTTGACAGGTGCTGTAGTTCTGAATATGAAGCAGGGGAGAAAACATTGACGGTCTCTCTTCATCAGCTGAGAGACAAAAAGTGATTAAAAATACCAATTAATCAATAATTTTTCTGTTTCTTGTACAAATCATAGTGAGGGAGTAAAAGTCATAAAGAAGGAAGAAAACTAAAAGTCTGTAGGTACACCAATGTGAGGCTGTAATGATCACTACACACCAGAAAATAAACTTGCTGAAGTTTATCCTGAGGATGGAGCCACAGGAAAGACCGTGCTGTTACCTAAATCAGAAGCGCTAACATCATGTGGGATGGGTGGTAGAGATGGGCAAAACCCCCATGTTTATAACCTGTCAATGTTCATGTCATGGGGCACTTTAAGACTGTTTATATATGTTGTGCAGTTAATATAACACTATATCTGTTAAATTTAGATTTAATGACCTTGAACAGCAGACTATTGTTGACATGAAGCCTCCTTGTTTGTTTGGTTTTTCAGGCACTTATGTACACCAAGTTGGATATATCAAAGCCTTCAGAGTCATATTAACATGTTGATGAGAACAGTATTTACAAGTCAGAAACTGGTAAGTATGGTAACTTGATGTGACATATGATGTGAATGCAGCATTATCCTCTGTACAGTGGCCACTTTAGGACAGACGCAGCTTGGCTCAATATTCATCAGACTAACCTCGATTTTGTTCATCTATGTAGCCCAAGCTCTGCTTTGAGCTTAATGCTAAATCACAATGTTCTAATGATGGCACATAAGTGTGACAACAGTTAGCAGGGCTGGGTATCATTTGAAAAATTAGGATATTAGTACCAGTATGATGTGAATGTAGATACAGTTAGCACATGAAGATCCTTATTGACCACTATTAAATGTTACAATTCTGGCGTTTATCATGTAACCTTTAGCAATATAATATGCTAATGAGAGTCATGTTGACATACCAACATTTAATGTGGTCTAGTTAGCATATTTAGCGCTGCATGTTGACATACTGATGTTTTACATGTTAGCTTGATAGAATGCTAACATAATGTTAGCATATTAAAAGCGTAGTGGGCATTCCAACACTGCCATCTCCAGAGTCTTGCTACTGGTATGGCAACAAATAGAAAAAGATTTATCTGTAAAAATATAGTTTCAGTGCAGGAACAAACAACTCAACATTATCTCCTGTTCATATTGGCACATTCACAATTTGACACTCAACAGCTAGACAGATGCTTTGAGTATGTGGAAAGATGGTGACATTTTGTCCGTTTGGACATTTCTAGTCTAGTCTAGTTTAGCAGAAAAAGTTTTTAAACCTTCAGAATGGTTTCACAGCTTTCTTCACTGTAACACTTTACTTAACTTCTTCTGCTCCTCAACACACATTTCATATATTTATGCATTTCCTAATCAGTCTGGTTTGGGGTCTGTATGTTTGCTGCAGGACACAACAGGAAACAGCGAGGAGAGAAGTGAACATCGAACAAGAAGTCCTTCGCTTTGATGAACAGGCCTCAGCTTCAGGAGGGTTTCTCCTGAGTACAGATAAGTCTGTCAGCAGATGAAGAGGAGTAGCGTCCTTCATCTTCATCCTTCTCCTCCTCTTCCTCTCTGTATTTCTCTTTGGGTTCTTCCACCAGCAGCTTCAGACGGCTCAGGTGATACAGAGCTCTGAGGACAGAAATAATCATCAAAAATATATTGCTCCTCACACTAAACTGGGATCAGACCAGCAGGACGAGCTTGTCAGAAAATCCAACCACATGGTGTGACAGTTCTGTTCCAAGCTACATCTATATATCACTAAATAACACACAAACAAAAAAAAAAACCCAGAAAATCCAACCACATGGTGTGAACATTCATGGTTAAGAAGGGACTTTCTTAAAGAGTAACTACACAGTCAAATTCTGCTGGCTCTTCCTTTGTTGTGGTTAACGTTACTGTTTTCAGCCTGAATATCTTGTTAAGCTCTGCCATCTCTTAGCAGACTTATTAACACTACCAGCAGCTGTGTGTGAGAGGCACAAACTGGGGCTACAGTTAGCCAGTGTTCTGTATTAATGACATTCAAAAAACATTTTAAGAACGTCCTTAAGAAAGGCACAGGAAACTTCATATCTATTAATAGATATAACAGCTAACAAGAGTCTACAGCCATGCTAGCAGCTCTGTGAGGCTGTACTTAGGCACAGCGGTGCTTTGAGCTAAACGCTACCTCAGTGTACCATTAACAAAACAACATATCACATATCATTAATAAAACAAAATATAACAAAATATCATGGCAGTCCATCTGATAGTTGTTGAGATAATGCAGTCTGGACTGAAGTAGTCCAACAATGGAGCTGCACCTACTGGGATGGCTCACAGGACTAGATCACCTCTGATCATCAAGTGGCAGCAGCATCAGCTCATTCTACACTAATGTTAAATCTTGATGTGAGAAGTCAGGTGTGTGATGTATTCAGTGTCAGTTACCTCTGTAATGATGGTCCACCAGGACTACTCTCAAGCTCTGCTTCAGCTTCAGGCCACTGCAACACAAACACAACTTTATATAAACTCAGACATATTATTGTAACACTCAGAAGGGCTTGTGAGGTTTGCTCCTCACAATACAGCAGAATGTTGACAGCAGAGGCCTGAAGTTTGTATGTTAGATAACTCTGTATAAACCCCGCTGAGTACATTTTTCCATAAAAAGTTGGGAATGTTTGCAAACAGGTGCCTTGATGAACACAGCTGTGTTCAGCCTGACTGTTTATACCTGCTTCACTGGAGTTTCCTTGGTCTGTGGCCTGAGAGTTGAAGCTACTGACGGGTGTTGTTGTCGCTGAAGCTCGGCCTCCACAGCCTGCAGTCTGAACAGCATTTGTTTCAGAGCCTCCACTGGACCAGGCTGCTTCCAGATGCTGTTTCCTTGGAGACTGCAGCCCTGAGCCTGGGAGAGACAGCAGACAGAGGGAGGCGCTGCGCATGATCCTGGATCGTCCAGAGAATCAGTTAGACTTCAGTGTACATGTGTAGTGGAAACACAATGCAGAACCTAGCACCAAAACCACCAAAAGCTTCATTTACACTTCTGCGTTCAGGGGTTACAAGTTTCTGAGGTCGGCAGAGATTGTTGATCATAAAGAGGCTCAGTCGTCTTCTCCTTTTCAGTAATCTAACAAAACATCTAAAAAAGTCATTACACTGCTAACACAAGGTGAAAAAGAAGTAGCTCCAGTTGTTACGTACATGTGTAGCCTACTGTCACTTTATATCACAAAGTGAAGTAAAAACAGATACTGAGGGGAATATAATTTAAGCAGAACACAGCCTGATCACATATGATACATCCTTCTAGTGTTGCAGGGTTGATATCAACAGATGAAATATGACACTAAACTATCAAAAGGCTGCAAATCAGTCAGTGCACTTCAGCCTTTTTACCCTCTGAAGTTTGCTGTCCTCAGAAGCACATGAGTCAGCTACTCATTGCTGGAAGATGACATAAAGCATTTTCACCAAACACAAACAATGAAAACTCCCGGTGGTCAGCTGCACAACACTTAAGATGTTTCACTATTTCTGTTTTGTCAAAAGTTTAAACTTTTTAACACAGAGATACCTCCTCCAGTAGCATTATAGTTAGAGAATGTCATATTTAGACCGTTAATTTCAAATTATTTACTGACAACGGAGACAAACAGAAGCATCAAACAACAGCTTGCATCATAAAAGGTAGAAACCTAACTGCAGTGATGGTGAACAGGGAGGAATGTAGATCATTAAGAAAAAAATAAAATACTGCGACTGAACTTGAAATAATAAAATGAAGGTAAAGTTGATCAGTAAAAGGAGACTTTTTCTTCAGGTCAGGAGTGAAATAGGACAGACTGAAACTTACCTGAGCTCCTCTGTCTGTCAGAGCCTCTGTGACGCCATCTGCTGCTGCTGAGTCACTGCAAGTTTAACAAACATCACATATGATCAGTGTTGTTTAGTCATGGTGCATCTGAACTCACAATAAAGGGAGTGTGGATGTAATGAGTCTTACTGAGTGAATGAAGGACAGTGTGAAGACGAAGAGAGCAGCAGCTCCTCAGTGTTCACTGGACTGACTGCAGCACTGCTCACTGACAACAACAACATTTAATATGAACAAGAACAAAGCAGCACAGTGTGGAGAATATATGTGATAAACCTCTTTGATGCAGTGATGAGATAAAGAGGTGTGATGAAATCAGAATAACTTTCACCTCATTATCAGCATGTACACATGAACATTAATGATGTTTTGGATACAGATCATATGGTATATGTTCAATTATACCAATATTGTAATCTGATCCAAAATTAAATGTCATATTTAGACACAAACAAACCTCAATGCAGCAACAAGAATTAGAGTTTGGTGACCAACAGAGACATCTGTGTAGTCTCCTGCCTGCAGCTGCTTCACAGTAAAAGCCATTCAGTAACAGCGTAAGTATACTTGTGCATCACAGTGTATGTTGGTCCTGTTGTAGATGCCTCCAGTGTTGTTCAATATCAGATTTCACTCATTGATAGCATCACTGCTACCCCACAGCTACTGTGTTTACATACTTTCCTTCATTGTAATATAGAGCGACAATGGGAAGTTTTGCAGGGGAAACAGCTTTGCATTGCTACATGTGTGACACTGAAAATGCTAAGATTACTAACCTGCTCCAAGTTGTCTTAACTGTCAACAGTCTCTATCAGTATCAGAAAACACAAGCAGCCCATGCTGACCAATCACAGTTTACCACTCTCTATCACAATGCATGCAGAAGTCTGTAGAGAACAAACTACAACTGAACCTTCACACTCTCCTCGATAACAAACCTGTTGTGTTATTTCTTGTATGTTTTCTGAGCTGGGTCACCTGTGTCTGACTGTTGTGTATGTTAGCTAACATTAGCTGTGCTGCTTATAACTTTTTGTCTCAGGTGAGTCCTGGTCTCACCTGGATCTGCAAGACTCTCTGCTCCTCCAGAACTCTGAGACAAAGAGTTCAGCACCTGATCTGCCTTCTGGATCAGAGACTCGATCCTGTTGTCTGGCAGGACGAAACACACAAACACACAGCAAATAAATATGAATAGGGGTCTATAGCACACTGATATCAAGTGTTTCCTTTTAGCTTTACATCTAAATATTTATTTTTACCTCTGAACAGAGTTTCCATGATGTCAGAGCTCTTTCTCTCTGCAGCGAGCAGAGAAATCTGCTCAGCAAACTGAAGCCTCAGATCTCTGAGAGTCTGCTGGCTGTCAACCTGGACACACACACACACACACACACACACACACACTGTATCTCCCATATGCAACCTATCAGGAAACACATGAGCTGCTGACTGATCAAATTAAAAACACAGCAGTGTGATCTGGTTCTCTCACCTGTGAAGACGTCAGGTCGGGATCATCCTCCTCTAACTCTGCTACCCAGGAAGGAGCTCCGGTTCTGGGAGCTGTAGGTGGAAGAACACCTGGAAGAGGAACAAATAACTTCAAAGATGCTGAAACTTTTTCACAACAGCCTCCTTATATTTATAATTTCAACAAGCAGCAAGCATGTGTTTTCAGTTCATGAAAGTTAATTGTAACATTTTGGTTGCCTAAAAAAAGTCTTGCGTTTGGTTGTACTAAAAGACCCTCTAAGGAGTCAGCTGTTCAGTTATTCTGTTAAGTACATTTTGTTTTTAGTCTGTTTTTCACAAGCCAAAATTAGCATTAGCATTATCACAGTTAACCATAGCCTGTAAATACACCACGCTAACCAAGCTAGCAGCTAGCATTAGGGTCAGCTACACCCTCTCGTCCAAATATGGTCACTTCTGGCTCCAAAAATCAAAGATGGTGATGGTCAAAATGCCAAACTTGAGGCTTCAAAACATTAGTCCATGTACCAATGGGTGACGGCACAGTGGCTCCGTCCTTTTTTTTCCACAGTCTATGAATTTTAATCATGGTAAAATTATTATTATGGTTTGTGAAGAAAGGGATTCATAATGATGCAAGTGAAAAAAAAATCTGAAACTATTCACAATAGACTATTCACTAAGCCCTGCCATCCTTAGTTGCTGTTTCTATGACTGTCGAGCTTTCTGTTCTCACTCAGCACATATGCAGTGCACAGTAATAACAGAGGCAGATTAACCAGTTGAAATTATTTGAAATTTTAGCTAGCTAATTAAGCTAATGCAAGCACCATGAATTGGTTGAAAACACTGTGTCTGGCTAACTTTAATGTTTCCAGCTGACTCATAAAATGAGAATCTTGTAAAATGAGTCTCAAATATGCAGTTGATAGTAACAGACATGTTATTGTGCTGAAAGACTGAGGCTAAAGCTGCATATCCCAGGCAAAGAGCACAGCACTGTTCTTGTATTGAAGTGTAGAGCTGCAGTAGTTATTTCTAGTATGATGGAATTTCGGTCTAACATAACCCTGTTTGGCTGCTTAGCTTACATACTTGCTCACATGTTTCATATTTGTTTTTTAACTTTACAAGAGAAAAGGTTGTAAGGGGGACTAACCCATGTGTCTGGCATAATGGCAGGGGTTGTAAAAGTGGAGTGTAAACTTCCCCAAATCCAATACAGAGCAGGACAGAGCTGCTCACATTAGCCTAAACTCTGAGAGCATCCAGGAGCAGCTTCCACACAGCGTGGAAATAGTACTACAAAGTGGATGTGCTAGTCCTGAACTATTTTTTTACTTAACCTGTAACCCCACAAAAACGAATGTAGTTAGATAATGACGTGCTCCTGAGCCTTGACGTTACACTCGATTAGTCGATTGCAGCTCATGTTAGAGAAGGCAAACGCTGTTTAATCATTTCCTTACACTTTTGCTGTTGTAATTTTGGTTTTGAAAATACCCCAAAACCGATGGAACCCTCCAAACTGTGGAGCATCTCTCTTACAAGACCCCATGCACACTGCTTCAACATGTGGAGAATACCAACACTTGACAGCCCTACCATGCCTAGCTACAGTTGCTAAGCTATGACTCAACATCACAGTTCAGGGAGAGGTGCAGTGAACAGCCAATTATAAAAATACATTAAGCTATTAACTACACGCTGTTAATTCATAAGTGTATGTTTAAATACAGTTTTAGAGTTACTTGATGGTAAAAATGCTTTCAAAAGGCTTTTCCGCTGTGACAACAATGAAACCCTGACGCAATCACCAAAATCTCTCTGTGACTTCATTCTGAAAGCATCTGTACTGTTTTTGTTTTGAAACTCTTGTATACTTGTGTTTAACTTTATGGCAAATACACGAGGCGGTGATGCTGTTTTATCATGAGGTTTCAGTAAAATGTGGGAACATGCAGTCTGTGTTATGGAGGGAATTAAACAGTTGCTCATGGCAGTGTTGGTGCCTTGCAGGGCGTGTCATACCGTGGTTGTCCCACAACTCTGACTCTGGGGGCGGTGGCGGTTCACTGAGGTCACAGCGTTGGATCCAGGCTGGGTATTTCAGGTCTGGCACGCTGGTGATTCCAGAGCAGTCCATGTCAGCCTTGTTACTGGTGAACCAGTGAGGGAGGTGGAGCAACGAGGACGGTTCTGCCCACTCTGACCTTGCTGCTCTGTGTGCAGACTGACAGACAGAGGTTCGCTACAGTCCTACACAGGTCAGGTCTAAAAATCACGAAATGTTCCAGATCTTAAAGAAAAGAATAAGTGTGAATGATAGTCACCGTGAAGCTGCTGACAGAGGAGACATCTGGTTTCAACATGGCTGCTCCTGGTCCTCCTCTGCACCTGGGGAGAGGAAAAAGTAATGAAATGTAAAGTGTGATGTAGACCTTCCACAGGACAATACAGAGATCTTTCAGAAAACATCCAAAATGAGAAGGATAAGTGGCATCAGCATGAACCTGGATCTCCTGGGCATCCTGGTTGGATGAGTGTGGAGGTGGTGGTGGTTCAGTCGGGAAGTGGCGTGGCTGCTGCTGAGTCCATCCCAGGCTCTGTGTCCTGGTCTGGAGGAGGAGGGGCAGGGCTGGGAGGCTCCAGACTGGGACAGGAGGCCTGGACCAGCAAGACGAGATATACAATACTGTCATTATTGACTCATCTATCAATAATTTATTCTATCAATTCATTCATCATTTAATCCAAACAACATCTGAAATAAAGGCAAATGTCCATCATCCTTCAGTTAATTCAGTGTTTAAGGAAGGTGTGGGGGATGCGTTTAAAGACCTTGGATGAAGGCAGACGTGTGTGTGACAGGCATCGAGCCATCATAAGGGATGGACAGCAGCTCGTCGGTAGTCATGGAGAGTCTGTCTCGGTTGCCACGGTGACGGAGGGAACTGACAGGGAGGTTTAGGAAGTCCAGCTCCCTGTCAGTCAAACGCTCCCTGAGAACTATGAGTAGGAAAAAAAAAACATAAGGACAATAAAAATAAAACTTAGAAATGATCTGATACAGAGATAAAATAAAACACATTTATTTGACGATTTGATAATAATGTGATATTTCTAATACTAATAATATACAAAGCTGTAGCTCCAAGTGTTTTAGTCATAAAATGATTAAAAAAATAATAAATAGAAATATTAAGTATAATTAAATCAAATGATTCAACTTAATGTAAATAGCACACTTTTGAAAATACCATATCTTCTCAAATAGTGGACAGACAGACATTGTTACACAGAAATTCAACAGATTTAATGAGCATCAGGCATCCAGCTGAAGCCAGTTTGCAGACCATGTCCCTGGTTAGGCTTTTAAACATAAATTAAAACATAATTCATTGACCAAAATTTAACTGCCCTAAAACAAAATAAACCAAACCTGATGTACATAAATTATTATGTCATACCACATGATCAAGCTGTCCACTTGGAATCAATCAGGCATTAGACATTTAGACACACAGACCTGCAGCAATACAATATGACCCTATAATTCGGGCCTGAATTGACTAGGTGGACTCGTGAAGACCTCTATGTTGCTTTTCAGTGACATCGCCTCCTTGTGGGGACCTACCATCTTTGTTTCTGAGCGTGCTCACTTTGGGTCTGCTTGGTGTGGAGGGCAGGCTGTGTGGAAGAACCAGCCTTCCTGTCACCGACTCGCTGTTCCGATGACTCCTGTCAAAGTCTGCGATGTAGGCGTCCAACGCCGCCGAGGCTGAGTCATACTCCTGCAAAACCAATCAATCAGTTAATCAATTAAAAAACATTGAGAATTTCTTTTTAGCAAGCCTAATACCACCAAAAATCTTTTCAGCCAGCAGCTTGTCTTAAATTTCATCAGTGAAAAAAATCATTCAGAAATGAAAATAAGTTGAATTGTAACACCTCCGTCCCACAACCACTTTGATCATAGCAATACTCATTTTCTTTATAAAAAATACAATGTAGAACTTCCACTGGAAATCTGCTGTTTAAAATCTGAAAGGGAGATTACTTCCATGTTCTACAAAAAGTGACTCTGTTAGTCAGATGGAATGAATGGTTGCCAAAGTTGAGTCAGTTATCACGGCAAGACAGAAGACAAAGACAGGCTGATTTCCTCCACAGTGCTTGGTCACTGCTGTAGAAAATGAACCCCAGTAGAAGCAGAGTGAACCTTGTCTCTGTATCTGAAGGAGGTGTTGTGTTCAGGAGGCAGCAGGCTGCTCTTCAGGTGACCTGAGCTTGACAGCAGGGTCGTCACTGTAGACTCTGGTGATAGGAAGTCAGAAACCAGGCTGGTGGAGTCCATGCTGAAAAAAACAACAACAACGTGTAAATTCTGAGCTTATAATTCACTAAACCACAAAGAATGCTGGAGAGGAGTATAAAATGTTCACTGTGGAAGAAGGTGCTCAAAATTTAAATCCATTTAAGGCTGTTTATATCCTGTTTTCCACAGGCAGCCTTTATAAATAAAATATAACAAGTGGTGAAGGTCTTTTGTCTTTTTGCATTCGTTTTCCTGAACTGCATATCACTGAGCTCTTTAGGCTACTGTAGTGATAACAGCTATAATATTTACGAGTCAAATCAGACGATCTGATGAACCACAAAGTTCAGTGAAGCCAAACAGCTAATAGTGGACGTTAGGGTTGAAAATCAGAGACAGTACTTATGTTAACTTAGCAAATCATGAGCTGACAACCTCCTAGAATATGTATCAGTGTTTTGGCAAGTGATTGTGTTTCAAGTGAGTTTGTGTGTCTTGCTTGTGACGAAAAGCCTGTGAGTATTGAGCTAAATGTTACAAAACTGACAGACGTTAGTTTGCTAATTTGGCTGTAGCCTAGCCAACAGCAAGCTAAACAACAACCAAAACACAAAGCAAACAAACCGTACATGCCCAGGCAGATTCAGTAATTAGATATTAAGCATTTTAGGTAACGGCAGTTTAGTGTATATATGACATTTATAAGGCCCTTCAAAAACTTTCTGACTCAACATATATTGACAAAATCTCAAAGATAACGTTAGTTAAGCTAACTAAACAGCTGACAGCACAACCAGGAATTCTGAATCTAGCTTTAGCTACATATTACAAATCAAACTAGTCAACTCGGATCAAACGAAAGTAAAATACTGACCTTTGGACTCCAAAATGTCTCCGTTTTCAGTGAACACTTCGTGTCCAGCACTCCGCGTAGTTAACGCTGTAAAAAAGAAAATTCAAGGCTCCCGGGTAAAGCTAGCTCACAGTTAGCTGGTCTGGAGTCAGTTTCCGTCAGAGACGTTACAACCAAACATCATCTAACAAATCTGGCAAAGAGTCAAAGATTATTATTAATGGACACATATCCTACACAGCTGTACAGCAGGTCGTTTAGGTTTTACAGACTTTTAAGATCTTCATGAACTTTCGGAGCATATTATTCAACCAGCTGTCGCTACTGCACTCATATTGTGGTAAGTAGGAGGTAAGACATACGAGGGGAACCTAAAATAAAGTTGAAATTGCATTAAAATGTATAACACTTGGTGTATATGAATCATGCTGAATCAAAGAAAGCATTTCCCGCATAAGGAAAAGTGTGGGTCTGGTTGTATTACCTGTTTATATTTGCCACAAAAAAAACACGCAAACTTTAAATTGCCAGTTTTTTGACTGAGGTTTGGTCTTTATGCGAGCTCAGCAAGTTTCTCTTTAACAGGATCAGATTATATTACAAAACGTCATTACAGAGCTGATGTTATGTTTTCTGTATAGATGAGGGTTTCAGAAGACGCTAAATGAAACGAATACACTGCTGTCAGCATTCTGCCAGTCAACACAACTGAAGATGATGTTGGCCAGCTGAAGAGACAGCAGCCTGCCTTAGTAACGCCCCACCCCCTTTAACCTAGTTTTCATTTTCTTTCCTCTCTACTGTATGTATATATATATATATATATGTATATTTATACGTGTATAGGCTATATATACAGAATTTCACTATGTATATTGAAATTCCATTAAAAATGGCTAGCACTGTTACACTATATGTAATAGTGGCTAATAGTGTTTAACACTATAATAATAGTATGTATTACTAACATACTATTATATAGCCTAACTCATAACTGGTTAAGAATTGCACTTTATAATTATTATCGTTCTGCACAATGTATAATAATAACAATGTTTCTATTGCACATTGCACATATTTCATTATATACTGATACTAATGTATATAATCATTGCACAATGGATAATAGTTTTTAAAAAAAAAAAATCTATCTCACAACTAATTTTATTATATACTATGTATATAATTACAGCACAATGTATGATAGTAACCTTTTCTATTTTATTTTATTTTATTCTATTGTTGTGTGTGATGTGTGCTGGACGGTGCTGTTGTGACACTTAATTTTCCCTCAGGATTAATAAAGTATTTGATATTCTTCTTCTTATACAGGCTGCCTCCTCCATAATGTTATAGTAATTGTCTACTTTGCTTTCCATAGTTAGGTACATTTTTCTGATAATACTTACTTTTACTTAAGTGAAATACTTTTACTTGTCATAGAGGATTGTGGTATTGGTCCTTTTAGGTAGTTACTCTGGTTATCATACAAATCAAAATCCAGGATAAATGGACAGTTTTCAGTCGGGACACCTCTGTAGTTTCGGAGTTGTTTCCCAGAAACCATGTGAAAACTTGTGGTCAGACATGGTGGGTCCACCAAACATTTAGCAGGCTTCATGGCTGCTGCAGGCCCCTTTAACCTCGCCTGTGACGTCACTGGGAGATTGAATCAGAGAGGTGGGAGGAACACAAGCACCGAGTGATCACTCTGCCTCAATGTCTAGGCACCAAAAACACGACACAGACTCACGTCGGTTGTTCAAAAATCAGTCTATTAAATTTAGTTAACATTTAATTAACTCAAGTTTATTAAATATTATTAACATTAGAGCATAATATTACCTCAGTAAATTTGGACTTAATTCAATTTTTCAATTTTATTTTTTTACTGGTTATATTTAGAATTTTGTATGGGGCCATTTTTTTAATTGGGCAGATTTAAATCCCAGTTAAGACATGGTGGTTCCAAGTGCCAAGTATTTAACAAGAAATATCATGTTGTTAAACATAAAACCAAAAAGTAAAGAAAAAAAAATAAAATGAAAAATAAATAAAAACATCTTTTGGGGAAAGAAGCTGAGAATGTTTGCATCTGCAGTATGTGCTGTCACGTGAGACACCCTTTAAAACTGCTAGAGGCTGTTCTACAAAACCACCGCCGTGGGTTAATTGCTGTGTCTGGACTATTAAGAGCGTACACGTGCAGTCTGAAAGGAAATGGAAAGCCTCCAAATGAAAAGTTTTGATGTCATGGAAGAGCTTTTAAAAGATTTTAAGAATACTACAAAAGAAGAAAAGACAAATACTTCTCACATCTCGTTGCCACAAATCCACACAACCGCAAGGTATTGTTTTAAGATCATAAAGTCTTGTATTCACCACCCTCTTTATTTAGATGAAATGTCTTCTACTGAAAGATGTGACATTTTTATCCTTTTTTCTTGAGAAAGTTGCCATCTTTAGAGCCTGAATCTTGCCATCTCAGTCTGACCTAGTGAGGACAGTTAATAGCATGAAACCTACCTCCTCTCTGTTTTATCGAGATTTAAAAAAATGTTTCTACCATTTTATAATTTATTAATATTTAATCTTTAATCAAATTACACAGTTCTTCCTATTTTTAAATCAGCTGTTGTTCAACTCCTCCTGAAAAAAAAATCCAATCGAATCACTTACAATCCTAATAATTTTGGATCCCTTATCTAATTTTCTAGACAAAGTATTGGAGAAAGTGGTATATTCTCAGCTTAGATCCTTTATGAATGAGACCACCAGACCTCTCATCAGTGACCTCACTCACTACCTGTCTTGCAGACATAAGGTTTTGGATGTCAAGTTTTTGATGTTGAATGCTCTTAAAACAGGCTACAAATCTAGGGGTGATATCTGATTCTGACTTAAATTTCTCTGAATATTTTAATATCAATATTATAAAGTCAGCAATCTGTCATCTCAGGAGCATTTCCAAGATTAGAGAATGTCTTTCATTCAGTGAAGCACAAACCCTTTTACAGTAGCAGTCAATAGTTTGGACACACTTTCTCATTCAAATGAATGGGAAGGTGTGTCCAAACATTTGACTGGTGCTGTACATACGTTTGTCTCCAGCCATCTAAATGACTGTAAATCATTATTTGACAGGTTGCCCCAGAAATCAGTTAACCACCACCTATTTGTACAAAATACAGCTGCAATGAGCACATTTCCACTATTCTCGCCTCCTTGCACTGGCTACTTAGCATTCAGAAATGATTTTAGGTTCTACTGCTTGTCTTTAAGGCCCTGAATGGCTTTGCCTCATCCTACATTGTCAAGTGTCTCACTCCATGCACCCCATCTGACATCTGCTGATCAGCTGTTGTTGTCCATAAGAAGGGCAGACTTGCTTTTAAAAAATTGCTTTTGGTCAATTTTTATTCTTTTTTTTTCTTTTAAAGTTTCATTAATTTTTATTCTATATCTTAATTGCACTATATTTATTCTACTTTGTGAATGTATTATATATTCTGTTTTGATGTTTAGTACTGTATAAATCAAGGATAGGTGATAGGTGTTTTAAAAAAAGAAAAAAAATGTGAATGGTAACATATGTAAGTGTAATTTGTTTCCTACATAAAATAAAATAATTAAAATAAAAATGATATCAGGCTACTGTCATTGTTATCATAATATTATATTTATTGTGTGTGTGTTTTTATCTCATTATCCCAGAATAACAAGGTCAACATTTTTATGCTCTTATCTCAAGAAAACAAACTTTTGTCTTTCCAGGATAATGAGATATTTAACCTAGGCTAAGAGAAATTAATTTGTCACTCACGGCTCTCGGCTTCCGTATTTGGTATTTATTTTACATTATTTACATTATCTCAGGGTAAGTCATCTTGGGCAATAGACGATCTCTGAGTGTGTGTGTGTGTGTGTGTGTGTGTGTGTGTGTGTGTGTGTGTGTGTGTGTGTGTGTGTGTGTGTGTGAGTGAGTGTGAGCAATAACTCAGACGTCACAGCCTGCCGTTAGTCCAGATCAGTTCAGATCAGATCAGCCGTTGGTTCTCTCCGGAGGTAAACTGAACTAAATCGGGACCTGAAGGCAGTTTAACCCGGGACATCCCAGCTCACAGTCTGCACCGGGACACTTTTCATTTTAATTTAACCCGAAATCACCACCGCAAAAACAGCCAGGGCGGAGGGAGGGAGAGCCGCCGTTAACGTAACGTCTGTGACGTCGGTCCGCCCGGGGTGCTGCTCCACCGGGTTTACCACCACGCTGTTTGTCCGGAGGGCCCTTATCGGTGTTTACTGAGTGATCGATTGACCTGACCGGAGCCTAATTGTGGGATCGATAAGTGTGTGATGATGGAGAGGAAGAAGACGGACTGCCCCGCTCTGCCGCCCGGTTGGAAGAAGGAAGAAGTGATCAGGAAGTCCGGACTGAGCGCTGGAAAGAGCGACGTCTACTACTACAGGTACTCCGCCACACTCATCGATCAGTCATTGATCAGTCCCGGACTGGTTCTACCGGCGATCGATCAGTTAACCTGTGGTTTCTGGTCCTGCCTCTGACTGTCATCATCACTTCTTAACTCCCTGCTGCTGATTAAAAGTTGATGGGAAAATGTTGAAGTGATTACTGTCAGATAAGTTACAGTGTAGCGTTAATAAAGTCCTGCAGGTGTTTATACAGTGGCTCTGGTTGTGTTGGTGGCCAACATAGTGTCACTAAATCATAAATTCCTGTAATTTTCAGTAACAGTCCCATAATATATCTGCATGTAATATCCCTGTAATGTTTCTGTAATATTCCTGTAGAAGTTGATACAGCGGCTCTGTCAACAAGTTGTGTACTGATGCAGACAGTGTAACTCCAATAATTCAGGGCTGCAAGCAGGAGTTTAGCTAGTGAGGTCATGGGGTCCCCCCTGAAAAAAATGAGCTGATATCAAAAAGTGGCTGATGGTATGCTACTGTTGTTTTAGTGTCATATACCACTTCTGAACGTTACCTCACTGTCGAGTATTAATGCTGCTGCTGATTTACTGCCACATTATATGTTCTCGATAAATCGATTAGTCATTTGGTCTATAAAATGTCAGAAAATGGTGAAAAATGATGCTTTGTTTTTGCAAAACCTAAGATGACGTCCTCAAATGTCTTGTTTTGTCCACAACCCAAAGATATTCAGTTTACTACATAGAGGACTAAAGAAACCAGAAAATATTTACATTTGAGGAGCTGGAACCAGAGAACTTTTTTTTTTTTTTTTCAATGACTTAAAACGATTAATCGATTATCAAAATAGTTGGCAATTAATTTAATAGCTGGCAACCAATCGATTCATCTACTAATCGTAGCAGGTCTACTGTCATATCCTGACTCTTAGCTGTATGCTCCTTTGACTGCTGGTATGTTGCTGCTGTCCGACTGGCGAATACCAGCCCCAGTTTGTGCCTCTCATGTATTATCATACATTCAGGTCACAGAGGTAACCATCAGTTTCTCTGAAAGATTTAACTGTCGATGTCTGAAAAACCCAGAAGGTCATTTTTAAACACTTACTGCTGTTCTGAAGTTTTTACAAAAAAGGACTGGTATCTTATAATATATGGTGAGATAACCACTCATTGTATGTAGCTGTCACTGATATGAGGAAACTATTTTGATGCATCTCAACTGCCGCCATATTGGTCTGGTCTTCTGGCCTCTCTGCAGTAGAAAATACCAGACTTTTGTGCTGCATTTGGATGTTCTAAAGAAAGAAATACCAAAACTGGGGCACAAGGAATAATTTCAGGGGCGAGTAGTTATTACATGACACTCTACCGTCACAAACATGTTGAATTTAATATACCGATATCACTATAAGCAACGTTAAGTGGCTATTAATCTTTGCAGAAGGATTTTCTATTCTATGCAGTGATTTGTAGCTTTTATTTATAATTTATTATTCCATTTATTGACAGCAAACCTAGATAAAGAGAATAGACGCTGCTTTCACGCATTTCTCTAAACTTATCTGGACTAAATTTATATTGATCATGTCTCTTATACACAGACATGCAGGCCACAACTCACTCTCATTTTCCTGCTGCTTTTGATTCTGTTTCTACAATTTGAGAAGGACGTGTAACTGTTACACTGGAACTACTTGCACCAACTGATGATATAACTTCCTGTATACATAATTTATGTAAATAGCAGGGAAATGTCAGTGAAGAAGGCAACAGGAGGAGACCCTCGTTGAGGCGCAAGTGAGGCAAGAGAGGACGCTTTATGCTAGGCTAAAAGCTTGTGCTAATTGACCACCGCTACCGAGCCTCCTGCTAGCTAACGTGCGGTCACTGGCAAATGAGCTTGAAGAGCTGAGAGCCAGGATAACAACACAACATGAAACTAGAGACTATTGCGCCCTAATATTCACAGAGACATGGTTGTTAGCCAGGGTGCTGAACTCAGCAGTGCAGCTACAGACTGCACTGTTGCCTCTGGGAAGGCTAAAGGGGGAGGTGTGTGCAGTTTTGTGAACAACGCGTGGTGTGGAGATGTACAGACTCACACAATTGTTCACCAGATGTGGAACTGCTACTGTTTAAATGTCGACCCTTGTACCTACCAAGGGAATTCAGTGCTGTGTTTTTAGCCACTGTTTACATCCCACCATGCACTAACTCATCAGCAGCACTCGGTTTACTTCAGCACTCAGGAAACTGCACACCCTGATGCTGTTTTCATCTTTGCGGGAGACTTCAACCACTGCAGTCTACGGGCTGTGTTACCAAAATATTACCAGCATGTGAATATCCCCACAAGAAACCAGAATTCCCTGGATCATGTATAGAGCAACATCCGGGATGCCTACAAAGCTGCCGTCCACCCCCACTTTGGACCCTCAGACCACATCTCTCTGTTCCTGGTCCCAGCCTACAGACAAAGACTCAAGCAGACTACTCCCATGAGTAAACAAGTCAAACTTTGGTCCCCAGATACTGAGAGCATTATGCAGGACTGTTTTGCACACGCAGACTGGGATGTGTTTAAAGCTGCAGCCACACAAGAGGATTCTTCTATAAACACAGAGGAGTACACCGAATGTGTGACAGATTACATCAGTACCTGCAGTGACACTATAGTACCAACCATACAGATCAGAAAATATCCAAACCAGAAGCCTTGGATGAACAGTCAAGTACGACACATAGCTGCATGCTCACTCTCTTCCATTTAGATCAGGCAATGAGGTGGAGTACAAAACAGCAAAGTACAGACTGTGGAAAACAATCAGAGAGGCGAAATGGCAATACAAACAGAAGCTGAAATTTGCAGACCAAGGAGATGATAGTGGACATGACGAAGGAGAGGAAACTTCATCAACCGCTGACAGTCCTTGAGTCAGAGGTAGAGAGGGTCAGCAGCTGTAAATTCATCCACATCAGTGATGACTTCACCTGGACATATAAAATCACCCAGCTGGTCAAGAAAGCAAAACAGCGGCTGTACTTTCTAAGGCACTGATCAGACAGAGTGCTTTTTAGCGGCTTTTTTCACTTCAGAGAGTGATGCTTTTTGCCCGCTGCTTTTGCGTTGCTGAGCACCTTGCGTTTTTCTGCTCTATGTGCCTTGTGTTTTTGCAGGAGCACTCTTAACGCCTCAAATTGAAAAAACAGCATACAGCAGGCCTAGAGTGAATTTACTTAACTAGCAACAACAACAACAAGAAAAGACGCACCAAGCTGCTCTTTTTTTAAATTGTAGACTTCAACAAGAAAGGCAGTGCGGTGCACCTTGCGTTTTACAAACTGCAAAAAGCTCTGTCTGATTGGCCCTGAGGAGGCTTAGGAAATTCGGCATTTCTGAGTATTCTCTGCAGCTTCTTCAGTTGCATCATAGAGAATATCTATCTATCTATCTATCTATCTATCTATCTATCTATCTATCTATCTATCTATCTATCTATCTATCTATCTATCTATCTATCTATCTATCTATCTATCTATCTATCTATCTATCTATCTATCTATCTATCTATCTATCTATCTATCTATCTATCTATCTATCTATCTATCTATCTATCTATCTATCTATCTATCTATCTAAAAAAGAGGAAGAAAAGAAAAAAAGAAACACACAAGGAACTAAAAGTCAGGATATCTCTGTTGCTTTGATCTTGCTTCCAGTAACTGGAAGTGGATATACTAATCACTGGAGTACACCTTGAATTAAAAAAGTCATGAAAATAATCAGTATGTTGCAGCACCAGCTCAGTTTTATTCTTCATGCACGTTTCCTGCACATTACATTACATTGTGTCCGAAGCACCTTACAATAAGTGCATTCAACCTCCGTAGAGACAAAAGCTGGAGGCAGGGTTTACCATCTGTGTGTGTCTCTGTCTAACCATCACTGTGAGAGAAAACAAGATATCAAACAAACTGTGTAAATGACTCCAACTTCTCTCTGAAGTAGAAGTTCAGTCTGAATTTTTGCCTTTTACATTTTTCCTGATTCTTCATCTTCACTCATCACTGCTGCGTTGGATCACAGAGGAAATGATGTCACTGCTGGTGCAGGTCTGTGGTGAGGCTGTGACGCCGCAGAGCCGACGGCTGTTTTCTGAGGCTGTGTTCTCTTCCTGTTGATCAGGGACTCGATCAGACTAACAGCTCAATGTCAGGAACATCTGAAGTCTGTCACTTCCTGAACCTGTAACATTAAACTCAGCAACTCGGCTTTACTTTCAGTTTGGTTTGTAATATGACTCATCAGTTCCAGTAAGGAAGCTGGTCGACTTACTGGAAGAGCAGCAACACCCTGGTGGAGCCTCTGCTGACTCCATCTTTACAAACTCGTGTTGTTTATCACAAACTGTGTTAAGAACCCACATAATTTATTTTCTATCCTGATTCACATGACATATTTCCAGGAATGGTGCAGCCATAAAAAACATGGAGTCTTGGGTTTGAATTTGTCACTCAGTATAAAGAGCTTCAATAAAGAGCTGGGACAAGATTATAGAAAATATATATGATACTATCACACTCACACACTCACACACTCACACACTCACACACTCACACAGACACACAGACACACAGACACACACACACACACACACACACAGAAAGAGAGAGCCTCTGATCTGTGCTTTGCTGCTGCTGACCTACATGTCAGACACAGCTGAAAGACTGTGTGTTGACTCTTGTACTTATATCGTTGTGAGGACCAATTACACGTTTAGACCTTGAGAGAGATTGAGGACATGTTTGGAAATTGCGGACATTTTTAGAAAGTGAGAGCATCTGTCTGGTCTTCACTTCTTCAGGGGGACATTTTCGGGTTAAGACCTGGCTTTTTGGAGATTAGAATTAGGTTATAGGGGATACAGGGAATGCCTTATGTCATTAATGGGTCCTCACAAGTACTGAAATACAAACGTGTGTGTGTTAGTGCAGAGCAGTGAATGAGGAAGTGTTTGGCAAACGCTGCTTGTGTTAGATGTGATGTTGTAGCTGACTGACCAGGCCTTTCTCAATACTGAGTACACCAAGTTTGAACTCATGTCCGTGGGAGTTCAAAGTTTCCCAGTGGGAGCAGTAACTTCCTGGAATCTCCACTCAGAGCCAAGAAACAGTCCAGCACATAACACAAAAAATTGTTGTTTCTACACTTTGGTGTTTGTATGGATTAAACAAACAAGATATGACATGTAATTAGTGAGCTTTTGATATGCTGCTAGATGAATTTTGTTACCGTTGTACAGAGCCACACGGTTTCATCCTGGAAGTCCTCCTGAACTCTCTTCCAGAAGACGATTAGCATATTTCCTAAAATGTTGAACTATTCCTTTAACTTTACCTTTACCTAAACCAATTTATCAGAAATTAATATGAATTGATTTATTATTGGTTAAATAAAGTATTATATTTGTTGTATATTTATAACTGAGACCGACATTTATCTTCCAAATGAATTATATCTTATACTTGAAATGCCACAGAGCCAACAGAGCCTCCAGGTAATTAATGATGGTCTCACCAGGAATGATGATGGATGCTTACCTGCTGGTCTCACCTGGCAAGTGGGCTTTCACGTGTCCAAAAACATCAAAACAAATTTTTACAACCCAATTGCTAGAATAAAACGTTGGCATTGTACATTTCTGCAAACCACAGATACATTGAATCTCCACGTTTAAATTTGCTTTTCGCATGTCATTTAATGCCTAAAATGCAGAATGCAGAAAAACAGCTGCAAATGTTCCGATGTCTCGCTAAAAATACCCAGTTTTGTTGGTTTAAAGGGGAAGCGAGCGGATGCTGATGCTTTTGCAATTTAGTGGCATGCAACTAACTGTCTAGCCAACCACCCAACCCTCTTTCTCCTAACATGGAAGTGAGCTCATATAGATGTCATCTGAACTACATCACTTTCCCTATGATATGTATTGTATAAATGTTGATTATGCTACGTATTAAATGTATTGAAACATAGAGACAACGCCGTGGTTAAGGTCTGGTTAGATTTAGATTTGTACAATTCAGTTTAGACTGTTTAAAACATGAATTCCACATATCCTCATATAATAATATTACCTCCACTTTGTTCTAACTTGTCACAGTGTCAGTTAAAATAGTTTTAATTCATGACAATTAAGAATATGTAAATTATCTTTTTTGGTTATCCCAAACTAAGATATCAAAGTCGAACAGAAATTAAACTACCTTTTTTGTCTACTACAGCATATACATCTGCTCTGTTGATCACTTGTCCTGTGTTCTTCAGGAAAAAAAGTCAGAAACCAAGATTGAGAAATTTATATTTAAAATTCTTTGATTTCATGATGGTGCCACCTAGTTTTACATTATTTTGATTAAAAAAAAACAGTTCCATTATCTGTCTACAAAGCTGGAGTCCTTATTTCAATACAACAAATCAAATCTTACATAAAGGGATAATGTGGCGTTCTATCATAAGCAGAGCAGATGGTCACACTGAGCCTGATAGCATCCTGCTACACAACACCAGAACTACAGACTCTGAACAACAACCCACATCAACTTTCCTGCTAAAGTCTCCTTATTTAAATTACAACCATGAACACACGTCTTGTGCTGCACCTTAGCTTGTTGAATGAGCCACCAAACAAACCTTCACCAGGGAAAAGTGTACTGCTAACGTCAGTTAGCAAGCTAGATAGCTAATTAGCTGCTCAGCTGCAGCACATTAAACAGTTAGATGCTGGTGTGTTCCTTACTTTTAAAAATCCCATGACTTGTAGCTATAGCAGTTTGTTGACTTTGTAAACACTTTGTAGCGTGCCAGCTAATGTCAACAGGGCCATCCAGTTTTGACTTCAGAGTGAGATTTGTTCCACTTCAGATATTACATATCTATGCTCCTCACTAAGTTGCTATCATCATCTGATACTCCCAACTTTAGTCTCTCAGGTCTAATAGAAGTAATTTCTGAATAAATTATCAGCTCCACAGGAATGCGCATTGCAATGATTTGTTGTTGCACGCTTTTGGTTGAAACAGATGATGGTCAGTACATTCATGGACAATCCGCGGAAAGTGCTGCCTTAACATTGTTAGACTCTGCACCTCAGCCCATCTGATCTTGAAAAAAAAGAACTACTGTTCCTTCACTTAAAAATCACAAATTTTACATCAGAGGAAGAGGAAAAGTTAGTGTGAGAAAAGGCATGTGTGGCTTGAGATCATGAGATCGGTGTCAATTTCGTGAGTCTCACGGTCAAAGCATGAGACTTGGCAGCTCTTTGTCAATCAAACAAGCCTCCAACATGCCCCTCCTGCTGGCTGAGACAAATGGAGCATTTCTGATATTTCCCCAGAGATGTTATTTCTTTGTTCAAAAAGTTAACATTAATTGTATTAGCTATCACTTGCTATTGCTTGTTTCTTGTTACATGTCAAATGTTGATATGCGTTATACAGTTTATCATCTATTCTTTGAACTGACTGTTTGATTGACTGTGTAGGTGATGACGATGATGTTGATGTACTGGTTTCAGTAAAGCCAAGGGGCCTTTACCAGATGCAGGTTTACCAAACTCTGAACCTAACCCTGAACTCTGAATTGATTAACCCAGAACTGATGATCAGAGTTAGTTACTCTGGGTATGTTCACTTGGAGTTAAACACATGCGTGGTCAGGTGAAGGAAAAAAGCCATCATCAATAATTGAATGAAAAATATAGATGGCAATTAAAAATTATATACTATTTCAAAGATACATCTTACTATAGACCTGTGATTGTAACATCACAGTCTGATCCAGTATTAGGTTGGTGATTTGCATTTGAAGAGGCGTCGAGGTTAAAACCGAGTATATATTTTTAGACATCTATTTTATAAAAAGTATCTTGGCTCTTGACCAGCATTCCTTTGACAGTTGAAATATAGTCATTGAATGCTGCACAATGCAGCCAATTAAAAAAATCACTTTTAAATTACATTTAGCCCAGTTTTTAAATCTTTATCTTTTAAGTCTTTTCCGCTGCACCACAATCCTGCTCACTCAGAATTATTAACCACCAACATGTTATGAAAACTATGATAGGAATGTTCCATCAGTGTGACCAGTCACATCAAGAAAAATATGAGATGATTATTTTTTGATCAGTGTCGTATGTGTCTAAAGGGTCATACAGAGATTTTAAAAAATTTAAACAGACATTACCACATAAACATTTCAGTGCAGAGGAACTGTTCTGACAACCACACTGACAGCTGTCTTATCAGCTCTCTTGCAACTTCCACTTGCAAAAAGAAAGACATGCATAGATTTTATTCTGAGCACACTGAATTCACACTGTGTATTATTTGAATGTGAGGACAGATCGTTGTTTAAAGAAATGACTCAGTGCGTCAGCATTAGTAAAGATAGTCCTTGAGTGATGAACTAATATTCAACTGGGATTTGATCTCCCTCTCCTGATGTAAACCTCTGCAAACGAATGTGCTTTGATATCAACGATGTATATTGACTTTAACAATTATGAAATGAAACGGCATGTATACAGCTCCTACAGGCTTGGCAGAAGACCGAAAGAAACTTTGTTTGAAATGTTTTGAAAGGTTTGTTGAAGAAAAGTTGCCAGCAAGCAGGTCAGGTTCACAGTGCAGCGGTGACAAGTAACTAAGTACATTTACTCAAATACAATTTTGAGGTACTTGTATTTACTTAAATATTTCCATTTGATGCTACTTTATACTTCCACTCCACTACATTTCAGAGGGAAATATTGTACTTTCTACTCCACTACATTTATTTGACAGCTTTAGTTACTTTTCAATGAAGATTTGACACAATGGACAATATAACAAGCTTTTAAAATACAACACATTGTTAAAGATGAAACCAGTGACGTCTTACAAAAAGCAGTGTGTAGTCGGGGTCACATTTCAGATGTCTATGAGTTGTTAACAGCTCCACCAAATAATTTTTCCCTCTAAACTTCTCACATGGTTTCATTTCAATAAATGTTCAAATGATCCAATATTTCACCAAAAATCAAAGATTAGAGAAAAAGTCCAAAAACTGAAAACAGATTTGTGTATCAGAACTTTGTTTTTTCTTCTTTCCCATTAATCATCTCATGACCCCTCAGATTTATCTGCTGACCCTTGGAGGGGCCCGACCCCTAGGTTGAGAACCACTGGACTAAACTAGCTAATTGTTAGTAGTTGAAACTAGCTCCACCTCCAGCAGCTACAACAGTAACATGCTGCTTACACACTAATGCTTTATTATTGATTCAACTCAGATTAAATTAATCTGTCTGACTCTCTCCTTCCTTCCTTCCTTCCTTCCTTCCTTCCTTCCTTCTTTCCTTCCTTCCTTCCCTCCTTCCTTCCTCTCTTTAGTCCTTCAGGGAAGAAGTTCAGGAGTAAGCCTCAGTTGTCCCGTTACCTTGGAAACACGGTGGACCTGGGATGTTTCGACTTCCGGACGGGGAAGATGATGCCCGGGAAAATGCAGAAGAACAAACAGAGACTCCGACACGACCCACTCAGCCTGGCCAAGGTAACATTAATGAATCACACCTGTGGGGGTGGGGCTGTGGCTGTGTGTGTTGTGTTGTGTTGTGTTGTGTGTTATCAGATTATCAGATTAACACATCTCTTCTTGCAGCAGCTCGACAGGTCAGCAGGTCAGATGACAACTACTCAGTTCACTAGAGTGTGTGAAGCCCCGCCCACCCACTGCTGAACTAGCTTCTTCTTCTCTGTTCATAATTTCTGACAGTATATATCAGGGTTCGAGTACTCAAGTACAGTCTCTTTTTTTCTGTTATCTCAGGCTTGTCTCTGTTTTTCATGGTGTTTTTGATGTATACTTGTCTTGGCCTTGTGGGTATTATTACTCGGTCTTGTCTTGGTTCCATGGGTGCATTGACTCTGACTTGTCTTTGTCCTTTCACTGTTTTGACTCTGACTAGTCTCAGTCTTGTGGGCTTTTTAGCCTGACTTGTCCTGTGGGTGTTTTGACATAGACTTTTCTGTCTTCTCAGTCTTGGCAGCACGGGTATTTACATCATCGTAACTTGGTTTCGTCCGTATCCATAAAACTCCCCGACGCTTTCTTCTAAAGTCAAACTTTCTAGCTGTAATCTGTGCTGTGTAAAGACTTGTACAGTGTTCGTTCCTCTCTGTCCTGCTGTCTTTACAGATATGTCTGAACTTGCCCCGACCCCACTACTCGCCTCCTCTGTCGAGCTGTAACGTTTAGCCCGCAAACGTCTAGGACTTATGGGAAACGATGTTCATTAAAGGCAGCTAAAAATATAAATATTGAATGAACAACAATATTAGATGGTTTTTCAGAAAACTCCTTATCTAAACATATAAAGCGAGCCACACGACATACTGTTGAGAACGCTTCTGTTCCAAGGCTGGATTTCTAGTTATTAGCATAGTTACAAATGTAAGTGGGATTTTTAGTGAGGTTTTCCTACTCCTGAAATGGAATCCAGAAGTTCTGGTTTGACTTCTATTTGTTGCAAGCTGTTCTGCTGAGACAGACAATATTTTCTCATCAGCAAAGTCAGTGAATATATATGATGAAGTCTCCTGATGGGACAAAATACAGGACAATCTGAGTCCATTATTGTCTCTATGTGGACACTTGGGAGTCCATTCTGTCTCCTATAGCATGTCAACTGACCAACAGAATAAAGAGGGGTTAAATCCTCCTCCATGTTTTAAAGTGTGTTTGTGTGTTTAAGCCATGGTTAGGTTAGTTTAGCATTGTTAGCATTGCTGCTATCTCTGATTTAGAACGGTGGTCAAATACGTTTGACCACAGCCAATCAGAGACCAGGATTCTCTTTGGCCATGGTTTAAACTCCGCCCCACACAGATCAGACTGCTGTGTGTGTGTGAGTGTGTGTGAGGTCAAGTGCGTGTGCTGGCATGCCTTCATGCACGTACGCATTTCTGTGTGTGCGTTGTTTTGTGTTTGTGTGCTGCAGTCTTTGTACCAGAGATAACAGCAACACTGACTCCACCCTCACAGATCACACACACACATGCGTGTGCGTGCGCACACACACACACACACACACACACACAGAAGTTGCTGTGTTCATTACAGCCACAATATGAAAGTGTTGGACAGAAAAAACAAAGTACTGATAATCTAGCTGCTCTTAGGAGTGGAGCTAAAAATGTAAAGTTTATCCTGAGTGTGGCGCGAGAGGAAACGTCATGTGGCTTCACATTCATGTGGCTTTGGGGAGCAGGCATGAGACCAGGGCCCTTATTTACCATGTCTCAAGAGTCGTCGTCAGTCCTAACTAGACAAAAAATTGTCAATGAGCAAATGGTTTAACAAATATCATCATGAGATTTAAAGCAAGGCTGTGCAACTTTTGAACACACTTCCTTTTGATTTACTGGCAGTCGGCAAATCAGTTTACAAATGCGTAGGCCTTTTTCACAGCACAGCTCTTTCTTAATCTGTGTTCTTGTCTGTACTTGTGTTCTTGTGGACTTGTGAAATGTCATCATCAGTCGCAGCCAAAGTACTGTTCCAATGCAAAGTCCACATCGGCTAGGAGGTAACCATTTAGCTTTAGAAAATCTGTTCAGTTTACGAGAAATAATACGTATTTGGAAATTTCCTCAGAAGTTTTGGGAGATGTGTCCATTGACATCACATTCAAGTCTTATCTCGGCACACCCTTCAGTAATTTACATATGGCTCTGTTGTCCCTGTGCTGAAATTGAACATTTGCTGCCAAATTTGTCTGAAGGCAAAGTTAAACATCCCTTCCAGTCATGTTTTTTTAAAGATATATAAAAATACTCTGCTTGGAATAATAATTTGTGTCTGATGTGGTTTTAGATCTATTCTAAATCTATTAATATGCAAATATTTGTAGTTTCAAAAGTTACCGGCTTTAGATTGTCACACATACTAATCCCAAAGTCAGGGATTAACTTCCATTAGATGCTTCAGTGTTAGCAAGCTTTACTGCTGTATTCATGTTCTTTATGACTAACCTGCTACTCACAACATAGATTTTATTACAAAAGTAAAACAAGAATTAAACAATTTTCACACATTTTAGAAGCTGCAACTGGAAGAATGTTTGGCACATTTGCATGAAAAATTATTGAAATGATAAATAGATTATCAAAATAGTTGCAGGATAATTTTCTATGGAACGACAAATCAACTAATTTTGCATTTCTATTTGTATACAGATTAAACAAATGAGATTATAAAAGTAGTAAGTAGTTATTAGTGAGTACTTTTAACTTTATACGGAGCCAGGCAAGCTGTTTCCCCTTGCATCCAGTCTTCATGCTAAACTAAGCTAATCACCTCCTGGCTGTAGCTCAATACTGACATGAGATTGATATCCATCTCCTCATCTCACTCTCAGCAAGAAAGCAAACAAGCATATTTTCCAAAATGTCAAACTATTCCTTTAACTTTCGTCGGGATTCAGAGAGAATCTGAGATGTTTGATAAATTCAGGCCCAGAGCCGTAATTTTAAATACGACCAACCAACTTCAACATCCTTCAGCAGAGCAGAAATAATATGTGTATGTGTATGTGTATGTGTATGTGTATGTGTATGTGTATGTGTATGTGTATGTGTATGTGTATGTGTATGTGTATGTGTATGTGTATGTGTGTGTGTATGTGTGTGGTATTGACACGGTTTGTACCTCTTCATTGTGCTGCTGCTCTTCACACATCATTACTTGGGAGTACACATATGCACACACACACACACACACACACACACACACACACACACACTTCCTGTTGTTGTCTCTGAAACCTCACTTTAGAGTTAACCCTTTCAGCTCAACTGACGCACACAAACACAGGTTTATTATCGCTCTGTGTTTCACATTTAGGAAGGTAAACCAGACCAGGAAGGAAAGAAGGAAGGGGGAAAGGAACAAAAGAAAGAGCAAGGGAAGGAAGTAAGGAAAGAGCAAGGAAAAGAAGGACAGATGGAAGGAAGGAAAGATGGGTGGGAGGGAAGGAAGGTAATAAGAAAGGAAGGAATTAGGAAAGAAGGAGGAAGGAAAAGAAACATGTGACCAACACACAGACTCTGTCTCTGTCTCGTCCAGGGAGGCAAACCGGACCTGAACACAGCCCTGCCGATCAGACAGACGGCGTCCATCTTTAAACAGCCAGTTACCAAGGTTACAAGTCACCCCGGCAACAAGGTGAAGGCAGACCTGCAGAGAGCGACTGAACAGCCCAGACAGGTGAGAGGCTGACACACACACACACACACACACACACATACACACACATATACACACATATATACTGGTGTCTCCATGATAATCCCTTGAGGGGTGAGGTCAGGGTGATTATGCAAGAGAGGATGGAGTGGAGGAAACCAGGTTGTCATGGGCGATGTAGGCCACTAGAGGGTGTTGAGGCATCATGGGAAATGGAGCATGACAAACAGAGTGCCAGTTTTCTGCAGGAAAGATGGAGTAAAGACTATTTCTTATCTTATTTTATTTTCTTCAATGATTTGTTTTCAAGATTTTGTATTTTTTCATCATAGTTTACTATATAATGTAGTAATGCAGTGTATAATACTGTAGTATTATGTACTCTGCCCCAAAATGCAGTAACTACACATTTGGTCAAAATGACCAGAATGAGACCTTTTGTCAGCGGTTATACCACATAGAAATGATTATTCCATAAAAAAATGTGTAATATTTGGAAAAAAAAGGGAAAAAACACACCAAGTTTACAGGATTTACTACGCAGCAAAAAAAGCCCAAACCACAGTGACTGCTCTCAGGCTAGTTAAAGGACGGGTTTCCTCACTGTAATCATTCCTCCTGTTCATACTGACCATTAGAAGATCCCTTCATAATGCACTTACAATGTAAGTGATGGGGGACAAAATCCACAGTCCTCCTTCCAAAATGTATTTAAAGGTTTATCTGAAGCTAATATGAAGCTTCAAGTAGATCTTTCAATGTTTTTAGTGCCAAAGTCCCTCTTTCTGTTACTATACTTCCACCACAGCTCAACAGGGAAACACTGTCAGAGGAAACACAAAGAGGGAATTTGATGCTAAAAAGACTGTAAATGTGGCAGATATCCACTTGATATGACTAACTCAGACTGCTGAAGCCTCATATAAGCTTTAGATACACTTTTAAATGCATTTTTGCACAAAATGACTTAATAGCCAGTGTGGACAGTAGCAGGGATGTGCAGAAGATGTTAGAGCGGCAGGGGCCCAAATTCATAAAAGGCAAGTTTTGCAAATAATTAAATAAATATATACCCGAATATATGAACAAGTAGTGAACACAACACTAAATCACCTTTTAGGTTCATATGTTGAACTTGTTAGCAAACAGTTGCTTATTTCCACATCCAACAGTTAAGAAGCAACATTATCATTCATTTGGAGTCATGTTTCTGTCCACCTGGTGAATGTAAGTCAAATGTTCACTCTCTTTTAGCCCTAACACAACTATCTGGCTCTTTAGCTGCTAAATGCTCCACTATGTTCACCAGCTAGTCGTTAACTGTGTCTGTTTGCTGTTTGGTGCTGAGCAGGTAGTGCACAGTGGGTTTGGCTATGGTCATGTCAATAAAGCAAATATGCATTTGAGATGGAGAGAGAGGAAACGAGCAAAAAGAGAGAGAGCAATGCTGCATGTTCTCATCAGCCAAATGTCAGCCTCATTTCCACCCTGCCGACCAGGTGTGTGTGTGTGTGTGTGTGTGTGTGTGTGTGTGTGTGTCTGTGAGGGAGAGAGTCTCATAATGACTGCAGAGCTGACACACTCTGACTTCTGTCTGCTCACTCATCTGTTTTGTGGACCGCAGGACAAAGACAGTGTAGCTGGCTGCTAAGATGGAGGCTGAGAACTTTAAAGTGACATTTATAACGTGTTTCTTCTATAAGTATTTTTCAGAAGAGTCTCTGGGTGTCCTTGACATGTACCCAGTTAGATTCTTCTTGGTTAACTTTGTTGAATGTCATCCCAAACAATCAAATAAAGGCAAAAATGCAAAAGAAAAAAAGATTTTCTTAAAGAATTTCTTTATTATTGGAATACCTATGTGACTTGTTTTCTGTAGGACAGGATGAACACAGGAAGGTTGTTATGGTTGTATTTCATTACACTGTTTATCCTTGAAACACTTAAATCTGATCCCCTGAAAACATAAATCACAAAAAAATGTTCTCAACTCTGTCTGTGTGTCTCTCTGCAGCTATTTTGGGAGAGGAGGTTGAAAGGACTCCGGTCATCAGACGTCACAGAGGAAGTTCTGAGGACCATGGATCTGCCCAAAGGACTGCAGAGTGAGTTTTCAACATGAATCTGAACACCACACTGTGCTCCAGTCCTGACCTCTAACCTGTGACCGGTCTGTCTCTGCAGGTGTTGGTCCAGACTCCAGTGACGACACTCTGCTGTCGGCCATCGCCAGCGCTCTGCACATGAGCTCTGCTCCCATCACAGGACAGACATCTGTGGCTGCTGAGAAGAACCCGGCCATCTGGCTGAACACGTCCCAGCCGCTCTGCAAGGCCTTCACTGTCACTGACGAACACATCCGGTGAGAGATGCAGTCTTTTTCATCACATAACAGTCACTATTTCCTATGTTTTTCTTGTATATTACCTTTTTCAACACTTCATTCACTCGTTACTGATATGTTTTTGTGGCTGCAATCAATATTCAACCTAGAAAAGGAAGAAGAATGGGTTTTGGTTTTTGACTTGAGGGCTAAGAGCATGCCAACATGCTCAGTATTGTGTCTTCATATTTTGGGACAGTTTGTTGTTTGTGTTTGTGTCAAGTTTGAAGGAATGGGAATGAACGTTACCTTACTCCTCCGACCAGCAGGAGGAGCTGCTGCCTGTACCAGCTGAACCAGCCTTTAGCTGTGAGGATTGATATTATAATTACAACAAAGACTACTGATGTCTTCGCTATTGCTGTTTTGGTTCTAATAATTACAAGCAAGCTCCCTTTTCATGCCCAGCTCTCGCTTTATAAGTGATGAGATCATCATCTTCACTGTCGGCATTCTTTTTTTCCCCCCGAAACTGCAGAGTTGAGGAAGAGCTTTTTCCTGATACACAGCCTTGATACACAGGATGTAAATGTTCTTAAGAAGTGATTTATTCAGCAGTTACTGTATGTTTGCCTGAAACTAAAGTTACACGACCATTTCATACTCATTGGTTCTCATTAATAATTAGAGCACACTTTCCTACTTGACATTCTTACTGTAAGCCTTGAAGCCTTGTAATACGTATCAAAGGGAGCTCCACAGATTTTACATATCAGCCTGTTTCCAGGTGTTATGGAGTGCTAATGCATATGTGAAAAAAAGTTGTATAAAGCCTTTTTCTGCGTCTAGAGGGAGCTGTGTGAAATCACGTGATGTCTCTTGAGTCGGTGTCTGTTGGAGCTGAAGACTACAAGTTTGAAAATGAAGCAAATCTGGGGGTGTGAAGTTAGACGGAAGTGAGGTTACCAGACCTCTGTAGCCCGCTGCTCATCTCTGCTTGAGGCTAGCTCCTCCAGGCTTCATTAGCTGCTACTAGCATAACAAACCCGACTTTCTGTCTGAACTGTCAGCGCTGAACTGTCTATTGTGAGTTTGACAATGTTGCAGGAGAGCAGTGCATAGTCTGGGGAGTGCTCTTATAAGATTTAGGGAAATCTGCATTGGTCAAATAGCTTTTATAATTTTCTCAGACGTATTCATGCTGATATATGGAAACTGTGTGATTTCATCATGTTGCATTAGATGTCTCATTCCTACCAATTAATGTGAAATTGCCTAAATTCAGGTTAACAGAGGTTGTTTACACACACACACACACACACACACACACACACACACACACACACACACACACACACACACACACACACACAGACATACACAGCATGGCATCCAGTCAAATTCTCACACAGCCTTGACAAACTATACATTGCTTGAACACACAAAGCACAGATATTAACTCTTCTGATTTGAACAGCAACACATCGTTGCCTAACTTCTGTCATGTCTGTAGCAGGTCAGTCACAGGCTTCAGCAGAGATGACTGGCAGTCATTTTAGCCAAAGACATTTTATGTACTACAAGCCAGGTCTCCACTGAGACTTCATTTTTATTAGTTTCTTTATGCAAGTGTGATGTGATTTTATGCCCAGTAAGCAGTTCATAGTTAATTTAGTTTATACATTTTGTTGTTTTTTTATTTAAATATCTGGAATGTTACAGTTGCTGAACATCATTAGTCAGGTTTGTTACTTTTTGAGTCTCCAAATGACTTTTTTGGGTGTCCACCTAAACGAATACTTACAGTACCAGTCAAAAGTTTGGACACACCTTCCCATTCACTTGAATGAGACAGTGTGTCCAAACTTTTGACTGGTGCTGTATGTAGAAATCTCTGTTGCTATCATCACCATATTTGGAACAGGATGTATCTAGCCTTATAGCTGCAGCCCTTCTAAACTCACCAGGCAGCTGCAGGTATTTCCATTCAAAAATGCTTCTTAAGGGGGTTAAAACTAGAAGATAGTAATTGTTGTATCTAAAGGTGAATGATAACCGTTCTCAGTGATCAGTTACAAAAGGGTGAAATATGTGAGCAGAGCTCAGAGAGATGGATGGAGGCACCATGTTGTTTCTAAAAACTGTTAAATATCAGAGACACATGTAAAATATATTCTTATTCTTTCCAGCCTCTGATAAAAACACTGAAGTGGCTGAATCTGGTGTGAGCCTGAGACAGATTAGATAAGTGCAGACTGATGCATGCTGGGTAGATGGAGTAATCAGTTGTAGGGAGAGAGGAGGATGACAGGGTGATGAGAGAGGAAACAGAGGATGAGAGATTGCAAGTGATGAAGCATGAAGTAGGAGGAGGGAGTGGAGGAGGAGGATGAAGAAAAGCAGTTGCCGCCATAGTCATGGTGGGAAATTCACACCAAACAGGTCATTCAAAATAACATTCAGGTTGCTGCTCAGACAGAAAACAGCTGCTAAATCAGTCTAAAGCTAAAAATGAGCATCATCTGCAGACATGCACTTTACCTGCTCAAACACACTTTCTGTTAAGGTGCCAGACCACTGATTTGACATGTTTTAGCACATTTACCTCCATTATCCAATCAGCTTTTAGACTGATCTACTTCTTTCTTTGGTTTATTTGTGTTACCTGATGGGGAAAAAACTGATTCCACAATGATCACAAAAGTCTGAACGCATATTTAGTTCCTCCCAGTCAGAACCCTTACAGACTGTCACTGGCTCAGTCATTTCACAGCTGGGTACTGTAGTTTTAAAGCAAATGTTTCTCAAACAGAAGTAAATACTGCATTTTTGGGCACTATTTTTAGCTGCAGATTTGGTGCACTATAGTGAGTGTTTCTGAGGCCTGGATGGTGTACTGTATGTGGGATCGGCTCAAAAGTTGGATCGTCAGAAATTACATCATCAGTGTTCAACTCTTTTAAGCGAATGAGTTCTCAGACACCGTAGCATCCTTGAACGCTCCATTTTTTTAAGAAAAAAAGCCACTGAATGATCAACTTAGTTTTAAAATGCAAATAAACAAGGAAAGCAAAACAAAGTAAGTAGGAAAAAAGGGTTTTCTGATTGGCCATATTTCTTAAACTTCTAATCAGAAGTATATAATGTGCTGTATATAGGACTGGGAGGAATGGCAATGTGCATGTTACATAACTGTTTTTTGTGTAAAGTCTTGGCTTTGGAGTATAATTTACTCTGAAATGTATGTTGTATTCTGAGGGATTATGTCAATTTCTTCATTACATACTGTATATTGAGCTATCTTTAAGCAACCATTGATTTAAGAAGGCCTCAAATTTTAGCCATTTTGGCGTGTTTTTTTTTTGTTGTTGTTTTTTTGCATGCAGCCATGAACTGAACTATCACTTAACCTGTGATCAGCTGAGTCCCCATAAACCATATAAACAGTTACTACAGCCTGACAGCAGGGGGCACTGTGGACACACACACACACACACACACACACACACACACACACACACACACATACACACACGTACACATGTGTACGTATGTGTGTGTGTGTGACCAGTGGAAAACAGAGCAGAGAGAACAGCTGGCCGAAGCCATTACAGCAGAATCACTGGAATACATCACTACATCCTCCTCTCCTCTCCTCTCCTCTCCTCTCCTCTCCTCTCCTCTCCTCTCCTCTCCTCTCCTCTCCCATCCTTTTAACTCTTCTTCTCTCTTTTCCTCCTTTCCTTCCATCCTTTTCTCCTTTAACATTTCCTTGTATTCTTACTTATTCTGCCCTTCCCTTCCTTTCTCCTTCCTTTTTCTTTACATCCCCATTACTTCCTTTACTTCTTCCTTGGGTTTTTTTTCATTCTCTCCTTTCCTTTTTTAATTTCTTCCATCCCTTTGTCCTTCCTTTAATATTTCCTTCCATCATCCTTATCTATTCCCCTCTCATCTGTCGCCCCACTGCTCCACCCATCCATATAATAATGCATTCTTGTCTTCCACCTTCCTTTGTTTTTCCATCTCCATCTCTCTTTTTTATTTTCACCCCTCCTCCTCCCTCTGTCTTCTCTCCCCTTATATCACCTTTTTCCATCCCTCCTCTCCTCCTCCTCCTTTTCTTATCTCTCCCCTCCATTAATTTCCAATTCTCTCCCTCTTCCCTCCTCTCTCTCTTCAGCTGAATGTGCTTGTCATCCTAAATCGCTCTCATTCCTCTCCTCTCCCCCTCTTCCTCTTCATCTTCTCTCCTCTTCCTCCTCTGCTACATCAGACTCACACATCTCTCCCTCTTTTAGCAGCAATATTTAACCATTTTTCTTTTCTAACTGTGTGTGTTTTCTTTTTTTACTTATAATTGCTCTACAGCACAACCAAATGATTCAGTCTAATTAAAAAAAAACTTTTTTTTGCTCATTATCTATCTTTTACTTTTCCTGTTATTCTTTTTTTGGCAAAGAGAGTAATTACAAAAACACTGTCGACATGTGTTTACATCATAGGCTCTGCTGTAGCCTACTCCATCGCTACTGTTGGCTGTAAAACAGTGGATACATTGTTTTGAGCGTCACACAACCATTCAGTCCGAAAACATTTGGAAAGTCTGGTCAATTAGCTGTGGAGCCACAGGATGGTGATGTCAGTCAGTACCGACCAACAGTTTAGTCCAGAGAAAAGCAAACAATATCTGGACACCCAAAGGTTCTGGTCATCTGTGATAGGTGAACATGTCATTCCAAAACAATGTGCATTAAAGTGAGACTGTGTAACTTTTGAAAGCAGAAATAACAGACTTCCTCTTACTAGTTAAAAACTGAATTCATAAGTAATAAAACACATCTTTGCTCTTTATTCAATGTATAACTGACTTTACTGAATCAGTTTATAGATCCAGACTGTACAGTACTCAGTTGCCAGGCTTTTAACTAGAACCAAGAGACGTGATCACATCACTCCTGTTGTAGCCTCTTTACACTGGCTCCCAGTATGTTTTAGAATTGATTTAGAATTGCCTATCTCCCTGCTATATTTCTGACCTCTTATTGTTGTTTGAGCCGGTACAGAGTTTGAGATCCTCGGGCAGAGGTCTGTTATCTGTTCCAGAGGCCCGGCTGAAAACTAGAGGGGTTTGCAGTCAGGACCCTGAGGCTCTGGAACGACCTGCCTGAGGAAATCAGTGATCACAAAGTTGGAAGCACACTTTTGCGTAAAATAGCATTCTATGCTGTAGCTTAAAGATTTAATTAAACTAAGGGACCCAAACCAGGACAGTCCTGTCCACATATGTTTGGCCATATAGTGTTTCTCAAGAACTACTGGCATGCCATACCATCAAATTTCCTGACCTGATTCCTGCTGACCAAAGGATGAACCATATGTGTTTTTTTCTTCTAGAGGTTAAAAGTTGTAGCTGTTACACACAAACACAAAACCACTTCTACTCATTCTGTGTCAACACAGGCACTGATGGCTGTTTGATGATGCCTGTGATGTGTGTGTGTGTGTGTGTGTGTGTGTGTGTGTGTGTGTTTAATGTATGGTCTATATTCAGTCTTGTAAGATTAAGTGTTTCAGGTGCAGGCTTGGTCTGTGGGGTTTGATAAATTTGGATTGTCCGAAAAACTGTTTAATTTTGCTTGATCTTTGTATTATATAATAATGTACTATATTGTGTATACTGTGGAAATGGATTTATAATAGGACATCCTTTCCCATTTGTGTGTGTGTGTATAGTGAGCAGGAGCTGAAGGTGTACCAGGCCAGGAGGAGTCTGGAGGAGGCGCTGATGGCCGATGGTTTGGCGCGGGCCGCCGAAAACACCCGAGAGCTGCTTGAGGGGAAGACGGCCTGAAGACAGACAAGTGAGACAGATAAACGTTTTTATTAATGTTCATATTTATGATAACCAGCAGTAAGAAAAACACTCCTGTGTCTCATCGTGCCTCATCAGCTAGTTTAAAAAAAGTATGTACATTATATATGTATTACGGTGTCCAACATTTTAAAATGGAAAAAAATCAAACAGGATTGCAGAGATGATAACTAACCGGTTGTGATGGTAACACAACCCGCTTTCAGGCAGGCGAGATAAGTTAACTAGGAAAAGTCACCATAAAGTGATGAGATGGTTTAAAAAGTCTGCGGACATCATCATATGATAAGAAACAGTGTTATGGTTTTGTTTTTTACTCACATCATAATAACAGTAACTAACAATCCAACTAACAACCTCACATAACACACATCTCCACACGCACAGCAGCCTCCTGCTCACAGATTCAGTCTCTGGATATTTGGAGAAGAAGAACGTTTGTGACGTTTTGTTTGTGTGTGCAACGCTTCAGTGAAGTTCGTTGACGCAGTTACTTTATAATTCATCACCTCTATCATGTGACAAAGGTCACACTGTCAGACTTCATCACCTCAGAAATAATATTTTTACCTTCATGTTAGCTGCTTGTTCAGTGACATTTTCACAAGATCAAGAACAACTATTTAACATTTAATGTACACAGCTTCTGAAGTAGTAAACTGCTGTACTACTACTACTACTACTACTACTACTAGTACTAGTACTAGTACTACTACTACACGGCAGAGCTACTCGACTACTAAACCACTAAATGAATAAAGTACAGAACTACTGAACTAGTAAAATACTGAAATACTACACAAATGAACTATTGAACCACTATACTGAACTAGTATACTAAACTACTCAAGTACAGAACTACTAAACTAATATACTTGTAAATTACTGAAGTACAGAAACAATGAACTACTGATCTACTAAAAAACTAAATTACTATTATTGAGCTAGTAACCTACTGAATTACTGAATTATTAAACTAAACTGAAAAAACTAAACTAAACTACTGACCTAATATAATAATAAACTAATGACTAATGTATTGAAGTACTGAACTATTGAACTACTAAAGTACAGAACAATTGAACTACATCTGAATCTACTAAACTACCGAACAACCAAACCTCTGAGTTGGTAGTAGTTAGTAGTAGTTAGTAGTATACTCTTAAATATTGAGATGTGGACCTATTGAACAACTCAAGTACAGAACAGCTAAACTAGCGATTGACTAAACTACTGAAGTATTGAACTACTTAAGTACAGAACTACAGAACTATGGAACAAGTAAATTAGTGAGCTATTGATCTACTAAACTACAGAACTAATAAGGCACTGAACAACCGAACTACTGAGTACGACTGACTTGATACTTGTACTGCAGTTTCAATATGAGGAAAGTTACAGATCGCAGCTTTTAATGTCTGGAACGATACAGAGGCAGAACCAATCTGCTCTTTCAGAAACCTTGTCTGTGTGTGCGTGTGTGTGTGTGTGCGTGTGTGTGTGTGTGGTGAGACTTGTTGTGAATGCTGATGGGGTTCTCGGTGTCTGATTGAAACTCAGCCATGCAGCGGACTAGCAGACTGTGTGTGTGTGTCTCTGTGTATGTGATTGATGGGCTGTGGGCTTATTGTGTGTTGGAGTGTGTGTTAATGGTTAATGTGATATCTGTGTGTATGTGTGTTGTATTACAGTTTGTTTGGTTATTGGTTATATTTCACTCTGCAGAGCCTGTAAACAAAACCAGATTAAAAAACATTTATTTTCAGAAGTTCACACATCCATCCATCATTCCTCCATTTCCCAGCTGCTTATCCAGGTCAGGGTCGCTGTGGCAACAGGGCAGCACAGCAGGCCAGAGAGAAAAGGTTTTGCTGCAGAGTTTGAGATCTGTGGGGTTTTTTCCACAAAGGAGGCTCAGAGAAAAAAAGAAGAGTGTCATCTGATGACTGAACTACAGCTGGGAGCAGTTCAACTTAGATGTGACTCCAGTTCATATTAATTCCATAAAGAGTCCAGCTGCTGCCTTCAGATGATTCAACATCAGAGTGCCGTTTATACCAAGGATGGTGCAATAGGAAAGGTCATGGGGTCAATAAAATCATACAGATTCATCCTCTGGAAATGAGCAAATTTCATGAAAATCTGCTAAGGGTCCCATCCTTAAAACTTCAAAGACAGTAGGAGGAAAATGTGTTCAGTTACTAGTACTAGCTAGTTATCTTGAATTACAGTGTGTTTTTATTTTGAAATAAAGGCAGCATGTGAGTTATTTGTATTTGAAAATGACTTCATGTTTGGAGTTTACCTTGAAATGTCTTGGTCATAATTCAGCAAACGGTGAATAAGCTAGCCTGAACTGCCATTTTGACTTCACTTCATTATTCACTCTTACACTGTGGTAATGTTAGCTGCTTTCTGTTTGGAGAGGGGGGGTGGTGGCATTTTTTGCTCCAACAAACCAGCAGTGCCTGATATATGCCTCCTGCTGACATCATTTTCAGTCAGCACAGAAGCTGTGATGTCATATCGATCGAAGAGATGTGTTGGTTTAAGAGTTATTTCTGTAAGTTGACTAACAACAACCTGCACAGCTGCATCCATCTCGTCCATGAATGTCGCCATTTTTCTGGACCTGTTTCTGTCACTATTTTTCATGCATCAAGCTTGGTAGCTAGCTAGTAGCTAGTTAGAGAGATTATGTCCCCATTCTAAGAATGTCTTCAAAGCTCTGCTTGGGAAACAGCCGTCACTGAGCCAACCAACAGGCCTTTTTAATTCTCTGAGGGGCAGCAGAAATCAGAGGTTTGGAACAAAGCTATGAAGAAGTTGCACTTTTGCAGTTTGCGGCTTAAAGTCAGCCTATGTAGGTTTTGTGAAACTGGCAAAAAGTGGCAATTACAGGATATAGTTAAATGCTGAAAAAGTAGTGTAACAGTCATAAAGTCAGTGAATTGACTCAGTAATTTCAGTTACACAGCAATATCATTCTAAAGTTTGCTAACATTAGCTAATAGCAGACACCATAAGTTAGTGGTCATACCAGAGCAAATAAAGCTGTAGCAGCAAAACCTGAGTGTACTGAATTCAGCAAGAGTGTGTTTTATTGCTTAGAAATCCAACTTTTCCTTTGTAAGAAGAAGATTGTGTTCTGTTTTCTTCAAAAGTTACACGTCTGGCTTTAAGTAATTTTTACAATGACAACAGCTGCAGATCAATTTTAAACCAGCTTTGAGGATCTAAACATTCCAGGCTTGGGTCAAATCATCAACAGTCAAATCAAGCTAACTGTGTTTTCCCCCGGCCAAAGAACAGGGTTGAGATACCTCGACCTGGTGGACAGTTAGACAATCTGGTGTTCGTCAGACTGACATCACCATCTTTGGGCTCTGCCTCTCAAGGGGCAAAAAGACACTTCTACCGTAGTGATTTTAATCACCCCATGACCTTTCCTGTATCGCCACCCTCAGGGCAAACTTTACATTTTTAGCTCCACTACCGGTGAGGCTCCAAGGATAACTAAATCACCAGTATGCTGTTTGTTCTGTCAGACACACACATTATATTTTTTAGTAAGTGCTGCTGTAGTGATATGTCTGTCGTGATATACAGTTTCTGTTGTTAATAGAAGCTGCAGTTGTGTGTGTTTAGTCAGATGAACGGTGTGTGTGTCTCTGCTCTCTGATGTTTCCTCTAAAAGCTGATAGATAAGAAGGCATTTTTTAAAGCACATTTGTTTTCTGTGGAGGGAAAATCGTCCATTAATGCAGATTTATGCAGATTGGCTAGATGGAAGTCGTTTGGGCGAAAAGAGCCGCTGAGAATCGAGGAGTGATTACTAATGGGTTTTTATAGCTGGACCAGAGAGAGAGGGCAGCGGCCAGCCTCTGTGTGTGTGTGTGTGTGTGTGTGTGTGTGTGTCTCCTGGGCTGATTTCTAGCCATTGAAACAACCATTTTAAATCTTTGCAAAAAATCTCAGACTGTTCAGTTTGTTTCCTGCTGCTGTGACTCTTGTTGCTGCTTCCTGATAATTTATTTATGTGGCTTTTATGGCTGAGTTTGTTTCTTCCGTTCTTTCTCTTGTGTGACTCTTTATGTTGCATGTTTCTTGGAAACACGGAACAGTAGGTGGTAGTGACACCCTAATGGTGCTTCTACACTGCAAAGAAACCAAAAAATAAAAGAAGCATGTCCAGAAACCATCAGTTTGTTGTGAAAATCAGTTTCTTCATCAGTGGTGTTCAGATCCTTTACTAAAGTAAAAGTAGCAATACTACAGTGTAAAAATACTCCATTAGTAAAATCAGTAAGGAAAGTCCTGCATTCAGAATGTTACTTTTAATTTTAGGAAAAGTACAGAAGTACTATCAGCAAAATATACTTAAGTATCAAAGAAAAATTGGTCCTGGTATATTATAGAGCCTGATTGATACAGGAGTTTGGCCTATACTGTTCAATATTGTCAACTCTGTAACACTGCTTTGAGTGTTTCTGTAGCTCCAGCAATTCCAGCACAGTGATATGTCGCGTCACATCAGTTTCTGGAGTCGCATTCTTCAGTTAAACTTTCATTCATATCAGATCAATAATTCAAGCTGATCAACTCAATTGTTTGGAACCAGGAAATACTAAAGTATTTGGATAGTATAGAAAATTGTGCGCCACAACCTCACCTGTTTTTTCATGTGCCAGATACATTTTTAAAACTACACTGCTTCTCCTGCTATATAAATATAAGTATTGGATTTGACTCAGCATCAGCAGTTACCTGATATTAAAGGACTCAGATCAGGGCCAGAAAAACTTGATTGGGATATGTCTACCATGCTCAAAGGGATGCTCAGAACCAAGCAGAACCTGCCTACTCCTCATAAAAGTAACAACTTATTTATTTACTTAGTTTTGTTAAGGTGAGCTTTTGTTTCTGTTCAAATTATGTGTATATGAAATCATGAATTGTTTTCTAATCTTCTAAAAACAACATACACACAAACACACTGAGCTTGGTCAGACATATGCCTGCATCTAGACGACTTTTATAACAATGTTACTTACTAAATGGGTTTGGCATACGGTGCTCTCCATTATGCTGTGTGGCTGAATAAGAGTGCAAAAATAAAGACTGATATCCATCTCCTCACCTGATTCTGGGGAAAACAGGGAAGAAGAGGATTTCACTAAATGTTAGACTGTTCCTTTAAATGTGCAGACGGGTGTTTTTATCTGATCGAGACTAAAGATTCACACTGCTGACTGAGAAGACTCTGACCGTTTGATACGGACACAGTATCAAACACACACACAGTGTGCCTGTGAGAGTGCACACGTGTGTGATTATTAGCTGTGTATCTTGTAATTTCCAGAGGAGCTGATTCAGACTTCTGCAGCATTTTTCAGCTGCTGGTAATTTGTGGATGTTGAGACACAGAGAATTATCTGCTTCAAAGTCATTCACAAGGCTGATAACTGCTGAGTGTGTGTGTGTGTGAGCGTGTGCTGTCAGTCAGCTGAATTGCCTCGATTAAGCAGCAGATTATCAGGATTTTCTAATTATTAGGGAGTAATTAAGACTGAGCCGAGGATTATCGGACTGAAACATGACAATACTGAAACGCTGAAGGAAGAAAACATTCATATACAAACACATTAACACAGTGAAACAGTAAAACAATGAAACAGTAAAACAAAGAGTTCATCATGAAGTCTGTTTGGTGGATTTGGTTGATTTTCCTAATGAAAGACTAGAGGATGCACATCGGCACAAAGAAGGATTACTGGAAATGAAAATGAAAAAATTGGCTCTGTTCAGTGATTCAAAATGGAATGAAGGGGGATTTAAAATTGCAATAAAATGAGGGATTTAAATGGCACAATAAAGGATTCAAAATGGAAAAGAGTGATTGAAATGGCACAATGAAGGATTCAAAATCAAAATCAGGGATTTTAAATGGAAAGAGTGGGACTAAAATGGCACAATGAAGAATTAAAAGTGGAAATATAAGGGGATTCAAAATGGTACAATGAGGGATTCAAAATGGAAATAAGGATTCAACATTACATAATAAGGATTTAAAATGGAAAGGAGGAGGGATTAAAAATGACAATGAAAAGGAGGAACAAAACTGAACAATTTTAAATTTAAAATGACACAATCAAATATTCAAAATGGAGAAGATGGAGTAGCAATGTCACAATAAATGATTAAAATAGAAATGGAAAGGAGGGAATCAAAATGGCAAAATGAAAGGTTAAAATGGACAGACAGGTTTATAACATCTCAGTGGACTGCTTGGAAAGCCAGTTTCCCAGCAGTCTGTAGGAAACCAGGAAACCAGAAACTATTTCTTTCAGTAGATTGGAACATTTCCATCATGCAGGTTTTTGTCTTAAATATAGGAGTCAGAATGTGCTGACGGGGGCGTCTGTGCAGCTGAGAGGAGGACAGGGAGGAGGAGGAGAACATGATGCTATTTGATATCACTCTTGCTCTCCTGCTGCGTGAGCGCTTCACTCTGGTGTTTTATGTATAATTAAAATGTTTTCTGTGCTCGCGATAGGCCTCTGCAGACGAGCGGTCCTAATTATAGCCCCGCCCCCCTCGTTAATGCAGCAGAAGGGAGGAGGTGTCAAGAGGTTAATGGAGAAGCTAATGATTAGCATGGAGGCTCTCCACATTAATTGGACATTTTTTTGTCTAGAGGCTGATGTTTATTGTTCAGCATGAGGTGGGAAGAACCCAGCAGAGAGACAGTTTGTGCTGCAGAGTGTTTTTATTAAGTGGATTTTATTAAGACAAGCTTAACGAGTCACTTTGGGTTTAATAGAGGAAGGAGGTAGGAGGCAGAGTTTTGTTCAGAGGTTTCTGCAGGGAGCCTCACAATTATATTCACCCTTTATCTGCCAGTAGGAGACATCAGAGAGGACCTGAGTACTTATTGACACACACACACACACGTGTGTACCTCTTTACATGTGAGGACCCTCATTGACATAATCCATTCCCTAACCCTAAACTAAACCTAATTCTAACCTTAACCCGAAAAACGTAAAGTAGGTTTACATAACATAACAAACTAAAAAAGAAATTAACCTATAGCAAATGAAACAAAGGACAGGGAAGAGAGAGAGAAGAGGCAGACTGGCTGCCTGCTGAAAGTTTAGGGGGTTGCACTTAGACCAGATGAGCTGAATTCTCGTGATCATCTGCCTCCTCCCACCTGGCTCCTGCAGGTAGAGGCCAAGGAGTCCTGTCAGGAAAGGTTCCCAAAGATGTCCTCAATTTAATGAAATGTCCTCACTCTCTAAAAATGTCCTTACTTTGGAAAATTGTCCTCACTCTACAAAAATATACTCACTTTCCAACATGTCTCCACTTTCCAAAAATGTCCACATTTTGGAAAATTGTCATCAAACTGTCCTCACTTACAAAAAAAATGTTTCCACTTTCCAAAAATGTCCTGTAATTGTCCCTCACAAAAACAGATGTAAAAACATCCTCACTCTCCAAAAATGTCCTCACTTTCCAAATGTCTTTAATTGAATGTTATCATTTCCTGATTGACAGCAACGCACAAAGCATAAGGCCACATTCAGACCAAAACTGGCAGTGTGGCACTATGGTCTACGGTGGTGTGGGCGTGTTGTTTGAGGTACCAGTGAGACAATGAAATACGATCCAGAAGTTGAGTTGGAGTTACAGATTAATTCTCCATAGCAACAGCGGCTGAGGCTCATGGGTATTGTAGTATTCTTAGCCGTCCGCCAAAATCAAGGACAACACATGATTTCTCAGAAACAAAGTTAAAATAATTCTGCCATGTGAAGACCATGCTCCAGAACAAGCTAGTAAGCAGGCCTTGAGTTGGGATTCTTTTTTTAAGCCAGTCACCTGAGGACAAAATAGAGTGAACCTTAGGCTGTTAGACTTGTCTCCTGTGTTCACATCTGTCAACTATCAGCAACAATAACTCTTTTTCTCTCTCTGTCTCTTTCTCCAGAGTTCCTCTGTTCACCAGCCTCAGGTTTATCATCATCATCTTCATCTTAATCCAGACAACATACCAAAAACAAACCCTGACACAGACTGAAACATCACCTGATCCGTTTCCTCAGTGGGTGATAGCTTCAACCTTCCCGTTAAAGAAACCTTTTTTCAGGATGACATCACACCGGACATCTGTCAGCATCTGGAAACTAATGTGATTTTCTAGATCAACAGCAGCAACAAGGGAAGCAGCAACCACAGAAATAATGACATCAGCAATGATAGAAATTACAGCAACACCAGTTTCAACATAACATGGCAGCAAACAACAGTTGCAGCAACAGAAACTGCAACATAGGAACATGAGGAGCAACATCAGCAATACGTTCAGTCTACCAGCTCAAAGCAACAACCGAAGCCTTTAATCCTCTCAGTGATTTATCATCTGTGCAAATTTAACAAGCGCTTATTTTGTCTCAGTTTTCAAATATTAGTTTTCTTTCTTTTTTAATATAAAACTGATGAAAAAATACTAAAGAGCAATTCCCTCATTAAACCCAAAGTCAGGTTGCAAACTGCTGGACGGCTTTTGCTAACTCTACTAACTCTTATTGTGCTCTTTGATGATTTTGGTTGTTTGTGGTGTCAGATTGTTGTCAGTTTTTTTTTTTAAAGGTCTTCAGGGGTTTTAATTAAATAATGAGAATTTACATGAATATGAAACAGAAGAGTTGCTTATTTAAGACAAATTTTATACCTTGAGAGAACATATGTGTACATTTCTTGGACTGGAGTCAATAAATGATTATATTCACAATCGTTTGTTGGTACTTTTTTCAAAAATCTGTTGATATGTGACAGTGTTTCTGATGATGATGATGATGATGTATGACACTTCAACCTTAAAGAATAGCTCATCATTTTGGGAAATAAATTAATTAGCTTTATTTCTGAGAGTGAGACAAGAGGATTAATATCAGTCACATGTCTGTGTGCCAAGTACAGAGTTGGAGTCAGGTTGTGTTTAGCCAAGCTTAGCATAAAGACTGGCAGCAGGGCAAATCAGTTAGCCTGTCTCTGTCCAGAGTTAAAAAGTTGTGTCTTGTTTTTTAAAATCTGTACACAGACAGAAATGTCAGTTTGTGGTTTTAGGGAGGGTTACACGCTTGAACTATTTCTTGGCAAACAGCAGCTGGGTGCAATGACTCCTGCAGTCTTCCTGTCACAATGAGGTTTCCAGGTTTGGGTCCATTGCACCTGTGTAGAGACCAAAACCAAAGCCTGTGCTTACAGACTGTATCTGGCAATCTGCACTTGAGCTGGAGATGTTAGTTCCAACAAGTCCTCCAAACTAAATGACAAAATACTGTACGTTGTTGGTCCATGCACTCCAGAATGACACATACAGTAGAAGCGTTTTCTGATCTCACACCCTATCAGCAGGATGACATCAATAGATATGTATGTATGGTGTGACAATGCTGTAGTTAAGATTTGGTTAGGTTTAGGGAAAGTTAATGGTTTGGGTTAAAGTTACTACTGCTAGGGGACCTTTGTCATCATGGTTGCAATAACAACTATGTGGTTAAGATTAAAAAAAAATAATGTTGGCTCACGGTTGGAAATGAGAAGTAGCAATCTCTCATGTTAAAGTCTGATGTTTGTTGACCCATCCATCCACCCCGACCTCCTCAATACATGGACTTTGTTGCTCTATAATAACATCACCTGATTTCCTCCTTTGCTTCAATTGTAATTACTACAACCACTAGAGGTGGTTCTTTACATCGCAGGATACCATCACAGATTTTCTTTCTGATGGGGCTGTGGGTCAGGATCCTTGTGTGGAATATCAATTTTCTGTGCAGCACATGCCCTAATAATTCAACACTCTTTTTCTGGGTTGTATGAAAGACACCTGAGGAGTACAGACATTGCTGTCTGCATGTTAGTAGTCCGATGGTGCGCTTCACACAACTGGGTGTATGCATACCCAGTTGTGAGCATGGCCATCACTGTAGCATCTTTCCTCTGCGCTAGGCAGGTTTGTAAAGGTTGTGAGGAGCTGACACCTGAGGGGGAAACCATTGTCACCTGCAAGTTACAACTTAGATTAATAATACACCAGGCTTGATTGGTAAGAACTTCTATAATGAGCTAATGTTACACCCATAGAGTGCAAGCTGACTCAAGGGGTGACATATTTAGAAGCAACCCAAAACGTTGGCATTGTAGGTTTCTGCAAACCATGGATACGTTGAATCTCTACGTTTCAATGTTGATCACATTTTAAGCTTTTCACGTCATTTAACACCACATTAAATGGCCATTATCAGTTGGATAATTATGTTTTATGTTGTGACAACACTGTGGTGCTATGTATTAAACATATTGAAACGCAGAGATTCTACATATCCGTGGTTTGCAGAAAGGTACAATGCCAACATTTTATTGTGGTGACTGGGCTGTTAGAAATGATTTATTCTGAAAGAATAAATGGAAAACACAACAGTGAGTTGGCTGGTCTTCAGTGGCTTTACTGGTTCAGGTGTTAGCTGCCAACAGAAGAACGCAGTGCGAGCCAGGTGATGTCTTGCCTTTTATACTCAAAACAGAAATGCTTGAAATTGAATGGAGGGTATCAGTAAACATGTAAGATAAAGCACATACATATAAAATAAGTAAGTGGGCAATTACATATAAATATCCTATGTGCCACACTGACTATTAACTGACCAAGAGATCACCCATCACTCACAGTGCCAGTCTGCAGTCTGTCCCCTACACTGCTAAGCGTTAGAGTGAAAGAGTCGTGTTGAGCCAAGTTTTCAGATGGTGTGCAGACAATTGTGCTGATTACATTTGGGCAACTGGATATTGCTGAAGACTGCTTTGTTGTCCCCCTCTCCCACAGTGTGGGGAATCTTGATGTATCAACAAGTCATTGTAATTATACTATCTATTCTGCAGGCGCTACTGAACTAAAGGAGCGCTGTGATATCCCAGAGCTTGGACAGAATTTAAATAATTGAATTCTTTCTGAAAACAGATTTAAGCAGTAAACATTATACATTATATGATCCTATCAAACAACTATCAAACCACCTACTGGCCAGCTCTCTTTGGAAACCACAGTTGCCAGAAATCATAGGGTGGTCAGTTGCATTTGTACTGGGATGGCACAGCTCCATTGTGTTGGAGCACAATGGAGCCATGGAGTTTCAGCACATACATCCAAGAGCACGGCTCTAGGGAATCTAAATCGGCTTCGTAGCCAGTCATTATGGGCCGGGAAATCTTCACCCGTTCTCTGTAAATCCTCCAACAGGGCCAGTGCATCCATCATGCAGCATTACACGCTGTTGTTACTACATTTGTATATGTTTAAGGAAATCTGAATGATTGCTTCACACTTGCCTGAAGCACTAATAGTATCCACCATAATAGGATATCTTTTGAAAATAGAATAGTGACTAAATAAACACAGCATAAAGGATAGGTTCACACATTTTTAAGTACATCTTAAAACAATACAAGCATATGTAAATTACAAGAGTTATTGGTCCCTGTAATTGTTCCTCCTCTATGTACTGGTTGTGAATAGATCCCTTTATTAAGTGATAATGTAACTGATAGGGGTTAAAAATTCACAGTCTTTATTCTGGAAGAAAAATTGCATTCTAAAGTTCAGCTGAAGCTTATATGAGGCTTCAGCAGTCTGAGTAAGTCAAATCAAGTGGATATCACATTAGTTTTGGCTGAACTTTAGAATTCATTTTTGCACATAGCGAGGACTGTGGATTTTGTGCCCCAACACTGACATTGGAATCGCAACAGGAAAGGATCTCTTAACAGCCTTCATGGACAAGATGAACAATTACAGCAAATAATAATGCTTTTAATGTACAGATGGGTATATGCAAATGACTGACTTGAACAAATGTAAACCTATCCTTTAGCACCACTGGCCTGTATGTCAAGCTTAGCGAATACCAATTTTTACGTGGGAAGTGTACACATCTTTCAAGCCCTGTTTTGTGTGTGTAACAGTTATAAATGAGGCCTCAGGGATCTGACCATCTTAAAGGTGCTGGTGATGAAACATGATTATTTATGGAAACACATAACAGCCTCCACTCTTCTGGTTTCAGGCTTTCTACAAGATGTTGGAACCTGGCTGCAGGGATTTGTTCCCATTCAGCCAAAACAGTATTAGTAGTTAGTTGGCTTGTCCGCATACTTTTGGCCATTAAGTGTGTGTGACGGAAATGTTGGCCAGACAAATAGATACTCTGTTGAATCTGGAGGACATACTGTACATGTGTAGATCCATCTGGTGGACAATTGAAATCATTACATTAAATGACCCCAAACAAAATTATTTATTTCAATTTGGTGATTATTTCATTTTCTGTAAAGCAAAACTGGAATTTTAATTTTCTTATTTACACACTTTCTTTTTATATATTCCGTCTCACTTTCCTGTCTCGTCTTCCTGTAAAGCACTGTGTAACCTCTGAAGTTTGTTTTTTGCTTGTAGCAGCATAGTAATGTAATGTAATGTTCAACTGCCACACATGGAATGGTAGGGTGTCATGTACCTCAGCATCTTCTGCCCAGATTGTCATGAAATTTCTTGATCCAGTTCCTGCTTCCCAGAGGATGAAACCTTTAAAATTGTAATGACCCTGTGACCTTTCCTCTAGCGCCACCCTCAGGACAAACTTTACATCTTTAGCTTCACCACTGGTAAAGCTCTAAGAATAGCTAAATTATCAGTGTGTTTGTTCTGTCAGACACTTGGCACAAACTGTTCTCAGTCCAAATGTTAAACTATATATGTGTGGTGTTTTTGTCTATTTGTATGTGTATTTGTATGTGTGTGTATGTGTGTGTTAAAGACAGAGAGAGACAAACCAATCTGCCAGCTCTGCTCTCATTTGCATCTGCTAATGGCCCTATGATGCCAGTTTCTGATCACTGCAACTACACATTTAAATTTCTGCTTCATTGCCAGATGCTCCTCTCTCTCTCTCTCTATCTCTGTCTCACTCTTTCTCTCTCTCGTCCAGGGATTCCTGTTTCCATCCTGTAACAGCAGCTCTGTTCGTGCTGTGCATCAGAAAACACTGGCTGAGGTTAAACTAGAGGCGTGAAACTGCTGCTGGTAATGATGCTTTAGTTGGTCATGATTAAGCTTGTACTGTATATTTACGCTCAAACATTACAGCCATGAACATGACACTCCAGCACATGGACATTACATAAAATGCTGCTATAACAACCTTCATTCTTCTGCAAGTGCTTTCTGCAGGATGTTGGAACCTGGCTGCATGCAGGGATTTGCTCCCATTCAGCCACAAGACTATTTCAGTCAGAGATGCTTACATCAAAGAATTGACAATTTACGGTAGGCAAACGGGCAGAGAAATTTGATTAGAAGGCTCTGCTCTTTGAGGGTGCTCTTAAAGAATGCAGCAACAGGGAATTCTGCTGGTGAAATAACTCCCCCTTAACAAATACATGCATAAATATTAGATCTTAGTAAAGTCAAAATATCAAAAGCTTAACACATAAGGAGGATGGTTGGGGTGGTCGAGGGAGCTGTAAGTATGTAAGTGTAACCTTTGGCAAACTGTATACAGTATATATACTGTATGTAAGCTACTTGGTGACTTACCAAGATTAATTAATCAAGAAATATCACATTAGCCTGGATTATCTGACCCTAGAGAGAAATTGTCACTGTGGTGTGTAAAAAGTTGCATAAACTCTTTAGTGGCTCCAGATGGAGCTGTGTAAAAGCTGATAAATTGCCTCAAATGATGTCACTTGAGTCAGTGTCAGTTGGGGCTGAAGATTACAAGTTTGAAAATGGGTGTGGAGTTAGAAAGAAGTGAGATTACCAGACCTCTGTAGTCCATTTTTGGACAGTGAGGACCTTTTGTCCAGTAACCTCTTCAAAAAGTTGAGGGTTAAGACTTGCTTGTAGGGTTGAGGTTGTATTCAGGTTTAGGTTAAAGTCCCATTGGAAATACAGTTCAAGCATATTTAGCTTCCATAACACGATGCATTAGTGAAACAATCTATTTTAAAATTCAATAATAGGCACATAGAGCATTTGAAATGCTAATATCTCATCACACCTTGATTATTGCAGCAGCTTCTTCACTTCTTAATCAAAAATCTATTGATTGACAACAGAACTCAGGCTTCTACTGTAACCAGTATCCTCCACTGGCTCCCGGTATGTTTAAGAATTGATTTTAAGATCATATTGATTACTTTTAAGTCTTGTTGAGGCCATGCTCTTTGCAATATTTCTAACATCTTAGTCCCACATGTCAAACAATCAGGGTCCTGAGACTGTGGAACGACCTGCCTGAGGCAAAAAGGCTGCAGGATTCAGTATCATCTTTTACATCTTTTCTTAAAACATTTATCGGAAACCTTATCCTAATTTTACTTGTTTATTTAATTCCCTCAACAACATTGTTAGATCAAGAGGCAGGTCACAAGGGACAAATGAATAAATTAGGGCTCAACAACGCTCTTTTGGAAATGTAAATATCGTTTTTGCTAGCTGATACCCAAACACACACACCCATTATATCCTACTATGACACATGCGCTAATGTCTGAGTGCAGTTTCATATCATGGGAGGGTCTAGCTGGTTGCACCAAATCACATTTTATTGGATACATTTATGTATACACCCCTGAGTGCAGGATGAGTCATTAAAAATATTTTTAATAGGAAGAGGAAAGATTTTCCAGTATAAATACTTTAAAATGTTTTTCTGACATACACAGGAGGCTCTGTGAAAGATACTAGAGGAGTGAAGAACGATCGACACAGGGATAAAGGATTAGAATTTAGAGAATGTATTTTTTTATTTCACTGGATCTTTAAACCTGAATTAATTGTTTTTTGGCCACTTGGGGGCAGTGGAAACAAGCTGTTAACACAACACTGACATATATGGCTAATTATATTAAATATATACTATACTATACTAAATATATTAATTATTAATTATATTAATATAATTATATATATGTCTTATTAATTCAATTCAATTCAATTCAATTTTATTTATATAGCGCCAAATCACAACAAAAGTTATCTCAGGGCACTTTACACATAGAGCAGGTCGAGACCGTACTCATTTATTTACAGTGACCCAACAATTCCCCCCATGAGCAAGCACTTGGCGACAGCGGCAAGGAAAAACTCCCCTTTAACGGGAAGAAACCTCAAGCAGAACCGGGCTCTAGGTGGGCGGCCATCTGCCTTGACTGGTTGGGTTTACAGCGAAAGAAGGGGGGAGGGGGACGGGGGAAGGGGAGAGGGGGGTGGTGTGGGGAGAGACACAGAGAAGTATAATAACAACAACAACAATAACCATAACAACAGTAATGTAAGTAGAGCTATGACTTTATAATAGTAATAGCAATAATAGCAGTAGCAGAAATGGAAGCAGGACATCCACAGGACCACGCCACAGTCCCCACAGCCATGGCCCACCGTTCAGGCACTGGATCTTCCTGTGAGACGAGAGAGCACAGAGACTCCGGGGAAGAAGTCAAGTTAGTAACATGCATTAAAGGTACATGAAAGCATTGAAATGGAGAGGAGGAGGAGGAGAGAGGAGAGAGGAGCTCAGTGTATCATGGGAAGTCCCCCGGCAGTCTAGTCCTATAGCAGCATAACTAGGGGCCGGTCCAAGGCGAGCCTGGCCGGCCCTAACTATAAGCTTTTTCAAAAAGGAAAGTTTTAAGCCTACTCTTAAACGTAGAGAGGGTGTCTGCCCCCCGGACTGAATCTGGAATATGGTTCCACAGGAGAGGAGCCTGATAGCTGAAGGCTCTGCCTCCCATTCTACTTTTAGTTATTCTAGGAACCACAAGTAAGCCTGCATTTTGGGAGCGCAGTGCTCTAGTGGGGTAATAAGGTACTATGAGCTCTTTAAGATATAATGGCGCCTGACCATTAAGAGCTTTATAAGTAAGGAGAAGTATTTTAAATTCTATTCTGGATTTTACCGGAAGCCAATGTAGTGAAGCTAAATAGGAGAAATATGATCTCTTTTCCTAGTTTTTGTTAGTACACGTGCAGCTGCATTCTGGACCAGCTGGAGAGTCTTTAGGGTCTTGTTAGGGCAGCCAGACAATAAAGAATTACAATAATCCAACCTAGAAGTAACAAATGCATGGACTAGTTTTTCTGCATCTTTTTGAGGCAGGATGTGCCTGATTTTTGCTTTATTACGTAGGTGAAAAAAAGCAGTCCTTGAAATTTGTTTTATATGATGGCTGAAGGACATATCCTGGTCAAAGATAACTCCCAGATTCCTTACGGTGGAGCTGGAGGCCAAGGTAATGCCATCCAGAGTAGCTATGTCATTAGATAATGTGTTTCTAAGGTGTTGAGGGCCAAACACAATAACTTCAGTTTTGTCTGAGTTCAGTAGCAGAAAATTGGCAGTCATCCAGGTCTTTATGTCCTTAAGGCACGCTTGAAGTTTAGTTAACTGATTTAATTCATCTGGCTTCATTGATAAATATAATTGGGTATCATCAGCGTAGCAATGAAAATTTATGGAGTGTTTCCGAATAATATTACCTAAAGTAATCATATATAAGGTGAACAGTATTGGTCCAAGCACAGAACCTTGTGGAACTCCGTGTCTAACTTTTGCATGGATGGAGGATTCATTGTTAACATGTACAATGAATCAGTTGCAATCAGTTGCATATTTACACACCAAGCAGTTACAGAGCAACATTCTGTTTAGTGCTAGGCAAGTAGTGCTCGGTGGGTGATAGAGCTTTTTTGATTAGAACAACTGCCTGATGCGTCTGAAAATTAGGCGCTCAGACTGAACTAAAACAGTAAACTTGTGAGCCATAAAACAAAGACAATGAGCTGAAAGACCCTAAAATGCTCTGTATAGTTGAGGGGAACTGCAGAATGTAATTATCTCTGGGTTTGTCAACATGAGCGACCACTTTCACATACACTAAGTCATTTTCTCCATTGTTAATATACAAATATCAATTAGAGCAGTTTTAAGGACGGGGTTAGAGGTTAGAGAATGTATTATATCACTGCCAATATGTGTGTGTTTTTGTGTGTGTGTGTAACCATAATTTGTCCTGGTTATTTTTGGATGTCACATCTGACTGGTTCCATCAAAACAAACAGACAGCAGCTTTTGTTCACTCTGTCGCTTCACTCTGATGATAGAATAACTTCCTGTTTGTTTCTGGAACTAAAATGATAAAATGTCATTAAACTAAATGGAGTTTTGCTTTGTTAGGTCTAAACATAATACAAATGGCTACATGACAGTTAGCTTCAGAAACAGCTGCTGGTTGTTAATATTGTAAAACATAACTGCCTTGTGACCGATTAATCAACTGAATCAATTGAAAGCTATTTGCAATCAATTAGTTGACAAGGAATGCATAAGAAATGCTCCTAGAAAATAAAATTGACATAACAAAATATCATTCCACTTACTGTGTATAAAATACATCTTTCTTATTATCATTGGTTTTGACTATCATTTAAATATTTTTTTATTACAATTTGGTGAATTTTAAGTAGATTTATTGTTGATAATTTGTTTTCATTATAAATGAAGCTGTGATGAATTTACTGCAGTGCCTCATAGCTCAGTTCATCCCAAGAAATGTAAAGTTACATTTCATATTCCTGGTTTGTGTAAACTCCACAGACACAGCCTCTGTATTCCTGCAGCTGGAAAAATGTATTCAACACTTCAGATGTTTGACACACGGACATGTTGGATCTCACTGACTGGAGGTGTGTTCGGGGAATTGTCCATGATCCACGATTTCAATGTTTTTACCTTTCTTTTATTCATTATTTTTGGGGATTCTTCCTTATATTCGACAGTGAAAAGTCCAGAGCTGACAGGAAATGAGAGAAGAGAGACATGCAGCAAAGGTCCCTATGCAGACAGACTTGACTCAGTGACATTGTGATTACATGGTCAGCATCTTAAACTCCTAGGCCACTAGGAAGCTTCACTGTTTTTTATTTTTGCTGACCTTCTCTTAAATGTACAGGAAACTCAAATTCGTGAATTTGAAAAAAAGGTGTTAACCGTGTTGGTGGTCCTCCCAGCAGCTCTTTGAAAAATCATCAATAGCTGTTAATTGCTCCTATGTTGTTTCTTTCGATGTGTGATTGACAGTTACAATTCCAATTGACAGAATACTGACATGCAATCTGTGAAGTGTTGAACAGTGCAAGGTCTATTACAGGTGAAACTTGTACATCTGGCTAACATTTCACCATAAAATCAGCATGGAACGTATAAATGACAAAGAAAAAAGGATGTTTTGTGCATCATGAATTTCAGCAGAACTGGATACAAAACAAATTGAGCTGGTAAACTACTGGAGGGGGCTCTGCAACAGCTCAGTTGTTGGGACTTTGTGAAACTCCAACAGGTGAGCTTTGTCCAGACCTGGTGCAATGATTTATAAACATTTGATGGATAATAATCTGGATAATAATTACTGGAATAATAATTTGTGTCTGACATGTTTTTACCACAAAAAGGTTCAGTTAGCTATTTTTTCACAACGCAGTAAAAACAGGCAGTGTAGAACAGAAAATCAATCAGCTGGCTTGAGTGAGTTAAACTTACATTAGTGAATACCTTTTCATTTTTCTAATCCAGTAAGTTTTAAAATACTTACTGGTTGCTCAAACTGTGAGGGAGAGCGCCCCTTTTTCATGAACTGAGACGCAAGAAAATATCTGTCATATGGAAAATTAATTAACCTTGGATTTTAAAAAAGAGGTGGGTGCTTTCATGTAGAGGAAGGCGAGGGAAAGAATCACCTAGTTTAAAGTAAAACAGCTTATCAACTTTCTTATTGTCTGGTATTAAAGGGAAACTCCACTGAACTTACACATCAGCGTGTGTTTCCAGGTGTTAGGGAGTGCTACTGCATATGTGTAAAAAATAGTATAAAGCCTTTTGTGTCTCCAGAGGGAGCTGTATGAAATCTGATGAATTGCCTCAAGTGAAGTCACCTGAGTCAGTGTCGGTTGGGGCTGAAGATTGAAAATGAAAACAATCTGGGGGGAGTGGGGGGTTGGAAAGAAGTGAAATAGTAATGTAAAACAGCTATAAAAATAAACAAAGGGAAGAGTTTTTATGATTCATTCATGATTCAGATTCTGCACACATGTAATATTTTTATTTTATGAATAAATATGGACATATATCGCCATGGGTGATCAGAACGGGCCGATTGCTTGGCCTCTGGTATTGCTACTTCAACGCATAGAAAAATTAATACTGTTGATGTGAGGTGTGAATGAGTGTATATACACCAACAACATGAAAGAAACTAACATTCTGTTATACACAGACGTTAAGTACTGTAATAGCGAATCTTTTCTCATTTTAACTAAAATAAGGGCTGCATTTAAAAATAAAGTACATAACAGAGAGCGGGTCATCCACTAATTGGAAGATCAGCGGTTTGATTCCCGGATCCTCAAGTCTACATGCCAAAGTGTCCTTGAGCAAGATACAAATTGCTCCCAATGGCTGTGCGATTGGTGTGTGAATATGTGTGTGAATGATTAGATTCTCCTGATGAGCAGGTTGGCACCTTGCATGGCAGCGCCTCCCATCAGTGTATGAAAGTGTGTGTGAATGGGTGAATGTGGCTTGTAGTGTAAAAGCGCTTTGAGTGGTCAGAAGACTAGAAAGGTGCTATATAAGTGCAGTCCATTTACCATTTAGAGCTTTTAAAAAAATGTGCAAAAATATTGGGATCGTTTATTTTCTGTGGCTTCAGTTTGAATCGTGGGCTTTCTGTTTCTGAGAAGCTTTCCACTGCTCCCTCTCCTCACTCCGCTGTTCTCTCTCTCTGTCTCTCTGTCTCTCTCACGTGCGTGTGTGCGTCCGTCTGGTCCAAGTGGGTAGCTCCAGGTCTGAAAAGTGAAGTATGATATAGCTTTGATATATTATAGTTTGACAGACAACATTGAATAAAACCTTAGAAAAGCCAATGAACTTTTTAAAAGATCCTTAGTAGACTCTGTATCTTACCAATGTAAAGTCCTCCTGCCTTTTCTGCCACAAGTGGACTATGCAATGTGCATAGGAGCCTCCTCTCTCCGCTCCTCTCTCCTCACTCCTCATGTCCTCTGTGGTGCATTTAGGGGTTAGAACAATCTCGATGGTGGCGGAGGAAGATCGGTTTCCGTGTCATGACCGGAGGAAGGAGGAGCAAGAATGGAAGGAAGCATGAATTAGGAGAATGGAAAGCACCCCACACCTCTGTAGCCAGCTCCTCATGTCAGCTTGAGGCTGGCAGCTCCAGGCAACATTAGGTGCTACTAGGATAACACATCCCAATTTTCAACAGGGCTGTTGTGGTCGACTTGCATTGTGGGTAATGTAGGTGCCAGGTTTTGTCAAGGATGAAGAATGTGTGAAATAAAAAAGACAATGGGCCCTTTTTTAACCGTGCAAGTCCAGTGTGGTAGGTCTTGGGTACATGGACTGTGTGGGTGTCTCATTTCATTTCATTTATTTTATTTATACGGACAACGTACATTAATCAACATTTCTGTAAATGTGCCAGTGTTAGCCAGCTGGCTAATTTTCAACTGCAGTCCTTTGGTGAGATGTTTTGAAACCTATGAAGTGATAAAATTTACAGAACAGAGACAACAAGATGCCATAAAGACAGCAACAAGAGAAGAATTCTCAAGACAGCACATAAACCACAGGGCAACAGGAAACAGCAAAACATCAGTACAATAATACCGTACAAAAATTTACAGAACGAAGACAACAAGACACCATAAAGACAGTGACAGCAACAAGACAAGAATTCTCAAGACAGAACACAGGCCATGCAGGGCAACAGGGAACAACAAAATATTAATACTTCAACCATTTCGGCATATACAGCTATGCAAGCAACATGAAGCAACAAAACACAGCCAAGCAATATTGACCACAACCATTACAGGTATAATGTGTTAGAATTGGCCACCCCCCCCCCCCCACATTCTCGACTGAGAGAGCAGTCACTAGAGTGACTCACTATCGCCCCTGTGGTACAAAGTGGTATTACAAGACAGTACAGGCCGGAGCTAGCTGGTTAGATATCTCTGCAACACAATACATATAGGTCTTTGACATAACGTCAAGAGTGTTATTTCTTCACATTCTGTTGATAATTTTAGTTAATTTGGGAATGGTTTGAACTAAAATTCTACACCTTTAACAGTAGGCATAAATAAAATACAATAATCATTATGTTGATCTTGATAAAATGTTGAAAGATAGTTATGGATTAGTAAAATGATAATATACAACTAACACACAAGCACACAAGAAAGAACACACAACACAGAGTTGTAAGACACAACTATAGAAGAACATACCAGATTATTAATAAACTACTAGTAGATATTCCATAAAACCCCAAGCCATGCAAAGCTGGCAGCCTGGCAATGGACAAAGGACATGGGACAAATAAGCAGCAAGTTAGCCAGTGATGACAACGATAATAATAAAATGAGCAATATACTATGTAGGTTAGAAATGTTCACATGACTACTTCTCAAAAGCCAGGCCTTGAGTCTTTGTGTGAAGGTGTGCTAGGTGGTACAGTATTTCATTTGGTAGAGTATTCCACAATTGAGGAGCTCTAGCAAAAAATCATGATTGGCTGAAGGAGCTGGACCTGAAAGGAATTACACAGTCCCATCTCAGATCAGTTCTTGTAGATCTGTTTGAATTTTTCCGCTTAATAAAAGTACTAAGCGGTGGAGCCTTGCCATTTATCTTAAACCATCAGGCAGGTGTCAATGCATTTCATTAGATTTTTCCAGTTAAGGATGTCATATTTGTCAAGAATATTGCAGTGATGATAAGTATTGGGGTTTCTGTCTAACACTTTGAGAACCTGCTTGTACAGACACAGAATGGGCTTCAATGTTGTACCTTTAGCTTGTCATGCAGTATGTTAAATGGGGGATGATCATTGCATTCATATATAGTATTGCTGCTGTAGTTGCAGTTTCTTATACATCTTAAAATTAGCCAGGTTGTATTTGGTTATTTGCATGACTTTCTTCACTTGTTTTTGTGGGATAAGGTGGACTCAAGGATAATACTAAGATATTTAACATGACACATCACAGATGCAGAGTGTGTCTTTGTAAAAAACATGCAAACAGTCTTCTTAACGTTAAGAAACAGGTGTGAATCAACAAGCCATTTGTTTACATTTATCATTGTTGCACTGAGTTTAGAAGCTGCTTTTTCTTTAGTTCTTGCATGGACGTACATTACAGTATCGTCTGCATACATCTGAACTTCACACCCTGTGCAGACCGATGGCAAATCATTTATATAAGCTGAAAAGGAGAGGTCCCAGGATGGATCCCTGGGGCACAAGCATTTCATTGCTCAGGAAGGGTGATGTTTCACTACCTTTACACACTGAACTCTGCCTGCAAGATAGGACATCATCCAATTTAGTGCATTTGAGGAAAAAATTAAAATTAGCTGGTTTACAGTATTTGATGGTTGACAGTAGGGGTGTAACTGTAGACAAAATCCATGGTTCGGTATGTACCTCAGTTTTGGGGTCACAGGTATGATTTCAGTACAGCAGAAAAAAAAGAAAGGTAGAAAATAACATATCTGAAACACTTTAGCTGTGCTGGAGTGGAAAAGTAAAACAAGCTTTCTGTTTCCTGCAAGGAGTCGAACACCTGCTGACAGCTGTGTTATGCTGATTTATGGTCTAACTGTATATAAAGTAGTTGAAACTAACTCCACCTCCAGCAGCTACAACAGTAGCATGCTGCTTACACACTGATGCTTCAGTATTAATAATCTGATGATGTTATATATAATAATATATATAATATATGGAAACATTTAAAGCAATGTTAAAAGTTCATGTAACTGAGAGTTGCAACTACCTTATTTGAGCTGGATTTAGTCTCTTCCTTGTGTGTTTGATGTATGTATTCCCTATCTGTTGTGTTTTATTTTCTACTTTAACTGTAACTGGTGTGCTGTCTTGGCCAGATCTCCCTCAGAAAAGATATTTCAATCTCAAGGGACTTCCTGGTTAAATTAAAAAAAAAAAACATTAGTCAGAGGGACCAAACCACTACTTTTACTTTCATAGTTTTTAACTACATTTTTCTCTCTCAGAACTGGTTCTTATGATGTGCTGTCTGACGACATCAGAAATCAAATGTTTTTATTGTTGTTCTAAATGGCTTCACTGGTGGAGTGAAAAGCCGACCGTCACAGAGAGGGGAGGGGGAGGGGAAGACATGGCATCCTTTCACTATAGAGATAACGGAGCATATTTTAATCTCTCTCGTTTGTCATTCTGATGGCAGCAACACTACAGGGTAACCAGGATAACCAGGCTACCTTGCGTAAACTGGCTACACCCATGAGCATGCTAAGTGGTGTACTGCCAAAACTCGCATTGGAACTCGCGCTCTAGAATTATTGTTCGGCACATTGGATTATTATTATTATTATTATTTATTAGGATTACTAAACTATTATTATTAAACTATTTTGACAGTAACTGTGTGGATCACAGAGCATATTCTTCATACGACTGCATGCGCCAAATAGTAACGTCTGTACCATGGCCCCAACAACACCTCCTTCCCAAAGGGTAAAATGCTGATAGGCCTGTAATTGCTCACATCAGTTGGATTTCCTGATTTATGAGCTGGCACAACCATGACTTCCAGTCCTTCGGAAACTTCCCTTCTTTAATAGAGGTATTAATTATCTTTGTTATTAGTTCAGTGAATGAATCTGTATGCCTTTTTAGAAAGAGGGAGTCCAAATATGTCTTTTGATTTAAAGTTTTTAAGAAAGTTCAGAATTGTATTGACTTTAGTTTCAGAGACCTCAATCTGAGGGAACAGTGGTTGAGAGATATCTATCGGTGATGGATCTAGAGGTCCTGTTTGATTGACCGTCATCAGAATTCATAAAGTAATGGTTAAGGAGAGCTGCAGTTTCTACTGCACCTTTAATCAGGGAGCCATTGTCTTTAATCTCTAGCTGCTTTGTTGTATTATTATGCCATTTCCCTGTTAGCTTTTTAAAATTGTCCCAGATTTGTTTGTGATTTCCCTTAGCTTCACTTAGAAGACTAACAAAGAAGTTTGCTTACCCTGTTTCTTAGAGAATTAAAAATGTGTCTGTCAGTCATTAACTTAGCCTTATGAAATGTCCACATACATGACATGTGATCTTTAATGTAAAACAACAACCCCCCACCTCTACCCTTTGCTCTATTTTTCCTAAAGGCATTATAGCCACGGATATGTAAGGCAGAAGATGGGGAGTTTTTATGGAGCCAAGTCTCTGACAAACAGAAAATCTAAGTTAGAATCTGCTAAAAGATGTTTAATTTGATCACTTTTTGGAATTGTACTTACATACTGTGATTATTCAGGTGCCCACCTAAAACACCTTTGGGTTTAGCGCGAGGATCCCACTGTACTCTGGCATTATCCACAGTTTGAAAAAAGTTATGTTTTTGTAGTTTAGATCTGTGATTTTTTCCGTAGCAGATTAGGTTGAGCTATACTGCTGTCATTAGGGACACTGGATTGGGTTGTATTTGAATAGCCAGTTGAAACTCCGGAAAAGTGGTTGGTTGGCCAGTGCTTACCTGACCAGCCACAGTTGTTGTTTTGTAGTTCGGGAGGAATGGAGCTTGTAGGTTCGAGATCAGCTGTTTGTGTGTTGTTTGGGAACTGAACAACAATTTTCTTCATGGACGCAACCTTTTGGATCATTTTAAAGGGGGTGTGGTGGAATTGTTGCTGTTTGTCTTTGGATGTTGACGTAGCTGCCCACTGTCCAGGTGTCGGCAGCTCTCTCTCACCCTCCGCTGGAGTAACCACCTCATCAGACAGCCCCCTGGGTCTTGGTTGAGCGGCAGCTGCAGCAGACATGGTCTCCAAGGTGCTCAAAGAGCAGACAGTGAAATTTGGTGGGTATTTATAATCTGTATTTGTAGTATTGATGATGCTTGTATGTACCTGTAGAGCAGGGTAATTGCTCGCCATAGTGGATTTGAAGATTGTTGGAGATTCTGCTTCAAGTTTGGGAATAAACAATGGGTCCGGGAATTGATCAATGTCGCGGGCTAAAAGCAGGCTAAGAAAGTAAGAAAGTATTTCCCCTCTTGATCCGCCTTGATGAAATGCTGTTTGTGGGTTTGTGGGTAGCCCTTTTTTCTATACCAGGCCGGATGAAAGTGCTGAGCAAAACTATAAAAGTTTATGATGAATGCGTAGATTAGAGCTGCTGCCAGTACACCAGTCCTGCCCGCAATGTTAGTTCTCACCTACCTTGAGTTTTGGGTTGTTGGTTGTTTGTCTCCATGCGCACCAGCTATTTTGGTTCATGTATGTGCAGCAGTGCAAAGTACAAAAGGGCTGGGTGAAGGTTAACACAGATCAGTGGGTGTGGTAATTATTAAATACTCTCTCAGTCAATCACATAACTTGTCTCATAGCTCTGAAACAACTAAACCAATCACAGTTAGGAATGATAACGATAGCTCAACAAACAGAAAGCTTTTCTACAGGAAATTTCTGTATGGTTCAGAGCACAACGTCACCACAAATCTGCAGCCAAAGATAGATGGTATTGTTTTTTTTTTAATTTTTCATCAGTTAGTTAAGCTCTTTCAGACATAGTTCTACTGTATCTTACCTGTAAATGGTCACATGGTTTAGTAATTAATGTTACACTATGCCACTTTTAGTTGGAAAAAAACCTATGAATCCTGGTAATCTGATGTCACCCACATAAAAAGGCAAAATATCGAGTTATAACCAACTGATGTGTATAGAGGTGTGTGTGGTTATTCTGTAGCAGCCTGGTGTCGTTTTCAGGTGGTGAACAGTGTGTAATAGCACTGTGCTCTGGCACAGCACTTCTCTTTTCCTACTTAACTGTTTCTGTGCACAAAAAAGTATTGCATCAAAGCCAAATACAACTGAATAGTGTATAGTATAGTATATAAAAATAAATTAAAATATATAGACTTAAATTGACCAGCCAATAAGTTAGCTAAAAAGACATATTCACCTACTTTTCTTTGTGGGTTTTGTAGTGACAGATGAAGTTGGATGTTGTGGTGGTCATGTCACTGATTTTTGAGCTGCAGACCTTGCATACCGCTGTTCTCTTCTTGCTACCATCATCGACAACATAATCCTTGAATCTGGTCTGCCACGTCCTAGTAGGATGCCAGGCTTGAACGCATTGCACTAGAAATCACCCAATAATGTCTCAAATAACAATTAAAACAAAGTAAATAATTAAAAGTCAATTATTGACTTTGACTTTGATCAAAGTTGATTTTGATACTTAAAAAAAACTGTCCATTGTGAGTCTTACAATGTTTTAAGAGTGTAATGATAAATCAGTGCAGTACACTTATAATGTACATCACTTTTATGCTTACTGTTTGGGGTACATGGTCATGGTTTATAAATCATCTTTGCTTCAGTTTTAAATTGATGGTATGTTTTTTGTCTATTCTTGAGACCAAAAGTAAAATATAATTACCTCAATGCTGATGACTAGAATACTGTTTGTACATGCACATTAAGATATTGTTAGCAAACAGTTTAACAATTGCTAATTTATCATTTAGCTTATCATTAGCACACACACAAACTGGTTTCTATTTCTTAACACACAACTACAACTAAGTGCTCAATGTATTTGTTTTTACCTTAACATATACAGACTTTTCCAAAATGAAATCAAATAACTCTTGAATAATTAAACAGTCATTGGTGGAAATCAACATTTTAATCTGGTTTTTACATCAGAGCACAATTACAAGAGAAACAGGTTGAAATCCCCACATTTCTCTTCTTTGTTGAAGTTGATGGTTCGATGCGTTGATTAAAGACCACATCCTGACAAATATGGGCTCAGGTCACGGCTCTCGCAATGATGGCGCCAGGCCACCCTGAAACCAGACAGAATGGTGTCACTCATCTCTCTGCATTTGAAGGTGTGTGCAGTGAACACAACACAGTCTGTATCTGTGAGTAATCAGGTCTTACCAGGCTCTGATGCCGTTGGGGTCCCTAACGACGCGTTTGGCACAAGTGATCGCCACCCTAACATCATCTGTCAGAAGCTCTGTAAAAAAATCAAAACCAAAACAAAAAGGAAATTTGGATTTGAATGGTAATTTAGAAAGTGAGACATTAGAGGAACTGTAAGTACATGTAAAACATAATAAGTGGTTTAGAGAAAAACTGAGCCTTTTTATAGCTCTCAGTAAAGATAATTCTACTTCTTTTTATGTGTGTATTGGTGGGAATCCTGGACCATGGATCCATGAATGTAAGTCTGATACTCTCCTTTTAGCTCTGTTTTGGTCTCAACCAACTGCTGAGAAAAATATCTGGCTCTTTAGCTGCTAAATGCTAAATGGGGACAGTGGGTTTATCAGAGCTTGTTTGTTAAAAATAGCAGCAGCTGCTGCTGGAAATGAGGTTGATGAGAGCTTTGGGACTGAATTAAAACAGTAAATGTGCTGTAAAACAAAAAATAGGAGCTAAAAAAGCTAACAAACTCTGTAGAGCAGCAGAGTTGGTGAGAAACTACTGGACACTTACATTATGCAGAGTCATGTAAAGTTTGGTGGTGGATCAGGACACAGCAGGATTGGTGACAAAACTTGCAAGACCACATGGCAACTAATAAAATACAGTAATAGGAAAATGTTCATCACTGACCACTGCACTTGATGCGGCAGGCATTCACTGAGCGGGGGGTGCGGCCGTCGTCACACCAAAAGCGGCTGTTGATCTGGAAGATGCCGTAATCAGTGGATTCATCAGTGTTGCGGTTGGTGGCTTGGGTGTTGTAGCTCGACTCCCACTTGGTCAGACAAACCCCTGCAGAGGAGACAGAACAGACCAACACATAGACCACCTGAAACGTTATTTTGTCAAACCACTGACAGATTATTTCCAATATCAACAATGAACTTTTAAGCTTAAATGGCAGACTTTTTAAAATCCAGCACCATGAACATCAGCTCTGCATTCATTTTTGTCAACATTATAGTTGCGTGGCAATGCAGTTTAATACCCCATTCAGACCAACACACTGACAGAAGTTTAACCTGTGTCAGGGGTCTATCTGAACGGGTCAACCCCTCTCAGCCAGCTCTCCTTAATGACCCTCCTCTCGACCAGGGTTGGACACTGGTCTGACGGAGGTTGATTTTCACATAAATGGGGTCCTCAATGCAGGTTGCCATTTAGGGATCCGATTGGTTTTGTTGTGAGGTACGCAAGTATGATGTAAATGCTCACCATGAATAAACTCAGCTCCACACCTGGTTCACAACCATAGCCAAAAATGCTGCTCTTTTTGATTGTTTCTTTGATTGAAGCTGATTGTAGAGCATTGCTTGTTGCAGTAATGTTTCATAAGGTGATATCTGGAGCAGCTGCACATTGCCAACTGTACCCACCATGTTCATTCCTCAAAGTACAAACAACGTCCACTTTTATTTACGTCAATGCTATGCCTGGCTGGGCAGTGATGTATGCGGAAATGCTGTTTCCAGTGGACCCAGGCTGGACCTGCGTCTTATGTGAATAGTGACAATGCAGGTTTGACCAGTGTCCAACAGTCCGATATGAATGGGTTCAACGAGCGTCTGCTGTCCGAAAGTGGCATAACTGCTTACCTCACATCATAGTAGATACCATTATAGTACACGAAATTTTCATATTGACTTTATGTTACAAATTAAGCAAGTTTTAAAAGTCTGAACATTTTTTTCAATATTGCACCACAATGAATGGAACAATGGCTGGCTTTAAAGGTGAAAAAGTTTCATTAAAAACATATTGGCATGGTTTACAAAATTAACTGTGATGTTAAGTATGTGACTTGTAGTGAATGGTATAGTCCTTTAAGACTGAAGTTATGTTGTATTGCTGTTAGTTAGCAATACAACATAACTTAGAAACATAATAGAAATGCATGTAAATGAGTAACATTTCTGTCTGTGACAGCGTGCATGAACTAACAAGCTTGTTACTCACAGTCTGCCAGGCTGACGCCTCTGTAGCCAGCCATGCCATTATTCTTCAGCACTCGGGCCCATTCACATCGCTGATAGACTTTAGCACTGCCCAAAGCCACACAGAGCAGGAACACCAGACTCCTCATGATGGACTCTCTGCAGGAGCAAATGCTTCCACAGCTGCTGCTAAATGTCCTTTTATAGGGAAGTTCAGCTTAAACTGCTGTGGCCGCTTCATTTCATCCAAACTCCTTATTTGTCCAGGATCAACAAAGCTTTTGAAACATAGAAAATTTTAAAACATGAATCCAGGATCCTTCATGTGAACTTTGAACAGCTGTTTGTTTTCATGCGGAGTGTGTTATCAGTGTGGTAATACAGACTGATGTGAAGGACTGACATGGTAAAGTGCAGGTACAGCTTTGGTACAAATTCATCTGCAGCAAAGAGCTGTAAGAAGAAAATCTGACAGAGTTAAACACTTATGTGGCAGCCAAGATAAACTGTGTTTTCTACCTGACTTAAAAAAAAAAAACCCTGACTTTAAGGTTGTGTGATAAGCAAACCAAGTGATGTTGACTTTCAGTGTTACTCACCAAAACTCATTGTGTGTATCCTTGAGGCCTGACAAATATGTTGAATGCATTTATTTCATCAAAGAACCCAATTTGCAAAGCCAAATTTTACAAATTTCTTTTTGCGCTCTTCTTCTTCCTTGCCTTTGTTGGCACATTGCTATATTTCTTGGCGCATTACCACCACCAACTTTTGATCAGAGGAATAGCATGAAACTGGCGACAGGAATGTTTTATAGCACTGCCAACTGGCTCTCCATCTCCATCTCCAAAAAGGTCACCTGAAAAGTAGCTAGTACTACAGCTGTCAAATAAATTGTACTTGAGTACAATACTTGAGTAAATGTACTTAAATACTGTCAACCACTGAGGTTTGAAAGTCAGCTGTTGGACAGCAATGTTTTAAATCCAACTGATTAAACATCAACTGTGATGGATTATCTCATTGCAGCAAAGTTTCGAGTCTCATTTTCATATTGATGAAGTATCACAAATTTAGTTTGATTATGTAGTGCATTCACATTTCAAGTTGTTATGGTAGTTATCAATACAAGTAAATGTGCCAAAATCTATAACTACCATAACTACCTGAAATGTCAGTGTGCTATTTCATCAAAGTTCATGGAAGTTGAACCACTGTGCGTCTGATACTGAAAGAAAAGTTCAAACTTCACTGTTTCATAATGTTTGTTCAAATGGCTGACACTTGAAACAAACAACACATTGAATAATATGATGAAAATAGAAAGTAGCCACTCTGATTGCTATGAAACTCTATCCCCAGAACAGGGCCCTATCAGCCACTGCAACAGTAAGACTCCCTAAGTGTCTCTGATCAGTTCTATGTCACAGTGCCTACACAGATAAAGGTTATTAGAAGGATACATGTATTGTTGGTGTTAGTCTCTTTAGGCGAATTTGCTGTATTAATGAAAATTGAAAATAATAGCAAGCTTTCATATCTCCTTAATGGCAAATTAATTCTCAAAATCTCAGACTCACACCAGAAGAAGGGGAATCATCTCTAGACAGCCGTACTGTTTTGTCAAAAGTGTATTGATTTTGTATTTGTGAGAAATTGGGGGTTTTCCCATTCACTTTAATACAGTCATTTTCTTGGAGCAGCCCCTAGTGGACATTAGAGGAACTGCAGCATTGTGAGGACCAGTTTAAGACATTTAAATTTAGGACATTTTCAGAAAATAAGGACTTTTGTAAAAATGGTGAACATTTTTAGTCAGTGAGGACAGTTTTGGAAGGTGTAAATATTTTTGCAATGTGGGAACATTTTTGAAAAGTAAGGACATTTGTGGGAAGTGAAGACATCTCTTAAAAATGAGGACATCTGTGGAAAGTAGGCAAATGTTTAGAAAGTGAAAATATCTTTTACACTTTTTCAAAAGATGTCATTTTTGAAAAGTGAGGACTTTTTTTTGAAAAGTGAGGACATTTTTTCAAATGAGGATGCTTTATTTTAAGAAAATTATGGCATTCTGTGGAATGGAAGGACATTTTTGGATAGTGAGGACATTTTTTTGATAAGTCCTCCAAATGAACAAATACGCTGTTTGACCATGTGACTCCAGAACCAGACATACACTGTAGGAGTGTTTTCTAATCTGTGCCCCTATTGGCAGTAGTCCTCAGGACAACATAATTTGTCTGTGATTTCCAAAACAGTTAAAATCAGTTAAAAAATTGTGATTTTGAGGATGAGTTTTATGATGTGACAACACTGTGGTTAAGGTCTGGTTAGGTTTAAGTGCAAAAAAACACTTGGTTAGGCTTAGGGAAAGATAATGGTTTGGATTAAAATGATCACTTTGTTAAGGTTAGAGAAACGTGGTGTGGGTTAAAGTTTCTTCTTCCTTGCAGTTAGGCCACTGTCATCATGGCGGCTACAGTAATAACCACAGGGTTAAGGTTAGGGGGGATTGTAATTATGTTTTTTAAAAAACTGTCCCGACTCGTGGTTGGAAACAGGAGACAAACAGCAATCTCCAGTGGCAAAGTCCACTGTTGAGTTAATGCCTCCATCCACCCAATCCGCCACCTCCAAATGAAGAAATTCGCCCACTTATATAGAAGTTATTTCCAGTTCTCTGGGTCATAATTTCAGCTGCTTGATGGTATCTGTCACTCAAATGTGACTATATGTTGTTTTGAGCAACCGACATTACGACCTATTGTGTCATTTTTCTTGGGAGGACAGTCTCTTTTTTGAAAATGAGGACACTTTGTTCGCTCCTCACGTCTTCAAAAACTGAGACTGGGACTTGGCCTTAGGGTTATGGTTAGAATAGAGTTTAGGTTAAGGTTAGGGAGGGGGTCCTCAGTATAGTACAGAAGCACAAGTGTGTGTGCTAAATGACATACACTGTACAGCGAGTGATGTCAGTATTTACTGAATTAACACTAGAGCTGCCACCGGGTAAAATGTACCCGTATACAAAATGCATTAATTTCTGTGTCGTTTATGTTTAAACATTCAAGTTGCTAGGCAACGGCATTCATTGAAGTGTGTGATCTGACAACTACGTCAAGTCATAACTAAATTATAAAAAGAACAGAGGAAAATGACCTGCAATAAAACCTTCACCAAATGCCTGGAGTGCAGGAAAGCTGACTGTGGAAAATGTACAGTCAAGGTGCTGAATGTCTGCTCAGAGTGTGTTTGAGGGACACGCATAAACAAATGTGTTCAAATGAAGATGATTTAGCCTACTCACATTCATTATGTGTAAAATGTATTTTTAATTAATTGATTATTCATTTTGTTTTGCCATGTTACCATTTGTTTATAGGCACTTACTCTGTTTCATGAACAAAACACCAAAAGAGAAATATTATGATATTATGATGATATTATAAATTAAAAAAGCGTTAATGGTTACTCTCATTCACACATTGCTGATATGCCTAAATTAATAATTGATTAGGTGAAACTGTGCACTTGACTTTGTTGTGACATTAAGGACCCATAAGTGCAGTGGTTGTTTATTATTATTATTATGGCTCATTATTGTCCATTTGGGGTATTTAGGCTACTTTGGTAATTTAAATAACATGGGTTATCTCATTATATGATGAATGTGGTTTCATAATAGTATCACACCACCCAAATATGCAAATATTTCCTTCTAATACCCATTTTCAGTGTAATTTTAGAGTGATTTATACTGACAGCCATGCAAAGCAATTACTTTTCTCAAAGATACTTAGATTATAAAACAAGAGGATCAAAACACAGGTGATGATTAAACAAACTCATTTTGTGACTTTAGACATTCCTTTGTGAAGACAATGCCTTAATGCAATGACAGAGTACATTTTGTATTACACATTAATCAACTTGTTTTTATCATTTATCATTAGTGAGTGAAAATGTTCGGTCTCCTGGGCGTCTACTGACATACAATTACACAAAGTTAGAAAACTAAAAGAACAGGAGCTGCCTGTCACTGCTAGTTCCATTCAGAGACATTTTATCATACAGAGCTGTAATCACAGTCATAATGGAGTTCCTGAACTCCATTTACTGCTCTAACTTTCTCAATTCACTTGATGCACTGTGTTTTCAGACTCTTCTTCATCAAAACGCAGTTGCTCTTCTCTCCCTCTCTCTCGTCTCAAACCTGAAGCACAGGCAGAGAACGCAATTAATCAGCCGGCCGAGCGAAGGCAGTCGGATCAATTAATCTGCTCACAGAGGAGAGACGAGAATGGATCCATCTGAGTCAGAGTGAGAGAAAGAGAGAGAGAGAGCCTGAGGAGATGTTGAAACAGTGTAAACAATTATGGAGGAGGGATGCAGGTTAGATACAGCTGTGAATTTGTTAAAATGTTTCACAGCTCTGCAAAGAAGAAAAAAACTTCTCCTGTTGTTGATTTATTACATTTCTCTTTAATTTCATGAATCTCCTCTAATTTTATCTGTACACATAACAACAAGTCAAGCTAGAGATTTCATTTCAGAGGGCTTTACAGTGTGTACATCATATGACACATCTATCCTTAGACTCCTAGACTCTTCCTTAGACCCTATTCAGATAAGGAAAAACTCCCCCCAAAAAAACTTTAATGGGAACAGGGGAAACCTCAGGAAAAGCAACAGATGGAGGACCCATCTTCCAGGACGTGCAGACATACAGTGTTAAACTAATCCTACAGTGGCTGTAGGGATGACTCTTGTCTGTTGGGAGCAAAAGTGGAAGAAGTGAGACATTATTATGAAGCCACAAAGACCAGAGGTAAGAGTTGGGTGGTTGGGTGGGTCAACAAAATGTCAGATTTTGACACGAGAGACCGCAATTTGTTTCCCATTTCCTACCGATGGTCAACGTTGGTTTCTCTTAGCCATGACTGAGATTGTTCCATAACCTTAACCAACTAGCTATTATCTTAACCTTGACCATGCAGGTCCCCTTATCTTAACCAAGTACTTATTTTAACCCAAACCATGATCTTTCCCTAAATCTAACCTAAGTTGCTTTTCTGCCTAAACCTAACCAAAGTGAACCAAAGAATTTTTTTTCTTGGGCAAATGCAAAGACTATAACATGACACATCTATATTTTTTAGGCCTACATGTGCAAAACAGTAATGAGCACAAATAATAAATGACCTACATCACTTGCAAGGCCTGCATCATTATGCACATTCCAAGAAACAAATGCTATCCCATACAACTATGTATTGACTGTCAGTACCAGATGCTTTAACTAAGTACAACACATTGAGCAAAGACAGGGAAGACACTGAAAGTCTGCTCACAAATTCATCTGCACTGTTTGCATTGACATCAGTCTGTTATATGCAGATAGCTGCTAGCTTGTGTTAGCTACCTGGCAGGGACAGACTGAATATAGTAGAATCTGCACACTGTTCAGTCAACTTACACGACTTCACATCTCATAGCCAGAGATAAAATCTCACTGACAAACACAAACCAAGAGCTCAGTTTAATGTGCGGAGTCTTTTTTCGTCTATTCTTCTTCTATTCTTCTCGTGGATGTAATCTCTAGATCCACTGCAAGATAGCCGGAGTCAGTTAACCATCCAGAGTCAGGACAGTCCCGTAAACTGCGGCGGATCACAATTCACATCACAATTTACTGTCGTGACTTGAGGAGGCTAATATAGTAGCTATAATCTACGTTACTTTTTAACTGAAAATAAGCTTTTTGTGAATGTAATAATTCGATTTCCATAAAGAAGACATTTTGCGCATCGTGCAGCCGTAACTGAACAATTTACGACAAGTAAACACTGCATAATAATAATATACACAATAGATTAAAATATACACATAAATGCAGAAGTGCATGAATACTGAGAAAAGGTGCAAAAGCAAAGATTGATCTTGGAATTTTAAGAATCGATATTGATCATTATATGTACTGCGATTACTTGGAAAATGTATTTTTGTATCCAGCCCTATTGTTAAGGTTAGGGAAACATCATGGTTTGGGATAAAATTAAGGTTATAGGACCTTTGTCATCATAAATACACAATAATAACCAGTTGGTTAAGGTTAGGGGGCGATCGTGGTCATGGTTGAAAGAAAACAACATTGTCTGTCGGTAGGAAATGACAAACTGAGGTCTCCTGTGTTAAAGCCGTTTGTTGTTCCACCTGTCCACCCCAGTGTCCTCCTCCTCCCTCTGTGAACTTTCTGGCTCTCAACATCACACAACTTCCTCAGTTACTCCCAACAGATGAGAGTCATAATTACTCTGGCTGCTAGAGGGGGGGGAACATACCACACCCCCCTCTCCCCTTCCCCCGTCCCCCCCCCTCCTTCTTTCTCTGTAAACCCAACCGGTCAAGGCAGATGGCCGCCCACCTAGAGCCCGGTTCTGCTTGAGGTTTCTTCCCGTTAAAGGGGAGTTTTTCCTTGCCGCTGTCGCCAAGTGCTTGCTCATGGGGGGAATTGTTGGGTCTCTGTAAATGAGTACGGTCTCAACCTGCTCGATGTGTAAAGTGCCCTGAGATAACTTTTGTTGTGATTTGGCGCTATATAAATAAAATTGAATTGAATTGAATTGAATAGAGAGCTTTGCCACTTGAATATAGCGCTGTTGTTTTTGGGGATTTGATGAAATGACTAATGCTGTCATTTTTCTTGGGAGGAGAGGCTAAACATGGATATTGCGGTCTCCTGTAGCAAAAGTCAACTGTTGGGTTAATGCCTTCATCCACCCAACCCACTCAACTTATACGTCATCTGAACGGCACCACTTCACCAGGTCATAATGACTATGGCCATTAGATGGCATCTGTCACTCAAACTTACCTACATGTCATTTTTGGGTGACTGACGTTATGACCTATTGTCCCGTTTTTGGGAGGACAGTCTCTTTTTTGAAGAATTAAGACCGCTCCTCATATCTTCAAAAACTGCTTGAGGGTTTAGACTGGATATCCAATAGATATTGGACGATTCTGCAAAACCCAGGATTATATCCTGTGCTAAGATTTTTATTTCTATTTACAATATCTTCACACATGGCAACTAAGGTATGGTAAACCAAGATTGTGGTTATAGCAGAAACTACAGGTTTGGCAAAGATCGTTGCTACAGTTTTAAGGAAAGCCATATTCAACTGTTGTTCATCCTGAGGGGGACATAAATGTGTGTACCAAATTTCATTTCAATTCATCCAATAGATGTTGAGACATTTCACTCAAAACCACAAATGTCAGCCTCAGGTGGCACTAGAGGAAAAGTCAGAGGATCAACAAAGTCAGTAGGATTCATCCTCTGGGCACCATGAATGTGTGTACGACGTTTCATGGCAATCCATCCAATAGCTCTCCAAGATATTTCAACAGACCAAAGTGGTGGACTGACAGACCAACCTTGCCATCCATACATCGACACTGCTAGCCTGGCTAAAACCGTGACAACAAGGTCTGTCCCATACAGTTGCGAAGTGGGAGGAGCTATTTCGTGCGCCCCTGGTTTCAGATTGGCATGAAACTCTCCCACTTAAATCATCAGTACAAAAGATTAACAACTGTGTTACAAAATATCTGGTTCTTTAGTAAAAAGTCAAAAGTACAAGACTGCGTACATAAAAATTTCATAGTATTTTTAGCCATCTGCCTTGCCAAAATCCGGGACAAAATGCGATTTCATTGAGGAGATTGTTTAAAGAAAATTTTTAAATGAGAATACAGAATGGGGAAATACACTTCTGGAACCAGCAGCCCCTCTCACTTCCAGGTTTTGAGAGTTGAAGCATCGTTATGTGAATTTGAAGAAAAACCCCTCTAAGTACATGTGACCAGATGGTAACAAATAAGGCCCAAACTAAACTGACCATAGGTTAAACCAAAGTTTCTCAGTGCATTAGCTAAAAGAAATTAAAAAAGTTATTATCCTAAATCAGGGCAGTATTGGCCATTGTCCAGGCTGCACTGTGATTGGTTTGTGAGCTAATCAAATATGGTGAAACACTGAGTTTTCTCAAACACTGGTATACCTAAGGAACTATTAGTTTGTTTGTTCTTATTCTTAATCTGTGGAGATTTTGTGTGTGTGTTTGTCTGTGTGGGTGAGAGAAAGAGGGAGTCCCTGCTGAACGGCTGAGTCATCCTTTAAACTGATCGATCGTTCTGTTTGATGGTGCTTTGGTTTCACAACATCTGAGAGCTGGATTCACAAACTACCTGAAAATATTCTCCCAGTCTGACGTCTAAAGTGGAAGATATTAACTCATGTTGTGTTGGAATATAGACCCTGCACACTGATGCAGGTGTGCTCATTTACTCTTGCTGAACAGAGCCCTGCTCATGTTGAAGGTTAAAACTTTTAGGGAAGGAACGTATTTCTGAATGTATTTCTTCAATAAATTGTGAATTATGGGACACATGTACCTCTGTATGGGTTAAGTGTACTGTATTCTGGTATGCATTTCTATACATTCACAAGTAAATTTCACGCCTCAGAGACACACACGGCGATTAGACTGGCAGCAGATTGTCTCCAGCAGCAGCAATGGAGCCAGAATAAAAATACCTCATAAACAATGTTGATTTGCTTCTTCTGCTCATGGAGTCAACGAGTAGAAATATGGACAGCGCCATTTGCAACCCACATTGTGGTCGGAGGTGGGGTTACATCAATAGTGATAATGACTTGAAAAAATTTAAGAGACTTAAGCTCTGCTATTGAACTGTGTACTGTGAACGAAACTTGGCATGTACGTTCAAGACTTAGTGCAGGATGTCTCAGACATGCTTTGAACGGGCTAAAACTAAAAAGCAACGAATCTCTGTCTGTCTGTCTGTCTGTCTGTCAGGTCGAGTGCAGCAGGGGCTGTTTGATATAAACACTGTTACATCACAGTGGGACGGGGCTTCTGGGCTCTGATTGGCTCAGCGGGACCAAGGCGTGTGTTCTGCTTAGTTAAACTGCCCAAGAACAAGCGCACACAGGAGAAGAAAACAGAGGCAGACGCAGTAAAACTAGCCAATAGGAGCGCAGACACGTTTGATTGGCAGCAGAATCAACCAATGTAAACTGCTTCTTCAGTTCAACCTCAGTTTAGTCTAAGTGGTGATGTATCTGTCTGGATTTAAATCATTTAATTTGTTAATTCATTATAGTTTTAATTGATACAATTGTCAATTGATACATTTCTAGAGAAAGAATCAGTCCGTTCCGAACGGACACATTTTGGGCGGGCACTGCACTAGTATAAATATATTCACTTGAGGTGACTTGAGTGGATATGACTTGAGGTGAGGTGTCCATATTTGGTTTCCAGGCACTTCCATATTATTAAGCTCCAAATAAGATATATTGCAGATTTTAGAAAAATCTAAGTTTCCAGTCATAGATACGCCTTTAAAGTTGACAGGAACTATATTTACACTTTGGAAACTAATAATTACGATAGTATGAGTGTGAACAGGACCTGCCTGAAAAAGAGCACATTATTGCTCTCAGAGTTATCTCCCTGGATAAATAAAGGCTTAAAAACAATGCACGTTCCAAAACACAAAAATATTGTCTTTGTACATATTTTATGAGAAAGAAAATGCCTTCAGCACATTTGTTGCAGACACACCAAATCTCGTTTGACGGATGTCAAGTTGACAGATCCCATTCATTTTCTATGGAGAGCAGGAGATCTGGCTGCGTGGTGCATGATGGATACGGCACGGTGAGTTGACGGACCAACTGCCATATCTGAATTTGCATAATCATGACTCAACCTCAACTTTATGCAAATGAAGTCCATTCAGCACAATGTGGCCAGCCCACGAAACTCAGATCAAACTATCAAACTAGGCAGTCCTGATCAAATATGAATCAAGATTCTGTTACTGCATTGCCTATTTCTCACCTCAAATGTTTTCAGAAACATACTTTAGTGTACTGTTTAGCTGTAAAATGAAATTTGTAACGTGGCCGCCATGTTGAAAACGGCAGAGCAAAAACCAAACACCACCCAACTCGTGGTGCGTCACCCACCATGTCACTCACCGGCTGGAGCATTCAGTGGTTTGGTGCTTTCAGATCCGTTGTCGTCGGAGTCTGTGTGTCTGCACCATTAGACCTCAAGGACACACAATCAGGTGGTATAGTGGATTGAATGGTATTGATCAGCATTAGTGAAGCTCAGCTGCTGTGTTATGGTCCTTTGTGAATTTGAGCAAGTTGCTAAATGCATTTTGTGCTTTTTGAACGTTTTAATTAACCCTTGTCTCGGCTTTATTACAAGGCTAAACTGTACATGTAATGGATTAACAGTACTGATGTGTTCTTTTTTTCTGGGTAGTGTGGATGAGTCAAGATGCTGTTAGAAAAAAAAAGATCCAGAAGAAAAGTAAGCAAAGTAAGGTACTTTTTGTAGCGCTTGTATTTGTGCAGTTCAGTGCACCATTATGAATATACTTGAGCATGTATAGAAATTGTTCACTCTATAGTAGGTTATTGAAGAAATTTGTGATTGTGATTTTTTTTTTCTTTCCAAAAGCAAATGTTGAGCCACCACTGGACAATAAAATTGTCCACCACCAAAATGGTCCTTGCTCCTATGTAAAATTGACATCCAGCAGCGCTATAATGTGTTTCTCAGGTACTAAAATGCAAAAGTTTAGTGGGGAATGGGAAATAGTGGACTGCTGAGCGCTTCAACATCAACCCAGCAACTATCTCCAACACATATTATCATCCAAAACGTTTATTAATGGACTGCCTGAGGTGGAGGAGAAAGGATAGACTATTACTCCCTGTTTGAGTTTTACAACTTCCACTGCTGCTGTTGTTAGGGCTGGGCAATATGTTTATAATATGTCAATATCATGTTATGTTAGAGAAGATATTGTGTAGGATTTCAGTTATTAATTTCATTGTGATTATATATGTGCAGTGTTGGGTTTTACTGGTTTTATGGCTGCATCACAGTTAAGGGATGCAATTTTCTGACCTTATCAAACTTGTCTTACCTTTTCTGATTGGTTGACACATCCACATTACAAAGGACTGTTTATCAACAGTTTCTTGTGTTTTTTTTCTGTTATCTTGTTTTCTTATGGAAGCACCAATAGTCAGTCACAGATACTGAGCCAAAGATATTGTGATTGTGATTCTGTACACATTTTATTTTTGTCCATATTGCTCTGCCATGCTAGTTGCTACAGTTATTAGAAGTCCTTGCTGCTGGAGTTTCTCTGTCATGTTTACATTCCTTAAACTGGCCAATCATTTGTTTTTAGTTTGCAGCATTTTTTGGTACTGGTTGTTACAGCTTGAATGATTTTGATTATTGACACCAAAATATAGTGCTGCAGGAGCTGTTGTGCAAGGATTTTTTTGTGAACCAGATCCACCAAGTAAAGGCCAAATTAAAGAGGAATATTTTGGCTATGGGTGACTGAACAGACTTACAGTATTGTAATACTGTAGGCAGATAATTAATTGAATGTAATTTTAAAAAGTGATAATTGTGATTTGTTCAGAGCAATTGCAGGCTATGATACATCAGCTTTGGCTACTTTGCCTATTGTATGGGACCAGCTGAAGAAGGCGTAGGTATGATATGTGATTTACAGTACAGTTCTGTTGTAATGTGTCGCAAATTACCCTCTAAGAAAGTCTAATAAGGGTCTAACAGTAGGAAATAAAGATGCAATGTCCTGGCAGCTTCCATAGTCTAATGGTACTGGGGTCAGATAGTGACATGTCATTAAATGGTCCAATGTCTTAGCTGGTATGGGAGTAGAGCGTCGAGGAAGCATGTATTAAGTTCTGTATTACTATCTACAAACTCCACAGGACTCTGAGAACATCCAGGCTACAAGAGACGTGTGAAGTAGCGATCAGATGTGACCTGATGTGGTTTGACTTTAGTTTACAGTACAGTTGTCTTCTAATGAGCAACAAATGACCCTGTGAGAAAGTGAAACTGTTAAATAAAGGCAAAATAAATGTATTGTCCTCTGAGCTCTCAGTGTTTTGTCTGACTATTATAAACACTATGTCTGATATAATATGGCATTAAAGTCATATAATTACAGCCTGTGCTGTCTAATTAAGCTATTATAGGCTCATGTTAATAGCATTAAATGTGATGTCTAATTACAGCATAATATGGTAGTAAGGGTAGAATAGTGTCTGACTGTAGCATATTTTGGATCTGATATAGCATTGTATTTGATTTCTAATTAGACCAAGATCTTGTAAAATGGTGTCTAATAGTGTATGAGGATGTATTTGGTTTCTTATTAGAGTATAATTTGGTATAATAGTGTCTAAGTATAGTATATTTTGGGTTTAATATGGCATTATATGCGGTTTCTAATTACAGCTTAATTTAGGTGTATAGTGTCTAATTAGGGTATAACTGTGTTTGTTTACTGTCTAATAAAGAACATATTATTTCTAGTTTTTGTCTAATTTGATACAAAGTACATATTATTCCATCTTATTTATGTACCATAAAATAAAATGCAACCACAATCAGTTTGGTGACAAACACTGAATCTAAAGAGAACTCTCTTTGTTTGCAAGAAAACAGGGGAACTTTAAGCTCAAATCAATGTCCAACAAAGTAGGACAGTAAGGCAGGGCATCAGACAACAACCAGAAGGAATCCATCTCTGCCATACCTGGAACACATTCATACTAATTAAATGCTGTCTGAATCCATGATGAGGTTAGGAGCAGGACTGACACTAATATGACTAATAACTCACAGACACAGCTCTGTGACTTCAAACCTAGAGAAGAGTACAAATTCCAACATCCGAGGACGTCTCTGACTTCATACAGAGATCCAACAGTTTAAATAATGACTCTAGTATTCAGCAGGGACACACACTGACCTCCCTCTCTGTGTCACTGATTGGGTAGAGTAGAAAGGATGAAAGGAGAGGGAGCGAGGCGAGACAGAAATGATGTCTGGGATGATGAGTTTTGTTCGAGAAGGCTGAGCTGAGAAAAGTGAAGTGCAATTCAACTCCCACAGTTCATCTGTGTGTGTCTGTGTGTGTGTATGCGTGTGTTTGTGTGTGTGTGTGTGTGTGTGAGTGTCTGAGGAGCCAATACCAGCTCTTCAGTAGAAACTTAGTTGTGTTGCCTCTGCTGGGTTTATTATTATTATTATGATAATGATGATGAGGATGATATTATTATTATTATTATTATTATTATTATTATTATTATTATTATTATTATTATTATTATTATTAAGGATAATAATAATAATAATAATAATAATAATAATAATAATACGCTTAGTACTGGGGGCCCGGAAGAGCAAGCTGCTGGCAGATCTGAGGGTGCGGGTGGAGGTTTGTGGTATGTTCCTGTAAGTAGGGAGGAGCATGTCTGTTGATGGATTTGTCTGTGAGTAGCAGGACTTTGAAGTCAATCCCTTTTTTAATACTGCTATTAAACCTTAACCACTGCTACTGGTAGTGACATGACTACTACCACTGCAATTACTACTTACTACTGCCAATACTACTGTTATGCCTTTTTGGGCTGCATGGTCTGAGACATTTGCATGGCTGTTTCTTTTCTACTTCTATGTATTACGTTTTATTTTGTCCCCATTTTAGACCCACCTCCAGACAGGTTAGGGTCAGGGTTGAATCAACCAATCAACTTGTTTGACACAAAGGTCTGCTTAATGGTGTTGTTGAGATTTGGATGGTGTGTAAGATAGCTCCCCCGTGAGCCTCTGCAACCTATCTAAGATAAATTGAAACGTCTCTTCGCAGAGATATTTCTGTTTATCCTCAGAGGAGCACAATTACAGCATTAGTAGTCTTTGGTCTGTCCAATACTTTGGTCCAGAGTGAGATATCTCAACAACGACAGGTCAGATGTCTGTGAAGTTTCCTACTCTCATTCCTGCTCTCCAGAGGGATTTTAGTAAACCCATGACCGCCACCCCCAGGCCAAACTTTACATTTTTAGCTCCACTACTAGTAATCCATACTACATACTATTTCTATATAGTATATACTACATACTACTCATCACAGTATTTGCAGTTAGTAACAAGTAAAGCCTACTACATTTCTCATAATAAATGGAAATGACACAATTGCTCCCATGACAGACGTTATATTGTCTACAATGTCAGACAACTGGCTGGTTTTCTACCTCATCTTGTGACAATTTTTTCTAGCTGTTCTCCTTCTGTACTGTTCCTATTTTTCTTCTTCTTTTTATGAGATTCCAGCTGGCTGTACACTATGAGTAAGCATGTAATTCATGATGAAGTGTTGAAATAGTCCAGACTTGAAAATACTGAAATTGAGATTTAGTGAAAATACAGATGTCATTGTGAAAAAGGCTGAGCAGTGTCTGTACTGCCTATGTACTGAACTCCTTTGGAATAGATCAGATAATATTGACAATGTTTTATTCCCCTTCTATCGAAAGTATTTTAACTTTTTCATTTATTTGCTGATTTACATCCCTTTGTCCAAAGAACAGGATCTGACTGCAAGGTGTTGTTACTATCAGCTCTAAAATAATTGGAAATCACAAAGATCCCTAGTACAGCTTAATACTGAACTAGTCCTCAAAAAAACATATAAGATTGTTAATGGCCGCACACATGTCCTCTATGAGGACTTTAAGCTAAAGTGTTTCATACTGCCCATATGTAAAACAAATAGAAAGAAGCTTGGTTTTTATTCCAGAAGCCATTAGACTTGTGAACAGCCAGAGTACAAGAAATGGTCAATTTACCTTGAGTATAGACTCAAAAATACATTGAGTGACATTGGCATAATATGTAAATCTGTGGTATTGGATATTGTTGGCCAGTTATGGATTGCCCACTGCCATTAATCCTTGTGTATTTCAATTACTTCTAATATTATCGTAGTTCTATTTTTTAGATTGTTTTTATGTATGGTAAAGGGTAAACTGTCTACTTCTGTGTACATCTGTTTTGCTCAAATTGCTCCTCTCATGTATAGAGGTCATTAAACTGAGTACAAAGTGGAGTTCATAGCACCAAGTGTTTAAAGAAGGAAAAGCCTCCCTGTTTGTAAGTGAAGGTAAATCATCTGCAGGAGGAGAGATGAGAGGAAGGCGGCCATGGGGGTTGATGACCAAGATGATGAAGAAGAAATGGGAGGAGGGGAGAAGGGTTACAAGAAGAAAGAGAGGAGTTAGAGGAGGAGAGGGAAGAAGAGTAAGAACAATGAGTGGAGAAAATAACAGAATGGAAGCAGAAGAGAGAAGACAGAAGGAGGGAATAATAAAGGATAAAAGAGGAGCAGGGTGAGGGAGAGAAGGAGGTGGAGGGGTGAAGAAGGAGGAGAGAAGGGCAAGTTGTTAATTTCAGGGCTGGTATCTCTGAGGCAGCAGAACCTTCAGGGTCAGCAGGCCGCCTGCAGGACTTTCATACTGAAATAGACAGCCTGACCCCGGGACACGCACTGATGGAGGCAGCGTTGAGGGGGTGGTGCTTAAGCTGTTGTCTTTAACCAATTAAATCCTCTGCTTTGGCCTGCTTTAAATAACACCTTTGCATTAATAACCAGATGATAGTCTATAATATGACATAATATGTCATGTCCATAATACAACATAATAGTGCAGTGTGTGAAGTGACAAGATAATATAACAATAACATGATATAACTTAATATAACAGCATAACACAATGCAAACATAAAAGAAACTTAATGTAACATATAACATAATATAACAAAATCTGACATAAAGCAACAAAACAAAATAACATAATGTGATGTAAGGTAAAGTAACTTAACATATGGTAACTTTACACAACGTGAGCTAACAAAGAAAATTGACAAACTTAACAAACACATAGCAAAATGCAATACAGCAATGTAAGTACATTACAAGTGAAAGTCCTGCATGAAAAATCCTACTACAGTAAAAGTACATAAGTATTATGAGCTTGATGTAGTTAAAGTATTGCAGTAAAAGTAGTGGTTTGGTCCCTCTGACTGATATATTATTATATATGACATCATTAGATTATTAATACTGAAGCATCAGTGTGTAAGCAGCATGTTACTGTTGTAGCTGCTGGAGGTGGAGCTAGTTTCAACTTTATATACAGTTAGCTAGTTTAGTCCAGTGGTTCCCAACCTAGGGGTTGGGCCCCTCCAAAGGGTCAGCAGATAAATCTGAGGGGTCGTGAGATGATTAATGGGAAAGAAGAAAAAACAAAGTTCTGATACACAAATCTGTTTTCAGTTTTTGGACTTTTTCTCTAATCTTTGATTTTTGGTGAAATATTGGATCATTTGAACATGTCAATACAATGTCATGCAATGTAACGCATCATAACGTAACGTAATGTTACACTAGGTTATGTAGTGTAACCTAGTGTAACATTAAATAATACATAACATAACATAATGTGTTAGGTGACATTGCATAACACGGCATGGCAGTAAAAATATGACAAAACATGACATGTGGACATAATATGCTCTGGCACAATGTGATACTTTTAATAAGGATCTGAGATGTTTCATCAGAGCACTTATACAAAAAAGAAGCTGAAATCTGAAACAGATGCTCCTGCAGACGTCAGTGAGCATCATGTCGTTATTATTAACCTTCCTTTGGTTCAGCTTAACAGAAGATGAAAGCTTTGAGAGAATAAATACAAACCCTGCAGGGGATAGCAAGTACCCCTCACTGCAGTGTGCAACAGCCCAGACTGCACACTGCAGTGAGGGGCTTCTTGGTGATAGACGAAGCCTGGAGGAGTTTTTCTAAAAACACCTCGACCCTCAAACCAGACCAAAATAACAAGATGAACATCATCAAAACCAGAAACAAGAAACTGAATAAATAAAGAAGACAGACAGAAATGAGAGAAACAGCAGAGTGAAGAGCTGCTCTTTAATGATGCACGTTTATCATGTCTTTAGTGTCACTGTGATCAAACACTAGTGAGTTCTGACATCATTTTTGTTCTTGGACTGTGAGCAGTGATGCATTCTGGGAGGAAGTATTGATCGAACTGACATTTGCAGTCAATCAGCTCTCTGCAAGTCCTGGAGAAGTCTGAAATACAGTATGTTGTATACATTTTTGGACTTAAACCACTAAGAATCAGTCTTGTATTTGATTTGTTTCCATGGTAAAGAATGACCTTCTATTCACAAATCTTGAATCTGGTTCAATATACTTTTTTGGTCAATATGTTAATTTCAGTTCTCTTTATCCATCCATTTTCTGCAGTGGCAGCAAGCTAAGCAAGTAGCCCTGATAAATTAGGCAGCTAATACACATGGGTAAAGAAAAAGTTTGACATTTTTACAAATACACTTATTTACTTACTGGCTGAGAATTAGATGAGAAGACTCCCAACAAACATTGTTTGGACAGTGATGTTGTATACCTGGCCAAAAAATGGTTCCGGTTGGACGCCAAAAACTGGTTATGAGGTCATAACGTGGTTATGAGGCAGACCACCAGATGGTGACATTGTTTCCACATCCAATAATGGTCCAGTCAGACCCTCTCTTACAAACCAGGAGATATCGATCATATTATTGCTATGCAAATGCATGTGTTTTTGTTTTTTTGTTGAATACGACATTTTATTTGGCTGTGAAATGGTTGTGATCAGACGGCCACACTGTGACGTCCACTGCACGTACAAAGACTAGGATTACACAATGCCCATTTTTTTAATATAAAAAAACATGTTTATGCCATTTATGCATATATATTGCATAAATGGCATATATTCCTGTCTCATCGTTTGAAGCCTGTGGTGTGGAGCCAAAAGTCTTTATCCAAGCTGTCTTTGATCCTGCGTTACACACCATACACATGCAATATGACCATCATATCTCACGAGACATCTCATGTCACCTCATCTCTCTCTTTTTTTTTTTTTAACTTTCTTTATTATACAAAATTTGAATACGGAAAACATTCAAGTGACATCAATTAATCACAATAAAATAAACAAGAAAAACAAGCAAAATGACAGGAGACAGTATACATCTACAAAGCCAGAGGACATTATTCATTCATACAAATACATTAAAGGAGGTACACAAACTTATTTTCTTGATAGCCTTCTTGTTTTTGGAGGAGAAAATAGTTTTCATGTATTGCTTGGTTTCATTTTCAAATATAATAAAAAGGGTTTATAGTTATTAAATTTGGATTTGTGGATATGAAATATGAAATAAGAATGATTAGGTTAATAATATAATATTTGATTTTATTGCCATTCCCTTTACTGAAACCAAACAAAACATTCTCTTGGCATGAAGTGAAATCAGAGTCAATATTATCAATAATAAATCAAGCCTTTTGTTATGCGTACAGTGCCAAAACAAAGATTGTTTCTGGGAGTACATCACAGAATGAACAATTTACACTGAAAACCTTTTTCAACTTGACAAGACAACATCACTCTGAAATAAACTACATATTCCTCTGTTGTTATTTTTGGTAGACAAAAATCATATCTGACCCACAGGAATATCAACTGGATTCAGAACCGGTAACACAGGTCCTTGTTTTCTTGCATCTTTTAAGAGCATTATGACCCCAGAAGGGGTCTATGACATTCATCTATGACTACAGCATATTCCTTTGGAGTTACAGGTATACCAAACTTCCATACAAAGCCCTTCAGCACTAAATAACTGCCTCACCAATATATTATTTGTGAACCATTTCTCATAAAATAGTTTTTATATAATGTGTTTTTATTATTCCAAATAAAATATTTGTGAGGGAAGAAGTTATGTTTATAAATGAGGGACCAAGTGAGCGGCATTTGTCGATGGAAATTGAACAATTTTAGGGGGATCTTTCCAATCTTATAATTACAGACCAAGATAAAAATTAAAGCCACCTAATTTGGAGAATATGTAATGAGGTATGAAGTTCCAAATCAATGTGGGATTGTTGTTTTGAAGTCCAGGAAATTAAGTCCTCCTGATTCATATGTATTCATAAACACTTTTTTTAACATAATGGGTTCTATTTTTTCCAAATGAAATTAAAAAGCATGTTATCAATTATTTCAGAAGTCTTATTACTAACATAAAGTGAAATAGCCACTTTGGTTAGACGGGAAATACCCTCTGCTTTTGTCAACAAAACTTGTCCTTTCATAGATAAATCCCTCTGTAACCAATGATTCATTTTTTTCTTGATTCTATCTATAATTGGATCAAAATTTTAGGTACATCTAGAATCCTTGTTGATAATTTTAATTCCTAGATTTGTAACTGTTTCTTTTATGGGTATATTACAGATATGGGGTATCTCACAGTCTTTAAGGGCAAGTAACTCATACTCAGCAACTCATGAGGTTCAACCAGAGCCCAGAAGCTTTAGATATAGCTTTCGCAATAGGAACCTGAGTGGCATCTTTTAAAAAAAAGGGTTGTGTTGTCAGCTAACTGACTAATAATAATTTCCCGGTCTGCAAATGCCTTAAAAAATTCTGCACTGATTTGTTATTCTTAAGACATTCAATCGCATTTGAAATCTCCTCCAGAGATATAAGACCATCACATAATTGTTTATGATTTAATTCAATTTGGATGACATTATTCACTGTATCCAAGAAGCTGGAGGTTGACTCTTTTCAGTACTTTGATTTATATAAGTTACTATAAAAATTGGAACAATGTTTAGATATCATACTTCATCAGTTACCACTCTATTGATATTTATTTGCTTAATTGTATTACTTTTCCCATGATATTTTTCCAAATTAAAGAAATAAGCAGAGTTTTGTTCCCCCTCTTCAAGCCATCTTTTCCTGGATCTTACAAATGTGCCTTCTGCTTTCATTTAGTAAATTTCATCCAACTTCTTTTGATGTTCAATTAGCTCAGTTTTTTCTGTTTCTGATAAACTCCCAGGGTATTGTTGATAAAGAGAAACTATTTTAGAGACCGCATTCTCTTCCTCTAATCTATGGGCCTTTGCTAAATGACTACCATATCTTCTCATTCAAATTTAAACAATTCCCAATTACTGCAGTACAGCTTCTCAGATTGGGCCTTGTAAATAAAGTATGTAATCATATTTTGGATTTCTATTTTCACTCTTTCATGCTTCAAGATGGAACTATCAAGTTTCCAATATGAACTTTTACAAATTTAATACTGGCTGAAGGAATATAGATAGAAACTGCACTATGGTCTGTTAAAGTGTAGTAATAATATTAACAGAGACATTATCAATATTCATATTTTTAGATACTAACCAATAATCTAAACAAGACTGTCTTTTAATTTATTTAGCCGGTGTTGAATTAGATTTTCTAGCATTTCAACTAAAATGTCATTTTGAATCTCAGATTGATATCCATAAATATTGACTGTAACAGTCAATAACAGTGACTTGATATATACTAATGATTTGACAAATATAGTGCCCAGAGGGATATGTTTCCAGAGAATTTATTTTTTAAGCTGGCTACACCCACGGAGCATACAGAGCCATGAGCTAACCATAGATCATTGCCCCATTGTGCCCTCCAAAAATTGGCATCATTGACAACTAAGTGAGCTCTTGAAAAAAACTAAAATCGGTTTTGTGCTGTTTAGCAAATAAAAATAAGGCTTTGCGCTTAACTGTGTTCCTTAAACCCCTGGAATTAGGGGTAACTATGGACAAAGAAATGGTAAGAAGAAGAGAGAGTAGAAAAAAGTCAAGTCCCTAGCTCGTAAGTGAGTACATCGATAACAAAACCAAGAGTGTCACCATCTTAACTTTTAATTCGAGTGAAAATATAAAATATAGTCAAGTAACTTACAGTAAGATAGTCCGCTTTGAATAATTCAATATATTAAATATCAAACTACCAGTTGGACGTGTCCAGAACACCTCCAGAGGGAGGCATCCCAACCAGGTGCCCAAACCACCTCAGCTGGCTCCTTTCAATGTGAAGGAGCAGCGGCTCTACTCCGAGCCTCCCCTATCTGTCGTCACCCTATCTGTAAGGCTGAGCCCAGACGCTCTCTGGAGGAAACTAATTTCGGCCACTTGTATCTATCTTGTATCTCATTCTTTCACTCACTACCCAAAGCTCATGACCATAGGTGAGGGTGGGAACGTAGACTGACTGCGCACTTTGCCTTCTCACTCAGCTCTTTCTTCACCACGAAGGTTTGGTACAATGCCTGCATTACTGCTGATGCTGCACTGATCCTCCTGTCAACCTCACGTTCCATCTTACCCTCACTCGTGAATAAGACTCCAAGATACTTGAACTCCTTCACTTGGGGCAGCAACTCACTCCCAACCCAGAGGGAGCAGTCCACCTTTTTTCAAGACCATCAGCTCTGGTGTTAATAACTTGTAAGAGTTTCAGAACAATGTAAGAGCTGTCCACATCTGTGCACTGAGACTTCATCCTTTTCAGTTCAGGAAATTTTGTTGAGGTGATGGGTAGAGGAGGGAAGTCCTCAGCTATGGATATCACAGGTGGATATGGATATCACAGGTGGGTCCACTAGACAGTAAGTGTGGCAGTTATCCACGAGTGGATTCTCTGGGCATGTTTCCATTTTGCTAGTAGCAATGTTAGCACCCATGGTAAACTAGCAGCTTATGCTAATCTAGCAAGCTAACTTATAGATAGACGTTACTCTTTGCTATCATAACTGTTGTCAAAAGTCGCCAATGGACTGTGTATTATAGACAGTTCGAGGTCCGGTATAATGTAAAATAGTGTTACGGAAGTAACAGAATTCAAATTTATTTTTCATGTATAGTTTTTAACTTATGGTGAACAGCATAAGGTGAAAGCTGTGTGCTCAAGACGCCATCTTGCACGCTCTCCTGTGTCACCTCGTCTCGATTTTGTGAGATTCAACACAAATTCTGCAGGCACTGGCCGACACGACAGCTAACTAACCAAACGTTTGGCTAACATACGTTATTCCTCCTCTGGTGTCTAACCATGTGACATGCAGAGCAAAAGTATGCTGGTTGTCTTTTCAACTTCAGATGTTGAATTCACCGAAATCTTCCCCATTATTTGAAGGAGGGTTTTAGATTGATAACCAGCAGACTGTTGGACTGTTCTACATGCAAATCCTATCTTAACTGTTTGGTAACCATGGTAATTACAGTTAGGATCTGATTTAGTAAAATAGTCATTACAGATTAACAGTTCCAAAGTCAATGTTCCTATCCTAATTTAAAATAGGAAACGAGTATTACACAAGCCTCCCTACTTCCCCAAAATCTTAAAAAAAACTACCCTAACTTTAGGATAAAGGCTCATGGTGGACCCAAATGATGTGCTGCACTTTGATGACAAAACACTCATTAATAAATGAGTCTTCCCAACTAAACAAGACAAGTTTCTGACTAACTTTATCACCTTTACTGTAGTGCCATCCAGTGAACATTATTTTAATAACTCATTCACAGTAATCTAATCTGTTGAACAGCAGGATACCACGGCGTCACAAAATTTGTTTTAACCCCCACAATGTTTGGGGAAAAATCTTGCATGGAAGAAAAATTAGGCACCTTCATAATATTTTGGAGAGGAATATGAGACAAAAATATCTGGGTTCCCACAGGTCTTTGAAATCCTTGAGTTTGTGAATTTCAGAACAATAGAATATTGTTTTGATGTGCTGTGTATCCGACAATGCTGTGTTGGGCCCTTGAATTTGAGGGAACTGGGCCTGGAAAGTCCTTGAAAAGTCCTTGAATTTGATTTTTAGAAGGTGTGGGAACGCTTAAATATAGATATATCATATTTCTTGGTAAGAGATAAATGTGGGCCTAATTACATAGGTTATATAGGCAAAAATTATTATCATTGTTATTATTGTGTTATCCAGGATTACGTACGATCTAAGTAAGGATGCTCTTTTTCAGCAATGCCCTGCTTCACACTCACACAGTTACATACATTCACAACTGAATTCAGAACTGAATGCCTAATTATTTTAACACTTAAGTGCCATAAATGCTTATTTGGAGGAAAGAGGTCTGAGTGGCTGGCTTCTAGGTGATTCTGGCTATCCTTTAAAGCCATTCCTTATGACTTCAGTGGGAAATGAGAGCACACTAGTAGAAACGTGGTAGGCATAATTTAGAAATATTTTTTTACAATCTACCAAAAAGCACTAGTAGTATTGTGGGTAGGCTGCTTTCAATCTATTTGTAATCAAATAGGTATAACCAGGCTCACAGAAAATGCAGGTCAAGATAGGAGCATCTGTTTGGAGTCTGGAAGAGCAGGTAGCTATTATAAAATGAACACGCCAAGGTTATTGAACTGGCAAGAGGCCTATACTTTAAACAGTGCATGAACCTAATATGGTAAACATTTTCATATATCAGATGGAGATGCCATGACACAAGTGGAGGCTACCACCAGGGAAAGTGGTCTTATTCATAAAAGCCACAGCAGTGCTACACAACATGTGTAGACTGGCAAACTTCCCGGACCCTGAGATGGACATAGGCCTAGCAGAAGGCCTATCACTTGGGTCAACATAAGAAATCAGTTAATCCAGGATTTCTTTGCAAGACCCTAAGATGAATACCAAATATGCAGTAAATGGATGGCAGATAATATAATTTATTATATTAAATACACAACAAAATGGTCCATATAATAATAATGATAATAAATAAATACAGATAAATACTGATATAAATAAATACAGATAAAAATGGCATGCCTGTATTTCATTATTGCACTTTTTGCTTGTGCCGTTCTCTCTCTATGGCCAGTCTCTCCCTGTATAGCTCCAGCTTCTCCCTCTCTATCTCCAGCAGAGCCATGGTGTCCGATGACATGCTGGAAAGCTTAATTGTTTTTGCTGCAAAATCAAATTGGACATAGCATATTAGATGGCTAAAAATAATATTTGACTGACAGGCTTATAAGAATATCACATAAGACCATTTGGTTGACACTTAATATCTCATATTATTATTATTATTTACTATTATTATCAGTTTAAATTACCAGGGGGTGGTGTCCATGGGCACCTGGTTATGTTTTAAAATGGGGGAGCAAACTTGTAAAGATACATAATTGGGGGGGATTGGTTCTGTTTTTTAACTTTTTACATTTTGTTTACATTTGAACTGCTCTCTCTCCTCACCTCACTTTCTGCAGCTCCACCTGTCTCTCCTCCTGCCTCTTCCCTGCTTGTACTTGCATTTTCCTGATAGAACGATTGATAATAACAAGGACAGCATTACACTCGGCTTTATATCTTAAAAGTTAGTTACTGTTAATGAAAATCTTTTGGTGTACACTTATACTAGTCTTCCTTTTGAAAACTTTCAATAGGCCTATGCCCTCAGCCTTGTTGCATTTTCTCTTTTCTTGGCATAGCCTAATGTCAGCTGAAATGAACACAAGACACTGTATTAGAGGTTAGTAATGGGCACTTTGGCTCTTTTCAGGGAGCAATCTCTGTCAGCTCCATAATGTTACCAAAAGATCATTACAAGCAAAACCTTGAATTAATAATGTAATTTTCACTAATATCTCCTCACAATCCAACTATCTCTTACTTAGGCAGCAGCTTGTATAATTATACAAAAGCAGAAAGATGCAGGTTTAATTCCTCCAACTGGCCTGAAATCATGTGTGAAAAACCAGTAAATACACTGCAGACACACAGCAGCTGATAGGTCATAGGATAGCTGAGAGGTCTTATTATACAGAGAAATATTAGCTTTTTCTAGGTGAATAAATGTTAATGTGAATTATAAAGACAGAAGCTAAAGGGCAACAAAAATTCTGAGCTTTCAAGTTTCATCAGGAGTCATTAATAAAACCATCAAGTACATCAAAGTTTAAAAAACACGCACACAAAGTACAACCATTTACTGCAGACTGCTGCCAGAACACTTTAAGAAATATGACATATTAACGATTACTTACATGTCCGCAAAAACACATAACTCTAGAAACACAAGATAAAAGGCGTCATATGTTGACAGTCTTCTTGTCAATTCGGCATCAATATAATCCATAAAGATAAACTGTGTTTCCGTACAAACTTTATATTTTGTTGCTCCCAGCCTCTGTTGGTTAGCTGCGCTATTTAATTGGGAGAAGACGGTGGAAATGAGAGGAGAACCGTTTCAAAAATTAAGATTTCTCACTAAAATACTTGCTGGTGGTGGATCAGATACAGGCCGAATTAAACACCGACTCATAACACTGTTAATTCACCGTCTATCGTGTGTGTGATGGTATTTGAGGAGTTTTTTTCGACCATTACCAAAGTAACTAACCAGTTTGCTGCTCACCTTTGTCACAGACTCACTCCTGTGTGGGTTAACAGACTGTGATTGACAGTCAAAGCCTGCTGTGGCAAAAGATCAGTGATGGGTTTGAGTCGTTCGACTGAACCAACTCAAAGGGTGGTCCAATAATCTGTGATTTTTTACTACTTGTTTTTGTCAGTTGCTGAAAATAGTAAAATGATCATTGATATAGGCTGCTTAAATATATCCACCTGATTGTGGGGACTGTATGGTGATAGGTTTATTTTTAAATTTGCTCCACTTGCTCCATTGCTCAGGCGCCTATGGTGGTGTCAGTGTGGTAAGAGGTGGTGACTGATGACTACTCTCTTCCAAAAGAGCTCTTCCAAAACTACCTTCACCTCCGCGAGGTCTGACCCTTGAAGTACACAGAAGTGACACGTCACATAGGCAGGGGAGGGGTTTTCTACCTGCTACGCCAACTCTGTCTCCATCACTTCATGCATATTGAGTTTTGCCAAGTGATAATGCAGTTGGTTATGCAGGGTTTGGAAGCGTAGGCTATATTAACTGGTACTGAATTAATTAACTAGATCATTTTAACTACAGGATCATGGATACACATTAATTTTATTGATTTATTTTAATGTACAATGTAAAAAAAAAACACATGGTTGCACTGCTGCGTCGCATTGCCTCTGGTACAATAAGGTATTTAATTTAATCATTTTTAAACAGTTTGTACTTGTTTTTTACACAGTTCTATGTAGCTTTTTAACCTGTTGAAGGGCCGTGTAGCTGCACATAGAGAAAAAAAAAATAGACCTGCCATACAAAAAGAAAGATGAGCCCCATGATGCCTACGCAAGTGCATGCGGCTCCTGTGGTCAGTGTAGCAGCTTCAGTTGATTATAATGAACACATCCTGCTGCAGCCATGCTGCAACAGACGTGTCGTGACGCGTCTGTGCCCTGTGTATTTTGAAAAGATAACAAAATAACAAAAAACAAGATAGCCTTCAGTCTTTCTTACCTTCATAATTCATTTTCCCTAAGAGACCCACAGTATGGGATTCTGCTGCAGTAAGTGAGGGAGCACTGGAGGAGCCACTGCTGGTTTTCTGCTCTTCCTTGAAAATAAAAGCTGCCTTCCTCTTTGTGTCACTTATCAGTGTTGATAGCTTTTTTAAAAATTGCATCAATGCTTCATTGAATGCCAGATACAGCATAACCAGTGTAAGCTATTTTAGGCCACTTCTGTTATTTCATCTCCCGAGTGAGCATTGTTGAAAAATAGAATATCTTTAACTTTCTCTACAGATGATACCAACACCTCTAACTCATCTGTCTTGTAGTTTAGTGCTTGTTGTTTTTGTTCCATTGGTATGATGTTGTTACATTATTAAACTAACAGTTAGTCGGGAGAGTAGGTTAGCTAATCAAAATTTTCTTAGATAAAAACCAACAGTTACACAGTCACATTTAACGCCGCCAGATCAGAAAAGTAGCATTGGTTGCCATGTAGCTGTAGAAAAAGGGATAATGTCCTGGCAGATGATTACCAGTACCTTTTCCGTTAAGTTTACAGACATTTCCTTCAACCCTTAAAATGTAAAATTTAGCAGATTTACAGTAAAATTACAGCATATCCTCAGTAGCATTTGTCGAAAATTTCTTCACCAGCGAAAATTCTAAACAAATTTCTATCATTTCTATGTAGTTTCTTCTTCATTCTGTATAGTCACTAGTAGCCTACATTTTCTGATAAATATACATGTATTTTTCTTTTGCTCTAAAACTATGCTAAAATACAATGATGAGTGGCATCCATCACCAGCGCAATGTAATGTTCTGATGTGATAAATAACTATTTAAACAGCTAACACAGCATCATGATCAAATAAATCCACCACAATATGCCAACCTGCTCATCAGGAGTTTCTAATGCTCATTCACATACCGATGTCACAGCCTTCAGGAGCTATTTGGGGTTCAGTCTTGCCCAAGGACACTTCGACATGCGGACTGGAGGACCCGGGGATTGAACTGCAGATCTTCCAATTAGTGGACGACCCGCTCTACCTCCTGAGCCACAGCCACAGAATAAAACACAACAAAATAAAACATTAAAATGAAGACACATTCAACAATGAGCAATGTACCTGTACAGTAATAGTGTTGCACCAAAGGGTGGTCTCAATAAAGTTTTAAATGTAAAAACAAGTGAAATTTTCAAGAGTCAAAACCATTTTCAAATACATGGCAAAAAGCACCAAGCCAAATCTGGCATACAAAGACAGGGCTGCAGCTTTTATCATTAATAACAATTGCTGTGCTACACAAACAAGACTATTGTCACCATTGAAATGTTTCAATATTGGTGCCATTTTTCTTTAAATATATATTTAATATTAAATATTCTTTAAGTTGGGTTACTAACCTCTTATTGCTAAATTATGGTAGTGTTATACATTTAATTGACATGGTTCTGTAACAATGCTTTCTTGTATCTTTGTCCCATATTTCCAAATGCTGCACATGCACTCATGCCTGACAACATTATTCAATGTGAAACTAAAAAGAAAACGGTATAATCAGAGGTTGATGGAAGAGCAAGCATGAATGAGGTGTGTGTGTGTGTGTGTTTGCACACCCTTGGTACCACTCTCCATGTGCCAATGTGAGCAAGCTACTGAATACAGCCTCCAGTCTTGCTTTAGTCTGCATGTTTAGTCCAACAAGTTCCATTTTGAGCTCTGAAAAAAAGCTAAAAATTTCCATGGATTTTCAATGATTGTTCAATTCACACAAGAACTTCAGCAGTCTTGGAGGAATGTGTCGTGTTTTGTTCCCTTCATCTCAGCCTTTGACACTATTTCAAGATTTATTACCAGGAAAACCCTTAAGGAAATGGTTAAGTTTTAGCTACACAAGTAATGAAATGAATTAAACTGAACTACAGAGTATAATGCAGACCAAGTTGAGATGGAAAAATACTCATATACTCCAAGACTTTGATTATATTTGAGTATTTTTCCATTACAGAACCACAGCTTTCATCCTGGGGAAAGCAAGATTCAACAATGTCTAATTTAATAAACAGCAACACAACAATATGCTCTATACACAATATTTCAAAACATAAACAATGAGTTGCTTACTATTGAATGAATTCCAGGGTAAGTAACATCTCCTTTGGGTATTTTATGTTTGAGACATAAAACAAAGAAAAAGTGTAGCTCAGGGCCATAAGAGGGAAGTTGATGTGGTCATTAACCACATCAACTTCCTGATTGACATCGACTATATGACAGTCTCCAATATCATACATGGAGCTAGAAAAGTAAAACACTCTGTATACTAACAATCATAAATGTACCTAAAAAATGCTTACATTAAATGGGTAGATTACTATAAAATAAATGCTTAAGGCCACAAAGGCTAAACTGCATTCTCAAAAAGATAAATCCAGAAATATTGCAGGTTACATTTGTAGATAAACCTGTAGGGATACATTTACATTTCGAAAAAATACTATCGATAAATAAATAGAACCCTTCATAATAAATACAACAAGGCCTGACAAAATTTCAATGGGCAGGCACTATATCAATATATACATATATTAAGTAACAATAATCAAATTTACCTCCTATCAAGACTGCATACATTAATCTAAGTAGGTCCCTATAAATAGATCCTACAGATCCCAAGGGGTAATTGCAGTCAAAAAATGCACATATTTAGCAGGTTACATTTATGGATGAACTTAACATAGCATATAGAAAAAGTCAACGCCAATAATAAATTTACATAGAACCCTCCACAGTACTAAATACAATAGATATTAAGGCCTCAAAAAATTAATACAGAATTGAATGCACCATTTCAAATCAACAAACTCCAGACATTTTCAGCAGTGCACTAAAAATTGTGTCCCAAATTATCCAATTGTCTTAGCAGCAAAACTAAATGTTTTATGTATGTTAATATGATACAACAGACTACAAACCCAATAAGGATGCAGGGGGTGGTTGGGATGCTCAGTCCAGCCGCAGTTGAGTCCTGTTGGAAAATAAAACATCAAGTCCATACAAGCAATTAAAAAAATAAGGTATAATGTATTTTGGTAAAAAAAAAACAAGATAAGAAAAAGTCTCAAACTACCTCATTTTGGTAGAAAAGGTGATCAGGGTTTTCCTTAAAGGATTTTGCAATGCCAGAGATAAGCTGTACTGGATATCCACCTAGTTGTATCTTCATGCCTTTTGTGTCAAGTAAGTCTTTGATGCTCTTTCCTTTTTTTGACATTCCTCTGCCAGCTTTGCACCGGCAAGCCAAGGAGGGTACATGTGTGATCAAACAGGTGAACAGCTTCAAAAAGCAAGGGCCACTTTACAGTGCTTCCTTTGTTGATAGTTGCACTCTGGACTGCCACTCCACACATCCATAACAATCTGATTGTATGGACTTTTTCCTCATTGCATCTTCATCTTCTGCTGGCCTCTTTGCTGAGCTGGAGGTTAATGGCCTTCGAACATTTTCGACTCTGTTATTTCTAGCTGCATACAATTTGCATATGAAGTGCCTCTAACTTGGACTTTATCTGTGACATCTGAGTTACATGAGGTAAATCCAAAGTCTGCAACTACTGCCCTTATGCCACCATCATAGAGCTCTGGTTAGAAAAGATCAGGTTGTGAGGGAGGAATGATTTTGCACATAGCACAAATGCTATGCCTTTTCAGACTCTCATATACAACTCAAATTGAATTTAGAGCTTTGATGTAAGTGTAACGCTCTCACGTGATGAGAAACAGATGCTGAAAATTCATACATTTTTTACAGAAAAAAAGGTAAACTTAACTTGTTAATAGCATGGTTTGAGTTCCCTCTCCTCTCTCATTAACACCTGAGCTGGCTAGGCTAACAACTGAGCTAGGCCAGCAGCAGTCTCACTGCCTCACCTGACCCACGCCTGGGCCACACAGCCTGCGTGAGCAGCGCGTGTGCGTCGCGGAACCTCTTGCTTTTAATTTCGGCACCCATGTTAACAGGTTAGAAGAGCCACACAGCCCGCGTGAGCCATGCATCTCACACGCAGCTGCTGCGGCGCCTCATCTAGAGATTCGGGGTCTCGCCTATTTTTTCCGTGTGACGCGTGCAGTTCAAAATAGACAGGGAAAATGATCTGTTGACAGTCATATTGACATCACACCAGCAACATTATACCTTTCACTATGGTTTCAATGTCTATATCTGTAGAATATGTCACAGACATGAAGTGTCACCACCGTGGTCTCGCCTGCCACTGAGGGTCAGCCTGCGAGCTGCATGCCAGGGCAGGGAGCCTCTCTGGCAGGAAACTCCAGCATGGAGAGTCAGTGACACATGGAGTTTCTTTTCTCGACTCCTGCTCACTTTCTGCGATATTAGTTCAAACCAGGGCTCCTGCCTGCTGTTTCACCTGCTTTCAGATGGAGATTTGGTGTTGTTTGTTCGTCGCAGTGGCAACGCTGCCTGTGTGGACACCACAATACCTGGCAAGAAAGTGAACAAGCATAATTCCCTAATAGTATAAATATTCTTTAAATGTTCACTGAGAGACTGCATTATCAAAGTTATGAACAGGTAAGAATCTACTATGATGGGTAATTTTTAATGGTCATTGCATATTCCATACACAAAAAAGGAAAGTTTCAGCTTCATTTCAATTAGATATTTTTTCCTCTTCTGAAGACCACCAAGACATAAATTATGTCTCTTGTAACCCAAGAGTCTTTTTATAATATGTGATGACCCCTGTCATCATGGGGGTTTGCTGCTTATTCACCTGTCTGTTCTGCTCTACAGGTGGCTTGTTACCCTAACTGGGAGCACCTGGTGTCGGTGTTCCCAGGGGGTAAAGCCTGGCTGTAGCTAGCAGGTTGTATCACTCTCCTCTGACTACTTGCGGCTGCTGCTGTGTGCAGCTCTCTGCTCCCCCCTCCAGTTACCTATTTTGGTTTGGCTTACTAATGTTGCTGTAGTTTTGTTATGTTCTTCTTTCTTGCACCTTACAAGACTCACACACTCACATACACCACTGACACTACTGATATCCACACCCCATGCTTTAATTATGTTTACTTACTTCTTTAATTTGGCTTTAATTTGGTTTAATTGGTTAAATAAACTTCTCTTTTGTTAAAAGTTTCATGGTGTGTCTCCCTTTTGTGGCCACTTGAGCCAGGTCATAACAAATAGTAGAATAATCAGTTTAAAATCCATGACCAAGACTGAAGAAGTATTTTAAGGCTACTGCTCTTGATCATGTAATTCGGGGTATTTTCCTCATTGTGACATACCAAAGATGATTGTTTGTTTTTCTTCAAGGAGTTCAAAGTCAGTTTTTGTGCCCCTGATAGCGGTCTGTTGGTTTTGTATTTATACACATTGATATCTTAGGTATAAGGCTCCATACAACATTGACTACTGTCATTGAAACATGACAGTGCAACATGGCGGGCTCCATAGAAGAGTACCTGCTCCTAGATATAAAGGGCTCATTCTAAGGTAATCAAAACACAACAATTCTTATTTTCAGGTGATTATACACTAATTAAAACATACTTATGAATATTGTATTTCATTTCTGCCAAGTCCGTTCCGCTAGATGCCACTAAATTCTGCACACTGGACCTTTTAAGATCATCAGTCTACAGTTAACAATAGGAAGTAACCAAAATAATAATGTAAATATCAATTTATCTCTCACACATGCAAATAGCCACTTTTTAAAAAAAAAAAAGCTTTTTCACTTTTGTTCTGTATTAACATGTTTATTTTCTTCCTCCTTCAGATGCTGTGAAGAGGTGGAGCTCCAGTGCTACAGAGCATGACATAGATGCAGCCATTGAGGAATACTTCAAACATGCTCCAGGAAGACTGCTGAACTGTTTTTCTGAATGGTTTTACAATATAGGTTACAAAGTGAGATGAAGTATTCAGACATAGTGACTGAAGTGTGAATTTGTGTTTAAAACTAAAACTTAATTCCCCAGTGTAAGAAAAGTTATTTGCCATCTCAATTGAAAGAAACAAAGAAATTCAATATTCATCAACAATTTTTGAAGTTTACAGCGCTACTGAACAAAATTGAGTGTAGTCAGTAAAGTTTATTTGGCACTCAACTAAGATTACAAGAAGCCAGCCAAAGCCTGAGTCCTCAACTCTGAAACTTCGCTCTGAAGAAGAAAGTGACGCTTGAAACTGGATATTGGCCTGCTTGTTGACAGCAGTCGGCCAGTCGGGAGTTAAGCCGACAGAGACTCAGTCAAGGCAGTGTGAAACGGCTTGACTCCTCTCCAGTGGTTCAACACCACCATATCATGAAGACTCATCTGTAACACGGGCCAAGCCGCACCACATCAACAAGGCTCATCAACAGTAAGGCATAACATGCCTTGTAGCACTTTATAAAATATTGATTTCATTATTTGATGTCAAATAACTTTAAAATTAAAAGATAATTTCTTTAGAGAAGCTGAATTAGCTTTCCCTTAGCATTCCCCATTGCAATACGTTAGCCTCAAGTCGAACCACTATTTCTCAACAATATTTTATATTGTTTTATTTTATTATCATTTATAGGCCTTATTATTATTTTTATTTATTATCTTATACTTTATCATTTATCCTCAAGATGTTTAGCTTTTAATAAATGTCTTCATTTATCCCAAGAAGTTAGGGTTAGCACAACAAAATAGAGATCACTGCTTGGACCAGAACTTAGTTTTGAGACTGATGAATTGAACAAACTGAGAATTAAATTCACGCTTTAATGTTTCCCCCGGACATTAAAGGTTACTTGTAGGAGGTGGTGCCCAGACAAGGTTTTATATTAAAAGTATTAATATTCCAACACAGGAATAATGAGAATGACCTATATAACAACCAGTAAATCCATTTTCTGCATCCTGATAATAATTTGAAAGATACACTACCTTCAGGGCTGATTCTGCACCCAAGCTGACGTTCACTTTCTAAGGATGGACCCAGTTCTTTTTGTCACCAACATCCAGTCTGACCAACTGGAGCAGACTGATGTCCTGGAGGACCTCCCTCTTGATGAAATACCTCAGAATACACTGTGAACAGGAAAAATAAAAATGTAATCCAAATAATTCCAACCATATTCATTGGACAAAATATTAGGAGCACTGTTCTTTGCTTTCTTTTTCCAGATTTTTATGACTTAAAATAATTGAAGTATCATAATAATATATATATAATCAAGGCACAATTAATTAACATAAAATGGCCATAACCAACTGTACAGTACTAGAATATAATTACCTTTATCAACTCTGCCAAATTGTTTGCAAGGAATGACATCACTGGCTCACCTGTTTGGTATGTGGAAAAGAAAAGACTGAAGGTCCTGATGACAGACATGTAGAAGTACAGTTTTGCCACAATGAGAGGGTCTTTCTATGCCACTTCGAGGGTGTCAAAAGATGATGTTCCTGGATTTGATAGATTTTTTGTCCTGACCGCATCCATGTACATGGTCACTGAAGGCCACACCTCTAGAGCCCTCTCCACAACTGGTAGGTTCTAGCGCCACCAGTGGCCACAGAATGGAAGTGGCAATTTTGTGGATTTGGTAAGAACCATGAGGTCCTCCCTCCTTGCAGGTGTATTATGGAAGAGTGTGTGCATGGCCCTCAACATTCTCCAGTTGCCACATGGTGAAGCCAGCTTTGCAAGCATTATGTAAGGTGTGGAGGCCACAGCTTCCCACCACAATCAATTGAGCCCCCCATACTGCTCTGCTGCAGTAGCTACAGGACCTTCCAATTGACATTTGGTCTGTCCATGGAAATGGACAGCAGCTTACACCTGTCCAGGTCCTTTGCACCTTCCTGAGAATTAAACAATGTTTTCTCACTCTGTATGTGGGATTCCACTGCCTTCATACCAACTTTGAAACACTTCTTGCACAAAATACACCGTGCCTTGTATACATTGCCTGGTACTGGTTTCAGCCATGCTGCAAAATCTTGGTTGAATAGCCAATTTTCATTGAATTTGCACTTCCCCTGTCGTCCAGGGTACAGTGATAGGGCATTTCTCACTACAAAGTACAGCAAGTTTGGACTTGTGTGGGAGTCTGAACTTGGCAAATTCAACTAGGATGTATAAACTCCCAAGGACAGGAGGATGTTGAACGATCATTTGCAAGTGGAACAGCAGTATTCTTGCTGACAACACCAGCTCAGTTCTGCTCAGGTGATAAATTTCAACACAACTACCTGAATGTACAGTGACAAAATAATTTCTACTCAAAAATAACCTCAGTGACAGAGAGATTCAGTAAATGATGTTATTCAGTCTGTAATGTAGCTATAATAAAAATCCAAAATGTTGCTTACTAAAATAAAATGAAATTTAATATAGCCTGATCTATTCATCTATTCACATGAAATGTACATATAGAGCCCCAGAGGCAGCGCTGTTGTTCTGTCCAGCAAAAACATGAAACTTCACTTTACATTCAGACAAACTAATGTGGCAGCTACAATTGTTAGATTTAATCTGTGAGACATTTAAACATTTATTTTGCAAAAGGAATTATATCGTATATTAAAATGCTATGGAGACATTAGAGCCACTGGTAAATCACCAAAGGTCATATTCTTCCCAGCATGATGACATGTTGACCGGCAGATCATCACCGGCTGCTAGCAGCCGAGATGACTGGCCAATCTCACTGTCCGAAGTCTGCACAAGTCAGCTCCTGATGTATCCTTGATAAAATGGTTGCAGCCTAGAAATAGTCCAGCACATAACCTGCTGTAAAATGGTGAGTTCTCGTTTTTACATGTAGAGTTTTTGTGTGGACCAAACAAACAAGATATGATGTGTTCATTTGCGAGCTTTAGAGGTGCAGGTAGGTGGATTTTGTTAGTGGATGCAACACCAGATCTCTTTGAACCACTCCAAAACTCATTCTTTCAGTCACTACCCAGAGTGAAGTTTGCTTCAAGAGGTCTTAAACATATTGACGATTTGTAGTGTTCTTCACGTCCACAACACCCCCAGTTTTCTTCCCGGGTATCTCTTGCCCATTGAACAGAGTGTTTTGGCTCATTCCTGATGTCAGTCTGACGAGGACAGATTGGCCAGTCTGTCCTTGGTGCTGAAAGAACAGTCCTGAGCACAGTCATTGGATGTTATGCTTTTAACGATGTGTATTATTGAAGCATACAGCTATAAGTCTTTATTGATATAACAAAGATCAGACTCAGAGCTGATTGGACAATAGATTCTGTAACATTCACATTCTGACAACTGAGACAGGAACAATGTCACCGGGTGTGTGCTGATGTGAAGTGTGTGTGTGTGTGAATGATAATGAAAAACTACACACACAGACTTCTGTGTGTGTGTGCATGAGAAAGTTGAGGTAATATAGGTTGTCATGGCAAGGGGTGGAATGCTGCTAGGGTTCAACAGGCGACACTTTTATCTGCAATTGCTCAGCGTTGTCTGGATGGGTTATTATTTTAATCATTCTGAAGATGTTGATAAAATGTTGACAATTTCAGACTGTTCAGGATACTTTCTGTCTCTTGTCCATGCTGAGACAGCTCATGCAGGTCCCTCAGACCTTAATGGATGCAGAGGTCCATGTTACATGTCCTGCTTAGGTTTACTAAAGGAAACATTGGAATTCTGTGTGATTTCACACGTGTTACAGCAGAAAACACATCAACTACTCATATATGTTGGGTATCTCATAAACATCTTTTTTCTTTGCATTTTGCACTTTTTAGCCATGTAAGTGGCCCTAGATACAGTATTATCAGTAATATCAGTCTGTCAGTTGGTCCAACACTTAGGTCCAAACAATGTCTAATGTCTTAACAACAATTGGATGGATTGCTATGAAATTTTGGACAGATATTCATGGTGCCCTGGGGATGAATCTGACTTTGGTGATCCCTTGACTTTTTATCTAACACCAGCCTGTCACTTATTCTGTGAAATGTATGTCAACATCTAGTGAATCGTTTTGCACAAAATTCAGTACAGACATTCCTGGTTCCCAGAATATGTATCCACAACTTCGGTGACTTTTCCACTAGCACCGCCACAAGGTTGACATTTGTGGCTTTGAGTGAAATACCTCAACTACTATTGGATGGCTTGCCATAAAATTTGTTTCATGTTAAATTATAGAATTCTCTAATAAAGTGTTTTGGTTACTGTGATGGCCACAGCTGTCGCCACACAGCCAAAAGTCGGTAACCTTCTGCACTCACACATTTGTTTCTATAGTTAAATTTTGGTTATACATTTAGTTATTAGTTTAAACTGGTTTTAACATTTAGTTGCAATAAATCACACTTTCTGTTTCAGATAACACACTTTATTAAATGACAGTACATTAGTTTTCTATTTGAAGCGCGCACATTTAGTTAGCTTTTGTACAGTCTTCATTTAATATAATTTCTAATCTGTTTCTTTGATTTACCGGTGCTGCTGCTGGGAGCTGGGAATGCTGGGCAAAAGGATCCACCCCTCAAGCTCAGCCATTTTGTAGCAGAGGATGCTGATTGGGCCGGCACATCATGTGGGGGGAATTTAGTGCTTTACTGTTTATTTTTTTTTGAGATAGTTGGTAATTTAACTTGGTTTTGTTAAGTATGGATTATGTTTATTTCAAGGAGTTAATTTTCCTGATTTGCTTTGATAATTAGCTGTTGTCTTTTGTGTTTGTTTACCCCTCTTGTGTTGGTATGGGCTGATCACCCAGTATATAAGTTTCCCTCTTGTGTTTAGTCATCAGGTCTGTTTGTTTTGTCTTCTGTTAGTTTGTTCAGTTGGCGTTTATACAGTTTTGTTAATTTGACCTCTTTTATGGGCCCGGTTCTTTATTGCTTTTGTTTAGAAATTTTGTTTTTTTTCATACTTTGGGTGAATAAAAACCTTTTTTTGAAAATACTACCTGTTGTGCTCATTGCCGGCCGACTCGGTCCCTCACAGTTGGTGGCAGTGGTGGGATCAGCCAGTTGGGCACACAGGTTTTTTTTTTTTTCCTTTTTCCCCTCCTCCATTTTGTGAAGGCCATTTTGGGAAAGACATGCACCGTGGAGCGAGAGTGGCAAGAGGAGGTCGGATAGACCTCAGGAAGACCCACACAGGGTCTGAACCTCCGAGTGAGAGTGAAGAAGAGACAGGAGGTGGAACATTAAAAGCAGCGTCAGGCACTGAGGGTGAAGAGAACCGAGAACCCACTTTAAGAGATCTGGCAGGCATTTTTCAGGCTTTTATGGGGCAGCAGGAGGCCCAGGAGATAAAACAAAGGGAGGAGGTCGCACGGCAGGAACAACGGTTCCAAACACTGCAACAACAGCTCAGGCTTTTGCAGCAGGAGGTACAGGCCCACACGTCTCCAGTAACAGAATTAACTTCAACGGTCTCACACTCTTTGGAGGCTCCTGGTGCAGAGCATGATTACCAACAGGCCCGTGCTGCAGCCTCAACAGAATCCATCCACTCTACTAATAACACATCAGGTCAGTCTTGTTTTTCTCATCAGCCTAGACTTGAGAAATTAACAGAAAATGATGATGTTGAACATTTCCTTCTTACATTTGAGAGAATTGCAGCAGCATGCCGATGGCCAAAATCTGACTGGGTTTTCCGACTCATTCCACTCCTGACGGGTAAGGCCAGAGGAGCCTATATTCATATGGATTTTGATGATTCACTTGAATATGATGATGTAAAAACTGCTATTTTGAAGAAATATGATATAAATCCTGAGACGTATAGGCAGAGGTTTCGCTCTATGGATGTTGGGCCTGATGAGAGCCCCAAGGAGCTGTATGTCAGATTGAAGGAGACGTATGTGAAATGGGTACAGCCCAAAGGCAAAACTGTGCAAGAAATTGGTGAAATAATTATTCTGGAACAGTTTTTGAGAATGTTGTCTCCAGAGCTCCATGTGTGGGTAAAGGAACGTGACCCACAATCAGCTGCTGAAGCTGCCACTTTGGCCGACGTGTTTGTGGCTGCCCGCAAGAGGAATCAGCCATGGAGTAACATGGCCTGGAAGGCTGGGAAGGATGTCAGGAGGCCTGTAACTCCTCAATACCACCAGAGGGCATCAGCAGGTGTGGGTAAGCCTCCTGTAAGGGAGAACCATCCAACACAATCAAGAGTTCCCAGTAAAACACCCACCTGTTACCTGTGTGGACAGGAAGGCCATATTAAACCCATGTGCCCAAAGAATCCTGCTAAGCTCACTCAAATGTGTTTTGTTCCACGGCAAAGTGTTGACAAACCTCAGCAGGCCATGAAAATGACCAATGTCAAGATAAATGGAGAAAATGTTAAAGCCCTGATTGATACTGGCAGTACTCAGACTCTTGTACACAGGAAATATGTGCCAGTTAATGCCATCTGCACTGTAGAGACTATTCCCATCTGCTGTGTACATGGTGATGAGAGGTTCTACCCCACTGCCGATATTTACGTGGAAGTGCATGGACAGGCCTATCTGTTAAATGTTGGAGTTGCAGATAACTTGCCTTTTCCAGTGGTTTTGGGTGACGACTTGCCTGTTCTCTTTGATCTGTTAAACCCTGTGCAAAGTTGTAATGTTGCAGTCACCAGAGCACAAGCTAAGCAGGGGAAGGTAGATTCCCCAGTTCTCAGTACCTTGCCATTCTATGGGGTCGAGCTTGAGACACAGCCCGGGAAGTGTCGGAAGCCCCGTAGCCAAAAGAGGCAAGAGAAATTCCAACACACTGCTGTACAGCCATCAGCTGAGGCTGCTCCAGACATGCCTTTAGGTTTGCAAATACCCAGCAACATAACACAACTGCAGCAGGAGGACCCAACATTGTCTGTCTTTTTGCAGAGAGCTAAGGAGAGGAAGCTGGAGACAGAGCTTGATGGCCAGACAGAGGAGTATTTCCTGCAGAATGACGTTCTTTATCGGCAGCATGGCCAGGTTAAGCAGCTAGTAGTCCCACAGGCGGCCCGAGATATGGTACTTAACTTGGGCCACTCGATTCCCTGGGCTGGCCACCTGGGGAAACACAAGACCATAGCTCGCATTAAGCATCATTTTTACTGGCCAGGTTTAAGGTTAGACGTTGCCCAGTTCTGTAGGAGTTGCCCTCAGTGCCAAAAGACCTCAATAAGAGGCCCCACCAGAGCTCCACTCCAGCCACTCCCCATCATGAGGACCCCCTTCGAACGCCTAGGGATGGATGTTGTTGGTCCTGTGGAAAAGAGTAAATCAGGAAATCGCTACATGTTGGTCATTACAGATTACGGTACCAAATATCCTGAAGTTTTTCCATTGAAATCTGTTAAAGCAAAAACAGTGGCTTTTTCCTTGGTTCAGTTTTTTTCAAGAGTGGGATTTCCACAGGAAATTTTAACGGACCAAGGCACTAACTTCATGTCTAACCTTTTGAAACAGGTTTACCAGCTCCTGGGCATAAAGAGTGTACGCACCACCCCATACCATCCGCAGACGGATGGTTTGACAGAACGGTTCAACCAGACCCTCAAACAAATGCTCCGTAAGTTTGTTAACGAAACTGGATCTGACTGGGATCAATGGCTCCCCTACCTCCTCTTTGCCTACAGGGAGGTACCTCAAGCTTCTACAGGTTTCTCCCCTTTCGAACTGCTCTATGGTCATGAGGTGAGGGGTCCTCTGGCCTTGTTGCGGGAGACCTGGGAGGGAGATCACAGGAGGGAGGGGCCTGTTAATGTCATTTCTTATGTGGTACAGATGAGGGAGAAACTCCAGAGGATGAGTCAACTGGCAGAGGCACACATGGCGGAGGCGCAGCAACATCAGAAAGCTTGGTATGACCAGTCAGCCCGGCAGAGAGGCTTTGAACCAGGTCAAAAGGTCCTGGTCATGCTGCCAACCAGTGACAGCAAACTGCTGGCAAAGTGGCAGGGGCCTGTTGAGGTCCAGAAGAAGCTGGGGCCTACCACCTATCAGGTCTCCAACCCAGGGCGTCAACATTCCAGTCGTGTGCTGCATGTGAATCTCCTCAAAGAGTGGGTCCCAAGGACAGGAGAGGGTGCAAGAGTGCTGCTGATCCAGGCTGTAGAAGAGGAGGAGGACATGGATGATCAGTACCTGCCTGCATCGAGAACCTTTGACCTGGATGTGGGCCACCTCTCTGAGGATCAGCAGACTCAGGTAAAGACTTTGATTAATTCTGAAATTTTCCAAGAGTACCCAGGCCGCACAGATGTTGTGGAACATGACATTGTACTGAAGCCTGATGCAACTGTGAAGCGTATGAGTTACAGGATACCAGAGCGCCTCCTTGGGTCACTGAAGAAGGAAGTGGACCTTATGTTGTCTCTGGGGATAATTCAACCCTCAAAAAGTGAGTGGTGTAATCCTGTGGTTCTGGTTCCAAAAAAGGATGGAACAATCCGGTTCTGCATCGACTTCAGGTACCTGAACTCAATTTCAAAATTTGATTCATACCCTACTCCACGTATTGATGACCTTATCCAGCGCCTAGGGAAGGCAAAATACCTGACCACAGTCGACCTCTGCAAAGGCTACTGGCAGGTGCCCCTGACCCAGCGGTCTCAGGAGTTGACAGCCTTTCGGACCCCCTGGGGGCTGTTCCAGTTCACAGTCCTGCCATTTGGGTTGCATGGGGCCCCTGCAACCTTTCAAAGATTGATGGACCAGGTACTCTGTGGACTCTCTGATTTTTCATGTGCATACCTTGATGATATTGTTATCTATAGCAGCACCTGGGAAGAGCATCTGAGGCACCTGGGAGAGGTCCTGGAACGGCTGAGGTCAGCAGGCCTGACAGTCAATCCAGCAAAGTGTGTCATTGCCAGAGAAGAGACTGAGTATCTCGGTTTCACTATTGGAGGTGGGTTAATAAAACCACAAGTTCGTAAAGTCCATGCACTTGAGTCATGCCCTCTCCCTCAAACTAGGAAGCAGCTGAGATCTTTCTTGGGAATGGCTGGCTTCTACCATCGGTTTATACCAAATTTCTCAGCCAGAGCTGCTCTCCTCACTGATCGAACCGGCTCCAGATGCCCTAACCATATTCAGTGGACAGCGGAGGCAGTGAAAGCTTTCAAGGACATCCAGAGATCTGAGTAAGAACCCTGTCCTTCACAGTCCAGATTTTGAGAAACATTTTGTATTGCAAACCGATGCATCTGAGAGGGGTGTTGGAGCTGTGCTTCTGCAGGGACCAAAAGAGGACCGGCATCCTGTGGCTTACATCAGCCGGAAGTTATTCCCCAGAGAGGTCCGCTACTCCACAGTGGAAAAGGAAGCCTTGGCAGTGAAGTGGGCCCTGGACTCCTTCAAGTATTATCTACTGGGGAGAGAGTTCACTTTGGAGACTGACCATAAGGCACTGCAATGGTTGGAGAAGATGAAGGATACTAATGGACGGATCACCCGGTGGTGCCTGGCCATGCAACCATACCGGTTCACAGTACATCACATCCCTGGTAAAGATAACGTCACTGCGGACTATCTCTCTCGCTGTCCAGGCGAGGACTCCGAGGGGGGGAGTGTGTGATGGCCACAGCTGTCGCCACACAGCCAAAAGTCGGTAACCTTCTGCACTCACACATTTGTTTCTATAGTTAAATTTTGGTTATACATTTAGTTATTAGTTTAAACTGGTTTTAACATTTAGTTGCAATAAATCACACTTTCTGTTTCAGATAACACACTTTATTAAATGACAGTACATTAGTTTTCTATTTGAAGCGCGCACATTTAGTTAGCTTTTGTACAGTCTTCATTTAATATAATTTCTAATCTGTTTCTTTGATTTACCGGTGCTGCTGCTGGGAGCTGGGAATGCTGGGCAAAAGGATCCACCCCTCAAGCTCAGCCATTTTGTAGCAGAGGATGCTGATTGGGCCGGCACATCATGTGGGGGGAATTTAGTGCTTTACTGTTTATTTTTTTTTTGAGATAGTTGGTAATTTAACTTGGTTTTGTTAAGTATGGATTATGTTTATTTCAAGGAGTTAATTTTCCTGATTTGCTTTGATAATTAGCTGTTGTCTTTTGTGTTTGTTTACCCCTCTTGTGTTGGTATGGGCTGATCACCCAGTATATAAGTTTCCCTCTTGTGTTTAGTCATCAGGTCTGTTTGTTTTGTCTTCTGTTAGTTTGTTCAGTTGGCGTTTATACAGTTTTGTTAATTTGACCTCTTTTATGGGCCCGGTTCTTTATTGCTTTTGTTTAGAAATTTTGTTTTTTTTCATACTTTGGGTGAATAAAAACCTTTTTTTGAAAATACTACCTGTTGTGCTCATTGCCGGCCGACTCGGTCCCTCACAGTTACCTAAACCTAATCACAGATGTGATGCAGGAGATGAAATCAGATTTGCAGTGTTCAAGTCTTGAGCTTTGTACAAGAATGAAGCATTTCCTGGACTGGTGAGGATGTTACCAGTGAACATAATTCAATAAATATTTAGGTGGCAGGGTTGGTCGCACACATCTCTTAGCACTTTTATACTCACAACATGGTGAAATACTGTTTACATTCACTTCACTGCTTAGGATCACAAACAAAAACTGAAGCTCAACTTTTATCATCTTACAGTTTGGTTTTCTTTACAGTAAACTGCACAGCCTCAGAGCTGTTAGTGTGGCTGCAGTGTGCTTCTTTTCACTCTTACATGGTCGTGACACATTCAAAGTCATTGCAAAGAGCCGTTTGGTCAAAAAGTTAATTAAAACATCAATTAGATGTCTGACCTTCATTTTCTGCTCTTCATCCTGCACACTCCCTGACAGAAAACAACAGCAGACAAGTGTGTTTGAATGTTATTCAGATCAAAGTCTTGTTTCTGTATGAGCAGAGGCAATCAAAGCTTCCAGTCCTCCAGACTGCAGGACCGTTCTGGAAATCACTTCTAACCAGAGTTCTCATACATCCTGGAAAACCTGGGATCCATTAATACAGCAGTCCAGTCATAGAAAAGTCCTTTAATACAATAATCTTTATATACAGTCTATCTATCTATCTATCTATCTATCTATCTATATCTTTATATACAGTATATCTATCTATCTATCTATCTATCTATCTATATCTTTATATACAGTATATCTATCTATCTATCTATATCTTTATATACAGTATATCTATCTATCTATCTATATGTATGTATGTATGTATGTATGTATATATATATATGAATGTACATAAATGTACTGTCCTCAAAGTTTTACAACTTGAAATAAGCAAATAAGAAATAAGCAACTGAAACCTGTTACAAGAACATTTTTTTTCAATAAATATGATTGTTACATGCCAGTCAGGCATGGTTTCCAGGCACTGGTTTCCACCTGTGTGTGTCAGTCATTCTCAAAACTCATTGGTTCCTTCAGATTTCAAATGAGCCAATCATCATCCAGAGCCTCTACAAAAGAGCAGAACTCGAGAGTGAGGGCCTCTCATTTTCTCTTGACCTGTCTGTATGTGCTGTTGGTACACTGTCAGATAAACTTGTTAAAAACAATAAAAAGGTATATGGTGGGAGGTTGAGGATGGTAGGTAAGTTGGGGTACCCCTTTACATTTTCACTAATGTAGTTTAACGTTGTTAGACACACTAGGTCTATTGGTTGGTGCCCCCACTGTAATGGTTTTGGTGAAGTCATAGATAAGGTAGTTAGGTCTTTTCTTTGTGTTTTGTTTTCAGATATAGTTGCAAGTAAGGCATAGTTTTGTCATATTGATTTTTCTGTTACTTTGGCACAACTACCTGTCATCCCCCACATTTTGAGAACCTCCTGTGTATTTGTAAAAATTGTAAATAGCTGAAAATAAATCATAAATTCATCTACTTCTACTTTGACTTTCAATTTTTGGTTGTTTTGTTACTGTCTGCATTTCCCCTAGTTCCACCAAGGGGATGTAACAATGATAGATAAATATAACAAAGAGTTTTTTATCTCCATCTCTGGGATTTTTGGGAATTCTGTGAGTTGGTGAATCAACAGAAAAGAAACCTTGGCTATTGTCTGATTAATATGTACTCTCTGCATGCTGGCGTCTGAAAATTGTGGTCAAATACAGTTTTGTGAAAGATGAAACACCACACTATCAGGTTGTCTTTTTGTAAAACAAAGTGGTGAATCATTTTGTAAATAAATAATCTCATGCCAGTTTCAGACATGTAGCTAGCAGGTACCTCAGTAGTTGTATAAGTGAGTATAAATGACAGCTGGTGAACAGAGTTGTAGGAATCTCAGTTTAACTTCTTAACACATCACAGCTCTGAATCAGGGATGTGAAGCAGGACATCCAGTCAGTCTGTGAAGCTAACATTAGCTCAAGCAGCTACAGTGTAGAGTGGTTATAATATCATGGGGGGTAATCAATCAGATATCAAAACAGATATCTGTCAGATTTGACTTACCAGCAGTTTGTCATATTACCATCACCAACAATGCAGCTGTTATCAGTAAATAAAATCAATGCCTACTATACCACACATTATATAAATAATATGACAAGAATAATAGAATAAATGCACTGGGATTAGTTTACCCTCTAACTGGTTAAAAAAGAAAGCCTAGGTTGACAACAAGCCACAACATAATTTTATCTGACTCAATTAATGTGGAAAAAAGAAAAAATAATTAAACTTGATAAAATAATTTGATACTATGTAGACCACAAATACAGGCCTGTAGTTCCACTTATAAAAAATAATCCTAATTTAAGTCACAATATTGGTTACAAAAATTGTTAGAAAAGTTGTTAGCCTCCCTCCACACACCTTTACAACATCGGATTAGTGTGGGCTGTATATGGCCATTTCTGTAACTTTCCAAAAAACAATCCTACATTCACACCCACTTCACACCGTGATTGGCCAGCTGTGTGGAGGTGAGAAAGTTGTCAGGGTTTTATCTTGTCTCTATGGCCCCTTTTTTACATTCCTGACATAACCATTTTAGTCATTTTGAATGTGAACAGCCGTGTGCAACACTATAACTGCCTTCCAGTAGAGACTATTTGAAAATATGACATTTAAACAATATCATGTCTCCCTCTTCTCTATGACAGCCGGATTTTTTACTCCACCTTCGACTGTAGCTGTTTGGAACAGCTGTAAATACTTGATATTGAGTGTAGATTGACAAGGGGAAAAAATGAGTTTAAACGAATGTGAAAAAAGTGAAGGGGTCTGAATACTTTCTGAATGAACTGTATATATGCCCCCCCACCCCCACCCCACCTGTAAGACAGTGGGCAAGCCAACTCCAATGTGTAAAAGTAACTACATTATTGATGTGATATACTGGTTTATGAAATATGTCCCCACAAACCACCCAACCTGTGTGTGTGTGTGTGTGTGTGTGTGTGTGCATGTGTGTGTGTGCGCCATCTGTCTCTGTGTTGTAATCCGTCACATCATCCATTTGTTAACCTGCGAGGCCTCGACTGCTGAGGGTGATGACCCAACACACAACACTGTAATGAGTCACTTCCTGTCTACAAAACACCTACACAACACACCTACACACACAGTGGTTACTGTGAATAACAACAAGGGCAGCTGCACAGGTGAGTCTTTCAGCTGCATACATATCAGGTAATTTTTACTAATGACTTTTCTTGTTCCTTGCTCCAACCACAGTTTAAGTTGAAAATAGAATCCATTAACACTTGACAGGGTATAAAATATTAAAAAGAAGGAAATAATAAAAGCAATTACAGGCAAAAAATGAAGAATGAAACCATGAAAAAATCCTGAAAAATAAATCCAAGTAAATATAGTTTTGTTCAGGTTTTGAGATATGTGTCTCTGAGATTTATGCCTCCATGGCCATACAATACAGGTGAGTGGAATTTAGTTTGTGTGTTGTGTGAAAGATGACATTTAAAAATTCAACAGCAATGTGTCTTTCCAGAGACAATGTCTCTGTCACTCTGGATAGTCCACAGTATACACGTAACAGTTTTAATCGGGAATAATCTGTAATACTTCATGGCTTCATATTTTTTGTGTTTTGGGTGACCCTTTAAAAAGCCACACTAGCAGCTCTGTGAGGCTAACATTTACAATGCTAACATGAATTAAAAAAATACCTGATGTTGAAAAAGTCAGTGGATCACCAAAGTTATTAGGATTCATCCTAATCACACTGGTTTTATTTCACCAATGAGACTATGTTGACTATAGTTGTTAAACATCAGTAACACTGAAGATGCTTCCTATCTGAAGTCCAACATCTACAAGACAACTTACTGTCAGAATGAATGCTGTGAGGTATAGCAGTCTGGAGGATTGTGTTTGACCAGTCTGTAATGTATAGAACTGTAAACTTCATTACTTAATTAGTCAATTGACAGGAAATTAGCAGCCATTTGAGTAATAAATTTATCTTATGAGTCCATTAAACAAATAACTCAAACCATTCTCTATCTGTCTATGTTTGCTATTTGGACTTTGTCTTTGTCAACTGTCAGAAAAAATAACATTTTATACACATTAATAGAAAAAAAAATCCATTAAGAATAGTTGTTAGTTTCAGCTCTCACGATGATCATCAGAAAGTCCATAAGTGTGTTTCCATTCACCTGTTTTTATGCACATTCTCAATTTGCGCTAAAAAAACAAACAAAAACAAAACTCGGAATATTGCAAAAAGTTTCCAAGCTTGACTGAGGTAGACAAGTTGATGCATCAGCAAATACAAAATGCGACAAAGTGCAATGGAAATAAACTTATTGAATAAATCATGACATACATGAAGCATGTGATTTAATCATCACTCAAGCTGAAGAGGTGAAAAACAGTGGCAAATGAAAACATTTTAAAATTTGCACTACATTTGGATGGAAACCCGACTTATGGGGGGCAGAAGCCAAACAATATACTAGGTTCCTGGAGTTAAAAGGGAGGTAAAGTTCCTGAGGTCCTGAAACGCTTTCTGCGGCCATTGTGGAACTTGTTCATATCACAGGTCATCAGGGCCCAGTTGTTCAAAAAGATTTACAAATCTGGATCAGAATGACCCGGATTTGTAAATCTCATGTTTTGCTATCCAGGATCAGGTAATCCATCTTACTTTTGTGCCGTTTTTTCAAAGCAACATTGGATTCGATCACCCTGAACCAGATACAAATTTTTCAAGATTAGTAATTCTGGATACCAGTGCTCTAAATATGACTACATATCACAATGTAGTGTACTAGCTATGTAAAGAACAACAGGTAGAATAGCCAGTGTGGGGTCACTTTAAGTGTTTTTATTTGAAGAAACAGAAAACATACATCCCCTTCCATTTTCAATTTCTTTTAAACAGTTGCCCCTGAGGCAATTATTTTTAGAATAAATCCATGGGGCAGCAGCAGGGGCCCCTCAAGAGACATGGGGTCCGACGCACAGGGTGTTATTTGTCTACAGGAATGGGTGGGGCAGTTCAGCTGGTAGCATCAAATTTATCTTCATTAAACTTCAGGAAAATGTTGAGACAGTCAGCATCTGAACACACTGAGCTCAGAAGACCAGGTGCAGATACTGTGTGTGTGTGTGTGTGTGTCTGTGTGTGTGTGTGTGTGTGTGGGATGCTCTGTTGGGGAAAATCCATCAAGTATACACCAGAGTGACTGCTTGGACACCCTGACAGCACCCTATTAGGGTGACTGACACTGACAGACAGAGAGAGAGACTGTGTGAATCTTTGAAACACTATGTGTGTGTGTGTGTGTGTGTGTCTGTGTGTGTGTGTATTTTGTTCTGGCTGACAGGCCCACCTGCTGTGAGTCTCTGACTTTCGCACACAGATCCCCTCATGTATCACATGAATTACACTGCAGGAAATCCTGGTTTCTGATTGGCTGGCAGGTGTTCTCATAAACTAGACACACAACTAGACATCTTCTGCTGGAATTAACGCATAATCTGTTTCTGGATCTTATCTGGAAAGAATATTACCAGACTTTAATATAATATTTAATAGAGCACAATGTACCCTAAAGACAGCAGAATACTTAACAATATGACATGATTTATATAGCAAGGTTATCTAATGTAAACATTCAATACATTCAAACTTTGAGAACTGACAAAACTATCTCAAATCACCTGTTCTGGAGCTGCTGACCGTATCACATGGTCTTCATAAGCAGATTGGGTTCGCTCTGTTATGGAACTGTAGATTTTCAAACTTCCACGATTCTGAGCACCTTTAAAGGCAGTGTTCGATGTGTGCAATGGACATTAATTGCCATGACGCTACATGACACCACCAGTGTGTGTAAGACAAACTCTACACTAGCAGCGTAGTAAAAGCAAGACGTTAGCAGAGCAGCAGCAGTAGCTTCAGTCCTCCATCTGAAGCCAGGTTTCCAGCCAAAAGTAGTGCAAATTTTAACCAAATTTCCAGAAAATTTGAATAAATGTGCCTTTTCATTCACTGCTGTTATACAAATATTGGGAGTTGGTGTTGGTGGAATAAACAGTAGCATTGATTTCCAGTTGGAGGCCATTAAACCATTGCAGAAGACAAGGGCACAATGAGATGATGTAAAGAGCACCAGCCAAACCTAATTGTGAAAAACAATACAGAAAACATAATGGAAATATGGTATTTATGTTCATTTCATGTATTAATTTGAGGCACGTTAGAGTCTCTGCATTTTGCGTTTATCAATACACCAACTGCCATCAAACATTGGAATAAGCTTCGAGCTGAGCTTAAAAGTTGCACAGACTTTCATTCTTTTTCCCATGGTGCAAAAAAATGCATATTGAACAATGATTAATGTCAACATTAATTTGACTGTGTTTCAGATTTTAAATTGTTAATTTAAATTTTATAAATTTTATAGTTGTGCTGGTATTTATATGTTAATGTGTAGATTTGTCTGTATAATTGTTAGTGTGATAGAGACTATGTAATGGTGTTGCATGTAAATGAATGTTTTTATTATCTGGTAATTGTTCTGTGTGCACCTACCCAGGGACTGCAGATGGAAATTAGCTAATAGCTAAATCTGGCATAAATAATCTCTTCTCATTTTGAGATTAATGTTTTTTGTGAATGTTTAATAAAGACCAATATTAATAATAACTTTTCCACCTCAGCCAAGCGAAAAACTTTTTACGATATTTTGAGATTTTTAAAAATGTTCTACATTTCCTCTCAGGTTTTTTTTTTTTATGTGGAAATTGAAAATGCAAATAAAAACAGGTGGATGGCACTGTGTTTACACAGGATGCATTAAGGCACAGTGTTGAGGGTAGGTCCTCTGAGTTTTGGCAGCCATCAGAGCCCAACACACAATCACTGCATGTAAAACAGAAGAACATAGACTTGATATAAGAGCAAAGTTACTCCAAAAAAAGACAGAGGCATGATGGCATCAGGAGCAGGTGTCAGGAAACAGGAAGTTTTACAATGTCAGTTAGGTGTTAGAATTCCTTGCACAATAGCAAATGTTCATACATGGCATGATTGGGTCGTTTTAAGTGTTCATTTAATCTAGAAATCATCCTTGTTAAACTTTCCTGACAGGTTGGACCCGCCACTTGGAATGAAGGTAGAAGCAACTCATGGAGACATCCTACTGCTTAAAGTCCAGCTTAAATCACATTTAAGCATCCCTCTTTGCAGTCAAAAATACCGTCAACAGGTTTTTAAAAATATATTAGTAATTGTTTTGTACTATTAATATTAAAAATGAAGAAAATATCAGAAATGTTCCTTTTTGTCTTTTTGTTTCATTGACAGCAGCTGGCAGGCTACAGGTGTTGGAAACACTAAAGGAAACAAGATACAAAGTAAACAAACTGCTGTAGCTACAAGTAATTGAAGTGACATTTGCAGGTATGTTTATATGCTGTTTAATATGCTGCAGCTGAGCAGCTAATTGGCTACCTAGCCTGCTAACTGACATTAATGGTGAAGGTTTGTGGCTCGTTCAACAAGCTAAGGTGCAGGACAAGATGTGTGTTCATGTTTGTTAGATAGAAGACGTTAGCAGGAAAGTTAATGTGGGTTGTTGTTCAGAGTCTGTGGCTCTTGTGTTGTGTAGCAGGATGCTATCAGGCTCAGTGTGACCATCTGCTCTGCCTATGATAGAACGCCATGTTATTGCTTTATGCAAGATTTGATTTGCTGTATGGATACAAGGTCTCCATCTATGTAGACGGATAACGGAACAGTATTTAATCAAATTAATGCCAAAACTAGGGGGCACCAACAGAAAAAATCAAAGAAGCAAAGAAAAAAAAATGTAATTTGCTGTCAGCAGATATAAACCTTCCTTGAACACTGGTTTAAAACCCTCAAAAGAACTGAAGGTGTTTGCACTATGTGAGTGTTGAATTTTAATCTGTGTTGTTGGCCTGTGACATCATCAGCCTAATTGATGCAATTGAGCAATAATCTGGCACACCTGGTATTTACTAGCCCAGTGGATCTACTGGTTTAAATAGACACGCAGCCTATGTAGACAGTTGTCTACAAAAGTTGTCCATCAAACACCTGCGAGACAGGCAACTGAAAAACAGCTGTAACACTTTCTGTGTAAACAAGCTGTAAAATGTCTCATCCATGTTGGCTTAACAACTGAGCTTGACAGTAAGAGGTGTTCAAAGTCAAGAAAGATTAAAAGTCTACAGTTCTATGACAATGAAGCGAACTCTGTCTGCTGATGAAGATACAGTAAAAATTGTTTTGTCAGCTGCTTTTTTCCCTGCAGGCATTTAGACTTGTCACAGTAGGAAAAACACAGGTGTTACTAATAACATTCACTCTAGCACCTAAATGGAACTCAGCCATCATTCATTTTATTATTTACACCTGTGATTTTACTTCCATCACATCTTTTTTTTTTTTCAGAAAAATTCCGTTATCCACACATACAACACCAGATGTGGAAATCATTTGCATCTTCCACGAGTTATAACAACTCTCTGTCAGTTCTCTGTCAGACAAAGAGGAGTGCAGCTGTGGAATAAGTACCAGCATATCGCATCACAATCTTCTCACCTCTAATACTCTAAATTTATGTATTTTCTTCTTTGACAAACTTCAGTTTTAGATGATATTGTACTTTTTTCTTTTTGGTGAGATGTCTTTGTAAGTCCTTTTGTTTTTGTTTTTTAAATCTCAGCGGCACAATCATTTTGTACATGTAATGCATCATGGGTTTCAGTTTTGTGTCTTATTATTTGTGCAAAATAACCTAAAAAAACTAAACATGAAAATGTCTCCTGTGTCTCCTGCACAGTTTTACTTCACTTTCCTCTGACTGTTTTCTGTTATTGCCATGGTCACATGACTAGCTGCAAAATTTCAGTTTCTGAGAACAGTCGCAGCCTCTTTCCTAGTGTTGCTGCTGATGCCCGTGTTGGTGGCAGCACTGCTGTCATGTTACATTGGAGACCTGTGGCAGCATAACCACTTGTCTCAAAGCATCTTTACACATATGGATTCGAGAAGGTGCAACGTTGTGAAGTTGTGAAAGGTTCAACTTTATGAAAATTTCTTTTGATGTGCTGGAGCAACAACCTGGACAACCGATCACGCTCATTATGTTTCCCTCGCAAAATAGAATAAACAGAACTGTTTTCTGTTCCACTCAACTGCACAAAAGAACATCAAAAAAGGAGAAAAAGATTGTTGTATTTTCTGATTCTCTACAATACAACTTGAACGAGCTAATATCTACTTGCTCCTCTCCTCCCTCCATCTTCTCCTCCTTCCCATCCACCTCCATAACATCTCCCCCTCCTCCTCCCTCCCATTAGGTGAACCAGTGTTAACAACCTCTAAAAAATAATCTTGCCTTCATCATAATTGCAGTTCTTGACAAATGTAAAGATGATTAAAAGTAGCTTAGCGGCTTCGGGGGGGCAGCATTGCTCCCTGGGGCATACAGTGTGTGTGTGCCTGTGTGTGTTAATCCAGTAGAAGTTAGAAATGTAATTAAAGGCGGCGTGAGTGTGAGGTTCAAGCTAACAGAGGTCAGAGCAGCTGCTGCAGAAACATTAAAGCAATCTGACACGCAGATGTTAAAGGGTCTGTCCACCCAAATTACAAATAACAAAACAAACAAACATATTTCTACTCTTCCCAAACATGTTTTTTTTCTCCCCGCACCCCAATATGATGGAAATGAATTAGTTTGTTAGTTGGTTAGCACTGAAAAATGACATTTTAAAAATTCAACAGCAACATGTCTTTCCAGAAACAGTGGCTGTGTTCCTCTGGATAATCCACAAAACACACTGGAGACAGTTTTCACAGGGACTACTTGTTCTGTGGGTGGTAAATATTATAAACTTGCTACCTACAGTGGCCCTAAGGGTCAAAACACAACATTTCAGAAAATATGACATTTCACAAAACACATTTCACAAAACATGACATTTCAGAAATTACGGCATTTCACAAACCACCACGACATTTCGGAAGGAAAACAGCAAAGGAACCAGGACAGGGGAATCAAAAATGTTAAGGTGTATTGCCCTCATTGTGGCAAAGGGGCTTCAAGAGATTTTTGATGCTGAACCCACCAACGGAACACCTTCAGGTAACTAACATATTGTTGCTCATGGAGGCCATAGTCTAGCAAGCTAGTGAGTGGGTTTCCCAGGCCTGGTGATCCGCAGGCTACATACATGGTTCCAAAAAATAATTTTGAAATTGATATCTGGCACTGTATTAGTTTGTAGGGGATGCTCAGCACCCCCACGCCAGAAATAATAATACACATTTTTCAAGTAACAGAGAAACTGAAAACTTGTGCAAACATACTGTATATTAACAGCAGACAGTGAAAACTGGTTGCAACAGTCTCCCATCCCCCTCCCACTTGGCCTTCGCCTCCTGGAAGCAGTGACATACGGCACTGAGTCGTTCAGTCCAGGTTAAAGCTGCTATTATACAAAGCCTAGCTCACAAACAAACTTTATAACGTAGCTTATTATCTTATGTACTACTACCAATCGGTTGCTAATTATCAACTATCCCATGTGCAACCAAGACATCTTTATTAGCTAAATTAGATAACCTTAAACAGATATTTACCTAGTCAATTATTTATAATCAAGGGAAGAATGAGATCAGATCTCAAACATGCTTTGAATGGAATCAAATTCACTTTTGATCCATCACCAGCAAACTGTTGGGATGGGATGTCAATGTGAAAGCTATAGCAAACTTACTGTAAACCAAACGAGTACTGTCACCAGCTATAGATAAGATAACTATTGGCTGACTAATCATGTATGAGAGACAAATTAAGTTATTAATTAGTTATTTAGAGTTAAATTTATTTATCACAGAAAATGGGCATAGACTTCGGCATTTTTACTTTCTGCAATTCATGTGAATGTTAACTTGAATGGGTAAAACCATAAAAATGTGTGCATAAAATTATCTTGTTTACTTAAAGCTATTATATTGTATCCTTGGTTGAATACCTAAAATACTTTACCTAGATTTATTTTTCACTGTTTTAAAAAGGCAAAAGAGAAATTGGAATTAGAAAGGATACCAAGAGGCAAACTTCTGAAAGATGAGGAATAAAAGAGAAATTAATATAATAAGGGAAGATATGGGAAGAATAGAAGATAAAGAACAAGAGGGGAGAAAAGGAGAAACTACAGGAAAGGGATCAGCAGAGAATAGTGGAGGAAAAAAATGGAAGAGGCACAGACAGCTAGAGTAAGGGTAATTTTTCATGTTCAACTGTGACTGCTGTATTCATTTCAGAGCTGTTGTTATCCAACATAGTTTTGTGGTATAAATCCAGCATATAGTCCTCTCCTAGGTTTTCATTTTGTTTGAAGCCTTGCAAAAAATGTAAACGCTGACATACAAATGTGCAACCAACTTAGTATTGGTAGCAATCTTTCATGTCATGTCAATTAAGGGGGGTGTCCATGTCTCTCACCAGGCTTGAAAAAATAGGGCAAACCCTGTGTAGTCTAGCCATGCATTTTATTTATACCACTATTGTTGTATTCATGCACCAGTAATGCATGCTTTGGCATTTATAAGAACACCTTTTTCATTTGCTTTCCTGTAGTATTACAGAATCCTCCAGCCAATCTGACCCCAACATTAACAACCCTTCTGGAATACCAGAAGAAAAATGTTCCTTTCCTTTGGAAAAATGGAGGGAAAGAAAAAGGAAAAAAGGAAAGTTCAGGTAAGCAAATATGTTTTGTTTTGGCTCCACTTGTTTTTCCACCACTGGAAAGCACTAAAGGCATCTTACTACAGATTCCCACAATTCTTTCTAGATAATCGAAATAATTACATGCCACACGTAAACTGGATTATTAAAGGGAGTTGTCACATTATAGAGTCATGTAAACGGCATAATCGCAGTTATGTCTTTATTGTAGTTTTGGCCATAATTGTACTGTTGTGCACATGTAAACGTAGCCTTTGACTGGCAGGTTAAAACATCATCTTCAGTTGAAGGGGATTTTCAGCCATTTCAGATGGATACTTAAAGAACTACAGCCCTTTTTGTTAATGGTGCCCCACTTAAGGAATGGAAAAGGTATTTGGAGAGTTAGAAGATTATAGATGCACCAAAAGAAAAAAAATCCCTTCAAACTGAAGCTTATGATCTGTGCTTTAACCTGATGGTCATTGTTTTATCCAAAATCAGAAGAGAATGAAGCCAATATAATAAAAGTTTGCCCCAGTACTTTAGCATGTAGCTGTATATATCATATTCTTGTTCCTTCTTTTCCATAATTTTAATCCTTTCTGTCAAATATTTACTACCTACAGTTTGTTCAGATACGTAAACATAAAACAAATGTATTGCATTGCATAGTTTAATTCACAACAGTAAACAGGGAAATGTGAGTCTGACAACAAGTCTACCACTAAAAGTCTTCATTTCCTCACATCTAGTGTCTATAGTTAATCATCACATCTCCCCTCTGTTAAGTCTGAGTTAGTGACAGTGAGTTAGGTATTAAAAAGCTAATTCATAACAATTTGTTAAAAGAGTTAAAAAAAATATTTTTCAGGTTATACATTTGGATAAAGAGGATATTGGTACAAGTACCTCAAGATATCTTGCAATGAAGAGCACTTGTTACAGGTGTGGTTTTAGTTTTTCGTCCCTATATATATATATATTATAGGGGTGGACAAAAAAGGAGTTGCACTTTGAAGTAACTAAATCACAAGTGCAGCTGCAACAGTAAGTCATTAGGTTGATTGCCAATTAGCAGTATGTGCCAGTTAAAAGACGTCTGACAATTAGCACTTTGAAATGTGAGTTTTCAAAGCAAAATGAGCCAACTGAGTTCCAAAGAAGCCAAATAGTCGGTGCCCAAATTGCAGGTGCATCAATTACAAAAACTGCGGAATTATTTAATGTGTCAAGAGTCTCAAAAATAATGACAGCATATGCCAGACATGGACAAACTGCAGTGGCAAAAAGGCTCAGTGGTCGCAAGTCAAAGCTCACTGACAGGGATAGATGGACACTTAACAGGATAGTTGCTAAATGCCACAAATATACAGAACACTGAATCATTGACCCACTCTCAACAAAGACTAGACGTTGTGAGTTTCACAAAGCTGGAATTTATAGCAGGGCTGCCATTCGGAAAATATTGTTAGGGGTTTCTGTTATTTTGTCCACCCCCTGTGTGTGTATGTGTGTGTGTGTGTGTGTGTGTGCACTGTAAAAAATGGCTGTGAAATATGGATGTGAATATTTTGACAGTATAATACTGTGTATTAGGCTTAAAAACAAAGTAATCAACATGATAACCTACTACATGATAGTAACCATTATGCTACTGTATAAAATCAGAGTAATCATTATATATATATATATATATATATATATATATATATATATATATATATATATATATATATATATATACACACATTCTCTTAATCCTTAAGCCTTTCTTGATCTTATTTCTACACCTCACAGGTGACAACAACTCCTGCTGGTGCCATAATCCAGTCTCTCCCATTATCCCAGGTGTCACTGTGCAAGGTAAGATTTAAAATCCACAGACAAAGCAAAGTTAGTTAGCTCTTGTTGCAGTTGTGCTTGTTATAGTATTTTTATACTTTAAGATATTGTCTGCTTTTAGATATTTAATATTTATATTTAAAAAATATTTTGGCTTAACCATAAGCACCCCAGCAGTCATCTGCTTAGATCTGTTCTTATGTACTAACTCACACAAACAATGTTGTTTCCGTTGTGTAAGTTTCTTAGTTTTCACAGAGAAAACAGTACTTTAAGGTAATGGATAGGAATTATTGTCAAATTAGTGTTTGATTATTACTCATCAGGATAACTGGAACCTGAGATCCTGTGTACAACCAAATGGATGCTGCTGATGGAGACCTGACTTGACCACCATCTTGGCTGTCCTCTTCACATTTTACTATACATTCACAGTTGAATATAAGGACGAAACAATGACATCACTGGAGTCTGTTCAGAAGGTATTGTTCATCAGCATTTTCACATCACATCCTATTTCCTTTAGATTCTTTTTACTTGTATTTCAATGTTTGTTACAATAGGTAACTAAAATCTTGTTAGGTGTAACCTAGTATTCTACAAAAGCTTATTTTTGTGTTTGACTATTACACTGACAGTGATGATAAAACATTTTAGTTTTTCTAAAGCATCTGGCTCCTGACCTTCAAGGGTCCAAAGCCTTTTGGCTCAGCAAACATGTTGCAAAGTGGGCTGAGGTGGGCTTTTGGACTCTTTACAGACAAGTACGCATCCACAAACACAATTTTAAAGACTCTATGGAGACTTGAGTACCTTGTGTCTTGACATCTCCCACAGTTGAATATCCATGTTTAGATTACCCAAGAGTGTTTTATTTCAAGGAAATAACAGTGTCTAGTATATTATATAAATATCTAGTTCAGTGATTAGATTTTTTTTTTAACTTGTAGTGGGCTTAAGAAGTGACATGAGTATTATTTTTTTCGTGAGGATTTGTTTAACTGTGGACACAGATTTAAACAAGCTTTTTACATATTGGATTTTTAACGTTGTCTTTGTAATATTTGCTTTTTTGTTGTTTTTTCTTCATGGTAATTTACATAATTTTTTAACAAGTGTTAATCAATATATTTAATAGAAATGTTATTTTTGTTGTACATTAACAGATAAAGATGGTGATTAACTGCAATTCTTCTGTACTCTGCATAACAGCTTTCAGGGAAGATGAAAGGACCTTGTGAATCATATTGTGGGAAACCCAGTTTCAGCACCACTATGGAAGATATTACAGATGAGGAGATAGGGATAGAGATAGTTCTGTGTCAGGTACCTTGACTCAAGGAATGGATTTACTAATAGGACACATAAAGATTATTTTAGTAATTCAGATTAAGGCTATACTCAAATCAACAGACCAGAAGTTTTATTTTTTTAAAAGGGACAGATCTCCACTTCTGTCAAGAAAACACAGAATTAAAGTAAAAAATAATTTGATCCCAGTTTTCAGAGTGATTTGAAAGTATTTGATACATTTTTGTTTTTTCATGGACAAGGATGACGATGGTACATCCACAAACCTGTTTATGTAAAAATCAAGAACATGTGGGAGTACTTTACTCTTGGCCTCCACTTCATACTTGAGACAAATGAGACAAAAATACACTTTTTGTCTGTGGACATAAAATCTGGCAAGGAAATCATTCCCACTTTGAAAATATTTAAGGGTGTGTAGAGGAGAGGAGGTAAATTGTGAGGAAATGAGGAGCCCTAAACCTTGTAGGGATTATTTTACAGTAACTGCAGTTTCTTGCACCATTTGGCCATCCATCGCAAGATTAGTTTTTTTTATTTTTACATGAAAAGGAAGTCAGTTTTAACTAATCAGGGATAGTTTTTGGTTGGTCTTTCTTTCAATTTAAGTCTTTTTAAACTGAAAAGACTGAATCTCTGCAAAATCTAATTTCGCAAAACAGCACCATGTTCCAAACTGCTGGATGTTTCCGACATGTGAATGCTTCAGAGGAGAAACATACACTTTTACCTCAGATGGTACATTATACACAGAAACCACAGGGTTGTTCAAAGGTAATATTTCTACAGACTCATTATCTGCCTTCCATCATCAAAAATATGTCATAATCTCATGTTTAACAACTAATCAAATAGTAAGACCTGTTAAACCATTTGTTACATGATAATTGTTCCTAATAGATTTAAAGATGGACTTGCAAGTCTGCAGTTTTTGACCACACTGCAGCAGCATTCCAGTGTGCTGGCGCCTGTCTTGTGCCACTCTGCTATGAACCTGACCGCTGCAGACATGGAAAGCATTTTCAGACCAGACCAGTCCAGCAGGAAGTAACAGGTGGCAGAAAGAAGGCAAAACACTTGGATTTGTATTTGTATTTGTAAGTAGGGATAACCTTTTTATCTGTTTTTTCACACTGAAATAGGAGACAAATGCTTAATGTATTTTTGAGATAATGCAGACACTAAAACAATGCACCTCAGCGTTGACTTTTTCCTTTCAGAAAAAGTGACTGCTGTGTCCCTGGAGGATGTGTTGATGTTTGCCACAGGGCTACCATCACTTCCACCTGCTGGAAAAAACACTGCCATGCATTGAGCTTTTAACTGATTCATACAGTGTCTTTAAGACAAACATGGAGTTCGGGATACAGAATTTTCCAGGCTTTGGGTGTTTTTAAATCTCGTCTGGAATTTTTTTTAAACTCATGGCCTTACGTTAATATTTAACATTTCTCGGATGATCTAGGATTTCTAGTTAATTTTTGCTGTGTTGGGTCAATCGCTACATCTTTGTTTAAGTTCATCGACAGATTAGTGAAGTCATTGCTGCGGATATGACAATAAATATAATGTTGGTACTTAATGCAGCAACTGTTACATTCTGCAAATTTTGTTGCCATTCATAAAAAGTGATAATTTTCATCCTCCTGTGTCTGTTGATACACATTGGGCTGAAGTCGTTACTGGTTTTATCCATAAATGTATTCATTCATTCATTTTTTTTGCAGTTTGTTGGTTTGTTTTCATGACTTAGCTTTGTTTTATTTATTCCTAGCCTAAATGTGAACATAAATCGGCAGCATACTTCATAAACACAATTTCAATAAAATTGTGGAGACCTGTTTATTTTTCCGACAGCTCAGACTGAAAATAATCTCAGGATTTATCAAGGTAGTCTGCTTCAAATGAACACAATTTTTTTGTCATATTTGTTGTGGCCCTGACCACTTAGACCATGTTATTTGTTCTGTGATTATTATGTCTACCAAGTAAGGTAAGTAAGGTAAGTAAGTAAGTAAGGTACAACAATAATAATAAAAAGATGCTTTAAGCGTTACCTGTCACTGTTTATTTACTGACAAACAGGATTTATTCTCAATTCTTGTCCAGGAAGATGCACAGCACTACAAATGCTGGCTTGTTGTAATAAAACTAAAACAAATACCTTTTTGAGGTATTTTTAACAGGACATTTTTAAACAACAGGAGAGATTCAATACTGAATAGGGAGCCAGTGCAGAGAAGGTAGCACAGGTGTATAACCTTTTTTTTTACATAGTCATCTTACCGCAGCATTTTGTACCTGTTGTAAGTGATGAATGGAGGTCTGGTATCTAAAAATAAAGTTCTGTATATAATTTTTTCCCTTGGTGTATGAACAGCCACAGTAATAGGATACTTTCTAGTTCATAAAAATGGTTTTATATCACAATCAACATATGGGGCAAACTGAATCTAAATATAAATTTGATCTTGAAGGCACATACATGCACAAACAAAAAAAGTCATTTATGCTTTGAAATGCCCATGTTCAATTCTCTATGTAGGGAAAACTAACAGAGCTTTGAAGACTAGAATAGCTGAATACAGGAGCAGACCAGAGCCCCTGTTTCTGTACATTTCCTGCAGGTGCCCATGTGTCTGGTATTGAATGTGGTATTGAATTCTAGTGCACCTAGAAGAGAGGGTAATGTAGCAAAAAAGACTCCTACAAAGAGAAACATTTTGGATTTATATCCTATAGGGGTCTTAATGTTGATTGGGATGTAAAACCATTTCTATGACAGTATCCTACTGCTGCGGGTGTTGTTTATTCCGAAACATTTTAGTCTATATGGACATTTTCTATATGGCATCTGTGTACAGTATATATGATCATGTTTACATGTATACTGCTACTTTCAAGTGGCCCACATTTTCAAAGATATTCATTTCTGTATTTGATGTTGTTGAGCTACGCAGATTACCAATTGAAGCCTCCGCCTTGGGGGATCATGTGTGTCCTGATCTTATAGGAGTGGTTTTGTGCACTTTGAGACCTGACAAAGATCCCACTTGGGATAGTTGTGCTTGCACAATAAAATTGTGCAGGTTTTTTCATGGTTTCTCGATTACTTTCTCTCAGCCCAGCACCTCACTTACTGATTGTGCCTTTGATTACCTTCATCCACTGGATGGAACTTTTATAAAACATTCCCACAATGTTACATGATAATGAAGGAACAACATACAGAAGACTGTACCTATAGATGTTTCGACGATGTGGTAAATGTGTGTAATTGAGTTTACAGCAAAGCACTGTTCTTTGAATTACATGCCAAATTTTCTAAAGGTTTGTAAGAGCTATAGGTTAAAATATAGATAAGGCAATAGTTTTGGTGTGGCTAGAGAGAATGATATGTCAAACTCTATTTAGATGATCCATGTTGACATTGTAGACGCATGTAGTTAAGTCATTTGCGTAATTGGAGTGTGTTTGTGTGTATATATATACACACAAACACACACACACACACACACACATATATATATATATATATATATATATATATATATATATATATATTGTTCATGTTAATGAGCCGGTCAAAAGATTCGGTTCTTTCGTGAACGTCACAACTCTAGCACCAGCCCACTTACAGACAGACAGACAGACAGACAGGTGGAGCTCTTCCTCACAGCGCCACTGAATTTAACAGTCAAATGTTCAGTGGTGGAAACTGACTTATTTAGACATCTACAGGCTACTTTGTTTTAGTTTCAGTCAGACTTTGGATGCTATTATTTTAGATACAAGGACTCTTCACTCCGTGTAATGATCTCTCCGCACCGCGCTTTCTGCGTGGGGCACATGCATGCTTACTAGTAAAAAGCTGATTAGAAACCTGGTTATGCATATAGATGGCAGAGAAATCGGTGTTCTACAGGGAATAAAACTACTTGTGGAAATCAGGTTTCTCTTTCCATACTCAATACAATATGATCTCAATTATTTTGGTGTAATTTATTTTTATTTATTATTTTTATATATTGAATATATGTTTAGTAGTTGTGTATGTTAGATGTTGTGTCATATAGTTTTTCCCATTATTATTATTATTAGCTTTTGGTCAACTGTACAGATATTTCACTTAACATGAATGTTAAATGTTCTCTCTTTGCAGTAAAAACAGCATGGATTTCACATTGGCCTTGGTATGTCTTTTTGGATAACATTTTTTCCTTTTTCCTTTCTCTTCTGATTTTTCATCATTACATTTTTTTGTTTGTTTCCTTTTTTTCTGGGGTGTGTTCAGAATTTTGGAAAGTTGCCATGTCAGATAAAAAATTCTCAGCCTGTTGGAAAAGGGCAAAAAGATTAGAAGATAAATGTGCACGTGACCAAATAGCTGCATCAGAGTTTTTACCAACAAACATTCCTCTTCAGTGTCCTTCACTGCTTTATCAACACCAAGAACATACAGAAGAGGGGAACAGAATTGTGCAGATGAAAGAGATGTTGATGATTTACTGCCTAGAGCAGCAATAGTAGCAATTTGGAAACTAACCCCACACCTAGACACTCCATTGCCTTAACTCAGACAAAACTGAAGTTATTGTGTTTGTTTGGCCCTCAACACCTTAGAAACACATTATCTAATGACATAGCTACTCTGGATGGCATTACCTTGGCCTCCAGCTCCACCGTAAGGAATCTGGGAGTTATCTTTGACCAGGATATGTCCTTCAGCCATCATATAAAACAAATTTCAAGGACTGCTTTTTTTCACCTACGTAATATAGCAAAAATCAGACACATCCTGCCTCAAAAAGATGCAGAAAAACTAGTCCACATATTTGTTACTTCTAGGTTGGATTATTGTAATTCTTTATTGTCAGGCTGCCCTAACAAGATCCTAAAGACTCTCCAGCTGGTCCAGAATGCAGCTGCACGTGTACTAACAAAAACTAGGAAAAGAGATCATATTTCTCCTATTTTAGCTTCGCTAAATCCAGAATAGAATTTAAAATACTTCTCCTTACTTATAAAGCTCTTTATAGCTCATAGTACCTTATTACCCCACTAGAGCACTGCGCTCCCAAAATGCAGGCTTACTTGTGGTTCCTAGAATAACTAAAAGTAGAATGGGAGGCAGAGCCTTCAGCTATCAGGCTCCTCTCCTGTGGAACCATCTTCCAGATTCAGTCCGGGGGGCAGACACCCTCTCTACGTTTAAGAGTAGGCTTAAAACTTTCCTTTTTGATAAAGCTTATAGTTAGGGCAGGCCAGGCTCGCCTTGGACCGGCCCCTAGTTATGCTGCTATAGGACTAGACTGCCGGGGGACTTCCCATGATGCACTGAGCTCCTCTCTCCTCTCTCCTCCTCCTCCTCCTCCTCTCCATTTCAATGCTTTCATGTACCATTAATGCATGTTACTAACTTGACTTCTTCCCCGGAGTCTCTGTGCTCTCTTGTCTCACAGGAAGATCCAGCACCTGGACGGTGGGCCACGGCTGTGGGGACTGTGACGTGGTCCTGTGGATGTCCTGCTTCCATTTCTGCTACTGCTATTATTGCTATTACTATTATAAAGTCATAGCTCTACTTACATTACTGTTGTTATGGTTATTGTTGTTGTTGTTATTATACTTCTCTGTGTCTCTCCCCACCCCACCCCTCTCTCCCCTTCCCCCGTCCGCCTCCCTCCTTCTTTCGCTGTAAACCCAACCGGTCAAGGCAGATGGCCGCCCACCTAGAGCCCGGTTCTGCTTGAGGTTTCTTCCCGTTAAAGGGGAGTTTTTCCTTGCTGCTGTCGCCAAGTGCTTGCTCATGGGGGGAATTGTTGGGTCACTGTAAATAAATGAGTACAGTCTCGACCTGCTCTATGTGTAAAGTTCCCTGAGATAACATTTGTTGTGATTTAGGGCTATATAAATAAAATTGAATTGAATTGAATTGCACGGTGGGCAAATAAATTTTATGTAAAACACAATGCACACACATATATATATATATATATATATATATATATATGTGTGTGCATTGTGTTTTATATATATATATATATATATATATATATATATATATATATATATATATATATATATATATATATATATATATATATATATATATATATATATATATATATATATATATATATATATACACACACTTAACTCTTACATATATATTGTCTGCCTCTCTGCTCTGCTGACACCTACAACAAGGGTATCAAAAGCCCTGAGACAGGAAGATTATAAAATGATTACCAAATTCAAACAATTACTACCTGCACCTCTTTGTCCAACTTTCAGTTTCCATTTTGCCATTTTTTTCCACAGTTTGTTGTTTGGCCCTGGCAGGATTTAGTGGCAGTGTTGTGTTGTAGCCCTCTTATGATAGCACGATAGACCACAATGCTTCACACAAAGCTTCTCAACACAGTACGCATTGCTAAGTTCTTGTAGTCAAAAAGGGCCATAGGACAATTGCTCAAATTTATTGTTATATTTTAGATGATTCCTGCACACCAGCATGTGTGAGGGCCATCTTTATGAGGCTGGACAAGGTCGAACAATCTCTGGAGACCATTCAGTCCATTTTAACCAAAGACATGAAGTCACCAGGCCACTAAAGACTCCAGCAGAACTTGAAGAGGTCACCGCTCACAGAAAGAAAGTGGTATGTGAAGATAGGATGTTGCTGTATTTGTGTGTGGATTTACATGAAAAGATCGACCTGGACCATGGAAGAAGAACTTTTCATGCCAATGACCCTAAAGATACAGCAAGGACAAATAGATATATGAATGTGATATGCCTCCTTGGCGGAGGTCTGTGCTCTACTGAGTGCATTTTGTAGTTACTGTATCTTATTATCCGTAAATGTCAGTGTACTGGATTTTGAGTGTGTTACTGGCCTAATTCTTCAGTTACACCTTACGTCTTTACTGCATCTGTGTGTCCTGGCAGCACGGAACTGTGACATATGCTGCTGACTTCACTGCAAACGTCAAGTCAAAACAAACCATGGGTTTGATTTATAAGACTTTGGCAATGGCAAAATTGGTGAGTAGGAGGGAAGAGGTGACACGATACATCAAAAATAGACACCAAGCATCCGTTGACACTTTGGAGAAAGTTGCTACGCTTGCAACCTGTTCAAACATGATTGTAATGGGAGCGTTCTGTTTTTTTTCTTGGTTAACGCTCACTACATTTGGACAAGGTGTTAAGAAAAACTACAGATGAATTGGACCTTTTATTAGTTGAAGAGTCAGACCTAACAAAAGGAATACTGAGGGAACAGAAAAAATCACTATAGGTAATACGAGCCATAAGATAATTAAATCTCTAATTTCTTGTTTCCCTTTTCAGGTTGATTATCTGTCTCTCCTGGGAGGTTCTACACCTGGTGACTCAGTGAGATGAATGATGTGCAAAATTGGTACCAATGCCCTTTGGGACAACTACAGTCTGAAGGGACGCAAAGGGAAAAAGAAGTTCCAGGACCTGGCCATATATCCAGTCATAGTCCATAAGTTTGTTTTTTAATGTTTCTACTGATCTCACTGCAATCTTTTGAGACCCAACAAAAATCTTTTTCACTGTTAATATTTCTAGTTTTGATGGCTCTATATGACTGACTGATATAAACCAAACCATCAGTAAGAATAGTGCCTATTTGTAGATAATTATTCAAACTGTTTCTTTCTCAGATCCCTCACCTGAAAAGACAAAAGTGCACAGGCCAAAATATTAAGGCCTTATGTTCATGTGCCTTGGCACACGGTGTGAAGTGTGGTCAAATGACCAGTACACAGTATGCAGGGGATTCGACGGCTTTGGTGCTTTAGTGACAAGATGCACGTGGTGCATTTGGGAACGAGGTGAGATTGAGGTGAATATATTATCACAGCAGGGTTTTCCCTGGATTGTTGGTGCGTGGTGCAGCGTACACAATTTGTGGGCGCACCTTTAGAGTGAAGCTCTTCACTGTTGTCAGAAGGTTTATCTCCTACCCCACAATATATGTTAGTTTATGGTTGACTGTACAATGTTTAATACAAGTGTGTAATGTTTTCACACACAGAATAAATGAATGAATAAAAAAAGTAAATCTGTTATTTTGAGTACTGTTATATTATCAACCTTTTACATGTGTTAATAGTCAATTCCAATAGTTCAGTCATACTAGTGGCCACAGTGCTCAGTCCAGTTAAACAGGAATTTTGAGTGGAAGAGTTACAGGAATGTTGTGTAATAATGTCATTATTATGAATGTTAAAATGTTTTAATGAAATGTTACTACAAAACATTTGCATGTTTTTAAAGCATGTTATCCTACTCTGAAATAATAACATTCTGGGAACATTAAAGACACGTGCAACCGAAAACGTTTCAAGAATGTAAAGACATAATGTTATAACAATGTTATACAAAACATTTTAAGAATGTTACCACAAAACATTTGTATAAAGTTTTTAAAGCACGTTATCCTACTCTAAAATAATAACATTCTGGGAACATTAAAAGAACTTGCCACTGAAAATGTTTTAAGAATGTTAAGGCATAATGTTCTAGCAATATCATCACTAAACATTTTTATAATGCTTTTTTTTAGAGAAAAAAAAACCCCTCTATGGCATGGTGTTGCCCTCAGGCAACAAACCACTATTTTGACCCACACACCGCCCCTTTAAATTTTTTAAAGTAAAACATCACATTAAAAGTCCAATGATAAGTCTGTGACCAATGAAATTTGAGCTGGACGTGGCTTTGACCTTTCGTCTTGGGGTGAAACAGTCCTTTTTGGGACCACAGCCGACTTGGACACACTGCTAGCAGAAGGTAAGATAAATTTCACTTTTTAACATGTTTAAATTTAAATAACTTTGTATAAATAATATCTGTGATGTGCATGAATAAGTGTCATTTATATACTAAAATGGCAGTTTTTCATTCGTTGCCTCAGGGCAACATTGTGCAGTTAGACCACTTGTGTGAACTATAACGTGCTCATGGAAGGAGATGTGTAGGGATGCATAGTTACCAACATAATCATTTTTTTTGCTATACTATCTGTATACTATTACTCACAGGAAATGGATGCACGAACATTTTATGGGTGTTAGGAACATGATCAAGCGGTTAGGCTCATTCCTTCCGACAGTGAGGACATTGAGCTTGAGGAGAGTGACAGTGAGGAAGAGTGGACTCAGGTTTAAGGGAGAGTTAGGAGATCAGGGTTCAGTCAGAGTAACATACTGTATGGAATGAACATGTGTGTGCATGTGTTTGTGTATGTGTGTGTGTGCTCATGTGCCTGCGTGCATCAGTGGGTGAAGAGAGGTACATATGACCTATTCTAATTTTATGCTTACTGGTTTCTTTTGAAAACAGATGACCTGCCTGATGACAATGAGTCTGTGGATAAAGAGGAAAATGAAGATGATGAAGTATCACAGGAAGATGTTCCATGCTTACCCCGTTGGAGTGCTAGCATCACTGATTACCCAGAATGGCAGGCCAGCCTTCCAAAATCAGACAATATCAAGTCCCCCTACGAATACTTCAAGATGTTCTGGAAGTAGTTGTAGAGCAGTCACATTTATATGCCATTCAGTGTGACACCAACAAGCCCCTTAACCTCACTACTAAAGAAGTGGAGCAATTCATGGGTACAGCAGTGTACATGTCGTTGTTTGGATTACCAGGCACCCGCATGTTTTGGAACAAAGCCACCCGAGTGTCCCAGGTAGCTGACACCATGGCACTAAACAGATGGGAGTTCCTCAAAAAATCCCTGCACTTCAACAACAATGAAGTGAGACAAGGAGAAAATGTTGATCCACTCCACAAAATCCGACCACTGGTCACTCATCTTACCTCGAAGCTGCAGACGATCCCAATGGGTGAGAAGTTGGCTGTAGACGAGCAGATGGTCCCTTTCAAGGGAAGAAATAGACTCAAGCAATACCTGCCAGCAAAACCAAAGAAATGGGGCTACAAGATACTTGTCTTGGCTGGCTCTGATGGTGTCCCACACAATTTTGAGATTTACACAGGTAGAGTTGTGCAACCCCCTGAGCTGCCAGATGTAGGAGCAAGTGGCAACGTTCTCCTCTGCCTGGCCCAGCCAATACCCAAACAGCAGAACTACAAGGTGTTCTTTGACAACTGGTTCACGAGTGTCCCTCTCATACTCACACTTGCTCAGCAGGGAAGTCACTGTACTGGTACTGTTCGTAGCAACAGGCTACCAGATGTCAACTTGATGTGTTATGCTGAGTTGAAGAGAACTGGACGTGGATCTTTTGAACAGAAGACGGCCATGGTTGGAGAAACCACCTTGCATGCTGTTAAGTGGTATGATAACCATTCAGTCAGTCTTCTCAGGAATTTCATTGGAGCACACCCGGTCACTGACGTTGATAGGTGGGATGGCAAGCAAAAAAAAATCATCAAAGTTCCCTGTCCTGCTGTTTTGAGAGAATACAATAAGAATTTGGGTGGAGTGGATCTGCTGGACTCTCTCTACAAGAGAGACTGCAGCAGCACTGGGATGAGAAAAGAGGAACTGTTTAGGCTTTATACGTTCAAGTCATATATTGCAGAAAGCTTGTGCAAAAGTGGCAAGAATCTGGAGCGTAAGACAGGTAATCCCAGTTCCACAATTGCTGGGGAGTACGAACAAAAGAGTAGAAGAGGACCCACTACACCTATTCCGGTCCCTGATGTGCGTCTGGATGCCACAGCCCACTGGATGGTCATGGATGAAAAGAAAGGGAGATGCAAGGTACCAGGATGCAAAGGTACACCTAAAGCCAAGTGCCAAAAATGTGACGCCCACCTCTGTTTCACATCCACCAGCAACTGCTTCATGAGGTTCCATACAGAATAATACAGACTGTGCTTTGTAAAAAAGAGAAACACAGAGTCATTCAGTACCCCACAGGAACACACACTGCAGCTAATCTCTAATGCACTAATTGATAAACCATTTGTGGCTGTTTGTTGAAATAAAACTTGTTGAAATTGTTTTTGTTGTTGAAATAAAACTTCTTCTAATGTATTTATTGCTTGTTTGTTCCTCATTCCACTTATTAAATAATATAGAACACCTTGGCGTTTTAGTACTCTCATAGCATCTTGTTGCCCGGAGGCATTTTCTGATTGATATACTATACTATAAGGACCCCCCCCCCCAAGCTCCCAAAACTAGGGTGAAATATTTTTTTCCTCATAAAATAAAATTTCATGCCATAGAGGGATTCTAACAATGTTATACAAAACATTTTAAGAATGTTACCACAAAACATTTGTATAAAGTTTTTAAAGCACGTTATCCTACTCTAAAATAATAACATTCTGGGAACATTAAAAGAACTTGCCACTGAAAATGTTTTAAGAATGTTAAAGCAAAATGTTCTCGCAATATCATCACTAAACATTTTTAGAATGCTTTTTTTAGAGAATGTTGTCCTACAACATTCTGGGAACAGAAAAAAAAAACGTTTTAAGGAACATTAGGACATAATGTTCTAACAATATTATCACTAAATGGTTTTAGGATGTTTTTAGAGAACATTATACTAGAATGTTCCAGGAAACAAAAAAAAACTTCCCGCTGAAAACATTAGAACATTACATGTAACATTCTCAGAACGTTTTTAGAACTTAAAATTTCTAGCTGGGATGTGCCATGTGGCAAGCACACAAGTTTCGCAATTGTTCTGATCCTTGTCAAGCATTATCTGACACTTACATAGGCACGTTACCTGACATTCTTAATTAGCTTAATGAGTTGAAAGGACTCAGTTGGTATTACAGCAGATAGTTTATGAACACCTAATTGGATTCAGCGGGTGATTTGCTGAATTGCAGTGACTGAATTTAATTAATTTGCTCATCTCAGTGGCAGAGTAAATGACATATCAAGCCTAAAGACCTTTTTTTCATTGCCATCAATGAGCAGGTATCAGTGTGGCACAATATGACAAACGACTCAATGAAAATATAAATACAAGTGATTGTGTCTAAACAGACTCATGAAGGGGGCGGAGGTGTGGTGGCTATTGTTTGTGTCGGTGTGAATATGACGGTAACAAAAGACGTTGGTTATGCCACTGTCATCAGAAATGGACGTCACTTCACGTGACACTAAAGAGGAAAGGATGTCTCATTTCTCTAAAAACATATTTCCTTCTTTCCTTGCATCTTTTCCTTGTGGGAGGGACTAAGATGCAAGGAAAAGACGCAAGTGAGAGAAACGTGGATTCAATTAAGAATTGAGATGTACCCCTAGTATTTACTGGCTCCAACTCAAAGCACCATGTAAACAAATGTGGGACTGATTGCACTGGTTTCCAGGTGAGGATAAACACTATTGGTTGTGTGGTCAGACACAAGGAGCACAGGAGGTGGATAGATCACACTGACAGTTTTATTGAAAGGTTTGAATATTGATGATGAGGGTGACGATAGATCAGTGGTTCTCAAACCTTTTCACATCAAGGACCCCTAAACTGACACAAATTAGACCACGGACCCCCATTTGATAAGATTTTGTCCCAGGGTCCCGTCTGATAAGATTTTTTCTTTTAGATGTTTTATTACAGAAAGTGTTTGAAACCCATGACCAAAAGAGTCATACATTGTCATTGTGTTACTTATGGATGGAATTATAGTGAAAATAAATCATTCCCCTTTTTGCTGGGGACCCCCTGGAACCTCTTAAGGGACCCCTGGGGGTCCCAGACCCCACATTGAGAACCACTGCCATAGATGACTGGTTCTATCTGAATAAAAACAGAGCTAAAGCTTTGTGTGTACTTCTGCTTCTGGTCAGGAAATGGGGCCCACACCTGATCTTCATTTCCTTTTTATCAGGTGTCCTCAATCGTCTCATTACATGCCCCTCCTCTCTCCTCCACCTGCAGGTTGAGATGAACTCTTTCTTATTCTTACAACACTGGAGGAATCTGAGTCTATTTGAGGACGAGATGTCCTGTACTGTGTGGCTCAGGAGTCACTCAATCTGCGCTTCTGATGAAAAAAGGAGTGGTTTATAATGTGAAAGGGAAGAAGTGTTCACGGGTGTGTGTTTGGTGTACATACTGTATGTACAGGAGTTATGTGTATTTTGGGTTGTTTGTCTCCTCTCCTCTCCCTATGTGTGCTACAATGCAAATTAATCCACAAAAATGCAAAAGTACTGTATATGTGCAAATGTCAAAACTTACACACATTTGCATGTATACACACACACACACACACACACACACACACACACACACACACACACACACACATTCGTGTGTTTCTCACTTCAGAGGACATTACATTGACTTACATTTATTTCCTGGACACTTATTCTAACCTTAACCATAACCACTACTTGCCTAACCCTAACCTTTACCCTAACCTTAATATAACCCTAAACTTACTTTGTGTGTGCATGTGTGTGTGGCCAACACACTTGGTGTGTTCAATCATTTACATATTTATTTGCATGTCATTATTTATATTTTAATTTAAGTAATAATTGTTTACTTATTACTTTGATGATTTTTAAAATTGTATACTTTACCTTTTTATTCTTTTAACTGCATTCTGTTTTCCTCTCCTACATTTGTTTGTTTTCTGACGAAGGGGAGCACAAGACAAGGAAAGGAAGAAAAGGAGAGAAAGGAAGAAGGTAATTAAGAGATGAAATGGAATAATTAATATAGAAATAAGGATATAAATTCAATTTTCTATGATTTTAATTATACTCTTTGTTGTTTCGATATACGTAGGGGATTCTTCTATCAGTTCAGTCGTCATTCTTCTATCAGTTCATCTGTCTTCTCTCCCTCCCCCCTTTCTCTCCTCCCCTTAATCTATCTTTTTGACCACTCATCCGTTTTCTCCCGCTATCCCTCCCCCACTCTGTGCAGAGAGCAGTCTCCACAAAGTGTCTCAACACAGTTTACAGAATACAATGAAACACACAGGTTTTGATTGGTAGGTTATACATTATAGGACAGAGAGAACAGATGAGTTTTATATTCAAAGTATATTGAAAAATATATTGAACTTTCAAAATGTCAAACAACAAACCATTCTCAAATGCCTATAACATAAATTGCCTATAACCACCTCATAAATAAACATCATATAATAGCAAGGAGAAAGAAAATCAAAATAATATTCGGTTTGTAGCAATCTGCAACCTCACTGCTAGATGCCACCAAATGGTGGTTTTTCTAAATGAAGAGAGTCAACTGATGAGGAAGCAGTGAAGAGAAGGCCGCAGCTTCAGCTTGGTTAGCTGTGATCTTATAAATACTCTGGGACCACCTCAAATATATCCGTCAAAAGGGTTAGGATCAATAACTGTGCCGACATACATTTGAGAGAGTATTAAAAACCCTGTCAAGAAATCCTCCAACCTCTGACATGTCCACAACATAATGGTTATGAGTGCCTGGATCATGTCTGCATCTTAGGTGTCTTTCACACCTGTAGTGGTTCATTTTGCCTGGAACAGGGGAAAAAATAATACATTGTTGCTTTTTAGTTCTGGTCCATTTCTTGTTCACACTGACTTATTACACATAAATCAAGAGCTGTAAACATGAAATCATGTTGACTGACAGGTAACTCCCTGCACTTGTGGTGACATTGTTGCCAAATGATATTGTTTAAATATATACACTGCTTTTTAAGATTGTTTTCTTGACAGTTACTGAATTGTAGACAGATGGTAGTAATGGTAGTTTAGGTTTTGAAAATGGACTGGAGGACCTGGACTAACAATGAAACTAGACTCTCAGCAAAGAGGGGGTGGAGCATTCTCAAGGGGCCCTTCTGATAAAGTCATTTTAAAATTCAAAACTGTAAAATAGTTGATATATTCTGTCCTATCCATAAACACAAATTCTCACTGATTGAGCCAAGCAAGCCTATGTCTAATAAAACATACAGTGAAGCCACTTTGACAGACAAGCTTGTTCTGAGGAACAAAAAAAGAAAACACGGTGCCAGTTGCGTTCAAATGTTTCAGCACTGAGGACAGCACATGGCGCTCTACATGCACCCATTGATGAATGGTTCAGCACCACTGCCAACAGACTGTGACAGACCAGGTGCTCTGTCTCAGTACCATGTCTTTCTTACACCGGAATAACATAACGTAAAATAGACACTGTGGTCTACATTACCACAGGCAGTGACACAGGCAGGTGCCAAGATGCAGTAAGCATGGAGTAAAACAACAGATTAATCTAACATTCTGACTGATTTCGTCATAACAAAATTGAAGTTAATAAAGACTAATTATGGATGTTTCACTTACCAATTGTTGTCTCTGTTCAGCCTGCTGTAGTTTAGTGTAGTCCATTTGTGTATCCCACCATCCTCCATAGAACAAAATAATCCTAATAGGTTAACGAACTTTGTTCATATCACGGTCCCTTTTTAAAACTTCATCCTCCTCTCCTTCATGGTGGCAAACCTGCCAACCACTTTGTTGTCAATGTTTATGTCCCACTCAACACACAGCAAAGTGAGGTTGGATAGTCTGGCCTCATCCATGCACAAATGCAGATAGCTCTTAATGAACGTCAGATGGCTGAAACTTGCGAATTTCATTCACCACAAACATAAAAAGAGAGGAATATCCCATATTTTGGCTAAAGTTGTCAGCGAAGTTAGTCTTAAACTTTGAATCGATGCTTCTGCAGTCTTCACTTCCTGCAGAGTCAAGGAGCGCAAATATGGACAGTGCCACTCTGCCAAAACAACCACATTATGGTCAGAGGGGGGATTACATCCATAGTGAAAGAACTACTGTCATGGAAATTGTCTGAAAACACTAACCAATGTTTGGTTAGTGTTATAATACACAAAACACTGCTGGGTTGAAGATTAAAAATTATTATTGTACAATAAGGAGACAGAACACACACAAAGATTTGCATCAGCTTGTCTCAACAAACAAAGAGCAATCCTAATTTCTTATAGTTTCTGAAAGAACAGAGAAATGATCTGTGATTGGTCAATGTATCAGCTTATATGATTGCAGCCAATGGCAAAGATCCACGAGATATACATTTGCATGCACACGTATGTTACATATATGCAAGAGTCATATTTCCCTAAGACACATGAAACCAAGGGCCCCTTGACATGTTTTACTTATGCCAAAATCCAGGATGTTTTTATGTGCATGAGCTAGGATGAGGAAGACCAGTGTGGCCTCCTCAAGAATAACAAGAAAACATTTGTTTCTAATAGCACACACACAGTAACACTCTCTTCATTACTTTTACACTACCACAGAGAATGAATAGAAAGAGAGAGTTAAGCTCTACTGTTCCTGCTGCGCTGCCCAGTTGGGTAGTGTGCTACGTCCCTACGTCAGCGAGGCCCCTACTGAGCATAGGCTTTGGGGCAGTTGCCCCCTCTGCCCCCGCGGCCGCTCCGCTTATGCAATGAAGTCTTCTTAGTATTGTGTAGATGGGACTTTCTTCAGGACCTTCTTCCTGAGCTTACGTTCTTGCTCCTGCAACAGATACATCTGACCAATGAATGCAGTTAACATTCTCACGTGGCTTTTAGTTATGTATTTTGGACCAGAGCATACCAACTGTAACCTTGAGAATGCTTTAATGACACTTTAATGAGGGAATGTTAAAATACATGCGATAGGACACAGGCACAAAGGAAAAATTTCCACACCCACATGGTGATGCACATATGTGTTACTGTGGCTACCAAATGATCTTGCATAAATATACAGATCGCTTAGAAGATTACTTCCTTGAGAGCTCATGATCAGCTGAGCTAAATGACGATTATTTCGTCATAGTTTAGCTTTTGAATTCATGCTAAAATCACATTGACCTAATGTATTATCACACAGTCCTGTTATTGGTCTGCTTTGCTTTCACAACTCAAATGAACAACACTAGAGTCTGATTGGAAGCCCACCTTTTTAGGCATTCTCAGTCTGCTTGTTCAGTCTGTACTGACAGCCTGAATGAAAAGAACCAATATGTAAACACACCAGAGTTTGTGTGAACTGAACCAAACAGGTTAGGTGTGAAAGCACAGTTGCTGGTTAAATGAAGCCTATGAAGTATTCTAAACTGTAGTAGACCATTCCTGATGCATATTGATGAGGAATGAACCAGACCAATTCCTGACTGCCTTTATTCCAGATATTTATGAGGTAGGGAAAATGATATTAAGGCGCTCCGAAAGTGGCAGATTTTTGTGAATTCTGGGAGTAAAAACAATGCCATTTTTTTCCTGAAATTTCTCTAAAAAATTCCTTTCCTTCTAAGTTTTGTAATCCAAGAAAAGCTCATCAAGCCACACTGACCCATATTTTTGACCATCAAATATTTTCTTATTGAAAACTTTAAATCATGTCTAGTTCAGTTTCCTTTCCCTTAAACCACTGCTGAGTGTCTTCATACTTTCATGACAGAATATTTTCTGTTTTTTTTTACTCAAAGTTAAAGGTATACTATGCAGGATTTTACTAAAAAATAACGTATAGACTCATACAAAAGTAACCCTCTCAATCATCACTGTCTCTGTCTCTCTCCTCTGCTCTGCTCTGCTCTCTGTCTCTGTGTCATGGATGTATAAAGAGCCGCAGGTCTGTGTGTCTGCTTGACTGAGGGCGGGGCTCAGCTACACACACGCAGAGCAGAGAGGCCACAGTGGACAGGATGAAGCTCTGCATTCACACAAAATCCGGCAATGTGGCACCTTCCTGCAGGGTTGTGCGGATGTATGGGTGCGTTTATTTGTGCTTTTGAACTAACTGCTGTGAAACAATCAGAAAATAACATTTTATTTATCTGATTCACAGCTTTGTTCTTGCCAGCCCTGCTCGCTCTCTTCATTCACTCTGTAGCTCCCTTGACCGCCGCTGCTCTCTCTCTGTCTCTTGCTTGCTTGTGAGCTGGGGAGGAGGGGCAACTTTCAATGCTGTGTTTACAAACACCGACAAATCCTGCATAGCTGCATTAGCTGTGTCTAAGAAAACACATCTATCCTTCTGCAGAGTGAAACTAAAGCAACACAATACAGCAGCTGAACAGCCAATTGTTTGTTTAATACCTCCCTCATCACACAGTGAATCAATGCATTTCTTTTCTGAACTGCAGCCTTCACTTATTTCACTCAGCACTCTGTAATCATGGTACAAGTGGCCTCGAAATGAGTTTTGTAGGTAAATTTTCATTGAATGTTTTCATCAGGACTCTCAGAGTATCTCATCATCTTAAGAGGATGATTTAGAGAAAAACACAGAAGAGAGATGAGGAGTTTCATTTATCTGCTCTTCAGCGTAACAGGAGTGATGTGATTAAAAAATGATGAAGATGGAGAAGAGATTGATGATGAGTATTTTGTAACTCCTGTGCCTGTATTTTCTTTGTTCAGGCTGCCTGCAAGTCCTGGAAAAGTCTTAGAATATCTGGAATTGAGTACACTTAAATTCAGCATTTTATGTCAGTTTTCTGGTGCACTGTTGTGTAAAAGCACAGTATTTTAAACCCTCATCCTGAGTTGTCAGATGATGTAAACGCTTGCAAGTCCTTAATATGGGTATCTTTCCAATCCTTCCCAGTAATTATTGAAGGCAATTCAATTGAGTGTATCAGCATTTTTTATCAACCCCCATCTCTCATCTGGATTTGGATCTGAATCTGGCAGCTAAACAGTCAGAAGACACTGTTTAAAATAGTAGTAGGAAATCAACCTGAGACTATAAAAGTGAGAGGGTTATAAGTAGACCTATTTTGGCATTAAAAGGTTCTCCCAGAATCATGGCAGATAGAAACATTAGCTGTGTTTCCATTAGATTCGCAAGAGAATTTTAAGCAAACTTTTGAAATGTTGCAAAAAGGAAAATGAGAATTAGGTGCATTTCCATCAACTGATTTAAAACGAATAAACTAGGCTACACAACGCATAGTTTTGTCAGAAGATGGTGGTATAGGCTTAAATAATCCACCATTAAACAGAGTAGAAGAAGTAGAGGTTGCCAACCGAAAACAAAACAGATAGTTATATTGCCTTGATGAGAGAAAAATGGAGAGAGGTCTTTAGGAATTTGTTTCAGTTGGGCAAGTTGTAATTGTTCTTTCATGTCAGCTAGTATTGGCTATGCTTCATGCCCTCTGGAGACACTGGAAGATGCCGAGAGTGGAAACAGCTGATCAGTGATGTGAGTTAAATGGTCACTATGTCATTATTTATTCAACAAATGTATTTCATTACCCATTTTGTGCATTAACTCTTTTTCGACATTTCCAAAATCGAGCATAAAAACTTTTTTGCGAAATTGACGTTTTTTTTCGAATTTTGGCGTTTCCATTAATTTTTTTTAATGCGATACTTCAAAATGCGCATAAAAATAGGTTAATGGAAACACAGCTATTGTTGCTGAACTTTTTCATGTAAGAATTTTGAATTTCATGGTTTTAAATTCAAAGCTTCCAACAGAAGTGTCTGCCTTTCACTGACTGCTGGCTGCTTCTGAGGGGGGATTGATGCTGTGTGTGTATGTGTATGTGTGTGTGCGTGTAGACTGCAGATTGATCACTCCTGTCATAGCAGGATTGCTGCAGAGTGCTGAACACAGGCTGCTAATTGATAGAGCTCCTCTGGGCCTCGTTCACTCCGACAGCAGTGAGAGAAGACAGAAAAACTCTCCAGGTTCAAAAGAACGAAGGAAACAAGGAGAGAGAGGAGCCCAGTAAAAACTAATCTGCATGGACAGATAATATGTCATCACCATGGGTACCATCATCGTCATCATCATCATCATCATCAAAATCACTTCAGGTAAATATTGTTGCTGCAGAAAGAGGGGTTTCACTGTCAGTAGAAATGTCAATTTTGTTGGTAGAAACATCATTTCATGGCTGCATATGGCCCTCGCAGTGTGTGGAAAAATCTTCAGTGTGAATACAAACTCCACTGCTGTAAGAAGAAATGTCATGACTATGATTAACAATACCACTATTGACTGTTGGTAAAAAAATATAATCAATATTATCATTAGTACATGTACTCTGCCTGGATAGAAGCATTGACAGTGGGAGTAGAAACAGCATCACTGTGGGTAGAACTATAAAGACCAAAAGAATTGGTCCATTGTGTGGGTGAAAACCTACCTTAAACATCTCATCACAGTGGACAGAAATGTCTTCACTGCCATTCGTAAACAAAATGTTTAGTGGTAGAAACAGTTTCCATTAGTAGAAACATTGTCTCCATTGGCAGATGCATTGTGTCTGTTGATGGAAACACTGTTTGCTGTTGATAGAAACACTGTCATAGAACGTTGCCACTATTGACTGAAACGTTGTTGCTTGTAGAAACATTGTGGCTGTTGGTGGACACTGTTGTTGGAAGCATTGTTGTTGTTTGTAGAAAGGCCAGTGCTGTTGGTAAAAATGTGATCACATGTGATCAAATGTAATTTGTGTTTATAGAAACATCATTGCCTTTTGACAAAAAAAATCCTAACACAAATTCCACTTTCTAGATCTCTACCAGAGCTTTCAGTCACATGTTGTGACCGTTTTTAGGAACATTGTTGCTGTTGACTGAAGCATTGTTGCTTTTGGTAAAAACATTGCTGCTGTTTGTAATTTCGCTGATGCACTTTGTTTCTGTTTGTTGGGACATCATTCTCTTTGTTGGAAACATTCATGTTTGGTGTAGAACTGGAGGAATTGTGGTTGCCTGAAATAGAAACAGGATCAGGAGAAATGCAATTACAATTGGTAAAAGTTGGCAGATATACAATCGCTAAACTGATAGACCAACAGTTTGACTAAAAACATTGTCACTATTGATTCTACACTGACCACATTGTGATCTTATTTAAAGTATATTTTCAAAATTCTTATGTAGGTAACTTTTTCAAAACCCAGTAAAAATTTTGTCTGACGATCCAGAAATGTTATTTCAAGACCTTGATGACGGTCTCCATATTTGCTGTTATTTGTCCTCCATCTGAAAGAATGGATCTACAACACATTTAGGTTCACTGTGGTAAATACTTAAAATGACTTATGCTGAACTGTATTAATTTGTGTTGGAGGTTTAACTCTCCTCAACATATTTTTCCCTTCCTCACACCTCATCCTCACCCTGTTTTCCCCCACCTCTCCACCTCTTTCTGAGTCAATACTTCACATCTCTTTCGGCCTGTTCAATATTTCATGAGCGAATGATTTGACAAATGCTGATGAAGCACAGCACCCTATTTCCTCCCTTCCTCCCCCCACCTCCCCTTCAGCATCCTCCACCCCCCTCAATTCGTGACTGGAGACCAATGAGGTCGTCCGACCTGTCACTCCATGGCAACTGTCATTAATGAGGGCTATGTCAGCTGAGTTGTGATACAAGATGGCCACTCAGCTGTAAACCAGACACTCAACTTCAGGTTCACATCTCTGTTCCTGCTCTAATCTTATTAATCTGGACACATAAACACAATTAGCCAGAGGGACAGAAATGACAATAAATAAATAATCATCACTTACATGCTCACAAGTAACAAGTCTGGTTTAACTCCACTAAAGTCTAGTATAACCCCACTGGAGTTGGACCATCCAGTGGAGTGGGTTTAACCCTACTAGAGTCTTCTTTAACTCTATTAGTCTGATTTAACCCCACTAGTCTGGTTTTAAACCCAGTAGAGTCTGGTTCAACCTTATTATTTCCATTGGTATAACCCCAGTGGAGTCTAGTTTAATTCAAACTGAGTCTGGTCCAACCCAATTATAGTCTAGTTAAACCCCAGTAGAGTCTAGTTTAACCTCAGTGGAGTCTGGTTTAACCCCACTAAATGCTGGTTTAACCCCGCTAGAACCTAGTTTCTGGAGAAGACTCCAGCAGTCTTCTTAACCTAACTAGAGTTGAGTTTACTTCCACTCAAGTCTATTTTAACCCCACCAAAGTTCGGTTTAACCACAGAAGTCTGGTTTAATCCCAGAAAAGTGTCTTATAACCTGAGTGGATTCTAGTTTAGAGTCTGGTTTAATCCCAGTGGAGACTGGTTTAATAAAACTAGATTGTGGTTTAACCTTAGTAGAGTCTAGTTTATCCTCTGTAGAGTCTATGATAACACAACTACAGTGTGGTTTAACCCCAGTGGAGTCTAGTTTCCCTTGCAACTTGGAAAATGGGTTAAAGAGCTTTTTATCATACAGCAGATGGAATATTTCTTTATCCAGATGAAGAGTCTTGAAATACCTTCAAAACAGCAGCAGGTGTTGATCACACTAAATAAAAATAGTGCTAAATAACACTAAAAGTGGTTCTTTGGCTCGTAATCATAGGGCAACCACTTTTGCTATATAGCACCTAACTTTAAAGGTGCTATATAGCACCTCAACCACCCCAAAGAACTGCTGAAGAACCACCATTTTTGTGTTTGTACCATCTGGGTTTTTAAAAGATGATCAGGAATTTATTCTTCAGAGAAACAAAAGTTTAGCTCTGTAACTTGAATGTAATGAGAATACATGAGAGGCACAAACTTGGTCGTATATATATATATATATATATATATATATATATATATATATATATGTGTGTGTGTATATATATATATATATATATATATATATATATATATATATATATATATATATATATATATATATATATATATATATATATATATATATATATATATATGTGTATATATGTGTATATATATATATATATATATATATATTGGGGCTTATATTGGGGCAGCTGTGGCTCAGGAGGTAGACCGGGTCGTCCACTAACTGGAAGAGTGGTGGTTCGATCCCCGGCTCCTCCAGTCTGCATGGCAAAGTGTCCTGAACCCCAAATTGCTCAGTGTGTGAGTGTGTGTGAATGATTGGAACACCTCCTGATGAGCAGGTTGGCACCTTGCATGGCAGCCTCTGCCATCAATGTATGAATGTGCGTGTAAATGGGTGAATGTGGCATGTAGTGCAATGCTCTTTGAGTGGTCAGAAGACTAGAAAGGTGCTATATAAATGCAGTCCATTTACCATATATGCTACTACATGCTGCCGCCAGTGCTTCCTTTACAAAGAAAAAGTGAAATAAGATGTTTGCTCTTAAAATAAAAGAGGAACAACACAGTATTTACATATGTGTACGAAAATAGAAAAATAAATTAGATGTTGTCCCTTTATTTGAGGAGAAATGGTATGTTTGGCTCAGTGTCTCAGTGATGACAGGTTGTGGTAATTTTCTGTAGAGTCCATACAGTAAATGTCAGAGCGAGACTCTGTATTGAGTGGACGAGGTAATGAGCCTCTGGCCTTCGTATTGATCAGCTCCTTAACAGGTTTGATGGTCAAACAGTCCAGCAGCATCACAGTTTCCCCATTCTGCTGTCCAGGTCCTGTGAGGCTCCGCCTTCTGTCTGCTCCTCATGTTTTCAGATCGACGCCCCCCCTTACCCCCCATCCCATCTTGACCTTTGCCAAATCCTTAATGAACCCTTCTCTCTGACTTGTATGTTTCCAGTGATGTACTGCTGTATTCTGTCCACCAAAGCAGAAACATGGTGACACTAACGAACCTCTGAAGATGACGGTCTGTCCGTTCAGATATCTCAACAACTGCCAGACAGATTGTCACAACATTCACTGTGGATATTCGTGATCTCTAGAGGATGAATCCTGCTGACTTTGGTTAGTCCTTGAACTCCTCCAGTGCCACCTTAAGGAATAATTTCCACTTTGCAAGCAGGTACTATCAAATCCTCTTGTGTGAGCTCATAACTGGGTGCTGCTGCTGTGTGCGTTAAAAGGTTAAACTCTGAGAAATGCAGCTTTAGAAGAGAAACTTAACATTTTGTGTTTCAGTCTGTTAAGCAGTGGACTTAATGAGGGACCTTCACTTTCTGCATTTCACTTCCATATTTTTCAAAAAAATCAGTGTCAACTTGACCTAATTGTCCCAAACGGGAGGATTCTCTCTGTGGGGAATTCAACACAGTAACATAAATACAGTGAAACAAAGAGACTCAGTTCTGAGGAAGTTAATTGGGAGCTTTCATATTTCAGTATTGTTGTTTGTAGTTGCAGTTTCACCACAGTCTCTTTCGAGACACATGATATTGTGTATAATCAGAATAACAAAGTAGAACAGAAATATGTGAAATATTAAATAAACTGGTGGACAATGCAACAAACTGAAACACAAGAGAAGACAAGTAGTTGTTTTCTGCACTTGTGATGATAAAACAAGGAATCACAGATGTCTTTACATCTGTCATAGTCAAACTGATCCATACTAATTTACCCACAGATGAAAAAATAAAGATGATGCTATTAGCCCAGGGACTGCAGATGGAAAATAAGCTAATAGCTAAATCTGGCATAAATCATCTCTTCTCATTTTGAGACTCATTTTTTCTGTGCATGGTTCTTGTTTAATAAAGACTAATAATAATAATAACTGATCCACTAGGTAACTAATGATCTGCAGGTTATCAGTCAGGAGGGTTCCATCACAGATGGCTGGGTGAATTATTACATTTAAGTGTAAGTTAATGCAGTTTGGAACAATCTTCTTTGTCAACCAGTCAACAGGAACATTTGCACATTTTATCACAATCAAACTAATCTGTTTTTGAATTAATTTTTGCAAGATTTCTCTGATTATGAGGGATATAGACCTGTATAAAGGCCTTGTGGCTCTCTCAAGGCCTGTAGATTTGTGTCTTTCCCTTTTTTTGTGCTTGCATGTTTGTATCTCCCATTTAGGTCCTGGTAGGTGGAGTATGTGATGGTGAAAGTGAGTGCACCTGTTCAGTCCAGCCAGGATGTAGCTTCACTCCTTCACTGGCTCACACATCCACTGACAGACACCACTGACTTCACTCACTAACCATTATACAGATTTAGGTAGTATGCTGTTGGTATTTGGTTCCTCATACAACCCAGCATTCCCATTCTTTGTAGAGCCAGCTCATCTGTTCCATTGAGTGTAATGCTTGTTCTAAAGTGGGTTTTGTTGTTCCTTCATTGTTTCCCACGCTAACAGGCGGGGAAGACAAATTTAAGACTGGGATTGCATCATAGGTAATGTTTGCGTTGACAGCTGCCATGTCTTAAGTAAAGATCTTGACTGGTCTTTGTTAAAGGAAAATTTAGATATTTTTCAACCTGAACCCTATTTTCCCATCTTTTTGTGTCTAAGTGGCTAAAGGGGACAACAATTTTTGAAATTTGTCCAGTATTGAGTGAGAGTGCTGCAGCCAGCAGCTGCCAAACGGGCTGCAATGTACGTCCACTAAAAGTGCTTGTTTTTGCCACTGACAGGCTGAGATTGTTATTAAAAGTGCCTGACAACATTATGGAAAGGACCATACAGAAAAATAAAACATTTTTCTTTACCTTTTGCTTGACCTGGTCTGTTTGTTACTGTGTCTAACCAAGTCTCGCTCAAGGCTCTGAACCTCACATTAAAAACATGCAACAAAAGAAAATATTTCCATCAAACAACACAACTTGTGGTCAAATTAATATATTCTTTCAATCAATCATTACACAGTGGAAAACATAATACAAAATACAGCTATCAATATGAACACAAACATGTAGCACACAACAGGAGATTGTCCATGTCAGATGCATTCTCACCTACTGGAAGTACTGGTTTAGGCAAGGGGTGGCGCCTGGGTAGAGCGTGCAACAGGCAGGACATGATGCAGTTGTTTGGTCATAAACAACCGAGTCTCTTGCCATTCTTTGAATTTGTCTGATGATTTCGGCGTCGGCCATTACCGACAGAAGTTCCTGAATTTCGTCATCTCTCCAGTTAGATTTTCGTTGGCATCTCTGTGTAAACGATCCTTCTTCTTCACCCTCAGATGTTTTTTTTCTTCTGGTTTCGCGTCAGTCACATGATAGAAATGTCATCAACATGCAATGGCGGTGCGTGGCAAATATTACAGAGGACGCCAGTGAGCTTGGTATACTTTCACAAACCAGAATAAACGAGTGCCATTACTGGGGTAATGCTTATCATTTACGCTTATATCCAATTCGTCGGGAACAATACAAGGCTTTTGAAATTGTGGACTACAAAACAACACAAGGAGCGATTTATTTTCTTGATTTATTTTCTCTCTCCAAATACTGTACAACAACACACACAAACTTCTCACAGCCATAAGCACAGGTTATCAGTAACAGAGGAATTATGTGCATACCCCTATGAGGGGACATCTCCAACAATATAACTGCAATCAACAAGAAACAACAATGTGTTTGCTCTAAAAGATGCACACACAATCACCCACTATCTATACAGGCTAAAATATGATGCTGCCTCTGAGTTTCTTCTCATCATCTAAAGAATAAACACATAGCTGAAGGTTTTCAGACACACCTAATTGTGTATAAATATCACAATTAATTGGATATTAACACAGTGCCTTCCCTTAGCTCTCCCCTGAGTCAGGTCCAGCTTTGGGGTAGGTGTCCTGTTCTGTTTGATCTTCAGTTGCAAATCAAAAGCAAGTTTAGTAGTCATTTTTTACGAGAAACTCGAGGTCCCCGCCTCCATCCATTCTGCTAACTTGCTAACTGTTTCCGCTGGCGTTAAATGTTGGTTGGAGACTCAGTGCAGTAATTTGATTAGTGAGAAGTTTGATTAGTGAGAAGCCAGGTTCAACCTGGTCTCCCTTCTTTTTTTGTTTTTTTTAATATGAATTTACCATTCAATGTTGAGTTCGGTCAAGCCTGGCCTCAATCTGATTGATTAAAACTTTTACTTTTTTTCTATTAAGGAAGCCAGGCAAAGCTGGCCTCCTTTGAGCAATGTATTTCACTGACCATGAGACAGAGCAGAGGACATTAACTACACATTGTACTGCATGCAGAGGTGCAGCGTTTCGCTCACTACACCAGCTAAAGAAGAAAAAATGAAATCTTTGATAACAAAGGAAATGGCAAAACTCAGTAAATAATAAATAATTTTAAAAAATAATAAATTTTGTTTTCTTTATTAGAATGCATTTATGGGGAGGCCAGGCTTCCTTTGGCCTCCGAGAGAACCCGCCACTGTAAACACACCCACTCTCTCACTGTGAACTCTCCAGAGAATTTACTGCTCTATTCACATCGGCTCAATCGGACATTACACAGACTTTGTACTAGGGAGCTGGCAGAGTAAAGCCAGTTTAATGTCTGGTCCAACTATTTGGACATTTGTGTTCTCACATACAGCTCCTCCGGGTCTAAATAACTTCAGGGTTGCAGTGCACGTGTGAAAGGGGCTGTAGGAACATCACCTTTATAAATATGAAATCCTCGTTTAATTAGGGGCACCACTTCCCAATTTTAGTCTAATTTTAACTGTGCCGGGAAGAAACACAGAGATAACTTTATCAATCTCAATCTGAGGTAATGTGTTACGATGCAGTGATCTAATTCTCTGGGATTCCCTAGTGGAACTTCTTGAGCTTGAGGGAATTTCGAGCAACAGTTTATTTTGATGACGGTTTCTTCAGATGATTTCACAAATCATCAAAGAGGGATGAGCTGGTCTTGATCCGAAGAGAGCGGGTTGTTTAAATTGAAATCTCTGACTGACTTCCTTTCTGACTAAATAACTCAAAGAAATAATCTCGCCGGCTGGACAAAACTATACTTCAAGGTACTAAGCGTGAAAGGGTTTTAACATAAAGTTCGTTTTACTGAATTTTAATACTGTATGTAGTTTAAAGAAAAGAAAATTAATTTAGGCAATAACGTGATAAAAAGGAAAAACAAAAAAATGGAAAGGGCGAAAAGCGAGAGCAAGCAAAAGACAAAAGTGGAAAAATGACAAAAAGCGAAAAAGGAGAAGAGAGAAAAAAGAGGAGGGAGAGCATCGCCAGGGCGCTGCTTTTATCCTGGCTATCTCTGAGTGGGCGTGTGTGGGTGTAGATAGATGTTTTCCCGCGCAAGACAGAAAAATCCTTTGTCTCAGATACGCGTGATCTTCTCTGGGCTGATAAAGTTGCAACTAAACATTTCACCATTAATCATCCACATTTAAGCATGAATTGCATATGCATGATAGGTTTCTCAAATGTTCAGATGCACACAAAAGTTAACAATCAACAGTGCAGCTTAATTACACATACTATAATGACTTAATAAACTTACTTCTCATACTTCTCATACTTTCTACATAACTTAATATGGATACTAATATTGAGTTACTTACCAAAGTAGCTCTGCATACCTATCAAATTCCTACAGAGTTATATGTATATAGAGTTTAATATCAATTTAAACACATCACAATAGGAAAACATCAGATTTTCAGTGGAAGAAAGTTGTTCACTGGGTGGCGCTGTGGTTCCATTGCTATTTAATAATTAAACCTATATATCTGTATCTCACCTACAATTTGTCATAGAAAGTTCAGAGTTGGACTAGTTTGACCAGCATTACTTGGTGACTAATAAAGTATGAATTACAAGATGGTTATAAACATATGAAGCATTGAATTTAACTTCTGTCTTTAAGGAACACAGAAATTCAAGCTGAGGCCTAAATTGGATTTTACGACACCGGTCTGGCCTATCCTTATCTGAAATCAGGGGAAACCAGGTTGAGAGCAACAGGTGGATGTGCTTTGGAATGTGAGTGTGGGTGCATGTATGACATTAGAAGGTGGGTAGAGAACATACAACAGAGTAGTCCCAACTCATCATGCAATTTGATGAGGTTTCACTATGATAAACAGTCTTTCTGTATTTGTCCAATGAAATTTGATTCTTTGATCAGTGTCCTTTTGAAATTTTGAGTTGGAAGTGTGTGAGGAGGGTGAAAGTTCTTTAACGTTGAAATTTCACTTGGGATTGTCCCCCACAGTTTGTGAAGAGCTTGGAAGTGAGGAGATGGTTCTGTGAAGCATCAAAACTGACACTTTAATGTGACGGGAGGATAGTGAGTTTACCTGAAGGCATTTCCAGGCAAAGTTGAATATACATCCATGTCTTGGAGGTTAGAGGTTGTTGTTGATTGAACCCACCTTTCTCTGGGCTCTTGTGGAGATTGCATGAGACCCAAAGACCACCTGGTTCTCCTACAGGGCTTTACTCTCCTTATGTGCCTTTGGCCTCTTTGATCCATGCTTGCGGTGGCAGAGGTGGCATCTTTTATAGATGGGATAAGAACTGATTGCTGATTGAAGAGTTGTGCAAAGGAGTTTCACACAGGTGCATTAGAGATTCATAATATCCAAGTAATTTCTATCAGCTATCAACAATAGATGTTAGTTAATCCAATGGAGTTTTGGGTCTTTCTATGAGATCTATGATAACTGTTTTGAAAATAGGGTGTGAAAAATGTGTGAAACCAATGACAAATTGTTAACACATTTGCAAGAGAAGACTTCTGCTGTGCTAAGAAGGTGATGATGAAGATAAAGTGGATCCCAGTTTCATTACGTGTGTCTTAGCAATCAAGAAAAATGTAAAACAAATGAAGGAGCCTCATCTCCACAGAGACTCAATCGGACATTACATTTTTACATTACATTACGGCTTTGTACTAGGGAGCTGGGAGGGCAAAGTCCGTTTAATGTCCAGTCCAACTGATTCAGACATTTGCGTTTACTCTGGGTAATGGCCAGATAACTTCAGGGTTGCAGTACATGTGTGAAAGGAGTTAAAGAGAGTAAGAGAGGTGTAATCACTGAAGAGGGACTCCAGAGAGGCAGGTTTTGTGTACAAATCAATGCAGTAAATCAGTGTCTCTTACACAACACAAGCACACGCACACACTTTAGGGCTTTATTAGCATTGGTTCAGCATGATTTAAGAAAATGTAAAGAAACAGTATCTGGCGACTGGCAGCATCAATGAATAAGCACCGGAGTATTGACTGTGTTTTATTACAGAATATTGAATGTTATGGTACATTCTCTTCAGGAAAGAGAAACAAAGATTTACAACAGAGCTGAAAGACCAAAAGAAATATACTGATTTACTCTGTAGCAAGAAATACTTTTTTAAAAGTGTGGATCAATGCATCACACACACACACACACAAACACACCCTAGAGTTCTGCATAGACCTAAAACTGAGACTCATACTTGGCACATACCCATGTTACCCATGTCTTTAAGACCCAAAGCGACTGGCAATGTATTGCATTGGCTACACTCTTTCACTCCTCCCACTGGGCGCCTGCATTTTAAAATAACCAATAACCAGCATGTACTTTGCCGGGATCTGTAAACTAGCCTGTCACAAATTACTGTGAGGGGCGCAACATTTAATGTCATGACAATTTTTTGTTTAGTGGGGTATTTACTAAGACTACATGTTTAAATGAGCCCAGCTGCAGTTAATCTGATTTACATATGCAGCTACTATAGCAGTGCAGCTAAGTAAAAGCTGATGCAGGACTGTTTTGACATGCATTGCACATGTCTGGAAAGGAATGGAGTGCAAATGAACATGTTTTCGGCTGTTTAAATTGGAATACTGGAACAGTGGTAACACTTTTGGAACTGCAAGTATGTATTCATTATGCAAGAGAAACACTATGCGAGGATGCAGACCCTTAACAAAAAATTAGAATATCATGGAAATAGATTATAGATTCAGGGCCCACAATTCAAATGATTTCAAGTATTTATTTGTTTATTTTTACATAATTTGGGCTTCCAGCTCATAAAACCCACAAAAACAGGAATTCAAAAAATTAGAATACTGTGAAGAAATCAGCCCAAATTTTGCAGGGCATGAATGTTTTAAACTGAGTGTCACACACTAATCATCTACTAAACTCAAAGCACCTGCACAGGTTTCCCCAGGTGTCATTAAATTGCTTCAGTTTGGTTCAGTTGTCTCAGTTTGGTTCAATATGGAGAAGACTGCAGACTTGACAACTGGCCAGAAGACCATTATTGATACCCTCCATAGGGTGGGTAAGCCACAAAAGGAGGCTGGTTGTTCACAGAGTGCTGTGTCCAAGCATATCATTGGAAAGTCTAGTGGAAGAGCTAAATGTGGCAGGAGAAGATGCACCAGCATAAGAGATGACCGTGGGCTTCAGCGGATTATCAAACAGAGAAGATTCAAGAATCTGGCAGAGATCCAGAAAGAGTGGAATGAGGCGGGAATCACAGCTTCAAAAACCACCACATTCAGACACATCCGGAAGATGGGCTACAACTGTCGGGTTCCTCGGGTCAAGTCACTTCTGAGCCTGAGCCAACGTAGGAAGCGTCTCAACTGGGCCAAGGAGAAGAAGGACTGGACTGTTGGCCAGTGGTCCAAGGTCCTTTTTTCTGATGAAAGTAAAGTGTGCCTTTCATTCGGGAATCAAGGTCCAAGGGTTTGGAGGAAGACTGGTGAGGAACAGAACCCAAGCTGCTTGAGGTCAAGTGTGAAATATCCACAGTCAGTCATGATTTGGGGTGCAATGTCCGGTGCAGGTGTTGGTAAACTCTGCTTTCTTAAATCCAAGTTCACCGCAACAGTCTACCAGAATGTTTTAGAGGACTTCATGATTCCTTCTGCTGAGGATCTGTATGGAGATGCAGATTTCATCTTCCAGCAGGACCTGGCCCCTGCCCATACCACCAGAAGCACCAAAAACCTGGATTAATGCCCATGCCATCACAGTGCTTGACTGGACAGCCGACTCACCAGACCTAAACCCCATTGAGAATCTATGGGATATTATCAAGAGGAAAATGAGGGGCACCAGACCCCAAAACAAAGAAGAGCTGACAGCAAGCATCAAGGAAATCTGGGCTTCCATAACTCCCATGCAACTCCCACAGGCTGATTGCCTCAATGCCACGGCGCATCGAGGCAATTAAGGCAAAGGGATTCCCAACCAAGTATTGAACATTGACATATCGTTTAGAAAGTACCATATTTTGATTAATTTGATGTGATCCTAATTTCTTTCTTTTTTTTTTTCTGCAAAAACTGAGAAGTAAATGGTGATTTCTTCACAGTATTCTAATTTTTTGAATTCCTGTTTTCATGGGTTTTTTGAGCTGGAAGCCCAAAATAAAAAAAAAACCAAATAAATAAATACTTGAAATCGTTTAAATTGTGGGCCCTGAATCTATAATCTATGAAAGTTCAACTTTTTTAATGGAATTATGGAAATTAAACTTTTCCATGATATTGTAATTTTTTGGAAAAAGTTTGGACACACCTGTTTCCCTTCAATTAAGAATGAGAAACTTTTGACGAGTACTGTATGTTGTGTGCTTGCTACAGTTAACAATCTCAACTGCTGACAGTTGGTATCAAGCTGTACCTTGACCAAGTGCGTTAAGTACAAGCTACTGCGATCATTCTGTAAGTATTTGCTATCTGGTCTTTAAGTCATGATGTAGGTAGTGACGTTCGACTGTTTCCGGATCCCAGGCTCTCATCTTTTCAACAGTGTCCCTTGTTTGAATGGATATGAGTCAACAAAAAAACTAATTTATGGTAAGTTTTTCAGTACATTAACGTTAGTTCACTAACGTAACATTACAGCTTTGGTAACTTTACTCTTGCCGCTAATGTTACCCTTTTCAAAGTCCATGTTTATTTTATTAGCAACTTGTTACTGAGCATTGCTAACTAGCTTAACATTAGGTTAGTATGGTAACATTTGTGTCTGTATCATTAGCTTACATGTTACTTAGGCTAAAAAGCTAGCTAGGTGATTGTTAACTATACTAGAGAAACCAAGATAAACTACAGCCTGCATGTTTAACTATATTTTAGTAATCTGCACCAGACTAATCCTCACTGACTGCATGCTGTGACAATATAACTTTACACAACATGTCAGCTGTAACGTTATGACACTGGGAAGAAGATAGTTACATGAATTTTGCTTTTTAGGCTGATAATAAAACTTTCACCTCTTTATACGTACTATGGTGGAATACCATAAATTTGCCTATAGCTTTACGTATTTAGGACCTGAAACCTTTAGTGAACTGATCACTAAAGCTTTTTCTGTGTTGTATGCTGAGTGAGCAAGTAATGGTGTTCTAACACAGAAGATATCAGAAAAGCTACAGTCACAATATGTAGTCAGTTAGATTAATTGATCACTGCTCCAAAACTTCTGGTGACAAGAAATCCTCAGAATTTCTGTCTACAAGTTAGTATTAGCTAATATTATAAAAATTGTGAAAAGATATTTAAGAGCTTATGAGCTCATATGATTGTATGCTCAGCCATTTATGATGTTTATTGTGCTGAAACTACTGACACTGAGTCCAATACACGAACCACTGAGGGGACTGTAAAGCAACTGTTCATTCAATCAAACGACTTTATTAATCTCACTAGGGGCAATTAGTTTTGATTGTTGACATAAAAAACACGGTAACATACAAACAAACAAATACACCAAGGAACTAAAATGTGGAATAAAATCTATAAATAATATTGATAAATAAACTTGGCTGTGAACTCTGAACCACCAAGAATTAAGTTCCTACAATAGTTAAAATAATTACCAGAATATTGCAACTAACTAAACTTGTGTGGACAGGGTTTGGCTAAACACTGCAGTATATGAGATTATATGAGATTATATTATACGAGATTATATGAGATTATATGAGATACTTCTGTTTCCTATGCATGTAGAGACGCATTTCCACCACAGCAAAGGATCTGTGTCCTGTCTGAACTCTGCATATCCTGTTAATCCTGACCATTGGCACACTGTCAAAGCCTCATTGGAGTTGTTGCATGTTGTTACAACCAATGTCTGTACTGTCAATCAGGGAGCTCATTTATTGGCTGTTTGTGGATTTAAAAAAATAAACAGGCTTAAAACACTCCAGAGGTTAAATTCGTACACACACACGCAGTTTTGTGGGTGATCAACCATGTGTGGAAGACATATTGGTATTGAACACAGCCCGGCCTGTAGATTCAGAGCTGCTGTATGGATCTGACGACAAGAAACAATATGAAAACTTCATTTGAGTCTCAGAGTGTGTAATATGAACTGCTTCCCACAAAGACAGAGTAAGAAAGCAAATCAAACCGGACTGGTATCAGGCATAAAGTACACAGCTGGGTTCAGAAAGAGAAAATACATTAATATGACAGACAAACATGAATATTAAGTTTACCATCAAAAACAGAAAAAATGCTTGACAGAGACCAGAATGAATCCACTGCAGTGGAAACTGTGGGCTGCTTCTTGCTTTGGTTTGATGGCAACAGCTGATTCTGTGATCCATAGACTCAAAATAGTTTTATCAATCCCCGATTATTGCCTACTAAAATGAGACAATATACAGTGCAAATAACTGGACTTGAGTTCAAAAGACATTATGGGATGTTATGGGACATTCATGCTGCGATAATGTTATACCAGAGTTATCACGTTTACCAGTTTCCAACTTGCAAACAGCGTTCTCGTCAACTGGGCTGAAAAATATTGACACCTGTGGAGAAGCTTGCTAGCACTAGTCCTTGATTGGCAACCCACATCGGTCACGTGACCCTTGAGAGTCCCCCTGAAGTGATGGTGCTGTATGGTCTCCTCTAATTTTTGCTTTGCAGAGAAAGGGCTTGTCTGCAGCTTTTTGATGGGCAGCTTAGCAAGAAGAGGCAGAGTTACGTGAATTTTCAACTTGCTGGGGCCAACAAGATAAGGAAATGGTCAAACTGTGCAGATTTCATTTACAGCTGGCTGAGCTGTGATCACAATGTGACCCAGACCTCCTCCAGATGTGTTCTGGCCGATGTGATTGCATCCTGTTTGCAGTGTGTTCTGTATGCATTTACACCTGCATTAACATGTTTTTCCTGATCTAGACAAGATATCCAGACACAGTTGAAATTTTATGTGATCTATATCTGGACATGGTATCAAAGTTAATATCTAAACAAGTTTGCTCCTAAAGACTTCAGAGAAAAAGTTATTTCTTTTTTTCTTGGATGGCGCCTCTGTTGTGGAATTGTGTTTCTTTTTAACAAGACCATGAGCATCACAGGAAAGATCATATGTGATTGTAGGAAGCGAATCTGGGCAATAAAATGGATTTCAGCTGTCAGTGAGGCTGAGTTATTCAGGATATTTCTCCTCAGAAGGACTCATTGAAATTCAATGGGTACATTAGTTATCTGACTGTGAGCCTGGTGGCGACGCAGTGTGACGCTGCTGCTGTTTTCCATTTATTTTTTATCTGACTGAAAACAAGTTTTGTTTTTATAAAATTAATTTCTTTTATCAACAGTTTACAGCACTGAACACAGCAACAGTGGCACTCAGATACACAAGAATAGCACAAACAGAATGACTGTCTAACACTGAACTCATGAAAACAGAAAGAAGAAACCTGCAACTTTTACACAGAAACAGCAGTGTTTCAGACATAATTGGCCTGTGTCAGGTCAGTATCTCTGTCAGTAAGATATGACCTAGGAAGTCCCCAGCCTTAATTAAACACAAAACAAATCCACACTGACACTGAATTGGAGCTCTTACCACTTTGTGGCAATCTGTCACATTAATGAGGGCATTCACATTTCCTGGGGAAGTCTCAGTGTACAGCACACACCCACTCACACCCACATTGATTGCCTTAAAGGATAATTCAATTTGTTACAACTTGGGTCTTATTTCCCTAGTTTTGTCCAACATTTATACCAGTAATGAAAACATTGTACTCAAAAAATAATTGCTGAGCTCTGAGTGCACAGTAATCACTAAATAAAGTTGTACAGGCCAAAAAACACAAGCAGTCAGACAATCAGAAAAGTTGTGGTAATGCTTTAGATTATGGCCCGCAACGTACAGCCTAATTATTCCGAATTCACAGTGTAATCGGTGTACCAGTACAGTATGTCCCGATACATACATGTAGGTATAAGGGGATAACAATCTGGGGACTATATTGTAGGTACAGTAGTTTTTAAAGGACCACTGTGTAAGATTTATTGGCATCTAGCGGTGAGGTTGCAGATTGCAACCAACTGAATACCCCTCTCCCTCCCCTTCCAAGTGTGTAGGAGAACCTACCGTGGACACGAAACTCACAAAAAACGTGAAAGGTCGTCTCTAGAGCTAGTGTTTGGTTTGTCTGTTGTGGGCTACTGTAGAAACAGTAGGACCTGCTCCCTGTGTAGATATAAAGGGCTCATTCTAAGGTAATTAAAACAACGATTCTTATTTTCATGGGATTTTACATGTTATGCTTATGGTTTCCTAGGTAGACCTAGGTGCTGATTTATTGATTGTGTACACATGGCGAAATACTTTGAGTTTCCACTTATTAAGTTGCAAGTTACCACCACTGAAGTATTCATTCTATGTATTCTATTTTCACTTTATTTTATCCTATGTTTATCATTATTATCAAGTGGGTTTTATTTTCCACCTTATGTACATTTACATGTTTTTATGGTCATTTTATGTCTTTTTTCATGTGAAGTACTTGGTGCATGTAATTTCTTTTGTTGTAAAGCACTTTGAGCTGCATTTTTTTGTATGAAGGGTGCTATACAAATAAAGTTATTATTATTATTATTATTATTACTAATTAAAACACACATATAAATATTATATTCCATTTCTGCCAAGTCCTGTTCTTTCAGAGGCCACTAAATTTGACACACTGGACCTTTAAACTAAAAGGTACCTATTTTAATATTACCAACTTACATATGTACAGTATATACTGTATGTGATGTTGCTTTGTAGAACACAAACTCCTTCAAATGTAATGGGGGGGGTCTTCTATTATTGCTATACAAGCTACATCATCAACCTGTCATCAACAAAGTACCAGCACGTCATGTACAACCCCCACTCCCTCCCTCCAGGGATACTTATCTGTGGTTGATTAAATATGAATTTAATGCTTAAACTGTATGTGTAGATACCATCAATTAAATTACAATCTTATTTTGACATGCGGTGCAACACTAGCGGAAGCAGCCCATCCACACAGGAAAATCAAATCAAACTTTATATTTTGTTTTCCTGATTTTAAATTCTTTAGGGAAGTCAGGTTGTATTCTTGTTTCTGTGCCTTCTTAAGAAAACGAAAAAAACTTGTATTCTCATTTCTGATATCAGCAGAAAAGGGTTTTTCATCTGTTAGTTCAATCAGAAGCTTTGTGCCTATTCAACTTTAGGGGGGAACGTGCCGCCTCAAATATTTGAGATTGGATGGCTTTAGATGTTGTTAAAATCTAATTTCACAATAAATGTTTTCAATTAGCCTAAATAATATAATATATAAACAACAGTTGCTTTTCTGTATGTTTTTATTATATTGTATTTAACTCTCCTGCTACACACAGTACCCCCCTCTCTGTTTAGGCTACTTGGTTCCTTCTAGCTAGAAAGCCTTATGTAGTATCAGCGGAGCTCGTAGAGCAGCTCAGCTGTGGCTGTGGAAGTCGTGTAGAATCGTTGTTAACTGCAGTGTGAGGTGTGAATAACCAATCTCAGCTGACAACATAAAACAGTATGACTTTAATGAATTTTTAAATTAGAAGCCAAATTACTGTTTTTGTCCAAACAAATTTGCAGCACTAAAATGCTGCACTAAAATACAAAACAGTGTATATAAGTAGTGTCAGTAAAAACAGTAGCTTCATGTTTGTGAGCTTTCTTTACTTCAGGTTAAATAATCAACAGTGCTGCTAGCTAACCAGCTAACGTTACCCCTGAGTTTAAAGCCTTTTTGCTAACATTTTCTTGTTCAGTATTGATATTAAATGCAATATAGTGTTAATAAGTATTATTAATTTATAGTTGTAGATAGTTACAGATAGGGGATGGTTTGATCATAAATATAGAAGCCAAAGCAGATAATAAATATTTAAAAAAAAAATATTGTGTGCACATGAAATAACTCTATAGTGAAATGATCAGAGGGCTGAACAGTGTGTGTGGACTCTGCTGTTGGAAACACACAGGGCCAAAGTCAATAATCCTGTTGTTTGTTACTTTGTGCCTTGTTGGTATATTGACTATATTCAACATTTGCAAGTATTTCTGTTTGTTGGATAAAAACAGGTTTCATGAGACTTATGGTCTAATTTAATGTGTCCTTTGTGGAGGTTTGACTCACTTACTGTATTTGCTGGATCGACATTCTTCACTCCAAACACTTTTACACCCTGCCTAAAACTACAGGTCCAGCTGTCTGCTCTGTAAGCAACTTCTTCTGTTCCTCTTCCAAATATATATCCAGTATATTTTCTTTCAAAGGGTTTTTTATGTGTTTTTTTTTTTTCCCTATCTGAATCAAGGGGTGTTGTATATTGCACAGACTGTAAAGCAGACAGAGGTAAATTTATGATTTTGGGCTATTCAAGTAAAATGGACCTGACTGGCAAATGTGACTGACAGATCATCACCTTTTAAGTTGGTGTGTTAAACTTGTTTGCAAACAGTTGCTTATTTCCACATCCAGCAGTTACAGAGCAACATTATTCATTTGGAGTTGTGTTTCTGTCCACCTGGTCCAATATTCTCCTTTTAGCTCTGTTTCACTCTCTACCAACTCCTGAGGGAAATATCTGGCTCTTTAGCTGCTAAATGCTCCACTATGTTCACCAGCCAGTCTACAGCTAACTGTGTCTGTTTGCTGTTTGGTGCTGAGCAGGTAGTGTACAGCAGGTTTTTAGAGCTTTTTCGATGTAAACAGCTGCCTGCTGCGTCTAAAAATGACGCTATGAGAGCGCTGAGAGTGAACCAAAACAGTAAAGTTGCAGCCGGACAGCTAAACAATGAGCTGAAACTCGCTATAAAGCTCCATAAAGCCAAGGGAAGCTGCAGAGTCACTGATAATTCTCTGTAGAGTCATCACTATGAGCCACAGACAACACATTACACAGTCATTTGATACATTATTATTATAAAAAGTTACATACGGGAATAATAAAAGGTAAAAGCAGAATTGAATAGAATATTTCAAACTTTTTAGTTTGAAGTTTTTAATTGAAGTTATCCTACTTTAATACATTAATAACAAAGCTAATCATAAAGGTGGGACTGAAATGCTCAGGGAAAAGAAGTTAAAATCCCTGGAAATAAAATGAATACATTTAGCAGTGCTGGTGGCAGCAGCAGTAGCTCTGCAGACAACAGACAGAGAGGATGACATGCAGAGTGATTCAGGACCACAGCCCAGTGAGTCCAGAGAAAACACCACGCAGTGTTCTGCAGCTGAAGCAGTGCGAAGAAGACAAAATGAATAAACTAATTTAGGTTAGAAGGATGAAATTATTTAGCTCAATTTTCTGCTCTGGTTTCATCAGAAATGATAGTATGGTAATTAACCAAAATATTTAAAGTATTCTGTCCGTGTGATGAGTTCAGACATTACAGAACTTCCAGAGGGATTCAATGAAGTGTGAAATGCTACTAGAATTCATTATGTTGGTCGTGTATTTGCTGCTGTACTGTTACTGTAATTCTAATCTCACACTAATGATAGAAGTCATTTGGCTATAGAGAGATGTGGGTGGTGGTGTATCTCCGGACTACTCACTGCTTTTTTGCAAGAGGTCACAAGCTAGAGAAGTTGCAAATCACTGTTTTAATCTTCAATCATGTATTTGTCATATATTTATTTTTTAAAAAGAATAAGTTTGGTCTCCCACATCATGTCCACTATCAGTTGCATCATTTCCTGTGAATCCCTTGAACCCCACATGGGAAAGGTGGACTCCACCAGTTACAATGAAAACTAGTATAGAGAGGTAATTGGAGAATGTGAATACACTGAAAAAATGCAGATCTAATGTAGATCAAAAATGAAGTTTGACACAAAGAAAATAATTCATAGCATCGATTGACTTTGTTACTTATAGAATCTGCTGTAAGGTGTCTCCTGTTGGTTATTTCTGTGTCTTTTTGATTTAGTTTCTTTGCCGTCCCTCTCCTGCACTCCATCACTGTCTCTCTCTCTGTCATTCTCCTCCATGCTGTCTCTACCCCATGACCACATGTAGCCCTAGGCTCTCCATTAAATCTTCATATTAGCAAGACGTTGTGCTGCCATCGCTGTAATGACTGCGGGAACGTGGCATATCTCTTCATTTGCTTTCAGGTCGATTCTCCACGCTTTACATCCCTCATTTTCCCCTCCATATGTTCCTCGCAGGATTTATTACTGCCTATCTGCGACTCGACTGTATCTGTGACGCAGCTGGGGGCTCATTTGAACTGTAAAAGCTGCTGCTGTGAGAGCTAATCTGCCCACATGTAAAGGCTTAATCCACATTGATCTGCAGATGAACCCAGATCAGGGGAGATTAGATAAGGCTTGTTCACCAAACGCACCCCTGCTTCCTGCTTCACATCCAACTCTGGAGCTGAAGACGATGGGAAGTGTGAGTCTCATATCACTGTCTCTGGCAACACGAGGAACTGCTGGAGAAAATAATAAACTGTTTCATCCACTGTCAGAAAATGCAAGAAACAAAGCAGTGAGGAGCTCAGAGATAAAATAATCTGCAGTACTCAAGCACAGACACAGACTGAGGTCAGAGGTCAGTGAGGTTGGAGGACTGGCAGTTGTATCAGCTGTAGAAGAAGTAATAGTGGAGGTTGAACTAATTTAACAGCAGTCATTTCAGTAGGAGGTGCAGTGTTCCTGTTCTCAGTGGTACTACAAACTGTAATTTGTGCATTTGTTCTAATGGTTTAGGATCAACGCATCCATCTGTGTAAAGATGAAAGAAATATAAGAAAAGTATCAGACAAAAGAGAAGTTTCTCTTTTCAAACTGCTCTGATTCTGTTTCAGCTGTTAGAATCAAACTGATCTGATCAATAATACATAGTTTCCTCTGTGCATGAAACAACAGACACCCCGCGGCTCTTCACTTTAATAATAAAATAAACATCAGTTGTTCTCTGTGTGAACACATACGGCAGGCTGAGTGCTGTTCTGTGTGTGCTGCTCTTTGAGAGCTACATCATCATTAGGAAACACTTCATGCAGGTGAAATCTGACGGAGCATACTGCCTGAGGACCTGTCAATCAATCCAAATGTATAGCTCTATAAGCAATAATATATTATTCACTTGAGATTCTCCTCGGGAACAGTATGTGTGACAAAATAATCTCAACTCAAAGTTTGCATACTACATTCAGGGCTTTCTACTGCATTTCAGGGTCTTCTTCTTGCTTAAATGTCTTTGTGTGATGTGTTTAAATCTTCAGTCACATGATAACAGATGGTCATATAAGATGGTATAGACAGTGATGGAAAACAACAGTACATTTACTCAAGTACTGTACTTACAATGTTGAGGTACAAGATTTGACACAATGGATAATATAACAAGCTTTTAAAATACAACACATTGTTAAAGATGAAGCCAGTGGTTTCCAACTGTTTTGGCTTTTGACATCTTACAAAAAGCAGTGTGTAGTCAGGGTCACATTTCAGATGTCTATGACCCCATTTACACTCTGTTTTAAAATGCGGTGATCGGATTACAAGTGGACAGTGCTAAATACAAGTGTAAATGACCACCAAGAGGCATTGTGATCTGATCACTCAAACGACTTGCTGAGGTGGTCTGGGACACATTTGACCACATATGTTTCGTAGTGTAAACGTTAATGCATCCTGATGCTTCCCTGGCAAGGGCGTATCAGGAAAATATATCATCAATGCGGTTGTTTTGGTAAAAGCACGCCAGTGGTTGAAAAAATGGAGAGAAGTGCAGATGTATGTGGTTGGAGTACAAGTGAAACTAGATGTCTAATCTCCATTTGGGCAAAATATTCAGTCCAAAGAAAACTACTGTAACTGGGGCGTTTACAAGAATATTGCTAAGAAGATGGAAGAAAATGGCTACAACCAGAGCTGGCAGCAGTGCCAGCGTAAGATCAAATATTTGAAGCTAGCATACCACAAAGCCAAAGACAACAAAAGCAAGTCTGGAAGGGACAGAATAACTTGCCCATTGTACGACGAGTTGGACAAAGTGTTGTGTGACCGTCCATGGTTTTGCCCTATGGAAGGAGATGTGTAGGATTCTGCTGACAGTGATATCTCCAGCTGCACCAACACAACCGCTGACGTGACTGGTGAGAGTGTGGACGATAACGCTACACTTGGGTCTGAGGTTGCAGCTCCACCTTCATGTGCATCTGACAAGAAAAAGAGAGGGGCACAACCAGAAGAAAGAAATCTAGGTTCGAAGTCACATTGTAGGGGTTCACTAAAGCTTTGAACAACAACAGGGATGACAAGTTGATGCTGAAGATGCAATAGGCCCAGCACATTTACGAGGAGAAGCTGTTCAATATGATGACGCAGTCCATTGCTTCCCTGGCGTCTGCCCAACATCCTCCTGGCCACTCATCCCCTTACCAACTGGTACCCACCAGTGCACCCACCACAACCTGGCCCTGCATTCCACAATCCTGTGATGGCCCCAGAATTGCAGCATACTACTGACCTCCCACACTGCAGCACATCTGTGTCACCCCATCTGTTTACCTCATCACCTGTGTCACCTCTTCAGTTCCAGTCCCACCACACATCACAGCAATAGTTCACTTCAACAGTGATTTTTTAAAAAATATTTTATCTTTTTGACAGTGTCAGTGACAGTGACATAAGGCAATAGATTGTCTGTTTATTTGTTGTTATTTTATAGCATATAGTTATATGCCTTGGTTTATTTTGCCAGACTTTTACACTGCTAGACAGTGATGGAAGGATGGAGCTCAAAGCGTCTTCACTTAGCAGTGCATCTCTGTGTGAATGGCCACCTTGTCACTCTTTGCACTGAATGCGTTTAAGGTTGGCTGCTGCCCAGCACAGGTACTCAACTTTCCAAAAACAGAAGGGTGTACTACAAGGCTTGCTAACTAAGTTAGCTGGCTATCTTGTGCTGTGTAAAACCCGGAACCCTGGAACATGGAATGAAAGAAAAAACACTTAGGGGTTTTACTCAGCACAAGTTTGGCATTTACGAAGCCATTATGTTCTTTAATAGCAATTGGACAAGTTTCTCAAAGTACTGCTTTATTAGAAATGCAAATGTCAAATGAAGGACAATTGATTTATATAAACTCAAAGCAAACAAATGCTCATTAACATCTCATTGTCCATAACCACCTTACAGGGCAATCAAACAGTGAGTTACTCACTGCAAGGTATAGAAAAATGTTAATAAAACTTGTTTAAGCACATTTTCAATTAACAAGATCATTGCAGTAAACCTATGTATTAAAAATTCTCCCCCATATACTTGATGAAGAACTTAGATTTATCACACTGACCTCCCTAAGTTGTGAGCATAAAACTGAAATTAAAGGAGGAAAGTAACTGCTGGTTTCAAATTTGAACACTTTTCTCTAATAAATTGGAGCAAGAATGGCATTGCTAACCCTCTAACAGCTGGCATAGCTGTCAGCAAAACAATAACAGTGTGTGTATGTGTGTGTGCTCACTGCAGTAAACCCTGAAATCGCTGACAACACTAATCATTCTGTCCAGAAAAATACTGAGCAAGGGCCTGTCTCACAACAAGGGGTTGTTCTCTCTCAGATATTGGAATGTCAGGTACATTAACTTCTGCAGGCTCCTCAGTGTCCTGCAATCAAGCATCCAAAAAGTCAGCTCCTTGCAATGCACACAAATTGTGCAGGACACAGCAGCTGCTGACAATAGTGGGTGCCTTCGAGACGTCAACTTCCAATTTCTTCAATAAACACCTCCATCTCCCCTTCAACCGTCCAAAGGCAGATTCTACTGTCATTTGTGTGCGGCTCAGTCTGTAGTTGAAGTGCCTCACTTCTTGTTGGATTTTCTCTCCTCTTTATTAACCATTCAGTTTTGACACAAATAAAAATTTGGGATTCAGTTATAGCATTATATCTGTTAAATAGTGTACTAAAAAACACTAATTGCCTAGTAATTATACACACATTGTAGAACTGATATGCATCTGCAATATGTAAAGAATAATGCATAGGTAAACAGCAAAATAGTAGGCTAAAAGATTTTTTAAAAATGTCTCCCAGTGGGAAAAAGTTGCCACTCTCTGCCAGCTCAAACAAGGTAGTGTTTTGGAGTACTCTTGTTTCATGGACACTGCCAGGCCAACCTCTGTTGATGTTTGTACATTTTGAGAAATACATCAACAGAATGATGACACTTCCTGGGACATGCCTGCATGAGAGAATAATGGTAACACTTTATAATAAGGTTACAAAGCATATACTTAAGTAGTGCTAAACTAATGCATGACTCATGATGATTTAATGTATGAATAGAAGCTATATTTTTAATCAGAGAGGCTGAGCAAATGTATATTTCTCAAGGAGCAGAACCTTTGCACACCTGTAAATCGACAGGTGTGTTGGAGAAGACCATGGGCCAATTATAGTAGAATGAATGTATGTTTGTTTGAGGAATTGAGCTAATTTGGTCGCATATCAATTAATGTATTAAGTATGGACTAATCACATAAAGTCATAGTGACTTGATCATTTGTTAATGGTGAACAATAGGAATTCACAATACATCCTGCATTCATTCATGCATCACTAAATCATCATGAGTCCTGCATTAGTTCATTATTAACTTAAATATATTATTTAAGTTAAGTTATTATAAAGTGTTACCAGAATAACAAACATTGACATATTATTGATATTTACAGCATGGGATTTGGGTTGTGTGGGTAACAGATATATATTACTCACCGAGAGAGATGATCCACTACAGCTTACAATATAACCGAATAGCTCCCTTTGCAGTTGTAATAGTCCTTTGCATTATTGCTAGGAGGAGTTATTGGGATATGGGATCCATCCACCGATCCACAGCACTGAGGGAAGTCCCATCTCTCTTCAAAGCTGGCCATCTCCTGCAGTTTTTCCCCCTTAGGCAGTCTTATGAATTGGCTTTGTAATGTCTGTATAGCAACACACACCTCCCAAACACAGAAATGTACAGTTGCTTTACCTATTCCAAACAACTCAAACAGGGTTCTGAAGTCAGTACAGGTTTCTAGGTAGTAAACTCATATTTTTAAGTAAAACGATATGTTTGTGTCAACATGTTACCTAAACATTTTCAGTAAAGATTAATCTGTGATCTTTGTGTGTTAGCTACAGAAAGAATGTGTGTAAATGTCCTTTTGTGTATACAGAAGGGTGACAAATCAAAGGAAAAACCGGTACAGGTCTGAATGCTTGACTCCTACAGTGAGGGGATCTGGGGGCTCTGTTATCCTGTGGGGGGCATTTTGCTGGCATGGTGATCACTTTTATCCTATGATGAAACATTTCTATCCTGATGGGAGTGGTCTCTTCCAGGATGACAATGCCCCCATCCATAGGGCACGAGGGGTCACTGAATGGTTAGATGAGTATGAAAATGATGTGAATCATATGCTATGGCCTTCACAGTCACCAGATCTCAACCCAATTGAACATCTATGGGAGATTTTGGACTGATGCGTTAGACAGCGCTCTCCACCACCATCATCAAAACACCAAATGAGGGAATATCTTTTGGAAGAACGGTGTTCATCCCTCCAGTAGAGTTCAGAGACTGTAGAATCAATGCCAAGGTGCACTGAAGCTGTTAAGCACGTGGTGGCCAAACACCTTACTAAGACACTTAATGTTGGATTTTCCTTTAATTTGTCACCCATCTGTATGTACAGCATGTTTGTGTGTGACTTAAACTTAACATTAGACAGCAATTAGGTATTTATTCATCAACATTGTAACACTAGTAAAAGTGATCAAACATTAACATGAACAGTGTCTCTAGTCTCTAGAATATCAGAAAATAATACACAGGTTACTCTGTACATATGTAGCCTATTTAAACTTTTGGGGGTAAATTGAGCCATTGACTCAACTTGCCCCAACATCACTGGCACGTTTTACTCCACAATCTCCATTTTGACAAAACTGTCAAAACAGTGGCTCAGATCCACAAGTTTATAACCTTGTTTTGTGGCTTACACTGACTTAAATTAACATGTAATAATGTCCAAAACGTATCTATTTTAATTAAGATACAAGACTGATAACTTTGGTAACATGATGAATTCACTTGGCATGATAAAAATCTTTTTCTTTGCGGTTTTGCTTACCACTCTCTCTATGCGCTTGAATCCAAGATAGATTGAGTAATGTGAACTATACCTTCTTAATTTGTGGTAACATGATTACTTTTGTTTATGGTTACCTAGTAGCTTATTTTACCCACTGGCTCGACTTACCCTGTTCTCCCCCAGTGCAGTATTTTTACATTGTTGTATTGGTACTTTTACTTAAGTCATTGATCTGAATACTTCTTTCACCTCTGGAAGAAGCAGATACTTTTAGTAGTGCTAATAGCACGGCTCAATGGATGGTAATGTTAGTCTGTCTGTTGGTCAGTAGACCATTTTCGTCCAGACTGAATTACCTCAACAACTGATTGACGGATTGTCATGAAAGTTTGTACAGACATTTATGGTTCCCAGAAGATGAATCCTACTGACTTTGGTGATTGGCTGACCTTTCCTCTAGCACCACCATGAAGCTGACTACTGAGTGAGTTGGATTGCCATGAAATTTGGTACAGACATTCTTGTTCCCCACAGGAACACTTCACTTTCCATATAGTGCCTTCCATCAGGTTAAAATTTCAATTTGTGTAATACCTTGGACTAAACCTACAAAACTAATGACATTCCCATCAGCCTCAACTGTATTTTGTGTTCAGGCTAGTCACATTCAGGCTAGCCTCTGCTCCACTAGCTTCTGTAACTGTCACTGCAATCTCTCATTCAACATTTCATTCATCTGTCTTTCTGAAAAAAATGAAGCATGTTCCTGGAGTTTCCATATTCTAAGACCACATGGCATCCACTACAGCAGCTGGTATTAGAAGTTGAAACCTTCATGATTTTATCAAAGTTAAACAACGATTGGTTTGTGAGCATGCAAAAAACTATAGCTCCCATGAAGCACAAGCTGATGAAAAACATATATTGAATGAACAAATATACTGTTTTTAAAAGTACTGTTATCTAGACATATGCAGTGAACCCCAATGACATACCGTTGAGTACAGCTTTGTTTCAAGGCTGGATCTTTAGTTATTTGCATTATTACAAATGTGAATGTGATTTTGAATGAGGTTTTATTTCTTGTGGAACAGAACCCGGATGCTTTCACTTCTGGACCGCAAGAACTGTGATTGGTCAGCATGAACTGTTTGTATTTTCTCTTACAAGTTTCTGATGGTGGTGGAGATTGAAGAACAAAGTGAAGTGGAACACTTACTGTGGGGAATATAATTAAAGCACAATACTCTCAGTAAGGTACATTCCAAAAATAAAAGCTATATACTATCTCACTACCAGGACTCAAAGATACAGTACACATGCAATCATAAAATGACAGTTTAGATGATTATTCATGTATATGTGCATGTATATAATATACATATACTAACATGATTTTATATAACTATTTGATTTTTTTGTGTTTTTCTGTGATCTATTGTGATTTCTGTCCATGTAAGTGCACACATGCAGGGTTTCTTTCTGTGTTTGTGTGTGTGTGTATACAGTATATTTGTGTGTATGTGTCAGTAGCAGTGTAAAGGGCAGAGCAGTGAGATGGAGGAGAGGATCTTCCATTATAGATCTGACCTGAGGGGTCATACACACACACACACTGAGCTGAAGGGAAGTTGACCAATAGTTTCCTCTCCATCACTCTGCCTGCTGACTACAACTGTCTCACTCTGATTTATCTCCTCTTACTAACTGTCTCTCTGTCTGTCTTCCTGCATTACCTGTGGAGCAAATCTTCTCTCTCAAATCTGTCGTTTTCTCCTGTGTTGCGGTACGTTGCGGTTGTATGAGTCTCATGATTATCTTGACTGGCGGTTGACCTTCTCCTGAGCTGATGTCGATCTTGTTGTTGAAGTTGATGTTGCCTTTTATGGGTGTTATGTAGCCAGTGATCCTCTCTGAGAAGTCCTGATGTAACACTGAACGAGCTGAAGATGAGTGGACACTGATTAGTCTATTATCGTAAAGGATAAAAGGAAATTATTGCACCTTATACATATAATTTACCTAAAATCTAAGTACAATGAAAAAAAAGCTGTATTAGTAGTAATTTTAACCCCAAATCAAGGTTGAGGCATTAACCAAACAGTGGACTGCTGTTCGTTTCCTGTCTCCAACCGCAAGTCAGAACAGTTTTGTAAAAACTGTAACTACGACCGTCCCCTAACCTTAACCTCATGGTTATTATTATAGCCATGACGACAAAGGTGGCCTAACATTAAGGAAGTAGTAACTTTAACCCACACCATGTTTCTCTAATTTTAAAAAAGCATTAATTTTAACCCAAACCATGATCTTTCCCTAAACCTAACCAAGTGATTTTTGTGCCTAAACCTAACCAGACCTTAATCATAGCGTTGTCACATCATAAAACATCCTTATTTTTTAATAGTGATTTGTAACAGTTTTGCAAACAGACACATGTTGTCCTGCTCATTACTGCAGATTAGAAAACGCTCCTGTGTCATTCTGGAGTCACATGGACGAACAACGTATTTGGTGTTTTTGTTTGGAGGACTTGTTGAATAATCAATCAATCAAATGATCAATCAGTTTAAACATTCAAATAATATGAAACGTACTTCATTAAAACACAAATTATACATCAATGACACTTTTGGTCTGATTTGGTTCTTTCCATGTTTGGTCTGGGCCTCTTAGCTAGAATTAAGTGAAATCTTTTTTTTTTTTGTCTGAAAACATGCTCCATGCAAACACAAAAGGCAACACTGGGCCCAGTCAACAGAAACGTGCGACCCCAGTGAACATGAAGCTAATCAGATATACAAACAAACATGGTGTCCATGAAGGAATGTGTACTGCTGTACTTACTGCACAGAAGAAGGAAAAAAAACACAGAAGATGTGATGTGTGACCTTTGAATCACTAATGAAGGAAGGACAGAGAATTACTGCCTAAATCAAGGAGACAAACTTCAGCTAGAGCTTCATTGAACTAGTCAGTACAATTAAATGAAAGAGGTGAAACAGGTCAGCTTTCTCTTGTTGTTTCACACTTGTTGTTTCTTTTTATTTCATTTAAATTGTCCAATACAAGCACAGGGAAAAATGCACAGCCATTTCGGCTTGGCTTTCTTCAGTGTGCAATAGTCCATTATGCCAGTATAGACATGCTTTTCAGTTGATTAAAATTCCGAAACCCACACTATAATTCATTAGTCCATCAGTTGTGTTTTATATTGTTAAATATTCAGTCCAAAGGCCAACACAAACATAACTATCCAATTTAACTATACAGATTGATTATATTAAATTTGTTCCTTTCATACATTTATTCCATATTAATGTACAGTTATTTTTAATATATATATATATATATATATATATATATATATATATATATATATATATATATATATATATATATATATATATATATATATATAAATAACCAGTTTTTAAGTGATGCTGCATTTGGACTTTGGATACAAGAGACATACATAATACATTTGCCATTTGCCTTTGATTCAATCCAGGTACATTAGATAAATCGCACAGTAAACCCAACCTATAGGCTGCTTCAGAATACACCCTCCTCTATATAATTCAGTGTTTGTTCCCCCTAAAGGTTTTTATTACAGAGCAGACCCACAAAGCATGAAGGAGAGTGCCTTCCAATTAAGTGAAATCATAAAAAAGCCAAATGTATATATAATATGTACATATATATGGATTATTTTTACTGGAGAAAATGAAAAGAGTAATTAAATTGATTGTTATAAACCTAAATCTCAAGTTATTAGGAGTTTATGATGACTGTGCATTCTGGTTTGACAGAGTTATGATTATGATTGAGATTAAAGGTTACGAATTTGCAACCTACAACTTTCAGTTTTAGACAATATAGTGTGTGTTTCCAACTTTGTGGCAACAGTTTGTGTTTGGCCCTTTCATAATGTCTCTGTGCACAAAGCCAGCTCCATCAAGAAGTGTGAAAGAACTTGGGTGACCTGCACAGAGCCCTGACCCATAGGCAGTGCCAGGACATCATGCTTGGGGAGGCTATAACATTCAGTGATCGCACAGCTTTAGTAACTCTGAATTCATTGAAGACCGCACTCCAAAATGCAACTCTACATCATTCAAAGCATGTCGCTCTACCAGATCTGTGACAGAAACAAGAGATAATGTAAAACATTGTTAAAACACTGAACACCCAAAGCATCTGAAATTTACAGAGAACCCATACATAATATACATATTGTAATCAAGACCAAAGTGAGCCTGCACAGCGGCAGGAAACATAATAGAAACACATTTCTTCACCAATGGAATAATAAGCTGGGACTTGCCTATTAGCTGCCATAGGACCCCCCATTCGGAGTGGGGGACAGGGGACCGGGGGGGCATTGATGTTAGCTAGCTGCTGCCGCTCTGATCTCTAGCTGCTGCCGCTCTGATCTCTCCTCCTCAGGGCTACTGGAGTGACAGGCGTCTGCCGGCAGGGAGTTGACTGTGTTCTGGCAGGGTAAGGGTTTTTGCTGTTTGGCTTTGGGGCCATTATTAAAGAAATCAGAGATTCTTTTTTGAGACATGGTGCGGTAGTGATACCTAAACCACCATTACCGGTCACTAATATCTGTGATCCTTTGCGCCTAGGTATGTGCTCTGCATTTGTGCATCAGATACACAGAAAATACATTGAATGTTCTAAAATGAAGTCAAATATCATAAAAAAATAACAAAGGGTGGATTTGAACCATTTTACGAACAACCATGTTTTATAGACTCCTTATCCTAAAATGAACATAAACGAAAATAAACATTTATTGATTAGTTTAGTAAACTTTTTTTGCCTTGCAGTTACAGCCCCCTGCCAACAGGGGGTGCTGCAGTCCAGTCCCCTCAGCACCCCTACTTCCAGTGTCACTGGTTTTCATTTACGTTTTTCCTAATTTCAGTTTTTTTTTTTTTTTTTTTTTGTCAGTTTTTCATTTGACACAAAGAACTTTAAACCGTGGTAGTTGCTGCTGCTCTGTAGAGTCAGTACAGAGATAACATGCAAAGCTGCTCTCAGTGACTTTGATATCATACAAGTGTATAATGACTTATTTTAACGTGTATTAAAGACACACAGCAAGTTTCCATCACAAAGAAGAGTCTCTGGAGAGTTTTAGCTCCCAAACAATGCATGCTGGCAACTCAGCTAACATACTGATCGTGTTTCTTTAGAAACTTTAATTAGTTGAGTGAACTCCTAGCAATACCTTCATTCAACTCATTCTTTCAAGTCAGAAAAACCTCATAAATATGAGTTCTGAAATGGTCTGAAAATGAAAATTCAACCTAAAACCTAAAAAGTGCAAGGCTATCACAAAACAGCATCAATGAAAAAGGGTAACACCTGCACACTTACTCCAAGCCACAAAGGTTTAATAGTGATGTTTCTATCCTACTTGGATCTTCATCAGGTCAGAATGTTTAAAGACACCACCACAAAGCCATACTTGATACATACAAATATCAAACATACATCTTATACAGTGCATTCAGATCCCCTCACTTTTCACATTTTATGTTGCAGCCTTATGCTAAAAATCATTTAAATTATTTTTCCCCCCCCTCAATACCCATTATGACAATAATGATGTAATTTATAAAAACAAAATAAAATAAAATAAAAAAAAAAAAAAAGGAAAAACTGAAATATCATATTCAGACCCTTTACTCAGTACTTAGTTGAAGCACCTTTGGCAGCGGTTACAGCTGAGTCTTCTTGGATATGATGCAATAAGCTTTCCTGCAGATCCTCTCAAGCTCTGTCAGGTTGGATGGGGACTGTCGGTGGACAGCCATTTTCAGGTCTCTCCAGAGATGTTTGATTGGGTTCAAGTCAGGGCTCTGGCTGGGCTGATCAAAGACATTTACAGAGTTGTCCCTAAGCCACTCCTGTGTTGTCTTGACTGTGCATTTAGGTCATGTTGGAAGGTGAACCTCTGGCCCAGTCTGAGGTCCTGAGCAGATTTTCATTAAGGATATCTATGTACTTTGCTCTGTTCAGCTTTCTCTCAATCCTGACCAGTCCCTACCACTAAAAAAAACAAAAAAAAAACAAACAAACCCACACACACCCACAGCATGATGCTGCCACCACCATGCTTCAATGTTGGGATGGTATTGGGCAGACTCCAGACATGACAGTTAGAATTGAGGCCAAACAGTTCAGTCTTGGGGTCATCACAGTCTGAGAGTCCTTTAGGTGCTTTTTTTGCAAACTCCAGGCGGGCTTTCCTGTGTCTTTCACTGAGGCTTCCGCCTGGCCACTCTGCCATAAAACCCAGATGGGGTGGTGGAGGTGGAGTGTTCCAGTGATGGTTGTCCTTCTGGAAGTTTCTCCCATCTCCACACAGGATCTCTGGAGCTTGGCCATAGTGACCATCAGGTTGTTGGTCACCTCTCTTACCAAGGCCCTACTCCCCTGATTGCTCATTTTGGCCGGGCAGTCAGCTCTAGGAAGAGTCCAAACTTCTTCCATTTAAGAATTATGGAGGCTCTTGGGAACCTTCAATGCAGCAGAAATTTCAGGTCTGTGCCTCAACACAGTCCTGTCTCTGAACTCTGCAAGCAGTTCCTTTAACCTCATTGCTTGGTTTTTACTCTGATATGCATTGTCAGCAGTGAAACCTTATATAGACAGGTGTGTTCCTTTTCAAATCATGTCAATTGAATTTACCACAGGTGGACTCCAATCAAGGTGTAGAAACATCTCAAAGATAATCAAGAGAAATGGAAGGCACCTGAGCTTAATTTCAAGTGTCATAGCAAACGGTCTGAATACTTATGTTAATGTGATATTTCAGTTTTTCCTTTTTAATTAATTTGCAAAAAATCTACAATTTTGTTTTCACTTTGTCATTATGGGGGATTGAGTGTAGATTGATGAGGGAAAAAATTTATTTAAATTATTTTAGCATATGGCTGCAACATAAAATGTGAAAAAAGTAAAGGGGTCTGAATACTTTCTGAATGCACTGTATATAAACATATCAGATTCATCATCCCATATATCAGAATCTACATCACCTGTGTTCTAAAATACAGTATATTGTATTAAATTACAAAAAAGAGAAGAAACCTTAAATTCTTGTACAGAAATTGGGTCTTAACACTCTTCGATCAAAACTTAACTAGATCAAATAACACTAACGAAAATGACACACCTGTTGAATTTATACATTTTTTTCAAAATTGTATGTCAAGGCATAGAAATATACAAAATAAATGTTGGGAGAGAGCCATAATGATACTACCACTATTTTTTCTTTGTATTTTTTTATGTTTGATCTCATATTCTTGATTCAGACCTCTAGGTGTGAGAGTCTGGAGAGTGAAAATATAAAAACTTTCTCTTTGGAGTGAGAGGGGATTTAATTGCCTCCTCGATGCCAATGTATCTGAGATGCCAGTGTATCTGTGAGAGGCCACTAGGTAATTTGCCTCTCTGAATTGCACTACCACTGGGTTACGCTGGTCCTGGGTTCAGATGCAGCTCCTGTGCTCTGCTATCCTGGTTTTTATTGCTCTTTGTGTTTTTCCCACATATGCTAAACCACATTTGACAAGACAGATCACATTTCTTGTGGGAAAAAATATATTGCCTCTTACTTTTGTTTTTCCTGATATCAGGAGGGTGTATGTGGTCCACTTATGTGTAAAATTGCACTGGGTACATGAACCACACTGATAATTCCCTGGTGGATGATCAAGGAAATTTGTGTTTGTGTATGAATGTGTGTGAATGGTTAGATTTCCTCTGATGGGCAGGTTGGGACCTTGTAGGGTAGCCCCTGTACCCATTCAGCGTATGAATGTGTGTGAATGGGTGAATTGACTCGTAGTGTTAAAAGCGCTTTGAGTAGTCGGATGACTAGAAAGGCGCTATACAAGTACAGTCCATTTACCATTTAGTGCAGGTTCTCCTGATACGACTGAACTGGCTCATGGGGAGGCTTTTTTTCAGGTGGAGTGGATAGAATGATTTGTCGTTTTTTTTTCTATAAAGGTCTGTCACCAATGTCCTGCCCTCATGTTTTACAAGAATGTCCAAAAAACTGATTTGTTCACGAGTAATGGTAAATTTTAAATGTTCATGGCAGCGATTGAGGCACTCAATAAAACTGCAATAGAAATTAGAAAATTTATAATTGAAAAAAATTAGTTGATTCCACAAAATTCCTCTTTGATATTTTACAGTGTATGATCACATTATTCCAATGCTTTTTCAGTCTTACTTCTACTACTGTTTACACCATCATGTATTTCAAGAATAAAATATGAACCACTGAAAAGATGCAAAAAGAAAAAGTTGGAAAGTAGATAATAACACACAGGATTAATGAGCTACTGTAATCTGACATCTCCTTCATAAACAGCCAGAATAGTGAGCTATAAAGGAACAGTCTGATGTGTGTTTGTAGCAGCCTGCATCTGCAGGTGATTTAATGTAGGGAAACACAGTCAACAGCCATGCATAATGGCACTGTGCTCTGGTGCGGCACTTCTCTAATCAGAGGCTGCAGATGTATCAACATATCAGTCCTGCTGCCTTGAGATGCTGCAGGGATTTCATGAACTGAAGGAGAAGCTTCTCCTACAGTGTAAAGCAGCAGTGGACAACAGATACTATAAGAATCACCCACATTCATTCATTCATTATAACTACCTCATACTAACAGTCTACTGGTTAATAAAAAGAGAAAAAAAATCTCAACATAGTGAGACGTTTTTGACCTCTCTCTCACCAAAATAATCCGTGTTAGCTATTGCATACAGATAATCATCAGCCAGCCTATGTCTGACCTCAACTCCATCCAACTCCTTCAGGATGAAGAGCCAGATCTTATCACCCAACATCAGTGTTGGACCTCACTAATGCTTTGTGGCTGAATGGGAGCAAATCCCTGCAGCCAGGTTCCAACATCTTGTAAAAATCCTGAAACCAGAAGAACGGAGGCTGTTACAGCAGCAGATCATTGCCCATGGTTCTGGAATGACATGATCAACAATTACATACGGCGGTAATGTTTGGCCATGTAGTAAATAGCCACTTAATTAGTACATAATTATTAGTTAGTTAATTCTGTATTATTGGTCAGCAATATCAGTTCTCTCTTTCTGCTTTCCTACATGAGTCTCATTTATTTTCTCCACTTCTTCTCTTCTCTCTCTCTCTCTCTCCCTGTGTGTGTGTGTGTGTATGAGGCTGCTTCCCAGTCTCCCCACGTGTGTCTCGTCCGCAGAAGCCGGCTGTTCGATGAGAACATTCAGCTAAATGTCTGATCGATAGGCGCTGGCAGTGCTCTCTGCCGCTGCTGCCAGAATACTGAGGAGGAGGAGGAGGAGGAGGAGGAGGAGGAGGAGGAGGGGGCGGGGCCTGTGAGCACACAAAGTATGTGTGAGAGGCTATGTGTTTGTCTCTGTTTAGTTTGTTCTGTTGGTGGCGACCATACTGCAGAATATCAGTCTGATATATTTCATCTCGGTTGGTGTCACAGATGACTCAAGGACTATAACTTTTCATTTTTATTGTCTGATCTGAATATGTTTTATTTTGTGTTCCAGACAGCAGAGTGATAATAGAGGCGTCCCGTCTATTTTTCAGTCATCGTTCCTGGTTTGTGTTTTATTGATATTCAGCTCTCTGTGTGCATCTTTTCATATATTGTAATAAAACAGGAAGTCCTTGTCACATCTGCACAAACTGTCCTGCTCTTATCGATGGCGAGGAACCACCTGCAGAGCTTCAGCTGACTTGTTCTTTCCCCTGTGGAATCAAAAGTTTCTGTTTCTCCCTGTTCTTTTTCTCAGCAGATGAAAAATCACTTTCATCATTTAAACAAACAGAAAAACTGAAAAAAAGGAAACCTGCTGTTGCAATATAACAAACAAACAAATATGTTTTCACCTTCAGCATACTGTATGTGGATTGAAAAAATACAATAAAACTTTCTTTTTTTGCCACTTACTAAACTTTTTCTTGAATAAAGGTTGAATATGATCTATATAATCAATCACACTCTGCATGATTTGAAAGTAAAGTTTGAACTCAAACTTATAATAATAAGTCAGTTAAATAATAACATTCAGTACAATACTGTTTATTATGAATTATATAAATACAGTATATCTATATTTCCTTGTGTTTCTTTCATGACAGTTCCAGTCCATTCAGGAAGTTTATATCAATGGTTACCATTAAAAAGGACACGACAGTACAGGGCTGATTTTATTGACTGTCACTTCCAAATGTAGTTAATAATTTTTAGATTATGTGGGTCACTACCCACTAATGTTAACTGTTGTAACATTAACTTAACTAAACTTACTTAGCTTTGTCTGGCTAAACGGCAGTGAAAGCGAAAGCGGTGTGCTGCAAATCTAAGTTTGGCCGTTTTGCGCAAAACACATCCTCATACCAGAACGACAGAATAGGTCTATTTCCAATGACTCCCAAAACGACATATATGAGTGTTTTCAGCACCCTCTAGACGACAGATAGGGACCAGAAGAATGACCCATAGGACTGTTTATAATATAAAGATGTTTGAAGATGGTCTGACAACACTGTGGTTAAGGTCTGGTCAGGTTTAGGCACAAAAACCACTTGGTTAGGGTTAGGGAAAGATCATGGTTTGGACACCTGAACCACAGTGAAAAGCACCAGTGAAATACATTCCTTCTTGTGGGGAAAAACACACCCGAGCCACAGCTGGAAGCGGGAGGTGAACAGTGGTCTCCTGCAGCAAAGGCTACTTTTTGCCTTTTTGCCATCTTGCTAACTATCTAGTCATCCCCCCTACCGGCCTCCTCCTTATAAGGAAGTCACCTTATATTGACATCATTTGAACAGTGTCAGTTCTGTGGGTTATAGTTTTTATTATGTTTTTGCCAGGCCGGAATTTTAGACCTATACTGTTGTTTTTCTTGTGAGTACAGGCTGCTTTTGATTGGCTTGTCACACGCTTCCAGCATTTTGGTGCATGTAAACTTTCCAAAAAAGAACTAACTGTATCACATTTGGATCAACACATGTCTGCTACTCTGCCTTAAAGGGGACATATTCAGCTTTTTGTGATTTTCTGTTATTTTTATACAGTTATAATGTCAGATATCTATGTTAAACATGGTCAAAATTCCAAAACTTGAGGTGAACGTATGTAAAATGCTTCCTGCAAGTCAAAAGGCTTCAGCCTGCTCTGAACAAGTTACCTCTACTTCCTCCTCATGATGGCATCAGAGCGTTCGCACATGCCCACAAACGCACCCAGTACTACGTCTTCTGTCTTTATGGTGCGATAATGTGTGTTATGTAGGCCTGGGGCTTACCACAACTGTATGTACATGATAATTCAGCTCTGCAAACCTGTATACTCGACTGGACTCAGATGCTCATGATACCAGGGCTGTGGCTCAGGAGATAGAGCCACAGCCCTGATAGCCACAGCCGCTAATCAGGTCCACTAATCAAAAGATCGGCGGTTTGATTCCCGATCCTCCAGTCCGCGTGTCAAAGAACCCCATATTGTGTGAATGATTAGATTTCCTCTGATGAGCTGTTTGGGACCTTGCATGTACCAATTCAGTGTATGAATGGGTGAAGGTGACTTGAAAGGCGCTATACAAGTACAGTCCATTAACAGTTCTTGTACAAACTCGCTGACACTTCCAGTATATACCAACTTGACAAAGAATATAAAGATATTGCTTGGGTGCTCACCAGATTGGTTCCTGTACTTAAGTGTTAGACACTACACTTGTTAGACTTGTTTTTTGTGTTAGTGAGAATCATTGTTTTGTGTAATGATTTCAGCATTTAAATCATCTCCATTCATTTATTTCTTCTACGACATGCAAAATTTTTTCATTAAAAATAATACTATCAACACCATTATCACAGTAAGTAAAGTAAAACACTTTATGATGCATCCTTGAAACATATTTGCTTCTACTAATTGGTTGGATACACCACTATGGATACCATCGAGGTCTGCACCTCTGTAACTTTTACCACTTTTTTGGTTGTCTTTGTGACTGACAGTGATTTTTGTAGTCTAAGTGGCATCATTTTAAGTGCTCCTGTGGATATCAAGTGTTGGGACAGCTGTAATTAAACACGCAAATAGCGCTGTGCTAGTGTCATCTCCCAGTAAAGATCGAACCTATCCAGGATGCCATCAATGGCAAATGGATGTTGAGACATTAAGCTAATGTCATTTATTAAATGTGATAAACAGTGTTTGTGTAGGCCTGCAAGGGTTCTTCTCACATTAATTAGTAGTCTGCAGCAGAGTGAAGTGTTAGCTAAGGTTATTTCACAGATTAATGCTTGCTATAAAAATTGATCTGAAAACTTTTTTAGTTTATTTAGCTGAGGACTGGGGCAGATATGAGTCTGTGAGCACTTGGTTTCCATAGTAACCAGCATGCTGGAGTCAACTATCTAAGCCTTAGAATTCAATTTTAAAGGGCCTTAAAAACACATTACCCTGCATCACAGATTAAATAACCAGTTATAATGCTACCCTGCTTATATTATTAGTGTGAAATTATTACTGGTGTATAGGCTTTTTAAATTTGTTATCCAATTCAACACATTTATTACAATTTATCTAACTATTTTGTTTTTTGTTTGTTTTAAGCATCTGAAGAACAGCCAGAAAAATCACCTTCTCTGCCCAAAGAAAGTGTGAGAGTGAAGGAAGAGGAGGTCCAGAGACAGAGGATGATGATACAGAGAGCATTGAATCAGACAGATTAAATGGGTCTTTCAGAACAGATGGAAGCTCCTCAGGACTGCAGGAAATTACAACAAATTCTCCCCTCCGAAACCCCCAAGGCCACTAGTGGGGGGGTCACTTAAAGATGTGCCCTGGCTACAGCCCTGGTTGTATGTGAACATAATTTTTAGGAGAGGTTGCTGAGATGCTTAAATGTTCAAGTTCCCTCTGAGAGCCATCCAGGATCATGACAGTATGATGGTGCTGGATCAGGGCTGCAGTCTCAGTACCATGTGAAATGAATTTAAATAGCAGCTGATGTCCATGAGGACATACATATATACAACAGAGTTTTATTTTTTTGGGTCTTTGTTCAGTAGACAGTACAGAAATCATTGTTCCTTCTTTCCCTCTCTTCATTCCTGTACCTCTCACACTCCTGCTGTCCTTACCTCTATATCCCCTCCCTCCGTTCCTGGCTGAGCTGCATTGATTAAAGCCTCCGTCTCCTCCTCTCTCTCTGTTTGCCGTCTCTCTGTTGCTCTTTGTTTTGCAGATACGATCCGACTTCCAGCCGACAGACACAAACAGCAGCTTGTTCAGTCCATTTAGCTGCTGTTTGGACTGCGGCTACATTACAACCTTATCAGGGGAGTCGCTGGCACACCACTGCTGCTAATAAACTGATAACACCTCTGAGTATTGATTCTGGCCTCAAACTGGCCAACACCGATAATTAGTACCAGGAACTGGTTTCAGCCTTTATAAGGGTTTTAAAGGTTTGAACACATTAACCATAAACCCTGTATACTTCACATTTCTGCCGATCATTTCCCAAATCAGTTTTAAGATCAATTTCCTTCCTTCCAGGCAGCCATTGCTTTCAGTTAATTTCTATGAAAATCGACCTGCAGACTTAAAAGTTGCTGCCAAGAGATAGATATCACAGCATTCTTTTGTTAAGTTTCTTTATCATTATGTGACTAAACAGCTGAGAGCAGAGACCGTTTTGAAAAGTCTCTCTGTTGAAGAGTTCAAAGCCATCTGAGATTTAAGTGCCAGATGCAGAATAGAAGCCCTTGTAGTGCAAGAAATGACCAAATTCTCTGGCACAGACCATGTGATGGGTACTTTTGTTGTATGTAATTCCCCATGGGGAGGCCCCAGGGCAAAAGTTTGTTGTTGGGCACCTGTTGACATCCACTATACATGGTAGTACTCTAGAATTGATTAGTTGGGAAAATTGGCAACAAATTAGATAACTAATTCATCGTTTATGTAATTTTTTAAAGCAGAAATGCCAAAAATTAACTGGCACCAGCTTCTCATGTGTGAATATTTGCTAATTTTCTTCATATTTGGGTTTTTGACTGTTAGTCAGACAAGTCATCTAAATATCTTCACTTGGGCTCCAGAGAATAATGATTGGTAATGTTCACCATTTTCAACAAATTTTCAATTAATCACATTACATAGACCCAAATGATATGGAGTAAACCTGGGCTTTTCGGGCCACTGGGTGTCTGGGGCCCCTGGATACCATTCCCACTACCCATGATGTTTTACAGAAACCTGCATATGTTGGAAACTGCATGCCCTATGGGGTTACACTATCATCAGGGCCGACAGGGTGATGCGGTTCTGAATCCTTGAACAAGTGTGCATCCCTGACTGTGAACTCTGTCGGTTGGTTTTTTTTAGACTTTTTTATTTACTGAGGAAATTTGGTCAAATAACTCCCTTATCTGTGTTCCTGGATCAATTAAATGTTAAAACAAGATAAACGGAAAGTTACAATAAGGCACTCTGCTGATCAGTCTGTACGGATGTTAATTCTTGTGATCTGGTGAGTTATCTTCTTACTTTGCAGCAGTATGTGGACCGCCCCACTCCATCAACATTTCCTGGTGAGGAAATCAAATCATGTTATACACCCGCTCCACAGGTATTGAGTAGTATTGAAATCTGAATGTCAGGAAAATTGTAAAATTGTAATGAATAATAAATATAGCCATATTAAAATTATATGGAAGCCCCAGATGCAACCACATGAGAAAGTGTAAAGCTCTCCAGATTATAAGTGATCCTTTTTACTCACAGTTAGAGCTTTTACCCTCAGGGAGACAAGTAAGAGCCACCAAAAATGTGTACAGCAAGTTCTTCTTGCCAAATGCAATTAGGATGCTGAATGCATAGCCTACTAAGGATTTTACAAACATCCAGTACTTCTTCCATTTTATTTTATTTTTATTTACTGTATGTTTATGTTGTTGGTTGACACTGAGTCCCTGCTGTTTGTCCTTATTGTCCTTGATTGTTTTTTGTGCTATGTGGTGAATCCGAAGTTTTTCACGTTGTAGACAAGCTTGGAGCTACTGGATTATTTGTGCAACCAACCACAAACAGCTTTTTAGGAAGAACGAGGCAAGTTTAATTTCAAATGTGTTTGAATTTGAATGAATCTGGATCTCCATTTTTTCCTGTGGTGCCGTTTTTTCAATTTTTTCCTGTCGTACAACACTTGCCTTCAAATGAGTTTGAATTCTCAGATGAAGTGTCATTGAATGCATCATCTGTGAGAGTTCTCTGAACAGTCTCTGCTCTCCTCGGCAAAACTACATGACGTTTGAAACACCAAGAAAAAAAACACATGTAACTCATTACTACTTAATTACTTAAAGTAATTTACATCTCATGTTAATTCATCAGTTGTCCTGACGACTAAACCTACTCATTCTGTTTGTATGTGTTCTTTCTGAAGTGTTAGCTGATAACCAAACTGAAAATGTTCTGCTCTAAAAGTAAAACTTTTAATAAATTCCTGAATTACATCAAGATTAACAAAGTTAGAGAAGCTCAGAGCACGAGCCACTCAGTTTTTACTTTACTCCTGCCTCTGTATAGATAATATAAAAACTTAATTAAAATAATGTCTTGTGTTTTAACACTGTGATTTTGTACGGCATGTGCTGAATGAGGATGAAGCCGATCCAATTAATTATCTGCCATTAAAGAACTCATTAGGCTCAGAGCTCTTTGTGTTTGTCAGACTTGTGGTGATGAGTTTGTGTAAAATGAAGAGAATTAGCAGCATGGACACCACTTTACAGTGTGGACAGACAGATAATATACAGACAGTGAAATACACATCCTGAGTTTTACAAACATGGACGTGCCCCTGCCAATATCAGTACCAGATCTGACCTGTGACCTGCACGTATCACTGTACAGTGCCTAAAGTGTTGGAAGTTTTCATGTTTTATTGTTTTACAATTTTGAATCACAGTAGATTGACTTTTTTTTGACAGTGATCAGCAAAAAATGACCCGTTAATGCCAAAGTGAAAGCAGATCTTCTCTACAAAGTGATCTAAATTAATTACAAATATAGAATGCAAAATATGTTTATACAAGTATTCACCCCCTCCATGTCAGTATTTAGTTGATGCAGCCAATTACAGCCTTCTTTGCAAAAGCGCTCATGTTCAGTCAAGTTGAATGGGCATGGTGAATAAACTGTCTTTTTCAAGTCCAGCCAGTCTCGAGTGGACTGAGATCTGGACTCTGACTGGCCACTCCAGGACATTAAGATTCTTGTTTTGAAGCAATTCCTTCCTCTCCTCTCCCATAAAATTGTGACTGGTGAAGCAGCCAGTTGTCTCCACAGCCTCTCCAGTCTCATCCTCTGAAGCTTGGAACTGTCAGGTCTCTTGGTGGCCTCCTTCACTCGTCTCCTTCTTGGATGCTAACTCAGTTTTTGAGGACTGCAACAGATGTTCAGTGACTTGGAAATGTTCTCCTATCTGACTTGTGCTGCTTATTCAGCTTTGCATGAGTTGCTTGGAGTGTTTTTTTGTCTTCATGGTGGAGGTTTAATTTGCTATGATACTGACTACAACTGGCTGCACCAGAGATGATGTAGATGTGTCCTTTCAAATAAGGTGAATACTTATGCTAACATGTATGTCTATTTCTGTTGATCAGTGTCAGTAAAGGCCAAAAATAATTCAACTTTGATTCAGTGTTGTAAAACAAAACAAATCAGACACAATCTAACCCATTAATGTAAGACCCAACCAGAACCTGTGATAAAACAGGCTCAGATCTGCTGAGGCCAAAGCTTGAAGCATCAGGGTGCACACTGGCCTGGGAAATGGCCCCTCCATGTTTTCAATGCATTATGTGCACCTCAGAACAAAACTCATTGGCAGAGGTGCACACTCACTATTCTCCGAAATTGTGGATCATGCTTCTGACACAGCACAGGGATCAAACAGACACTTGTCAACTGACTTCGACAGCCATCAAAGAGAACAAGACTAGACCTATTTAAATCGCTGAACAAATGAATTCCTAAAAAAGTCTACTCCACTGACATGTTTTGAAATATTTTTAAAAATTATTATTAATTTGTTGTTATTATTATTTTTTATTTGTTATTATTTAGTTAGTATTTTATTGTTTGTTTATATATTTCAATATTTTTTACTATTAACTAAATTTTCTGACTATGATTATGCAGAGAGATAATGTGTAGTATAGTGGCCAACTTTCCTTTAAACATAAGAACATGTTGGAAGATTCTGCAAAGTTTTTAACATTCATTCTTTGTAGAACACAGTAGCAGTATATTCAGTACAAGTCAAAAGTTCGGAAACTATGTTTAACCTAGAAATCCAACATTATAACAGTATACAAATGACAGAAAATCACAAAAAAGTCTGATATGTCCCAGAAGTGAACTTGTTTTTGAGACTAAAGACAGAAAAACTGAATGATTCTACTGATCAACAAAACAAAAGACTTGAGATAACTTATCATATTTCTAGATTGTTGTCTCTTGCTGCTATGATATCAACAACTCAGACTGGGATTCAACCATTTCAATCTCTGAGAGTGGATAAGTTGGGTGTTTTATGTCATTAAATGAAGAACTTCACCTTTAAATAACTACATTTTCTTGTGTGTATATGTGTGTATGTGTGTGTGAGGATTAAACATGTAAACATCTCTAAGATAATTACAGTTTCCTATTCAAACTAAAGTCTTTATTAAGCTGTTTAATGAGTTTATTTGTGTGTGTTTGTCTCATTTTCTTCTCTGTTTTCCAGTCTAAATAATTGAGATGGTTATTATTGAGTGATGTGCTGTGACTGGCTGACTACATTCAAATGTTAAATGTGTTTTTTTGCTGTATTATGGGGACCAAATGTACTCACAGTCCTGTAAAAAAAACAAGCTGTGACCTTTGTGGGCTTTTTTTTACAACCTCGTTAGCCAAACACTAACGAGACACAAGGACTGACACTTTTCTTTTCAATTAGAATCTAATTAGAATTCAAATTTAATAAGAATCTACAAACAAACTGTTAACTGAACTGAGTTTATTATTGTATCGTGTAATATATAGTCTAACAGAATTTAATTCACAGTAGATCTCATTATTTATTCTTGTGTCTACTCAACCTGTGTGAATTTTGTTTTTGATCTTCATTATAGTATTTGAGGTGTTTATGAGAGATTATATTTGGAGAATATCTCTCCAGTAGGTGCCAAGCATTGCTAATGAGTATCTATGTCAGCAGTCCCTGTTCTTATGGGTAGAGAGACAGGCTTGTACTCAGAGAACCCTAGTTCTATTAGCACAGGCGGAGCCCTCCACTGGACTCTATGGGTACTACTATCTTCCAATCACATGCATGTATTCGCCCACTGAACTTTGCATAAACGTAGCTGGCCAATCAGGACGTGCCTACCAGAATACATGTGGCGCCCACAGTATATAAGGCAGTGTCACTGTTGTCCAGCATCCCACAACCTCTTCAATGTCTGGTGTAGAAGTGGCAGGGCCCGTAGGTAGAGGGCTCCACCTGTGCTAATAAAACTAGGGTTACAATATCATAACCTTCGTTCTATCTCACACAGGCTCCGTCCTCCACTGGACTCTATGGTACAGTGGATGGAACCTGATCGGCTAAGGTTAGTTGCCACAGCCCACCTTCTTCTTATAGTCTAGGCCGCCTCAGCATAGAAGTAGGGGGCGGTTGGCTGGCTATGTTTATGCAAATTTCAGTGGGCAAATATGTTTGTGTGATTGGAGGAGAGTATTACCTATAGAGTCCATTGGAGGGTGAAGCCTGTGTGAGATAGATCAGTAAGAATCCAAAAGCACAGGTAACCAAAAGAATTGCTGAAAAAACCCACACACAGAAATCCAAGGCAGAACACAAATCACTAGTCATTGCTTCATGTTGGAGACGGATGACGTGTTTGTGAGGGAAAAAAGAAAAGATGGATGGTTAGTTGGGGATGTCATAGACGGAAACTGCACTGGTCAACATTTTGACACACCATGTGACTCCCAGCTACTAAACATAGTGTGTATAGTGGACAGTGAATTTTAAAGAACAAGGAAGAAAATATTATAACACACACCATCTGCTCTGTACAGGCTTGAATTAGGGCAAAAGTAATCAAAGTTGGAGATGAAGTCATACGCTGCAGCAAAACAGAAGTTTTTTAGCCAGTGGTGGAGACTGAAAAGTCAACTAAAACTTTGGAGAGAGTTGGAATGGGGCCAGACATGATACAACGTCTTTCCAGACTGTTAATTGTGTAGCACAAGAACTCCAGGTCTGCATGTTGTTGGGCCTCAACCATGGGGTCAGACAAAGGCAGGCCTACATGTAAAACCAGAAGCCTGACCATGAGGCTTCCTTTGTCTTTTGTCCCCTGAAACAAAGGGAGCAGCACCAAAATGCTGCTCACAGACTCCACCTCCCATAATGCTCTGATGAGTTCGCACCTAGGTGAGAACTCGGCAGGGAGCTCAAACCCTGGTCTCTGATTGGCAGAGACCCACAAACACCACCGGGAGTCATGGCAACACAGCCATGACGTCACCGCCCCTTTAAGAAGCGGCTGCACGAATTCAATATCGCCTTTCCACAGTAACAGTGCTGGAGGAAGCGTTGCTTTCTCTGTGAGCCAGCTTACTAAAGGAGGTAACCCCGTGCACGTGGACTTTTCCCCCTGGAAGATTCACCCTGAACTTCTCCCTGTGTTCAACCGAACACATTCACTGGATCCGAGAGAGAGACCACTGCTGTTGCAACCCAGCGCTCTCACTACCTGCAGAAGGAAGAAAAGGATTTTCTTCACGAAGACGTGGATTACTTGGATTCCCGCTCTTCTTCAATTAAGTCGACTCCGCTGTTTCCCTCGCCACGCAGCCGAGAGTCTGCTGCCGTCAAAACCCCGCCAACAGAGCGCGAGGACGGCCCCGTCAGTATCTGAACCGGATCAGGACGGAAGAAACACACCGTATCGCTTTATGAAGCGAACACGTAAGAGGCTATGTCTGGACAGAGACAGAATTAACTGTGTGTTTATTAGCGTTTAGCTTTTTAAGCCTAATTGCTATGTGTTGTTGATTTAACGGACCACCGAGTCCCCTTTTTGCCTGCTATACTCTGAGGAGTATTTAAAGTTTGCTGCCTGTTTAGTTGTGTTAACCACGCTAGACTGTTTTTGTGTTTTGTCCCACTTGGGACTGCTGCTGTGTTTGTGCCATCGTGGGTGAGAAAGTAAGTTGTTTGTCGATCAAAAATTAGACAACGTGCGTCACAGGCTGCCGTCTGCGCGCACGCTCTCTGTGGACAGACAACCGCTGCTCTCCCCTCACAATCGCAGGATTTCGCCGTGAGCCGGTGTTTCTTCTCCTCTTCTCTTGCTACTAACACCTACCCACATGCACACACACATACACACATTTGTTCTTACACATCTGGCGGTCAGATAACGTGGGACAAAGCACCGCTCTGCCCCTTATCTACCGTCAGACACGTGTTTGATACATTGAATTGGGTGAACGCAGAAATGCCGACCCCCAGGCGGCGCCATCTTGTTATTGTTGTAACCGACACTACAGTTATAGCCACTATTCGGCTATCAGTGACTCCATCTCGCGAGATCACGCCCGCTGTCCTTGAGACCGCGTGACGTCATCTCACAGATCACAGTCGCCATTTTGTTTACACCCATAGAGACACGCCCACACACACACACACCCATCTACACTCACACACACACATGCACGCTCCAGCTTGCATGTGTTTCCATTGTACATAGCTATTATTGCTTAGGTAGGATTAGATTTTAGGAGTGTCTTATTGATCAAAGCATTTGCTAACTTTGCTATTGTTTAATAAACACTGTTATATCTTTAAAGAGAAGTCTTTTGTAATTATTGTGCTTATTTATTGTAAAAGGTGGCTGATTGAGAAAGAGGGCCAGAGCTCGAATTCATACCTTCACTGTTCACTTGTGGATGCTGATATCCCTCAGATATTAGCATCCCAAGTGAACCTTGGTAATGAGACTAACTTATTGTTTGGTTATTGGTCCCGGTTTCCGGGTGGTGTCCCGTATTATTAATTTATATTAATAATTTAATTTTTATTAATTAATAATTATCCGATAATTATTGCTGCACAGACCTGCGCCACTTGGAAATAATGCTAGATGTAACTTTGCATTTTCCATTAGCACAACCTACATTCAGCAGCAGTGAAGGCAATGTTGGTAGAGCAACATCGGAGGTAAACGACCATGCTTGGAAGTATGTCCTCGGTTTCACCAGAAATGACACCAGCAAGGAGGTAAGTATCTGGGGTTAGAGAGGAGTAGAGCGACTGGCTAGCCTAGCCACTAAGCTAAAAACAAACCTAGCTAAGCTTGCAGCAGTTGAGGCAGTCCAGTCAGCATCCAGATGATAACTTAAAATCCAAGCGTCCGATAACTAAAATCATTTACCTTGTTAAAAGCATATAGCTAAAATACCAGGATCTAAAAGCAGCATAAAATTGTGGCTTAAAACTGAGTAAAAATGTCAATTTATGACAGAGCTTCTGCACAACACAATGCCAGCACATACACAAATGTGTTGTCTTATTATCCCATCAGTTAAGATAAGTCATAGTTTTCTATCCCCTTTGACCCATCCTAACTATTTAGGAGCAGTGGGCACTGGGCAGCCACAGTGCAGCGCCCGGGGACCAACTCTAGTTGTAATGCCAATACAAGGTCAAGGGTAATGGCAGCAGTATGCATGCATGTCTTTTGGTGTTGGTTTTAGGTGTTATTACATAGCCTGTGAATGGTCAATAGAGGATTTGCATTGAATGCTTGTGTAACTGTTTGTGCAGTGGTAGGGTAGGGAAAACATTGGAACAACATATTACTGTTCCACTGCAAATAGTTTGCAAGATCCAGTAATAGGGGACCAAATTTAATTGTTGATTTATTTCTCATATCAGCACATGGCAACCATTGTTTTGCACATAACAACTGTTGTCTTTTATAACATGGAGGGGAAAAAGGCATTCTAAAATTCTGTGAAGGGCCTCAAAATTGACACTACTTGGTCAGAATCGGGGATAATATCTCTGGCAATAATCTGATAGCGAAAGTTCTTTTATCATTAGTTCCAGTCTTTAAACAGAGTACAAGCAATTCCATCGATTGCTTTCCTTGGTGTACCGATTGTGTCTTTATTCGTTCTAGCTGCCTGGCCTCCCTCTACTAACCACCAGTGGCAGGCAAGCTGCAGCAGCACTGACTCTGGTACATCAGTTTCAACTTCTTCTTTGTCCTACTTCATATGGACTAGTCAGATAAAACTGCAGCACCATGCTGGGCCTGCATGTTATTAAAAACAAACTACTGTTGGAGTTGCAAAGTGTTATAATTTTTTCTGATATTAGTCAAATTTTGACGGCCACCGCAAAATTTCCTATGCAGGAAAAACCCTACTAAGTATTTGAGATGCCATTGGCCAACAAAGTTGCGTATATCTTTATTTTGCAGTGTATACTTGAAAATACTGTGTGGATTGTGATATATTCAGCATGAATTCTTGAGTTTGATTAGGTTAGTGGTGCATGTATAATGTCCAAGATGGATTCATAAAAGAATAGCCTGTTGACCTAACTAAAATACAAATCAAATGCCAAAACAGGCACATACCTTTGACGCAGAATTGTCTGTTTTATTGAAATCTGCACAGGAGTAGTTTGTTTATACTTAATAAGTATGATATTTAGACTAGGTCCCTAAAATGAATGAGGAACCTGACACCTGGAAGGAATGTTGGTGTTGACAACGCACAGCAGTGGTCACTAGCTTACTTATTGGTGCACTTAAATAGAGGTAAGACTGCTGAAACAAGTTCTACTAAATATCTCAATATCTCGAATTATTTTTAAAGCCAAGTAAACTTAAAGAAAAAACATTATATTCTCTATTTTTAGCCTGATCTTTTGTTACATGGATTTTGCTCAACAGTCAGACTCCTCTATATTCTTATTGTATATGAAAAAGATAGAAATTTATTTTGCAGTTGAACAACTCAGCGGGTAGTGTGGATTGACATTTATGGGCTGCATAACAAAAGACCTAAATCGCTTACTGGGGTTTCATCATTGCATTGCACTTTTTTCAGAAAGAGACATTGGAGTGCATAATGTAGAAAAACACAGAAGAAAAACATGTTTGTCTTTCTCAGGGTGATGTCAAATTCTGTAATGGCTGCTCTCAACATGGCTGGTGGTGGACATCGCAACAATAGGAGATTCAGGGACAGCCAGGTTTACACTCTTGTTTGTGGTAAATATTCAAATCAGTAGCACATCCATACAGTAAATTTTTTAGAATATGTACTATCAGAGTGGTATTACTGTTCTGTTTGTGAATGTGTGCCAGTCCATTTAGTGCAGTAGGACTGACATTTTCCCTTCGTGCTTTTATGACCACTTAGTAGTATTCTCACATTTTCATAATGCGCACAAGCAAGAACACTGTGCTCTCTTGAGTGATTTGCAAGAACATGGTAAACCACTGCAGTGTAACAATAGTGAGGACATAATGATTTGTGAAGAACATGAAGTGCATTCCAGGCAACTATTTACCTTTCCATTTTTATATAGAGGGTGCACCAAATGCAGTAACCCATGACTCTAAAATAATATAATTTGGTGTGAGTTTAAGAAGTTATGGAGCAGTGATGCCAGTGAACATATGCTATTTATACACATTTTTCAGACCATTACTCATTAAATATTCATTATTCTATGTATGATTAAACCTTTGCTTACCCATCTGTGACAAGTCAAAATGGCTGCTGTGCAAAGAGCCAATGTTGAAAGAACTGACAGATCTCAAGGAACTGTTTGTTTTACCTCTCTGCAGATGCTGTGAAAAGATGGAGAGTTGACAGCACAACCCACGACATAGAGCATGCCATGTCTGACCACTTAAAACATGCTCCAAGAAAAGCAGGGGGTGGAGAGAGAGGGAGGGAGAGGGAGGTAGTGTTAGCACCAGGCAGTCTAGATTCTTTTTGATTAGTTCAGTGGATTATTCTATATGCATCAAACTCAAAGAACCAGTACAATTATATTGATTCAGTCAGAAAAAGTTTATTGTGGAGTGTTAATGTCAGAAGTGTTTTCAGCTTCAGATGTATAATTTCATTTGTTAATTGTAAATTGTAAATTAACTGTTTTAGTGCACCCTCTCTGAGCACAGCCAAAGTCTGTTGAGGGGGTGTTGCCCTCTGAAATGAGATGTGAAGTTAGTATTTGTAGATGTGTTTGCACAAATAAAATTAACTAAACTGTACTTGTGTGTCAACCGTAACATTTTTTTTGTTTCTTACCAAAACCAGTTCCTCTTAATGCATTGTATTTGTGTGAAAATGCAGTCATTGAGGGCATGTTATGAACATTCTTTTCTTTATCTGCTATCAAATAACATCTTAATTGAAATGTCTTAATTATATTTTTGTTGTTGTGGTTGAAAATGAGATATAGACAAGTTAATGTCAAGTTAATATCTAATGTTTTTTTAAATTAATTAATATACTGTATAGTCACATGTGTATTATAATTAATATAATACACATATTAAAGTCTGAGACCACTTTCCCATGGGATCCTACTGTATATTAAGGAGGCGAAGAACCACCTGACGGGAAGCCTCCTCGAAGTGCCTTAAAACTGTTTAACTCACACCTACAAGTTGATTATGCTGCTTATACCATAGTTATTTGCCAACAGTATAAAATAAAAGCATTCGCAATTTTTTGGTGAAAGTTTTGCTCTCAGAATCGAAAGGTTATGAAGCAAGAGCTTACTGTTGTCATGACAACTTTCCACACAGTACTCGCCACCAGCCTGAACAGAGGCATAAAATTCATGTAAAGTGTCATTAAGCATAATCGCTGGAGTATGTCTCCAAATCAGTGTTCCTTTGTTTTTGGTAGAGAAAGTCTCTCAGTATATTAACTGCCCATTTTGTTGCCTTTTTTTTATTAATCTCATCCTTCTCTTCGTCTTCAGGTTTCAGTTCCTTGTGCCGTTTTTTTCTTGGTTTCTTTTTCTTCTCTGCTGCGTCCCATTCTTCAAAACTTCATAACGAGTAAGCTTTGACAGCTGTGCTCTTTAATGTTGCTATGGTTACAGCTTGGGTAGCAGATGAATTTACAACGGTTATTAAACTTGAGCCAAACTACGTGTGCAACACACCTGCTGGCCAATCACAAAAGAGTATTCACCCAGATCATGCTATAATATATAATAATTACTATATTGTAATTGATTATTTTACATTAAAAAGTGAATCTGTACAGGTGTGTGCAGGAATTCTTAAATATTGAGTGATTGTGCTTAGCCCTGATGTCAACATAGGCTAAGCCATAATTTGTGAAATTCTTGCAAGATAGTTATTAACTAAACATGTCAGGACACAGAAATGGAATCATTTTTAAAAGTTGAAAACTGCACGTTGAGACGTTGTCGATGTTGCAACCTACCGTCAGTCCAACTACCATTTTGGCTATATATTTCAACCCCCTGATTACATCTAGGTTTAGACGTCATTTCAACTTTTTTTTTAACGTTGAAATGTTTGCTGGGTAGTGATGGGGGAAACAAAGCTTTCTGAAGCATTGAATATGAAGCAATTGCATTGACAATGGTTCACTGTTTTGAAGCATTGGATACAGTCAAACATCTACTGGGCAAATTCTGGTATTGCACGTGTATGACTGAATTAAATCTGAGTAGATAATGGTTTCAAGAAGTCTGCTTCGAACATAACATCACTAGCTAACAGTCTACACTGGTGCGGATATGTCAGAAAACAACAGTCATGTGAAAACTTTACAACTTTTTAATTCCTGATGTGTCAAGACTTTTGGTTTACCAGTGGTGTGAGAACCTAGAGGGGTAGAACTGCAAACTGTTAAAGGGGAACTCTAAAGCCTTTTGTGTTCCCAGAAGGAGCTGTGTGAAATCTGACAAATGGCTTCAAGTGATGTCAGTTGAGTCAGCGTCGTTTGGTGCTGAAGACTACAACTTTGAAAATGAAAAAAAGTCTGTGGGGGGAGTGCGGGGTGGAGATAGAAAGAACTGAAGTTATCAGACCTCTGTAGCCCACTCCACATCTCTGCTAGCAGCTCCAGTCTACATTAGCTGCTACTAGAATAACACACCTGAGTCTGTATGGTCAAGTACATTGAGTTGAGTTGCATTGTGGGTAATGTACGTGCCAGGTTTTGACAAGGAAGAACACTACGTAACAATACGTGGAATAAAAAAGACGATATCTGGTTCTGCTGCACTGATTTTTATACTTTAAAACTGTTCATCATGAGTCTGACAATGTTATAGGAGTGCTCTTTTAAGTGCAACACAATCCGACTGTGTTAACACCTGTAGCAAACACACAGGCAGTAGAATAAGCCAAGGTACAGTAGCTGGTTTGTTCCATCCTGGGGAGCAAATGTGATGAAATTGCTGCTTTTCAATCAATAATCCACCGCTGTTCTGGCTTACATGGAAACAATGGATGCAGGTGTTAGCATCATATGTCACCAGAGTGTGTGCCATTTTTTTTACTGGATAGGTAGCTTAACAGGTAACAAGTCGTTGGACATCTTTAGTGTTTTTTAGTGCGTCTGTCCAGTAACACCAACATAGCCTACAAATCTCAGACAGTATATGTGTGTGTGTGTGTGTGTGTGTGAGTATATGTGTGTTCATGTGTGTTCATATTTGTAAGGCTGCCAACACAGACTGCTGCACTACACACTCTGATCACACACACACACACACACACACACAAACACATATAGACACACACAATTTTCACAAACCTGGCTTTTAATTTCCCGTCTGACATTAATATCCGTTCAGAGATGAGCACACACACACGCACACACACACGCACACACACACATACACACACGCACACACATTCTGGATTTTCATTATCTTCCACTGTTGTGTTGGTATATCTGAGCTACTGATCTTTGTAATGAAAACACAGGGAGAGAAGATAAAATTGAGGATGGAAGAGAGAAAGGATAGAAGACAGTAAAGATTCCAATACATCAAACTGAAATACTCGACATGTCCTGTGCATCGTTTAGAAACAGTTTCCCTAAAATTCGGCCTGAAATTCTTTGAAATCTTTGCGATCTCAACTGGAATTTGAAATAAAGTTGTGCAAGTTTCAACAAAGTAAATACAGTGTAACTGGTCACAGTTGAACTGCTTTTGAGGTGAACAGGGATACATCTTCAATCAGTCCAGAGATTTAGAACCCCCCCAACACACACACACGTACGTCATCTCACCTACACAGAGGAAATCTTTGCCTGAATATATCAGAGTGAAGCTGCAGGTGTTAAAGAGGCTTCAGAAACTCAGACCTCCAATAAGGACTGCCAGAAGAGAATGGGTGGGTGAGGCAGCAGCCTGATAAATACATGCTATCAGCTGTATTGTGTTCTAATTGGCTCCTATTGGAGGGTTTTCAATGTGGAATAAAGAAGGCTTCGTTAGCAAGGGTCACACACATAAGACACACACACACACACACACAGTCATGTTTCCATCACTTCAGAGGACATTACATTGACTTAAATTCATTTCATGGAGACTAACCTTAACCATAACCACTACTTCCCTAACCCTAACCTTTACCCTAACCTTAATATAACCCTAAATTTACCTTGACTTTAAACCAAGTCTTCACCCTAAAATGAATTATTTACGGTAAGGGGACTTGCTTTTTGTCCCCATAAGGGAGGTGAGTCCTCACAACATGACTGTGTAAACAGATTTACGTCCCCCCAACATGAGGAATACTGGCTCCACACACACACACACGCACACACACAGACAGAGCTGCAGTGTTTAGTCTGCTGTGAATTCACAGTCTGATAATCAGTAATTAGGTAATTGTGTCTGTGTGAATGTGTGTGTGTGTGAGGTTGGTTATCAGCTGATCAGACTCGCACTGAAAGCAGAAACACACACTGTTGTACTGTGGTTTACCTGAGGTTTGTAACTTCTTGTGTGACGTATCCCTCTGTGGATGTGCGTTGGTGTTTCTACGTGTTTGTGTGAAGAGGGTAGGCAGTCTCAAGCAAAGGTTGATATTGATCAGAGAAGTTCCAAAGTTTGTAGTCAATTAAATGGTTAGGTCAGTTACCTGCTAACAGAACCTGAACCACCAGTATTGTTGCTATGGTTACCTGGAATTTAACATATCTGGAGCTCTGATTTAGAATAGTGGTTTACCTGTTGATTAGAACTACATTTGAGGTGTCCACACATGATTTTAGCAAGAAGATTTTTAAAAAGGAAGCCTTTTTACATTTCCAGAGAGTGAGTAAAGGAATCAGGAGAGAGGAGACAGAAGTGAGGAAGAATTGCAGGATGTGATGGTGTTGAAAGAAAAACAAGGAGAAAGTAAAGACGACGCAAATGATTCAAGATTTAAAGAAAAAGTTTTAGGAGGAAAGAGCAACACGTAGAAGCAGCCCAGGCGTCAGGTGACGGAGAGACATGGACACATTCAAAGCAGGAAAGCTGTAAGGAACTTACACCTGTATCTAGATGAATTATTGTTTTGGTAAATATTTTTGAAGGCACAATCTGTTTGCAAAATGTCCAAATGCAAATCCAAATGTACACTACAGGGCATCCCCACTAACAAAAGTCAAAGCACAAGATTGAAACCTGCTATAAAAGGATTTACAGATCTTTTAATACAGCCACTAACACTACACAATGACTCCATTAACATGATGTTTTCTTAATAATCCATTAAAAGGTTATTGACCTCAGTAACTGTACCTTGACAAGATAGGTGAGATGCCAGCAAAGAAAGAAACAAAATCTCTGTGTAAATATTTAAATAACTGGGAGACTATTTTCCCATTCCTGACAATGGAATGGTGTGTAGGGTGGACTATAGTGTTGGTCATGGTGGGGAAAATGATGTTAACCAGCATGTTAGGTCTGTTAAACATAAGCCAAGAAGCCACAAAGAACACATCAACAGTCTGTTCAATTACAGCAGGGAGGGCAGTAAAGGTACCTGGTGATTAGATCTCTGGACCCGAGAGAGTAAATGTTATAATTCATGTCATGATGTTAAAATTATGGTCCGGTGGGGTCCTGGAAAATCTCCCTTATTTTCAAAGTCCAATGTTGAGAGATATGGTCATGGACCATCTCCTGAAACTTTTTAAATGTCTAATAAACACAGTGCTGACAGCATGCAGGAATTCAAATAGAAAAAAAGAGAAATTATAAAACTGGGCACTCACACTCAAATTTATGGGATAGTAATTTAAAGATAAATTAATAATAATTAAAAGTTTTGACTTACTAAGTCAAACTTATGAGATAGTCAAAAAAATTAAATATATATGAGAATAAATTTTAGATTCTGCATAAAACACTTTGTTTCAAGAAAAGAAAAATAAATTAAATGAGAAATGAGAAAAAGCAATATTCTACTTACTAAGTCAACATTATGAGGTATAAAAAATTGTGAGATAATATAGGTCGATAGCTTTACTATCATAATTTTGACATATATTTCAATATTGACATACTATGATTATTTTTATTTTTATTAATTCCAAACATTTTTCCTTTTTTTCTGTTCTTGGCAGAAATAGGCTTCCATAGTGTACAATTCAAATTATACTGAACATGAATACATAGCTTAACATTTTAAATACACAATATGTAAATCTGTGTCTGTAGAGCAGACTGGTGAATATGGATGTATTTAGCTGTCCCAGCTGTAGCTGAAGTGTTAAAGTTCCCGGTGTTACCAGAGAGGGCAGGAGAGTTCAGCTAATCTCTCCCCCGCTGCTCTGCCTCCTATGCCGGGCTCCAGCTCCCGCTCCGCCCCGCTCCCCTCAGCTCCAGCTCCGGGCTTTACCTCCAGCCTCTTTAGATCAATGGCTCCATGCTCTGTATAGGTCTCTCTAGCCCCCCTCTCTCTCTCCAGCTGTATAGACCATCAGAGAAAGAGAGAGAGAGAGAGTGAGCGCGTTCGACTCTCCTCCTCTTCCTCCTCTACCGTCTCTCTCCATCCGTCCTCCCCGGCAGACGTAGCAGACCTCCGGGAAGGCAGCGTGGATTTGAACCCTCCTTCCATCTGTATGAATGGGAATCAGCCTCACCGTGCAGGAGTGATGGAGACTCTGCCCTAATAGTTCCTGGAACTTATTCTCATCTCTGAAAGGAGGAAATTAACTGCGTGTCGTGTGCGTCTGTTTTGGATTTTTCTTTTCTTTTCTTTTCTTTCTTTTTGGGATCCAAGCCCGACTAGGGAGGGTTATTTTTGGGGAGAGGAGAGGTTGTTTTAGCCCCTCTCTCTCTCCTCCTCATCATCATCCTCCTGACTCACAACCCTGTGGGGTTTTTCTTTTTCTTATTTTGAAGTGATAGTTGGATTCTGTGGAGGATTTTTTTAAAGAAAATTTTAAGAACAGCAGGATTTGCGGGTGTGTGTTCTCCTGTGGTTCCTCGGGCTCATCGGGACTGGAGCAGGGCAGCATGGAGCTGGTTTTGGTTGGATGTATTGGTGATGTTTGGGAGGTGTTGGTGCTGAGGAGGAGGAGGACGGGAGGACTCTACCTGCTGCTGCTCTGCTGGCTGCTGGCTGCTCACACCACAGCGCACGGTGAGTGGAAAAAAGAAATTTATGCGTGATTTCTGCCTCCGTCCCGCAGTGTGTGCGTGCGTGTGTGTGTGCGTGTGTGTGTGTGTGTGGTAGTGGTGATGGGGTGGGGTGGGGGGGTTTTGCTGGTTGCCGCAGACCCAACGAGAAACGAGAATGAACACATTTGTTGCGTCTCCCTGTTGGCTGATTCTTAAACCTTGACTCTAACCCGGGAGGACCCGGGTCAGACCCGGTTTAACGGGGTTTTATCGGGGTTTACTCTGTGTGATCAGGTTGTAGGCTGCAGGGTTTGACTCGGTTTAAGTAGATTTTACTGGGCTTCAGCAGGTTTCTCTGCTCTGATCATGTGTTAGGCTGCTGCTTTGAGCGGCTTTTAGTGAATTTTATAGGATTTTGCTGCAGTTTTACCTTCAGCATCATTAAAATAACTGGTTTACTGGGACTGGGACTGTGTTACTGCTGGTCTGACTGGCTTCTACCAGGTTTTTACTGTGTTGTACTTGGTTTGATTGGATTTTTGGGGCTTTATTATGGGCTTCATGGGTTAAATTGACTTTACTGGGCTTCAGCAGTCTGATCAGACCACTGCTTTGAGCAGGTTGTAGTAAATTTCACATGGATTTAGCTGCCGATTCACGTTCAGTATCACCCAGAATAATGTGTTTTATTGGCATTATTCAGGTTTGTCCAAGCTACTGACTTTGATGAGATTTGACTGGGTTTGATCCGGTTTTTGCAGGGATCCCCTGAGTTTGCCAGTGTGGTCATGTCTAAGGCAGCTGCTTTGAGCAGGTTTTACTGAATCTTTCAGGATTTTGCTTCTCTTTTACCTTCAGTTTCTCCCAGAATAACCATTTTCTTGTACCAACCAGGTTTAGGCAGCTGGGTCTGACTGTTTTTTTACTGAGTGTAACTGGGTTTAAATGGATGGGGCCTCAGCAGGTTTCAGTGGGTCATGCATTGATCCGGTTTTATAGCTGCTGCTTTGAGAAGATTTTAGTGAGTCTGACTGTGTTTTTTTTAAACCAGATTTTGCTTATCTTTACTGGGTACAATCAGGTTTTTGTGTTTCATGGGGTTTTACTGGATTTAACCTGATTTCTATTCAGGCTGCTGCTTTGAGCAGGTTTTAGTGAATATTCTAGATTTTGCTGCTGTTCCACCTTCAGTATGAGAGTGTGATGTGTTTTATTAGTAATGTTCAGGTTTGTTCATCTTTTTAAAAATTTTAACCAGCTTTAACTTGTCTGGATTCGATCAGGTTTTGAATGTTTTGGGGATTGAAATTTTCTGGATTTTGCTGCTGTTTTACCTTCAGTTTCTCCCTGAATGACTGGTTTACTGGGACAGATCCAGTTCTTTTAGTTTTAGCAGGTTTTAATGATTTTACTGGGATCCTACTGTGATTTGACATGTTTTTTTAGATTCTGGGTTTCATTCTGTGTTCTGACATGAAGCTTCTCTTTGTCTTAGAACACAGTATTTAGAATTAACTGACATCAGGTATCCTGCCTGTCCATTTTGTATGCCTGCATTCATTTAGTATTGTATGCTACAGGTATTTAGTCTTTTAATACAAAAAGTAAATATCACCTTTGTTACATATTGTGCTGTAAATACAAAATCTGTTTCACTAATATGAAAAGGTGTCATGTTTGTTGGGACATTTTTTTAAAAAACGTAACAATGATTGTCGTGGTGTTTACAATTGCCATGACAACGAAGGTTGTGTAACTTTAAGGAAGTATAAACCACGTTTTTAGTGATCATTTTATCCCAAACCATGATCTTTCCCTAACCCTAACCAAGTGGTTTTTGTGCCTAAACCTAACCAGACCTTAACCACCGCACTGTCACACCATAAAACATCTTTATTTTTTAACAGTGATTTCTAACAGTTTTGGAAAGCAGCATGTTACGCTCCTATGGGTTGTTCTGGAATGCAGCTACAGTCAACCTATGTGGTTGTTTCATTATGAGGATGTGTTGGCTGGACTGACTCTCTCTTTCTCTCTGTGAGTCTCCTGCTGTCAATAAATTATGTCCAAACACTTTAATTAAGCTAATTGGTGGTAGGAGAGCACACACACACACACACACACACACACAGTGTAGCTGCTGCATTAACTGAGAAATTCTCACTCAGTGTGAGGGTGTGTGTGTGTGTGTGTGTGGTTGATGTTTTTTCAACAGCCCGGCTGTAAAATCCTCCGCTGAATACTTTACTCAGACCAAGCATTTATCTGTATGGATACTGCACACACACACACACACACACACACACACACTGGGCCTCATTCATGAAACCTTCGTACACACTGATTAACACTAAAAGTGTGACTGAAAGACAACTGAAAAGGAGACAGAATATTTTACACCAGCAGACACTTTCACAGGTGTGTTCAGGTGCTCTGTCTGTTCAGACCAGAAAGCCAACAGTCTGCAGGCTTTCATCCCAACTGATCACCTCAGCAGGTCACTGATGAGTTTCTCCACTCCACAGTAACATTACACTGGAGCTTGTTGGAGTCATACGCAGCCTGACAGAAAGCTCAGCAGACACTACTCAGGGCTCAAAAAACTACTCACACTTTTAGGATGGCAATGTCGCTCTGTCGTTCCACCACCTGTGTCCAGACTGAAATATCTCCACAACTATTGTGTGGATTGCTATGAAATTTGTTACACACATTCATGTTACCCTCACAATGAATTGTTATCACTTTGTTGATACTCTGACTTTTCATCTAGCTGCATCATTAGGTTAAAATTTAAGTTGTCCAGTACTTTGGTTTATGACCAAACACCTGCAAAAGTAAATTAATTAGCAAATGTTAGCATGCTTACACGCTAAACTAAGATGGTGAACGTGGTAAACATTACAGCTGCTAAACATCAGCATGCTAGCATTGTGATGTGACATGTGTGTGTGTTAGCATGGTGACATTAGCGACTAGCTCAATGCACTGCTGTGCCTAAGTTCAGCCTCACAGAGCTGCTAGCATGACTGTAGACTTTCAGTCTTGTTGTAACCCCAACCAACAACAAACCCTTACATTTTCATCTACAGTACATGTGTAGTTTTACGGTGTTCCTGAGTTAAAAATCCATCTTTTTTGGACAGAACTATAATTCAGTCTTTTTGGATTTGTGGTTAGTGATGTGAAATTTCAATTTTACCCCCCACGCACATCTGAAACAGTGGATCCAAGCAGACTGATGACATGGAGAAAATGTGTTTTTTGAGTTTGATAGACTGTGAACTAATTAAATTTGTTAGAAAATTATTATCATACCATGGTCCAGTTGTCCACTTTCATCGTTGGTGAGAGAGATGAAAATAGGACTTTAATTTGCTTTGTTCTTACTGCTGCTGCTAATTAATTAGTTAATTGGTGGAGCATCATGCTGCTACCAGTATTGGTGTTCTTGCTCTGTTTGAGTCCATTTAGTAATTTATGCATGTTGGGTTCAGGTAGCTTTTTCAAGGGTCTGTTTCCCTCTTCCCTGCTGTATCATTTCACCTGCAGTTATAGAATAAACAGAAATCATTTCCTTGGCTTGACATCAGAGAGCCTCATGATTTTGCAGGACAAAGTGAAATCAGACTGAACTAATAAGCAACTGAATTTCAGTCAGACCACTCCCCGTTCATTAACTTGATCCAACATGGCAAAGTCTAAGTCTTCAGACATCTGAGGAATGAAGTGAGTGCTGATTAATGAGAAGATATTGACAACAAGGAATCCTCAGTCAGCTGAGAGATATTCAGAAATTTAGAAACACAGCAGATTGTGAAAAACTGTTTAAAGCTCTCTGTAGTTCCTCCTCCTGCCACCGGGGGCATTTCAGTGTCTGACCAAATGAAGATGGATGCAGTGTTTGAGGGAGTGAAACAGAGGTGAGTACATCATCTTGGTTTTTGTTTTGGTCGTGTTATTAGATTATTCCCTGTGAGCTTTAACCTCCATAATTCATCTTTAAACTTGACACTGGACTGTGAACCTGGCGGAGCAGAGAGTTCTTCTACAGCATTTAAACCTGTCACACACTGTAGGAAACCACCAACCTGTCTGTCTTCTTCTCTGACCTCTTAGAGTCACATGCAGCCCAGAGCATGATGGGTAAAATGTTGAAACACTGACTAAATTAAATATACAACACCTGAGTGTTGGGGATGACTAATATCCACAACAATGATCCCATTGATAGTTGAGATGTCTCACTCTGGATCAAACTGTTGGATGGACAGCAGACTTGTATTCTGTTGGAAAATAAAAGTCAGCTTTAAAGCCATAAAGAAACATAGTGTTGTCCTCAGGTTGCTGCTTGTGTATTTACGAAACGTTGTTGTTACTGTTGCTGATGGCAGATTTCAAGGAGGTCAAGACATTCAGCTTTAATAAAAGCTGTTCACAAGGTTTTTTTTCCTGCAACACAAAGTGACGTTCACAATCCTCCTGCTGATTACATGTTATTTTTTGTCTCTGCGTGCTTCTGTTCTCGTCACTTGTCTCCTCAGATCCTCTGTCTCTCTGGGTGACTCTGAGGATTATCAGCCCCAGTTTACAGAGTTTTATTCTTTCTGCCGTAAGCTTCTCAAAAAGTCCTATGAGTGAGTGTGTGTGTGTGTGTGTGTGTGTGTGTGTGTGTGTGTGTGTGTGTGTGAGTATGTGTGAGTGTGTGTGTGTGTGGGCGTGTGTGGACAGGGTGCCCATTAGAACAATGCTGTAGGAATCAGCACTGTGTGAGTATTTAGACTGATCAGATTTATCTTTGGTCTTTATCCAGAAAGGATTTGTTTCACTGTTCATTTACAACACTTCCTGTCTGTTCACCGTCTGTGTCTCTGTGTGTACAGATTCTGTTCACTTTTGGTCTACTGCTGACTCTTTGGTCTGAATATTATGTGAAAATATTGTATGCATATTTAATTTCTATTTTAAAGATCTTATAATCTGTATTTTTCTATTTTGACTCAAAGGATGGGTTCACATATTTCAGCTCTGTCAATATAATAGATTGGTGTAATTTCCACTTTTCAAAATCCTATTTTAGCCCACCTTCCCTTTTTACAGTTTAAATTTGATTCATTCACTAAAATCGCTCTAAACTTCGGCCTCTCACTGTCCAGCTGCCAAAATCCAGATGGGAGAAGTTCTGAGTTGATCAAAATGATGATATGCTCATCTGAGTGTCATTCAGTTATTACCTGTGCTCTCACAGCAATTAAGCTTTAGAGCAACAGAGAGTGATTTAATTTGTTTTTGCCCTGGGTTTTGGCTCTTAGACACCATTCAGGCTGCCCTCTTGATAGAAGCTGTTAGGGCTGTATGCTGCCTGTGAGAAAGCCTTCAGATGCTACTCAGGGCTGACAAATACCCTCCACCTAATTTGCATTTTTGGGTAAAATTTTTTTCTAAAAATAACAAAGATAATGCAGTAGTAAAGACTGAAACAAAAAACATTATTTATGGTGTTTAAAGGTTCATTGTTGACATTTGAAATAGTAGTTTGAATTTTTTGTCAAACATTATTTGGTCACTACTATTTTATAGTACACTAATAAGATGTACTTTGTATCAAATTAGACAAAAACTAGAAATAATATGTTCTTTATTAGACAGTAAACAAACACAGTTATACCCTAATTAGACACCATACACCATAAGCTGTAGTTACAAACCGCATATAATGCCGTATTAAACCCAAAATATACTATACTTAGACACTATTATACCAAATTATACTCTAATTAGATCCTCATACACTATTAGACACCATTTTACAAGATCTTGGTCTAATTAGAAATCAAATACAATGCTATATCAGATCCAAAATATGCTACAGTCAGACACTATTCTACCCTTACTACCATATTATGCTGTAATTAGACATCACATTTAATGCTATTAACATGAGCCTATAATAGCTTAATTAGACAGCACAGGCTGTAATTATATGACTTTAATGCCATATTATATCAGACATAGTGTTTATAATAGTCAGACAAAACACTGAGAGCTCAGAGGACAATACATTTATTTTGCCTTTATTTAACAGTTTCACTTTCTCACAGGGTCATTTGTTGCTCATTAGAAGACAACTGTACTGTAAACTAAAGTCAAACCACATCAGGTCACATCTGATCGCTACTTCACACGTCTCTTGTAGCCTGGATGTTCTCAGAGTCCTGTGGAGTTTGTAGATAGTAATACAGAACCTAATACATGCTTCCTCGATGCTCTATTCCCATACCAGCTAAGACCTGATGTCTTAGCTTTCTAAAATGTATATAAATAACCAACGTTCTGTCTGACCTGGACGTCTGTTAATGTATTACTTTACATCTTAACAATGCTTCCCTTTTGAAGATAATCCTGACAAAAATTATATATAACCAAACACACAGCAAACACATTAAGTATCTTATTTAATACAAGACATATGCATCATTGCAGAAACACAGCGTCAATATTGAGGTGCAACAGTATTTTATTTGGATAAACCAAACAGAGAAGGATGATCATTAAAAGTAAAGCTTCTTGTAGATAAACTAACAATTTGAACTCTTAACTCTTTTAATTCATCTGATGCACTTTTCTTCAGTTTCCATTGAGGTGCTGAAGCAGGCTAATGATTCTAACTCCAGGATGTAAACAGCTGCAGCTGCCTGCTGACAGTCCTCATCAGAACTCTGAGGAAAACAGAGGCTGTAAATCTTTGAACTCTTTATCAACATGAGCGTTGTAGAACATACACGCCAACATTAAAGCAAACTTAACCAATAGTGTTATGCGAGCAGCCATAGTGAGCAGCATGTATCTCAGCTCTCAACTCTTGCGGTGAACTACTACTATATGATTCTTGCAAAACAGCGGTGTTGCAAACTATTTTCAGTTGGTTGATTGGTCATTAGGTACACACATTCACAGCTCATTCATGTCTCTGTCTGGCTGATGATTGGTCCAATGTGCTGCTGCTCTGTTCCACCCCCTGAACAGTCAATCCAGAGAGCCACATTAGCGCTCATTCACTGAGAAATACTGGTGACTGCCTTCAAGGAGAGGAGTTAAGATCTGTCCAAAAAGTCGCTACATATGTCGCTAGCCGTTTTTTTTTGTTTTTTTTAAAGTTGCTAAAGGGGTCTGAAAAGTCGTTAAATCTAGTGACAAAGTCACTAAATTGGCAACACTGCAAGATGGGGGTGTGTCTTTGCCATAGATGTATTATAAGAGTTGGAAAGGGTGCCGCCTGTTAACCTTGAGGGCAGTTTTTCCTAGTGGTCACTTGCGGTATTGCAGCAAAAAATACCCCTGTGGCCCAAAAAGCATTTTCCCCATAGACCACCATTATAAAAGGGACATCTGTAAAGCTGTTGACAGGACACCTTGGACTGCAAACAAGGTCAATTATGACTTTTTCTATTATGAATCCATTTGATCTACTTGATCCATAGAGGTTTTACATTTGTAAAACTTTCCTCGAAAGAAAAGCGATTTAAAAATCTGTGATGTCATCACAATGTAAAGTCTATGGGCTGAGTAGGGGAAACACCACTGTGCATATTCAGTGGGCTCCACAGTGCAGAAGCATTATATGCACAGCATTATATGGAGTTTCTAATTAGAGCATAATTTAGGTGTATGGTGTCTAATTATAACTGTGTTTGTTTACTGTCTAATAAAGAACATAATTTCTAGTTTTTGTCTTTATCAAGGAATTTATTATTGATTCTAGGGTAATTTATGTTTCTTTTTTGATTATGGAAAGCAAATAACCATTTAATCATAATTTGCTGGATGGAAAACAATATATAAATGCTTATTTATTTGTTTGGAGGAGGGTCTCATTGATTTGTCTCAAGGACGGCAGAGACTCTGTCCTTCTATTAGTTACTGGTCAGCTGATGAAAGGTCTGATGATCACACAGAGCCGACCGTTGCTGGAAATAATTCCCTGTCTTTCTGCTAATATCAGGGTATTTAATACCAGACTGAAGACTGAGTTCTGCAGCACAAAAGCATCTTCCTTCCACCAATCAATCAGTGTGATCAATTATGTTTCACTTAAGAAATCAAAGGTTGATTCTCTCTCTCATAGCTCTGACAGGTAATGTTCTTTGAAATGAAATGAAAGAGTGAAGAATGTGTGAAAGCATTTCCAGTAAAAGTATTTCATTATAAAAAAAATGAAGATGACATTTGAAGATGTGGACAGGTCTGATGCATCCTGCAGGTTAAAAAGTTTGAATCTGTTTGCCATCATTTTGCGATGTGACAACATGACAAGTTTTGTTGTCTTGTGATCATGAACTAATCAGCGTCAACGTTTTGACAGCTCAGCATCACAGGATAAAACAAAGTTCATGAAAATTGCTGTTGAGGTGGGATAGTGATCCAAGCGCACCGTAGTTACACAACACTTTCACTATGATCACACACGCCTGTCTGGTTCATAAAAGGGTGCCTCTGCTTTTATAAAGTGGAGAGCTACAAAAAAAAGTAGACGTTACTTCATCCTTGGCTTCATTAAGAGTCAGTCTTTCAGCTGACAGCTGGTCAAAATGCACTGGCGAAGCTCCAAACACTGCAGAAAAACAACAAACAATGGAAGCAACAGGAGCTAAATTTAATCAAGAATCACATTAAAGCTAAAAGCTCAAAGCAGTAAAACCTTTTCATTAAGAAGCAGAGTTGAATAATATAGTCAGAGACAATCCATTAGAGGCACAGCAGGCTTTTAACACCAAGGAGACGTTAATTTACACCTTCCTCCATCCATCCATCTATCAATCCATCCAGCCATCCATTATGGGAAAAAGGAGAAAATACCTGCACTGTTATGTTATTTAAGTCTTAAGACTTAATTTGGGACATTAGTCTTGATTTGGGATTTCCCTGTCCTGACGTGGGTTGTTGATCTTGACTTTACACTTGTTGATTTTTATTAGGGACTTGTAGGTCTTGACTTGAACAAAGACACTATGGACCCTTCACGCTGTGTGTTGAGCTGCAGCGCTGGACTCTCGGCGTGTTCCTGTAACAGATGAAGTGTATGTCGCAGGGGTCTGGGAGGTTGATCTCTCGGCCAAATGAAAAAGACTGTGTGTGTGTAGTCACAGCCAGGAGCAGTGGATTAATAAGGTGGACAAGTGAAAACGATGTGTTAGCTGCTGCTCAGCTCAGTTTAATTTGGTTTTTCACTCCTGCGGTGGACAGGAAGTAATTTACAAATCTGAGAACATAATTCAAACACATGGAGGGTTCCTGTGTATTAGTACAGAAGAGCTTCATTTACCAGTTAGTGGTCAACCTGAAGCAAAACACAGCTGAAAAAGGACAAATATGAAACCCTATAGAAATGCTCATGTATATTTATTAACACAAATTCCCTTGTTCTCTGTAGACTGGCCAAACTCTGTTGTTGCCAGGAGGTAGATTTATGATTTATCTAGTGTTCACTGTCAAATTTCAGATTTGATTCATATCTCTGACTGAGTTCACTGTAAGTTTTGACCAGTTGTGGGTTTTGAAGGAGAATACAGATGTTTTAATGGCAGATCCAGGTGTGGCATTACTCTCAGTTCAGTTTGATATTTGTATGGGACCTGTGTCTGTCCATCCTGGCAGAGGGTTCCTTGTTCTGTTCCTTTTCCTGCGGTTTCTCCTAATTCTTTCCTGTTAGGGTTAGGTTGCTATGAGAGTGAACCAAGCCAGTAAAATCGATTGCCAGAAGCCAAGATATTTAGCTAAAAGAGGCTGAAAAGCTCTCTAAAGCTGAGGGGAACTGCAGGTGATAATTCTTTGTGGATTCGTCACTACAAGTGACCCTTTTTACATAGTTGTTCCCTTTTTACATTGTTACTGTAAAAATATTGATCGCTATTAATACCATGGCAATAAAGAGAGTGAAGAAGCCGTAAAAAATGTCCTGCTCCGGGAGCAGGAACTAAAAATGTAACTAGGTTCCTCTCATCAAAATGTATCTTATGTTCCAATAAAGGTTCCTGGATTTGTAGCATTTGTAACTTGAAAGCCTCGGTGTGTATTTTGAGTGAGTCTCTGGATGTGTTTCTATCTCTGCATTATTCAGATGGTTGGATGGAAAAACAAAACAAAAAAACAAAACAGGCCTGTGAGTAATTTACAGAACAGTAATTTGCCTCGGCTCTGAACATTAGTGCTTCATTTACGTCTTGTGCTCTCAGCTGTCTATATTTAACATCAGCTGCTCTGCTCTGACACTCATACATTATTCATATCAGGAACCTGCATTACCTGCCTGAGGAGCACTACATCTCCCTCACCTTTAAATCCTCCTCATTAATACTCCTGCAGGCTTTTACATTAATTGGTTTTTACTTATTTTATTCCTGCCTGCTGTTTTTTTTGTAGTTTCTACTCTGCTGCTTTTTGTTGTGGGTGTTGTTTTTTTGTCTGCAGAGAAATTTTAGAGCTGATTAAAAAGTGGAGAACAAATGAAAAGCTTTTTTTGCCGATGCGTGCAGTTTTCATCCCCCTGGATGTAAACTGTTTGTATATTGAACTGCATGATACATACACACATGTACTGAATGTCTCCAGGACTTTCATGTTACAGCCACAGACTGAGCTACATTCAGACAGCTCAATCTGTAAATGCATAAAAACTGAGCTTTTCAAAAAAGATCTTTCATTTACCCAAATTTATTCAAACAGTGGAACAGTGCTTTCAGACAGATGTTGGCTGTGATGGAGAGTTTTGTTGTTTGTCAACCATAAAAAGAAGTAGAAGAGATTATGTCTTTTTCCTGTTGTTTATATGATTAATCAATTATTTGATTGACTGAAAATTAATTGGTTAATCATTTCAGTCATTTGTTGATTCCAGCTTCTTAAATGTATTTGTTGTTTGTCAAATATGATAGTAAACTGAATATCTTTGGGTTTTAGACTGTTTTGTTCTGATTGATGAAAATATAATGAAAATAGTGACAAACAGTTTGTTTGCAGCTCTGGTTTAGATTTTTCAGTGTGGAAGAAGACTGATACTAAAAAAAACTGAAAACACAACACTGAAAAACATCATACAGGAATTTAGTAGAGTCAACTAATCTTTTGTCATTAATGCAAATAAGAAAGTCAAAAAAACTAGGTTAAAAAAAGACCATCAGGAGCAGGTAGAGGTGTCAGGAAATAGCTAATAAATAGAAGGTGTGCCAGCTGATTGCTTCAGTAAGGCTGGTGATGTCACAGGCCTAGCCCTCCAAAATAAATGATGAAAAACGTTGTTGGTCCATGCACTTCAGCACAACACATAAAAGCTTCTCTGCATTATTGGCAGGACATCCTGTTCATCACCTTTGGGGTCACCCAACATCAGTGTTGGACCTCTTTTGTGGCTGAATGGGAGCTAATCCCTGCAGCCAGGTTCCAAAATTGGCTGGAAAGCCTGAAACCAGAGGATTGGAGGTGTCCCCATACTTTTGGCCATGCAGTGCATTATACACATACAGGGAAATAGAACAGAACTACTATATTCACAGCCTGTATCTGGAGGTCAGAGGGCAGGGGCGTGGCCACACATGCAGGTGTGCGGGTGCTGCATGGTTATTAAGTACAATTTAGATCATTTTCATTTGCCTGTTCTGCTGTAAACAAACAGGATGATCCAGCTGCTGAGCTTGGGAGATGACAGCCATGTTTGGATGAAATCCAGAAACATCCAGGACAGTGAAGCACGATCACTTCCTGTGCAGCTCTCTCGCCAGATGAGATCAATTGCCTCAACTGCAGCAGTTTCCTCTTATAAATATTCATATGATGAGGCGTGGCGTAATGCGAGCGAGCGAGGAGGACTCCTGAAACCAATGAACCCTAAACGCTCACCGAACACCCCTGCCTCCCGCACCCCACCCCCCGCCCCCACCCCCGCCAGCAACAGCAGCACGCCGCCCGGCGCCGCAGCACAGCGAGCTGGATTTATAGCCACTTATAAAGATTAGTGATGCGTCCTGCATGCAACACACACGCACCACACACATAGACACACACACACACGTTACTGAACAAGCAGTCCTACACACAGATCTGTTGTCAGATGAAAACCTTGTATCTCCATGATGTAAATCTTTGTTTTGATAATTTATTTTCAGTAGATGGAGGGTTTTACCACTATACGAGGTTTTCACCCGACAGCAATGATTTATGTAAACTCACACACACCCACGCACACACACACACCCCCACACACCACACACACACCCACACCCACACGCACACACATACACACACACACACAGATGGGGGCCCCTCCCCCTCCGCTGCAGGCCTCATTGAGTCTAGTTCTTCTTCTGTGGTTCTAATGGAGAACATGTGTCGTTGTTAAATAGTTAAACATGTGAAATACTGCATGCTGATTGGGTGCTCAGCAACGACCAAATATGTTTAATGTGCGTCTTTGTGTGTGTGTGTGTGTGTGTGTGTGTGTGTGTGTGTATGCTCGTGTCATTGGATTCAAAACGCTCAGTTAAAGGCAGTATTTCTAGACCAGCTGATTTAATAAATATAAACTGTAAAATTATACATTTTATATATTTATATATAATATGTATATATTATTATATGTATACATTTATGTAATATGTAAAATTAAATAAATATATTTATTTTCTACTTTAACAGTTCCATCTGTGTTGATGATTTTTCTCAATCATCCATCAGTTGTAGAGTCTTTCCAGGCAGCCACTGGTCTCAGTTCATTGCTATAGGAATCAAAGTTACAGCCTCTTTCTACCACAGGAACTTTTGCAAGAATTTTCTCAGGAACTCAGGAACTTTATGTGTTTCAGTCAGAGGAACCAGGAACTAATATTAGTTCCGAGCCCCCAAAAAACAATCCTGTTCTGTGAATTGTATTTTCTGATGGCTATGCAATTTGCCATCCAATACTAATGCTAATTTGCACAATCTTTGCTGTTCTTCAGATATGGTAGAAACACAAATAAGAATGTGCAAAATATACTTTTAGTTCCTAGTTTCTTAGAACTATTTGGTCAAAAAGGGCATCAGGAGCTAAAATTCTCTTGTTTTCACACACAAGGAAATAACACAGATTCATCTGCTGTTCTTTGTACTCGTGGTTGAGTGACTCAACCATGAAAAAGGAGACATGCAGAGGAGGAAAAGGAGACTGAAAACTGTGGTGTTTCATCGTCCTTCATTTCTGCTTTAGTTTAATGTATAACAATCATTGGGCCCTATCTTATGCCCACCGCAAAACAAGCGTGACGCAAGTGTTTTTGCTAGTTTAAGACCGACACAGTTGTCATTTTCCATCCAGCGCCCACGTTATTTAAACAGCAAATGCACTTTCGCCCATCTGAGCGCCCATGGGCGTGTTGGTCTTAAAATTAGGTGTGGAAAGGCACATTGCTAGCGCATTGCAGAAAGCGATTTGACGATTGACAAAATAAAAACCTGGTCTGAAGTCAATGGCGCAGTATTTCACATACACTCTGCTTGTTACACACACATACAGATGCACAGCAGCACACAAACATGCAAAAGATTACAAATAAAAGGATTACAATGTGAAAGATTATTATTGTGTACATCCACATTTTAAAAAATACGTCATAATGGCTAGTCATCATATTTATCAGAATTAGCTAATTAGCTAAAAGTGTCTGTCAAGATCCAGCAAACAGATATCAACAACGGATCAGACATGGATCAACTTTCCTGCTACATCAATACATGAGGTCATGAGGAACACATGGGGAAATAAATGAGGTAAAAACAATGATTAACCTAAAGAAGGAAAGTGTGGACAGCTCCTAGCTGCTGCCTGCAGCAGGATCAGCACCTTGGAGAGTTGATCAAGTCCTGACAACTGTGTATGGTGATTTTTTACATGATTAAAGTGAATGATTTAATTTCTGAACAATATTTAACAAATATTCCTTGACATTTTTGAGATTACAGTGATCATGTTTCCATACTTTCAGCATTAAAACCCCGCTGATTTTACCTGTTACTTTATGACTGAACAAAACAATTTTAAAGAGAACCAAAGCTGTAATTAAAAAAATAAACCTTTTCAAAAGACAAACGAAAAGAAATTTGCAACAAATTAATGAACAGGAACTTAAACTGCTGGTCTTCTTCCTCCTCGGGTTCACAGGCAAGGAGCACCACGAAGGGGCTGACCACGGGAGGGTCCAGGAGCAGCAGGGGCCAGTGTGCTCATAATGCATTGTGCGCTTCTACTTCGCACATGAGCAGATCCGTTTCCTCTGCAGAGAAGAGTTCCTTCTTACTACTACTCAAATGTGCCATTATAATAGCAATCCACCAAGGTGCTAGTGCACCTGGCTATTAAAGGGAATGGGAGATGACAGTCTGGTTTATTGCATGTTATGCCCAAAACACACCCATGATTAATTAAGAGATGAAGTACAACCCCTTTGAAACATGCGCCTGGCGCAGCCACCATTTTTTCTGCTGTTAAACTAGCAAAAGTGGATTTGGACACATCCTAAATGCACCTGCACCATGCGCTTCAGACTGTTTGCTTAGATCGTTAAAATAGGGCCCTTTGTCTTTCACTTCTTGTTCTTGTCAAGTCAATTTTAATTTGTATAGCCCAATATCACAAATTTGCCTCAGGGGGCTTTACAATCTGTACAGCAATACAGCACCCTCTGTCCTTATACCCTTGATTTGATTAAGGAAAAACATGTTAGAAAACCTGAAAAAGCAACAGAGGAGGGATCCACAGGAAATAGATGTTGTGTGTACAGGATAGACCAAGAAAGCAAAATTACAGAAATACAGCATGGATAAACCGGAATGACAAAATTATAGATGGATTTATAACATTTATCAAGAATCTGCACAGGAGGATGTCGAGCAACTTCCAGGTGCTGCCAAAAATCACAGCATTTTTGTTTACTGGTGTACACAAGTTGCTGATGTTGCGTCATCTGTGTGTGGCCAATCACTGACGTTCAGCCCTGAAAACTCGCCTCTAGTCCTGAGTCCTTTAAGAGTTTCTTGGTCCTGAGTTTAGTTCCTGTGACTCTGTAGTTCTTGACCCATTCTGTTAAAAATGCACATTAATTTATGTTCAGAAGCTCAAATCTCAAATTGTGGAGTGAGTGTTTTAAAAACCATGTCAGGTCTCAACTGCATCTCAACATCATGATAATGTGACCTTTGATCATTGTGTCATGCATACAAATATACTTGCATGGACACCCCAAAAGAATATAAACCAGATCCAGAATGCAGTGCACACATTTTCCAACGATACTACACTCCAAAAATAAAGACGACAGTTCACACGACTTAATAATCAGAAATTCAAACCTTCATGTCTGCAACTCAGTTCATAAATTACTAATTAGCATATGTAAGAGAAATCAAAGCAAACACTAATTAAATAGTACATCTGACCTTCTTTTCCAGTTGCGCTTCAACAAGTCTTTACAGCTTCACTGAATTAGTTAAATAGGAGAATGAAATGTATTTTACTTCTATACCAGCAGTCACTTTGTCAAAGAAGTGATCAGTTTATTTTAAAAAATGATCTACCTTTTAATGTAACCACATGGTGTGATTTGTTGACTGTGATGGATAATCTCTCTGCAGCAGGTTTCAAGTCTTTGCAGGTGGATTTTCATAAAACAAAACCACAAAAAACAACCTGAAACCAATGGCAGGAAGGAGATGAATCACTGATGGAAGATTTGGAAAATGATCAGCGGCGATGGAAAGTTTGGATTTGTAGTTGATGTATTTAAACGTGGCAAAAAACTGTGGTATGGTCCTTTTACAGATACTCTGAACCCAGCAAATATCTTCTGTCGTCTTTCCCCGGAGAAATAGAGTTCAGAGGTACAGCTTCTATGACTGAGTCAGTCAGCTCGACCCTGTCAGTCTTCATCACGACCCAGGACGTGTCAGAGAGGTCATGACCTTCAGAGAACCGGTCGCTGTGTTTAAAAGCCTAACATTTTTACTGACCTGGAAAACTTTCACATCTCAGTTTGTTTCAATAGAACCAAACTTCAGAAAAATGTCACATCGGCTTAACCAGCTACAGTCACACACACTGCCACAGCAGTGCGGTGCCTGCAGCCACATCAGTAGGTTGCCTGCCTGTAACGTCCAGTCATGATGTTAATTCGTCGCCTGCAGCAGCAACGTCACACTGCATTAGCAAGCAGGAGGTGACAGCGTGGCTACAGGATGACACAGTGCTGACATCACAGGATGATTAATTATTATCACTGATGATAATATTACTTTTACTGCTGTGGTTTAAAAAGTTATTTTACATCAGAGTTTTGATCAACCGCAGTTTTCTCTGGACAACAGGAAGTTGTCTGATGTAAAAACTTCATGCAGCTTTTCATACAGAAAATAAAGCTTGTCTAATTAGAATTTGAGCAGGAAGTGAAATTTGAAACTCCTGATACATTCAGAACATGTTGATGATTGGTTGGTTGGTCTTTCTATCTAATACTTGAGTTATCAATTTTTAAAATAGAAAATCCAAAATGCTTCTCTCTTTTTCCTGAGAAAATTGACATTACCACCTCTTGGCCTGGACTTAATCACTTCTATGCTTGAAAAAAATAGAGATTAAATTTGATGTTGCTTTTCATTGAAATATCTTGCAACAAGACTAGTTACATCAATCCTCTTAAAAAATATGGTGTCACCCATGTCCATTCTCTCCTTGCCTCTCTGCCAGTCTGGGACAACATTTGGCCTGAAGCCACATGACCACATACCCAACCCATCTCTTCATACAAAGCTTAGCCTACCTGCCATCATGACAGCTCAGTCCTCCTGCTAACAGTCATACTGACACTGTAAACACTGAGAGATATAGTACATTATCAACTCTTCTCTGTTCGTTTTGCTATGATAAACTGCATTAACCCGTCACACAAAACTCCCCCCAAAAATCTGTTGATTTACTGCACCACTTCCCAGAACTACAGACACAGGCACAGTACTGTTTTGACATGCCTCAAAACTGACATCATACAATCTGACACAGACTGACACCAAGATTTTATTAGATTCATCTCACACAGCGTGACATGGACCTACAAGTTTGTTGCTATCACAGTGTGTAGGGGCCTTAACAGGTCAATAGGTTGCTTCCCTCGCACCCTTAACTAGATGAATACTAACTTTGACGCAGACATATAGTATTTGTCCATGTATGCATTTAGAAATGAAATACATTACAGAGGATTGGAAGGTCAGTTTTAGCTTTGCCCCTAAAACTGTTATGTTACATTACAGAATTTGGAGAGGACTTCACACACAAACATGAAGTTACGAAGAGATGGTTCAACAGAATCAAATATCTAATAGACTTTTGAATTTTGGGGTGTAATGAACACATCTATGAGATGCTAGTAACTGTTAGCCTGGTTCCTTTGATCTGGATGTAGTTGCTGTGTATTTTAAACATAGTTGTGCTGTTGTGCTCTGACAGCAGCTGGCAGCGCCTTCCCTCCTCCTCCTTAAGTTTTGGCTCTGAATCAGACATTTTAAATGTGTGTGGATTAGTTTTAATTGCAGCTCCTATAGTGCACTGAACGCCTCCCTCTGTGGCCCTCATTCATATTCAACAAACTACCTTCATCTTTACGAGTCATTTAATTTTCCACCCAGACTTCAAATCACATTTATTAAGTTTTGTTCTCCCCTTAGGTACAATACAGAAATATGTCAGTGAAGTGAGGAAATTCCTTGTGTTTTCTATGTAAATGAACTCTTTCATCAGATTAAAAACTAAATAACACAAAAATTTCAGTCAGTGTACTATCTTAATAGAATATGTACAACTGTCTGCCAGGAAATCCAAGTAATCAATCCTCAGGATGTGTCAATGTTTACATCAATATTAGATGAACCCATAAATGTGGTGGTATTTACATTAATTTACATAAAATTTAAAATAGTGTTTACATTATCGAGGCACTTCGAACGCACCTCTTTGCTCTGACTCATACAAACTATCATCTCTCAGTATGTAGTTTTTCTATCGACAGATTGGCCAGTCTAACAAGTAGGGGTGGGAATCACAGATGAACTTACGATACAATACTGTCACGACTTTGTGCAATACACGATACATCACAAAGAAATAATCTACGATATATCATGATATCTGTAACTGAAGAAGAAAGAAAAAACACTGCTAACTGTAGCCTCAGTTTGTGCCTCTTGCTAAACTCTTGACCAGGTCCTCCAAAAGGTCTCATGTGACACTGATTCTGATTGCTCTTCACTGGCTCCCCATCAAATTCAGAATCCAATTCAAAGTTCTTGTGATCACCTATAGGGCTCTGCATGGTCAGGCACCTGCCTATATTAGAGGTCTACAGCAGCCCTGCGTCACCAGCAGGTCTCTTAAGGTCTTCTGATCAGGGTTTGCTGGCTGAACTAGGCTGAAAACTAAAGGAGAGGTTGTGTCTCCTAAATTTTGGAGCTCTCTCCCTTTGGATTTAAGATCCGTGTGACAGCTCAAGACCCATTTGTTCAGACTTGCCTTTGTGTAATTTTTTTAATTTTTTAATTTATTATATATTTATGTCTGTATGCATGTTTATGCTTGATTTCCTCTGTAAAGCATATAAAGTTACTTACTTATTGACTTACTCTCACACAGAGTTACTGGTCATGTTAGCAACCCTGATAAGAGACAACAAAGAGGCGACGTCATGCTAATAACCCAAAGTTTTATTCCTTTTCTGTGGCAGTAAACCTAACACACAACCTGCCGATAACTAACTGTGCTATATTCAGAGCTTTACAAGATATTCAGGGCTGACAACGGTAACATTAACACGATAAACAGCAGGGCTACGGCTATGTACTGACACTCCCCCACAGACACACACACACCGGGGAGCCTCTAGCTCACCTACAACACAGGTACCACACAGAAACTTTTACAAAGAGCCATGAATGTGCTTCTAGTGACTGTCAAAGCTCCAGCAAACTCTCTGTGTTTCCAGTGCGGACACAGAAAGTCTGACAGCAGCTCCTCATGGCTGGTTATTTTTCTTGCATTTCTTCTTCGTTGTCACCTATAATTGCCGTCCATCTGACCATCACCAGTCTGTTCAGCACCTCCATAATGAGGCAGAGGGTAGTGGTGCTCTGGTAGTGGTAAGCCAAAGTAGCTGAATAAAGTCTGAGTGGTCCTATGTTTAAAAAAATGTATCGAAACTTGCCACCAGTATATCGATAACATATTGCAAGTGGAAATATTGCAATATGTTGCAATATTGATTTTTTTCCCCCACTCCTACTAACAAGGTTTTCCATGCAGTCTTGGCAATGTCCTCCCTCTCTGACAGCTGATTGGCTGCAGTCCAGGCTCTGTTTTACCCAGCAGCTCCTCTCATGTTTCTGTTTGAGAGACACTCACAGCAGGTGACAGTGATGCTGCCAGAACTGATTTCTGCTTTTGAGAATTTATTATTAAGAAGTATCTGTCAATCATTTGTCAACGGGTCAGTGACTGTTTGTCACACAGTCTTTTAATCTATCCAATTCTTTGGTCCAGAGTGAGATATCTCAAGATGTACAGGTTAGATTTTCTACACATGAGGGTGAAGACATAGGTTTATGTCACCAAGGTGCCACAGGATGCAGGAAAGTACTACTGAGCCTATTGAAAGAACATTTTTGTATTTTCAAATCATCATTAATGTTTTCTGTGAAGTTTGCTTGCATGAACACGTTGTTAATTGCTGGTTTCAACTTGATGAATGTCACCTTTACATGATTAGATGTGAGATTTGATCATTACCATAATGGACTGCTTCAAATTGCCATCAAATTGGCTACTTGCTCTGTTGGTAGGCAAGTTTCATTCACACAAATGTCAGCCAAGAGTAATAAAAGAAGAACTTCACACTGCAAAGCTTGATGATGGAAATACCAAATTTAGCTGTGTCAGTAGTTCTGTTAGGGGACCAGGACAATTGAAAATACTATATTACCAAAAGCTCTATCATCAAAGAGCTCTACTGTGGCAGAAATCAAGAAGAAATGGTTTGACTTGTATGGTTTTAACCTAGTGTTGTAAAGTTGTAATAAACAGAATTAACTTTTCATCCAGCCTTTTATGTCTTGGAGAGCTTTCATGTCATTGGTTGCTCATAGAAAAGTCATGATCTACAAGGTCCAAGTTGAAACAGAAAGAGAACAAAACAGAGTAATAATATGTAAAAATGCAAGTGGTAAGCAATGCTGAAAATGGTGCTTCTCCTTAAGAACCTCTGTCTTTGTGTGTGTTTGTAGCAAATGGTAAATGGACTGCCTTTATATAGCACTTTCCTAGTCTACAGACCACTCAAAGTGCTCTACAACACATGCAAACATTCACCCATTCAGAAACACATTCATTCATACACACACACTCACACAATTTGGGTTTCAGTGTCTTGCCCAAGGATACTTGGAATCAAACCACCAACCTTCTGATTAGTGGATGACCCGCTCTACCTCCTGAGCCACAGTCACCCCACAAAGCAGTGTAAATGAGACGAGTTATATAAATGGGGATAATAGCGCACATTTCCGTACAGTGTCTCCCATTGTGTAAAGAAGGAAAAGGGACAGTTTGAAAGAGAAGTTGGATGTAGCCCACCCCCTCAATTCAAACGTTGAGTGATTGCAGGTTGATGCACATCAACCGGATTTGCACATCCTGGCTACTGCACCAGGACTAATTCTTCTGTCTGTATGACGTGTCCTGTGTGACACAACACAACAAGGCCGCTGGGTGTTTCTCAGTGAATCAGAAAAGATAATTGGTAGTGTCAGTCCTGAAATACTGCCACATACCAATGTGAAGATGAACCTCTGATAATATAAATGACCTTTTCTCTGATGCTGAGGTGTTTGATGTGAAGCAGCAGCAGAGTGAATCAGCTAAAATAGTCCAAGTGTCTCTGCAAATCAAAAACCAGTGTGCTTTATCAAAAACATCTTGTTAATGATAGAAGAAGAAAGAGAGCACGTTTCAGCTTTCAGCTTCTTTGTCCTCATTCTTGCAGATACATGTATTCATGAGTCACTGCTTTTACATTATATTTACATTATCGTCTATGGAGTACTTTGACTCTGATGATTTATTTAATACTGCAGATCTCTCTCTCTCTCTCTCTCTCTCTCTCTCTCTCTCTCACACACACACACACACAGTAGGTTAAGTATGTTTAATTACAGCAGACAGTAATGACTTTGTGACATACTGTATGTAGCCTTGAGCATTAATGTGAGAAGAAAGAATAGGTTTTATATTTAGAGGTCAAGTCAAAACATTTACATCCACTTTTCAGACAGAATATTCTCTGCTGAACAGCAGCTTTAGTCATTTGTTAAAACATTTTGGAATGAAAAAACTGAGTGGAAATGCAAGATAACAAAAAAACAAACAAACAAACAAAATAAACTGTGTTGAATGACGGTCACACCACAAAGTGACATTTGCTCATCTATGTGAAATAGGTGGGTCTGGATTGACTACTACAGGGCCAGCTGATGATCTGCTGTGCTTGTTATTCTGTAGCCTTGGTTGCTAAGGTTGTTGCTAAGGTTTTTCCATGTGTTGTTTGTGTCGTCCACTGTTCCAGGTCCAACATGTACAGATGTACTTGAGAAGTTGACATTTCAAATAAAGAACGACAGTTTAGTAGTAGTAGTAGTGAAATCCTACTACTATAGTTTGTTTAATGGTTTGTTGACATGGCATCCGGAGCCAGCAGTAGTGTCCCAAGACGCAGCTTCCAGGAGCTGGCCAATCAGAACAGAGTGGGTTCATCGGGAGGGGGGCCTTAAAGAGACAGGAGCTAAAACGGCCTGTTTCAGACAGAGGCTGAACTGAGGGGCTGCATAAAGGGTCAGTATAAAGTAAAAAAGGAGCTTTTAAAACTGCAAATATTTCAAATATTCCAGTAGAGGCCCAGATTAAAAATATAGACTATATTGGAAATGTGCAGGATATGTCCCCTTTAAATAAAAGTGGATGGTGGAACACAGCTAATAGGCTACAGTGGCTTCCTCCACTTTGGGCTCTCCAGCTCTCTGTCCCCTCAAAGGTCAGCACTGTTAAGACAGTTTGCTATTGGTCACCGTTGCAAATCTGTGGGTCAAAACTCACCAAAATTAAACTTAATGAGAAAAATCTGTGTGGATTAACTTCCCCCCCATGAGCAAATCCCCTGATCGCTGCCATTCCTTTGGAACCAAATTTCGCCATTTTAAATCCTGGTGTAATCCAGACGAAGATGTGATAAACGCTGGTGGTTTGCAACATACCTAGACATTGCTTCATCTTCTTCTACTGTAGATAAAATATTCATATTCTGCTGCCACTCACTGCTACATTGATCCACTCCACCTGAAAAACTGAAAAGGAAGAGATAAAAGAGCAGATGTTGTGTTGAGCTGTACATATAACATCTTGGCTCTCGAGTCCAGACAAGGGTCATTGTGACATGTGACCCCTATCTCTCTGAGCAACTGATTGAAACACATCAGGATTAATTTGGATTAGAAGAGACAAATTTAGAAATATGCTTTAAACTTGTGGTACATTTGAATGGAAACTAATAGATATTAAAATGGTATATAAGTTAATAAGTTATGTTAGGTTCTGCTAAATTCTAGTTTGTGTTGTTTATTGTGCAGAGAGAGGAAAGCATGTGTGTCGAGATGAAATAAAACAAGATAACAGACAAGCTGAAATAAAGACCTGAGTGTGTGTGCGCGCGCGTGTGTGTGCGCGTGTGTGTGCGCGTGCGTGTGCATGTGTGTGCTGAAACGGTTTGACCTCATCTCCATGACAATCCACACTCATCGCCCCATCTGTCCAACACACACGCACACACTTGTGACTTCATACAGTGCTGTTAGTCACACACAGTGAGGGGGTCGTGGCAGATGTAGTGGGATAGAGGAAAAAGCAGAGGAGGAGGTCATTGTTGGCTTTTTGACTCGCGCACACACACACACACACACACACACACACACACACACAGCAGATGGGCTTCTTATAACAAAGACTGCTGCTGCTGCATCGACTAATAAACTGACTCTTCCTCTTAGACAAGTGAGTTTATTTAAATAAATCTGAATCTAAATGTTTGAATAGATTTGAAAACATGCTAAACTTGAGTTTTATTTTGAGTTATTTTTTAAAGGAGTGGATCTTTTATTCATTCTGATGACGTTACCGAGGTTATTTCTCAGATCAGGATTATCCAGAAGGGCAACTGGACTTGTTTTAGATTGTTGAAGACATGTCGCCTCTCATCCAAAAGGCGTTTTCAGTTCTAAAGAGGAACTTCTTCTGTCTCTATAGTTTCTTTTCTCCCCGTTTAATATTTCAACCAACAATGGCCTCCGGGGAAACTTTTCGTTTTTGTGTAAAAGTGCTGATTTTAGAAAAGACAAAGATTACACTATATGAACAATGAGATGATAAATTCCACATATTTAATTTTCTAACATTCTCAATTATATTATTTTTCTTCAGATGTACATTTGTGTTAAAATGTATTACCAACATCTATATCACACTGTGTTAATGTTATTAACTGTTTTGCTGTTTTGTCGTAACACAAGTCTTAAGTCTTCTGTCATGTTATATTGCATTGATTAAAAAAAAAGGTTTATCCATCAGTCAAAATGATAAAATAACTCTAATGATGTGTTTGACTGGACTCAGCTGACTGTGTGTGTGTGTGTGTGTGAGTGAGTGAGTGATTTCATGTGATTTGAAGCACAATTACCTTTCTTTGTCTCTTTCAGCTGTGGTCCTTTGATTTCACCATTGCATTGTGTGTGTGTGCGTGTGTGCGTGTGTGTGCGTGTGTGTGCGTGTGTGTGTGTGTATCTGGAGCTACACGATTACACATTTTGCAAACAGAACAATTTTAATCTGTAAATCAAAACTGTATATAAAAATACTATAACACAAAAGATAATAAATGTCCAAAATGGACTATAAAGTGCAAAAACTGGTATTAAGTTATTATTAGTGGAAAATATAAGGGATAAATTAACTAATAATAAAATGTCTTGTTAGTTGCAGGTGTCAGATGCTGGGAAACACAGTGGTGTATGATGAGGTGATGAAGTGCGTCAATTCACTGGTGGTGTGTGAGCTTACATATTAAACAGTAGTAGCAGGTGTTTTTTAATGTGCGTTATATGACGCTGGTGTGTGTTGCCCTTTATCATTCTTGGCAGCTGCTGTAATTGAACGTTTTAAGGCAGATATCTAATTGTGATTTTCTAACCAATATTGCGAGTGTGACAGATATTGGAGTTATTTTGCCAAGCACATCACAAACTTACTTTGTTAAAAAATGACTCACCACTCTGTTGGTCTTTTATAACCAGCCAGAAAAGAAATTGTCAGCCCATTTGTTCAAACATCCAAACATACAGATTGGTGTTCCCTCATTTATAACACTAACTTTGGCTGCAAAAGGTGAAAAGGTGATATGAAAGTTTCCACATTATCTCCACCACCTGCTGCTGTTTGATTTAATTTGATTTGATTTTGAGATTTAGCATCATACTTTCTTCCTAATATATGCCGCCTGCAATCCATTTAAACGGGTTTGCTATAAGAGACAGCACACCCTTGCATCCAAATGGAGCGCAGGTTTGGATGCTTTTTTGTAATGTATAAACATGTACATCTCCACCCACCTCAAACCTGAGCAGATCAAACCCACAGCAACTGAAACCCCCATGTGTGAAGAGCCTTTAAACCCAAATCAAAGAGCATTTACTGTAGATCACAAAAGGACACTAAAACTCTCTAATCAGATCATCAAAGGACACTAAACAGGCACCATTTCATGAAATCACAGCAAACCAGACCTCTGCTCTGATTTAGTGATTTTTATTGGCTTCACAAGTAGAGTAATTAGTTCATTTGTGTAATTTCAAAATGTATTAAAAAGTTATTTTCACTGAGAAGATGGATCTCATTAGTCAAAAAGAAGTCTTTCTTCTTTTTCTCTCTGTTGTAAAATCACAGCAGTCCACGTTGAGGAGCATCAGCCTGCAGCAGCTCTGTGTTCTTGTGGAAATGGTTTAATTATATCTGAAAAGTATGTCTGAAAACAACAGAGGAAACAGTCTGTTAACCAGTCTGTGTGTTTTACTTCACATGCACCAACTATATCTCCTATGAAGAGACACATTCCTCCCAGTCTCAGTTATACCCAAATTAATTACTTTACCTCTTTTTAACCTCAGTGTGTAACAGTACCTATGCATATGAACATTATTGCACTACTATGTACTGTACTTCTATGAAGTCCTGTGAGGACCATCATTGACATAACACATCCCCTGCCACATAGGCGGCATGTGGACATCATGCTTGGGGAGGCTAAAGGTCAGCATGGTGGGTGGGGGTCAAAACTTGGACGAACTAAAATGAGAATATCTGGTCCACCTTAAAGGTCAGTCCACCTTGAATGAGCCCGGTCAGGTTGTCGCTAACTTTGGGGCTAAATAATGCGTTGATGTCAAAGGCGTTTTTGTTATTTTAACTTTACCAGTATGCAGTGTAGGGTGCACAATAGCCAGCAGTAAATTTAGGGAAGGCTTAGCCTTCTCCAGCCTACATCACCCGTTGACCCTACCCTGCCCCTAATTTAACCTCAACCCTAAAACCAGGTCTTAACCCCTTTAAAACAGCCCTTTGAAGAGGTGAGGACCAGACAAAATGTCCTCAAACTCAAACTGATCCTCACAAAGATGTAGTACAAGAACACACACACACACACACACACACAGCAGAAGGAGGCAGCTGGACAATCGACATCTGTTCAGTCTTTTATAAACGCTGACACTCCCTCCAACACCACTGCTGTCACTGTGTGTGTGCCCGTATGTGTGTGTGTGTGTGAAGGATTAACTGTTGTCTTGACTTTGTTTGCGTGTGTGTGTGTGTGTGTGTGTGTGTGTGTGTGTGTTTGTTACAACAATAGGGGCGGGGTGGCAGCTCTCTAAAAATGTCCTTAAACCGTGTTGAACCTCCATAAGACTTTAATCTCATGTAAATTATAATTTAATTAGTGAATTTAAATAAAAAAGCTTCAGAAATACAGTGTACATGTGTGTGTATGTGAGTGTGTGTGTGGCTGTAAGCTGCTGACTTCACTGTGTGCACAGGATTAATTTCGTACTCTGTGCATGAGCTGCATTATTATGAGTCACAGTCAGTGTGTGTGTGTGTGTGTGTGTGTGTGTGTTTGAGGAGCTCCAGGGACAGCAGGGGGGGGGGGGGTTCTGGACTTACAAAGCCCAGCAGGGCAGCAGGCTCCCAGTTCACTGAGCAGGCCAAGCCCCCAGAACCCTCTGGAGGCTCTCCAACCATCTGCACTTTATACCATACTACATTATACTATACTTGATTATACTATACTTTATTTTACAATACAGTACTATATTATCTTATACTGTCCTTTATTATACTATATTATACAGTTTTCTTCTGTCCACTACATCAAAACTTTGGCTTCAGCAAATTGCTTTAGGAGAGACTCTTGACAACACAGTAGGATGTAAAACTGTGTGTGTGTTTGTGTTGGTTGAGCTCCAGGGACAGCAGGGGGCTGTCTGGCCTCACAAAGCCCAGCAGGGCAGCAGGTTCCTGGGCACACTGAGTGGGCCGACCCCCTGAACCCTCTGGAGGTTCTCTGACCATCTGCACCTGCAGCACTGAAAGACAATAGTTATTATATTATAGCATGAGTACACATGTTAGTGGAAATATAGTGCTGAGCTGTACTATGAGCTGTTAATGTATTCAATAAATCACTAGGATGCTGTTTTACTTTTAGCACCTAAACTCATCTTACTAGTGACATTGATTTGCTTCAATTTAATCAGTGAATAGAGGATTTTTACTTCTAATGGTCTGCTTACATATTTCTAGAGTATAGTTGTATTCAGTGCAAATAACGGCTCTATGTACTTTCATTTATTTAACATTTAGGTTTTTTTCTATATCTGGCTCTTAATGAAGCAAAGTACAGTCAGTGTTTTCTTTTTCTTCTGATTAATAATAATAAAAAAAGTTTGATGTTGCTTCAGTCATTTTTCTTTAGGAGAGAAACCCTCCAGAAGGCAGAGGAGTGGTGAAACAGTGCATATGAGAAAGACTAGACCACGTGTGTGTGGGTGTGCATGTGTGTGTGTGTGTGTGTGACAGAAGCCTCAGGCAACAGCAGCATGTTTGCTTCATTCATTCTGTTGGTTTAATAGTCAATCCTGAACAAAAGCGCAGCAAGAGATGGGAGGAAGGTAGAATATAGACATTTTTAGCAGTTATTTTATTGCACTATATTTTACTTTAGATTTTCCTCTTGTGTGTCTCCAGTGTTGAGAAAGAAGAAAATTAAAGGAAACATCTCAAAGTTAGAAACACCACAAAGCAATCTGCAGTTTCTGTGGATGTTCTATGGAACTCTAATGTAACTGACAAACACACTGATTCAATGCTAGTATATTAATTAAAGCAGCCCCTTACAAAAAAGGCATAGCATTTGAAATTCATGTTTTCAAATATGACATTTTTCAGATTTTAAAACATGATTTTTGTTCATTTTCGTTTGATTCAGTATATGAAAAATGTCACTTAATGCAGGTGTGAGAACTGGACACACACACACTAGATTACCCCATACGGAGGTTCACTGATTGAATGGTGTGTGTGTATGTGTGTGTGTGTGTGTGTGTGTGTCAGGTGTTCAGCCTCTCTTTTGTTCTCTTGATCCTTTCACTCTCTTTCCAACAAAGGCTTTTAATGAACTGTGGTCTGAGCTAGGAAACGATCACTTCACAGCTAGAATGAACAGGAATGATTATAGCTACCAATTACTCTTTCATATGGCATATACTGTGTGTATTGTATGAGGATACTGACTTGAAAAAAATCTAAATCTGTCCCTTACATCAGTGAAACCCTGAAAAAATACAGAATTTTACTTAACAAAACTTAAAGCTACAGTGTGTAAGTTTTTCTCGTATTTTTTAGTAGAAACATGCTCCAAAACATATCTTAATGTGTTACTCAGGCACACTGACAATCCTGGCAGCAGTACAGAAAGTTTTTAAGCAAGCCTTGCCCTGCTAACCAATTAGAGAAGGCCAAAGTCAGGGGTGGGAGGTCATGGCTGTCAATCAATACGTGAACGCACTTCTGGCTTACAACTCCTCTTGTACCGAGACTCCAAGCCAGCATTAGATGCTGGAAGACATCAGTATGGCTTACTCCAGCAAGGCCAGCAAGCTCCCGATACCTGCATTTGTCGGACTGAAGAGTTCTGTTACTTCCAGTGTCTGGGGAGAAATCGATAATCATCAAGTGCTGTCTTCTTTTTCTATTAGCGCTGCTCTACAGTATTAAAATTGCATGTTACCTGTCCTGTAAGATGAAAGTACACTGAAAATTGAAGGATAGTAATAATGTTTATGACTGATACTGTTTGAGGGGTTTGAGGGGTGCATGAGTAAAGGGTTGGTTTAGATTTGCAAACTGGTTTGGAGGGGGTTAGAAACTCGTTCTCTTGTTTGTTGATTAATTGTCAGAATTATGTACCTTTTTTTCTGTTTGTATTTTGTGAGTCAATAAAACAAAAAGAAAAAATACATTAGGTTTGTGTGATCACAAGGATGCAGGTAAGGGGCTAGGTGAAGTGGAGGGGAGGTCGGGGTGGAGTGGTTTGCCTTCAAGCTTGTTTGTTTATTACAGCCACAATATAAATGTGTTGGACTGAACAAAGAACAGGATCAGGACATTTTATGAATGTCCACTAGCTGTTAAGAGTTGGACAGACTGACAATACAAAAAATCAGTACATAATGAGTAAAAACCAAATATTGTTTTAATACTGTACTGTATAATTTAACTGCTGTAAATAATTCTATACAAGAATAATTGTTATATAAATTTGCATACTTTTTGCTCTCTTTGACATGGCTATAACCAGTTGTGTTTATTTTTCCTGGTATAGTTAATAGACTGGACACTAAAGGTTATCATTGGTTAAGTGCACCTGCTAGCATTGTAATGTAGAGGTCAGATTTAAAAATTTCATAATTGAAGGAAGCAGGTTGCCTGATTGTTAGTTTGGTTCAATACAGACTCTTTGACCATTTGAATTAAACTGGTTTGATTCGCTTTTGTTGATTTTGCAACAGAAAACTTTTATTTTTGCATATGTATGTATAAAGAAGGATTTCTGCTGCCTAGAGATGGAGCACTTAGTAAAGCTTCAAACTATTCATGTGACTGATTGGATATGTGAGTAACTTTCAGTTCGTGACATGGCTGCATAGTGGAATAGTTAGAAGTAGAAACAACAAAACTGCAGATAAACTAAGTAGAAAGTAACCTAAACAGAAATTAATATTTGCCATTGTAATGCAGAGAAGGAACTCTTCAGGAAAGTTACTCTTCTGCTTTACAAAAGAATCAAGATGCAGTGAATGTGAATTTCAAAATACTTTACTAAGTCCCTCTATTTACCAATTAATAAGCAGTATAACAACATTAAACAAATGGTTTATAACACATGATAATGTCGTTGTTATATTAATGTATTTACCAACAACTATAACTCCTCCTGTGGGCACCAATAAGTGGAGGCTGTTATATAAACAGATAATGAATGACAATATATAGGAAAACACAGTTGTAATAATATATGTCTTCATAGGAGAAGATGTAATTGCTACACATTTATGCTGTACATTAATAAACACTTAAAATGTCCTTATATCTGCTTACAACTACATTATAGAGTGCCGTAAACCTTTTATTAACTGTTTATATTTTGCTTGTAAATAGGGGGACTTAAAGTGGAGTGTTACCACATTATACAAACTGTGTTGAAGCGGCAGAGTGCCCTGCCTTGGTTGTATTGTTCAATTTATGTGTGTGTACAGGTTGGAGGACAGTAAGAGAGCATGGACACAGGCAGAGTGGATCAGTGCAGCACACAGCAGTGTTTTATGAGGCAGATGATGTGTCTCCTGATCTGTGTTTTATGGCTCATGTTTGAAACCCAGCAAGGAGTTTCATGTCCCAGAAGGGCAACAGTTAATGGAACTGCTGAGCTTCAGAAAAGCACCAGTGGATATTCTAACTAAACATTATATTTGCTTCACCAGAATGTTATACAGAATGAGGACTGTGGACATTGTAGCCCATCTGTAACAGCTGTGAATTCACATCTGAGATCACTGTACTACACACATTTTTATGATTTGATAGATACTTTCCATGATGTGAATCACACTTTTTGTGCATATTTCTGTACGTCTTCATTGTGAGGTTGTTCCATCATTCTTGTCGTTCAGCTGCATTCCAGGCCAAGCTGAAATGTTCAGAATTGCATTATCACATTCAACCAAGAACAGACTTCATTTAACCTCTGAGTCTCAGCGTCCAACAGCTCTGATTAGAATTCAAAGAGTAAGGTGTGTTTAATTTATCACCTGGGATGGGATTTAAAGGCACACAGGCTGACGCTCATTTATCCTGATTTACCTTGAACAGACCTGCAGAGAGACAGAGAATCAGTGCAGTTAACTCGGTAAAGCAGCTCTTGGAAAAAGGCCCCAGAGTGTAAAAGTGAAAAGCAGCAGAACAGAAAGAATAAAGTTTCTCCGCCGGCTGAGGATTTTTATTTCTCCCCCAAGGAACAGTAGAAACAATGTTTTTACTGTTTCCACTCAATAAAACACTAAAAGCTTCAGCAAGGACAGTGCAGCAGTGGATAACAAAGTGCTTTGTTTACAGTTCACACAAATAATTCTAACAATATTACAACTGTGCAAACAATCAGAGAGAAAACCGTGAAGAGACTCAGAAGGCTGTTTGTCTGCTTTTACTTTGATTTTCTCTTCATCTGTCAAAAAAGGTATAGAAAAGAAAAAAAAAGGGTATGGAACATAAATTGCATGTAAAGATTATTATTTCATGGTGATCCTGCTGGGAATGTTACTGTACAACATGTAAACATATGAAATATTGGATCATAGTTCTCATGTTATATCATGTTATAGTATACATATGTATAATGTATGAATGAAATTTTGCCTGTATTATTTATTTTTTAACACTCTGCTCTTTGCACATCAGGTCTACCAAAACACTTGAATATATCTGGACTGCTGGGACTTACCTTTTTATTTACTTATTATTCTAATGGATTTGCTCATTCCACACTGGAATATTTGAATGTATCTGGATGTTATTAATCTTCAGCACTTTATGCGTTCATCGCGTACTTTATTTATAACCGGACTATCGGTCAATATCCCCACTTATCCAATCCTTTGTCTATCTATCTATCTATCTATCTATCTATCTATCTATCTATCTATCTATCTAAAATGTATTCATTGTACTGAGAAAAATTACTGGAATTATATGATTATTATAAGAACAGGTAAGATGTAATTAGATCATACAAGACACATCCTAAAAGCAACAGATAACGAGTAAAATATCTGACACTACAGGAAAAGATAATGTATATAAAACGCCTACATACACACCCAAACATATGCATGTTTACAAATAAGAAAAAGAGCTTTAACAAAATAGTCTGAGCATGACAGATACTTCTTGAACTTCGAGACTAATCGACGAGTAGTTTGGCAAGTAAATATAAAGAAAAAAAGTATCTAAGTGGCTATTTAAGTAGCTAATATTTCAGTATGAAAATGTTTCCGCGGAATTGTCTTTCTTTAAAACATAATTATTATTTAAATAGTTATTATTTACACTATATATATAATTTGAAGTTATATTTGGCTAATAATCCATTCAAAATATTTAAAATAGAATTCAAATCTGATGAATGTATATGTACACTATTTATGTAGGTACAACTTAGCATGGACCAATATCACATACCATAGCATCTACAGCCTATGTATGTATGTATGTATGTATGATGAGAGCTGGATATTGGACTCCAAGATTTTTTCCAATGATAGCTGCTCACCTAACTGATACGCCAGTGAAGTTTTCTCTCTTTCCATAGACTTCACATTGATATGACATCACACATATCAAACTTGCTGGTCCAGGTTCTGAGAAAGATTTACAAGTATTAACCCTTCAAGTTTTAATGAGAGTAAGAGTCTACAGCCATGCTAGCAACTCTGTGAGGCTGTAATTAGATATACTGGCACTTTGAACTAAATGCTAATATCAGCATGCTAACATGCTTGCAATACAATGCTAACATGATGATTAGCAGGTATAATGTTTATCATGTTCAACACCTTAGTTTAGCATGTTAGCATGCTGTTTGCTAATTGCTAATTAGCACTAAACAAAAAGTGCAAAATAGAAATAATAAGCGTTCTCTCTGTGGGCAGTCTGCATGTTTTTTATTGTTTTGTCCAGTATCACTCCTACTGATGCAGAAAATGTTAATTAACGTGCATATTCATCCACTGCTGCTATGTGAATGTTAGAAGTTTGGGCACATCAAGATAAACATTTGGTGGCACTAATTTTCTAGTTGGGTGCTATTAAACCATTGCAGAAGAAGAGGGCAGAAGAAGAGGGCATAACAAGACAAACCTCCGATAAAAAACCAAGAGTCATCTCTTCAGTGGAAGCTTGACTGATGTTTAAGTTACATGCTTCATGTACACGTGTTCACTAAATCTGTTTCCAATGCACTTCAATGCATTTTGTTTTCATTAATATATTTTTTCCACCTAAGCCTAGTGTAAAAACCTTTTTTGCAATATTTTGACTTTTTTCAAATTTCCAGGCTTTCCATTCAGTTTTTTTAATGCACAAATTGAAAATGTGCATTAAACCAGGTGGATGGAAACACACTTAGTGAGTTTAAACAGATGCAGATGTGAGCAAAGGAGAACTGTCATCTCCTCTGAAGGACACAGAGCTGAAGTCACAAAGGAGATGCTAATATTTGTGCAGATGTTAATGGGGATTCTGCTGTCGATGCTAATGCTAATGTATGACATGAAAGTCAGGACGTCTCTGGGTGCAACACACACACACACACACAGAGAGAGAGAGAGAAAATGCGATTTAACGTATCAATCAGAGTATGTGACAAGAGAGAACGTCCTGGAATGCAAATTAGTTCAGCAGAGGAAGACAAAAGAAAGAGGAGGATGAGAGTTTGTTATTTTCTACAGTGTACCATTTTAACTGTTGGTTTCAAGGGCAAACATCTATCTATCTATCTATCTATCTACCTATCTATCTATCTATCTATCTATCTATCTATCTATCTATCTATCTATCTATCTATCTATCTATCTATCTATCTATCTATCTGTCCACCTGTCCACCTGTCCGTCTGTCCGTCCGTCTGTGTTCAGACCTACCAGAGACTATTTCACACAGCATAATGAATTAATTTGTAGTTATAAAAAAGGACATCATAGAAATAATAAGTGTACTTTCTGTGTGCAGTTTGCATGTCTTTTACAGTTTTGACCAGTATCAGTCCTACTGATGCAGATTATCAGATCAACCTTCCAGAACATTCTGACGCTAACTGTGTCCGTGTACATGAAGGTTACTGGTTTCAATTTCCTAACTAAGAGGTGAAAACAGAAAGGATTGAATTCAACAGATGTACTCAAATGTCTATAAACCACATGTCCAGTGTCATAGGCAGCAGAGCGGTGGATTACTGTATGTGGGGGATTACTTAAAATTAAAAAACTCCAGATGTGATTTTGCTCCTCTGACCTGTGGAGTTCCACAAAGGTCAATCCTGGGATCTCTTTTATTCCTCCTCTACATGCTTCCTTTAGGGCACATTGATTGTTTGATTGTGTATTTTATTATTGCTATGCCAATGATGTCCAGCTTTATGTATTTTTAAAACTTGGGAACTTGGCAACTTTATATAATTGTGTCTGCATGTCTCATTCTTTAATTAAATCACAACAAAATTGACATTCTTGTCCGTGCCCCCAATCAGACCTTTTCACATCAGTACTTAGGTTCCCTGGCTACTAACTCAAAATTGATTTCTAGAAACCTAGAAACATTTTTGATTACGGGTTGAACACATTCAGTCAGTTATTCAGTCTTTGCCTTGTGTCCTCTCGCCTTGACTATTGTTATTCATTTCATTGATAAAAGTTTGCAGCAGTGTGAGTTTTTCACTGCATTCATTGAAAATGCTGATTCAGTTCCCCACTCTCGTTGAGTCAATAATTTTACAATTATTCTTTTGGATGACGGTTTCAGCTTGTTAGGTTTTACCGGTTTTAACTCAGTTCTCACAGTTTGGTTCAAAATGGGTACATTTGGTGTCATGGCGCATGGCATCTAACAGATATCTGAACTTTTGCAGTAATATTCACCCCACAGTCCAGGTGATTTTTGTTGGTACAGTGTGAACAGATACTGCTAGTAGCCAGAGCAGCGTGACTTTTCATGATGCATGATGTGCCAAAATGTTAATGGGCCGAAAACACTGAGGTGTACTTATGTTTACTGATAATGAAGCCTGGCAGCTTGTGCAATTTGACAGGAGATGAAAACTGGTTAATTTCACATGTACCTCCCGCCATTGCATGCACAGTCTGCCTTTTAAAACATTATGTAATAGGGCCCCATGAGCTACTATGGCCTGCTTTTTTGGTCAATGGCTTTCTTCAAAAAAAAAAAAAGGACCTTTTTTAAATCAAAGGCCTCAGACACCACAGACCAACTTTATATTTATCTGAAGTTTCTCTAATTATATACACAAGCTCCAGTTTGCCCAATGCATTTCTGATTTATATTCTTCCACTAACATCTTTTGCTATTTTCACAATTGATTTATACCTGGACCTTTAACAGTTGTGCAGTTTTTATTTTGACTCAGTTTAGACTTCTTTTGTCTTTTTGTTGAAGGTGGGGTTCAAACACAAATCAGGTTTTATTATTTGATTACTGGAGGTTATATATAAGGATTGTTAATGGCAGAAAATAATTTAATGCACAAAATAAAGCAGACTAGACTTTTTTTTTAACAACTTTCATTATAAGCCACGACCACCTCTGATACAAATCAAAATACAGATATTTTCAGAACATAAACAGATACAGATAGTAGCCTTGCGTTAAACCCTTAGCTTCCAGTAAATCCTAGAATACTGGGCTGCTTTTTCAACCTTACCCCCCACCTCCAACAACAAACTTGATAACTGCAGATACTAGCAGCTGAAAGATGACATGAGGAATGTCAGTTGCTGGCTGTCTGGGTCAGGTTGCATTGAAATTTTGGTTGTACTCTAGTCTGGCCTGTTAGCATGTGGGAAAGAGAAGATCCAAAAGCAGTTAAATGGAAAAGACCAGTCGACCAGTAGTAGCATTGATATTCAGCACACACACACACACACACACACACACGCAGACTCGCACACTCACACACTGGTCCTGTAGCTCATTCTCTTTCTCCACACATCAGTGGCAGCGACGAATGAAGATTGAATACCCAGAGAGAGAGAGAGGGGGTAAGTGGTAGAGAGAGAGTGATGGAATGGAGATAGAGGAAGGCTTACAGCTCTACCTAATGTGTGTGCGTGTGTGTGTGTGTGTGTGTGTGTGTGTGCCACGTCTCTGTGCTGCTTCAATTGTCAGCTCTGACTGTAAACTGTGCTCTGATTGGATAAAGTTGTAAATAAACAAATAAATAAACAGTGCATCCTGCTCTTTGTCTGTAATCAGAGCTTCTGATTCCTCTTTGCTGCTCTGCTTAATTATGCGTGTTTATGTAAATGTAGAGTGTTGATGAGATGGTAATGGCTATCACAGACTGACTTTAATGGATTCTAGAGAGACTGAAAATTAAAGCAGCCTGTCTATTAAAAGGCTCAGAGGTGAAGGAACACCCACCAGCAGCCCCACCCAGGTGCCCTCCTGCTCTGGCGGCCATGTTGTAGGCTCAGCTCTGTGATAGGCTGATGGTGTTTATGCCTTTTTCAGCAGGACTCAACAGTCATGGCTGATCCATGATTCTGATCGTGTCAGTAGCAATTCATCTGATAGATTTGTGTGTCCACGGTGGCAGATTGTTGGCTAGCTAATCACAGCAGAAAGAATGGATTTAAGGGACATTCCAGGAGATTTGTGGATGTTTTTGGGAGATGTAAGGATGTTTCAGGTGTTTCAGAGAGATTTGAGAACATTTCAGGGAGATTCAAGGATGTTTCAAAGAGATTCAGTGATGTTTCCAGGAGATTTGAGAATGTTTCAGGGATATTTAAGGATATTTTTCTGGGAGATTTAAGGATGTTTCTGTGAGATGTAAGGATTTTTAGGGAGATTCAATGGCTGTGAAAGAAAGACATTTTATTTAATTAAGGAAGATTTCAGGAAGAGGGGATTTCACAATCCTTCAAGACTTTTAGATATTTCTGTAGGATGTTTTAAGGGACATATCCAGGTGTTTCAGGAGGATGTTGGGAAATATACAACAGTTTATTTTCTGGGAAAGAAATACATGCTTAAAACTGAGCAGCAGTACTTATTTGGGAATAAATACTGTGTGTGTGTGTGTGTGTGTGTGTGTGTGTGTGTGCGTGAGAGAGAGAGAGATGAGCGGCCGGCCAGATTGACAGAGGAATTAGAGGCTGTCTGCACACACAGAAGACAGGCTGATTACAATCAATAATCTATCAACCGCTGTCTGACAAGATGTATTGATCAGAGACAGAGGGAACCACATAAATACACAAAGATGAAGAAACACACACACACACACACACACACACACACACACACACATGTGATGAAATGATGTCAGAGAGCAGATTCTGTTAGTTAATAAGTCTAGTCAGTCGGTTCAAACAGTTTGCAGCTCCTGGAAAGTCTTTGAATGGCTGGATTAGCTTAAGCCATTAAAGGGTCATTACACAATCCTTTTTTTCATATATAATGTATATCTAGAATTCATATATTGTGTATATGTAGAAGATTCATGTCGTGTGTATGTCGTAATTCTCTGAGTTCAATGTTGTCTGCAATGCACGTAAAAACGACATGCTGTTTTGAGTTGAGACGCCTTTCTGCTGGTCTGAAAAGTTAACTCTAATACAGAAAATATTGAAGTGATAATAGTGACTATTAGCATGCCAGAGCTTATTTTACTTTCAAATACTGTCATCTTGCATAGAAATGTAAAAATTACATCAAAAATCTTTTAAATTTGTAAATAAAATGGGACAAATTTGGGTTAAATAAATGGGTTTGAAGTAGTCTGAACCAAGAAAGAGAGAAAATGTTGCAGTGCCAAGTGGTGGCTCTCTGTGTCAGTGTCAGCAAGCCAAATGGTGGTGCTACTGACCTAACCTAGCACAGTGTTCAATAACTGTTTAAATAGTCTAAAATAGCATTTGTTGGTGTGCTGTTTGTCTGGTGAGACATTTAAATCATACTGTCTTCTACCAGATTAACACCAACAACTTTTATTTTCTAATTAAACAATCGTATTTTTGAGCTTGGAAGTTTATTCTTTGGGAACAATACAGTATAGTTGCATGATATTTTCAAAAAGTCTTTAATCTGCAATAAATCTTAATTTTTTAAAGAGTAATGTACAGAGATTGTTGGCTGTGTGTCAGAAAGGAGCTGAGGGGGATTTATATTTGTAGGTTATGGAGTAGTTTCAGAATGTAGGCATGTAGCCACTGAAGCTACGCCGTATAGCTGATGCGTGCCATCGTCAGATTACACATCGGGGCTACTACAGCTGCAGAGACACCACATTGACGGAGCAGAGCTGTGATTGGTCAGCTCGTGTTTTCTCCTACAAGTTTCTGATGGAGATTGTTGATAATGACGCTAACATTAAGGAAGTTGAAGGAGGACATCTAGCAATAATACAGAAGATGAAAAAGAATTTTTAGCTCATGATGTATCTTTCTACATTTTTTTCTTCTAAGAGACACAAACCTGTAGAAGAAGCATGTGGACATATTTCTGTGAAGAGTTGTACTATATGATATATTCAGCAATGAAAACAATAAAAAGCTGACAGACACAGATCACTAGTAGATCAGTACACAAACAAAACATAGTAACAACCAGACACACACTCCCCAATCACACACACACTCAGAAACATATGGTTGGTGTGTAACGTGTGTGTGAAGGTCATTAGTTCCTGTCTAGTCTCTGCAGGCTCTAAGCCTCGTTGGCACAACTTCTGCCAGATCTGACCAAATTGCCCACAACACCACAGCTACTGCCAGCACACACAGTGTGTTGGTGTCTTCGCTCACCATACGGTGTGTGCATGGACAGAGTCCACTCAGCCTGTCAACACTGAAGAAAAAAAAAAAACTGTTTGTTGTGTTTCTACTGAAGAACATCATTGTTGCCTCTGAGGATAAAACCTCAGATATGACTTTATTCCACATGAAAGAGTGTAACAAAATAAAGATAAGATGAGGTAATAATATGCAAAATAACAAAACAATAATAAAAACAAAATAATAAAGAAGCTGAAGATTGGGATAAATATGAAGTAAATAAGACCACAAAACAATATTACACTAACAAGACTGCAAAAATACAAAAATACAAAATATAAAAAGAAACTAACATGAAACTTGACTTAGACGTCACATGACAAAATATCATATAAACAAAACATTACTGACAAAATGATAAAACATACAGTGAAACAATAAGATGAAGCACTGTGTAGTAAAAACAAAATAAGAGAACATAAAGAGGTGTAAGAAATGAAATCAAATGAAAGTAAAGTAAAACAAGACAAAGCATTCCAGCTAACTGTTCATGTGTTCTTATTTTGGCGGGACGTCTCCCTCTGGAGCGGATCCAGCTCTTCCTGTGGAGTCTCCGTCCTCATCCAGGACACCCGGCCGGCCCCTCCATATGCTGACAGGACGCTCTGAGCGCGCTCATTAGCCCACCGTGCCAAAAACCACAACTCCAAGGTCAGGAGACGGCTCGTTAGGAAGGAGAGCCTTAACGAGCTGAGAGATCCTTAACGAAGGAGTTAACGAGTCCAACGAGCTGCAGCTGAAAGATGAGAGAAAGATGTTTGGAAGACGACGCTCACTTTCTGGCAAACTAAACATAGCTGGAAGGTCAAGGGCCAAATCCACAGTTGTTTATTAAAAAATAATGGTAATAATGCAAATAAAGACTATTGGAGTACTTATTTTTAATCAACTAAAAAAGAGAAATGAACTAGCGTGAAACTCAGGTAAAACTTTAAAAAGAACTAAAAGAACTAAAAGAACTAAAAGCACATCAGTTGCATAAATGTTTTCAGAACTTCTGAAAGTATTTGAACACTTTTTTTTTACATTTGAATATTTTTTACACATAATACATTAGAGTTACTCAAAATTATTGTATGTTTTTTAATCCACTTTGGCTCAGTAAAATAATAATTGTAGATATATAAAGTATATTCAATAATACATTTATGATTTTAGATATATAAAGCAGCAAACTCAAGTCAAGTCATGTTATTATCCAATATGAACTTGGAAGCTCATGATATACTTTTTTTATTATACGAAAAAAAATTATAAGATTTTATTAAGGTGTCCGTATAAGCCTGTGTATTTTGTGTGTACCTGGAGGATTAAATAGTGTATCCACACACACACACACACCATTAAACTAAACAAGGTGACACTGGTGGTGGCTGATATGACAAAAAAAAAAAAAAAAATCAAGATTATTTTTTCATATCATTTCATATCAACCTTTGTCACAATATAAAAAACTATTTCTGTTGACTTTAAGATTTTCTGAAATTTGAAATTTCACAGTAGTAGATTCAGAATATGAAAAATGACCAAGAATTGTCTGAGCTACAAAGATCTATTTGAACAAAAAAACCTTCAATCTTGTCAGTATGAATCTATAAATCCATAAATCTTGCAGTGTGAAATATTTACAGCCAGGAAACTCATTTTTGGATCAATATATTAATCAATTCAAACCGCCCATTTTCAACTATCATATACATTTGCTATTAAAAAAGGAAAAGCATGTGTGATGTGTCTAATGCCATTAAAAAGCAGACCGTAAAGTCACAGTTTGTTGTGGCTCGTTGTGTGTTTTTCTGAGTAGTTTGACGCATGTTAGAGGGGATGGCTGTAATTGCTGGTGTTTGAGAATGGGCGCTTGCACTCTGCATTATTTATTATACACTTAACACTAAACTTGAGTTGAGGCATTTTCTGTCTTCGTTTCCATCTGCATTAACAGTGCACACCGTTCTGTTTTTCGTGGTCTAGCCTCATTTGAGTCTGTCTCGTCCAGTTTGTGGCCAAATGGGGCTTTAAGTAGCCAAATTTTCTCCAAACCACAGTTGTCTTACCACTGCGTCCATCCAAAAGAACTCTTTACATTTAATATTGTGGCTGTTAAGCTGTCGCACTCCCACACAAAAAGGTTTCTGTGTGTTTAGCTAACTCAACCAACCTTGCAGTGCCAGTACTTTGGGAGGTGTGCTGTCCATTCCTAAAAGACTGCCATGATTGGTTTCTTTGTTTGTTGCTGTAATGTGACTGGTTGTACATGTTGCAACGTAACTTATCAACAGTATAACAGTATATAATAGTATAAAGTTTTTAATTTTCTTATTGAGGAAATGTTCCTAACGCAATCAGTGTCTAAGTTGTGTATATCAGCCAATTCCAGGCAACACTCAGGGCACTATATTAAATATATCACTATATCAAATGTGCTTTCAATGTAAGTGATGGGGGCCAAAATCTACAGTGTGTCCACACAGTCATTTCAAAGTGTATGAAGCTTATATGAGGCTTCAGCAGTCTGAGTTAGTCATATCAAGTGGATATCTGCCACATTCACAGTCTTGTGTTTCCTCTGACAGTGTTTCCCTGTTGAGCTGTGGTGGAAGTATAGTAACAAAAAGAGGGACTTTGTAATGTTGAAAGATATCTACTTGATTTGACTCATTTGGACGCTGAAGCTTCATATTAGCTTCAGATAAACTTTTAAATACATTTTGGAAGGAGGAAGGAGGACTGTGGATTTTGTCCCCATCATTTACATTGTAAGTGCATTAGGAATGATTACAGCAAGAAAAACATGTTTCTATGTTTATTTGGGCTCCTGACTGTTGTTTTAAGACAGACTTAAAAATTGCTTCATGCTTTTAAAATCCTTTAAAAGCATGTTTATCAGCGCTCCTACTAAAGTATAAATGACTGTATTTGAAGTTGTTTTATTGTATTAATGTGAAGAATAAAAATAACACTGGACTTGATTCAGACTTGTTCAGTCAGCATTTTCAGTGTTAAATCTGGTCTCAGATCAGCTTGTTCAGTATTCAAACACCAGCAGCTTTCATTAATCAAACACACAGAGAGCTGATTTAACACGAGACTGATACACTATCTTCACCCTCTTCAGTTCCTTCTTCTTCTTCGCTCTTTTCCTCTTCCTCCTCCTGCTTCTCCTTCACATAGATGACACTATCTTCCTCTCTCTCTTCCTCCCCAACCTCCTTCACTTCTCCCTCTTCTTTTTTTCTCATCTTCAAATACAGTAGGAGACAGTGTCTCCCTCCCTTCCTTCTCATTCTCCTCTTCTTTATCCCCCTTTTTTCTGATAGAAGACAACATCCTCCTCCTCCTCTCTCCCTCCTACTCCTCTTCCTCTTTCTCCTCCTCCTCCTCGGCCTTGCAGTGAAATAAAAGATTACGGGCAGACGAGTCATTATTTTCGGTGATGGCAGCCATACATCACTGAGACTGCACCAGAGAGAGAGACGACGAGAGACATAGACAGAAAGAAAGAGAGAGAGAGAGGTGGGTGGATCGAGACTGAAACAGAATGAAGCCGGAGACGAGCCGAGAGCCTCTTTCTCTCTCTCTTTTTTTCCCCTTTTCTTTCTTTTCTCTTCACTCTCTTCCGTTCTCTCTCTCTCTCTCTCTCTCTCTCTCTCTGAACCAGTCTGTGTTAAATTAATGGCTGCTACACAGACCATGGATCAGAGTCAGTGTGTGTTTGTGCTGAAAGAACTCAGACTGCAAAATAAAGCAGATCTACACAAACTCAATATTAATGTGATTTATTAATTGTTTATTGTAGTTAATTGATCGTACAGCAGCAGAGCGGCGACAGACTTCATCAGGGTGTCATGTGATCAGCTATACTCAGGCATATTTGTGATTTGCGATACTGGGCTATAGAAATAAAATTGACTTGACTTGACTCAAACACTGAGGAAGAGATTTTATTTTGTTTTATTTTCAAGAAGCAGCTCCAGTGTCTAACCCACTAAAATCACAATGTGTGGATCTTCTGTTTGGATTAAACAAACAAAATACAACGTGTTGAGTGAGCTTTCCAGCTGCTGTAAGGAGGAGTATTTTTAAACTTCTGAGAAAGCCATGCTAGCTGTTTCCCCCCACTTCCAGTCTTGATGCTAGGCTAGGCTAACCATGCTTTGCATCAATCTTCTTATTCCAAATATGACTAGCTCTCAAAACTATATCTTTAACCTTTGATGTTTTTTCTCCTTCATTTATGGATTTACAGCATATATCATTACATGTGTCACCCAGACATACCATATATTGTGTTTTTCAGGACAAGTTAGACTATTCAGAAACACCATCATTTTGCATGTGAGTAGTCCTATGAATGCTCTAGGAGGCTTTTTATGAAAAAAAACTTTATTGAAATGTTATAATTTTTGTCTTTATGTCCAGACGTTTTCACTTTAGCACAAATATCCACATATGAATGTATAGAGGAGCTTTTCAGAGTTCCAGTGATATAATATACATGACTGTGAAAAAGTTTTAGGCACTTATGTTTAGATTCTTCTCCATAATGCAACACCATCAGGGAGGTGTCTGATCAGTCCCAGATTTATTCTTCAGCATGATGATGACCCCAAACATACAGCAAGAGTCAAAAATAGCTATTTTGATCGACAAGAAGAACAAGGATCTCAACATCATTAGGTCAGTCTGGGATCAGATGAAGAGAGAGAAGCAGGTGACACGGCTAAATCTACAGAAGAACTGTGGCAACTTGATGCAGGAACAACTGACCTGCCAAGTGCCTGAAAAACTGTGTGCAGGTGTACTGAGGAGAACTGCTGCTGTTTTAAAGGCAAAGCTGTTCACAGCTTAGGTTTAGGTTTCTTCTGTTTACTGAACTTTACTAACATTATTTTTGTAAGCATGCTCACGTTACTTTTAGTGCCTAAAACTTTTGCACAGTACTGTGTATGTGACATTCTGAGCCTTAATGTAAAAAAAGTATTGATGGTGCCAAACAAACAAAATACAGAAAGTGTTTGGCTGATTGTAATAGTTGTGTACAGTATCAACTAGCAAGGCATCAATATATTTTGTGACATCATTCTGACTGATAACATGTCACAGTTTTTGGTAAAGACAGAGTTACACGCTGTCTTTGCTTCTCAACACTTCCAGTTTACACACAAGCATGGATGTAGCTGTAAAAAGTTGGACTGGGTTACTTTTTGAACAAAGATTTCAAGCAAATCTTTTTTCTATATCAAAGTGGATTTACTGATGTTCATCACAGATTACAGAGAAACTGCCATGTTGTAAAGGGTAGGTTCTGCTGATTTTCATAGTGTGTGATATCTGTGTCTTCTGATTTGATTTTATGATATGATTTTGAAATGAAGGGGGTTTAAAAATTAAGATGCAAATTACATCCTTCATGCACAGTCGATTGAGTTAAATTTTGAAGTGAGTATTTTTACATTGTAGAATACTCCATCGCATTGCTACTTTTACTTAAAGCTGCCAAGGATCAACATTTTATATCAGCAGTGGATGAAATGAGCCTGTGTAATATGAATTATCAGCTGGCTCTGCAGTTGTCTTTTAGCTCACTGCTTTGGTTTTACATCCTGCAACAAATGTTTCCTCTTTTGTCTTGCTCTTACATGTTTTGTGTTATGGGACATCACTACTGACTCTAATCTCAACACATCATCTTGTTTAAGTAAAGTTTTGTAGGAAATGGATGCAGATCTGAAATTTAGTCATCCAGCTTTCAGATGTGGTCTTTAAAAAATATCAGTATGTGTGCTGTGTCGCTGGCAGTAAACGAGGATGACTGTCAGGAAGACAAAGCGCTGATGATGACTGATGTCAAGAGGTTTGTGTGTCAGGCTGAAGGCCGACTGCACATCAAACGGCTTGGATATTAATGCTAAAACAAGTCAACCATCCTCCTTCTCTGTCAGTCAGACCTCATCATTAACAACCTGACAGTGCCGCACTGACGTGTTATTTAAGGGAAAGACAGGTGGAGGCAAACTGTTAGCTGATTAACTTCCTGCTGCTGTGAAGTTACCCTTGGCTTATTGAAAACTACAAACCCAGGAAGAGAACATGTGCTGCAGAGACTACAAAAGCCCGTGAGGGATTAAAAAAAAACATATTTAAGAAAATTGAAGTTGACGGGTGGACCAGGAAAAAGTGGTTCACATATTTAGATCTCAGCGGTGTTAGAAAGAGGCTTGTGTCTGCTCAGTGATGTGACAGTGATGTTGGTTGGGGTTATTATTCAGAGACGAGCTCACAGGGAGCTGTGAAGTCACATTCAACAAGGCTGAATTATATTTACCCCTCTAATCCTGCTGAGGGACATTTAACAACTGTCACACAGGTCCAGCTTTTATTTTTGCACTCTCATTGAAACATTGCAGCACTGCAGCTGCACCCCACAGAGCAAGTGTTTGAATGTGTGCAGATGGATGACAGATGCAGCTGGAATGAGTTTAAGTGCCCAGTCAGACCAGAAAGAGGCCAAATTCATTCTTGCACTCATGAAAAATAATCAATAATTTTATATCAACAATGGACCCAGTGTAAAGTGAAAGGGCTCACTCGTTTTGGTTTTCTGGCCTTCAACAGTACTTTGATTGACTCTCACAGTTCTCACTTGTTCACCAAAGTTGCAGATTTGTTGTGCCTCCATTAGAGAACAGATTGCAGTGATTCTACTGACATTAATTGATTCTGTTCTGAAATGCTGCCCTTACAAAGTCTGGTGTGACCGGGGTTTAAGGGGCGGGTATACTCAGATCTGCTTGACTGACGATCAAATAGCTTCAAAGCCCTTTTTTGTCATTCTAGACAGAATTATTTCAGTCACTTTTCATGTGAACAGTGCAACAAATGTCTTCCAGGTGAGTCAGTCTGAAAATGTGTGTCAAATTTAAACAATATCACGCCCCTCTCTATGATGGGCAACTTTTTACTTTGCCTTCAAATGTTGCCATTTTCAACGAGGAAACGCTGGACAACATGTCAGACCAGAAGGAGGTACATACTGCTATGGTTCATTTTCTTGTGGACGTTGAGAAAATTCTAATAATAACAGCCAGCAGGTTCTTGTCTGAGGTCAGTAAGGAGAGAGCAAACCATGAAATATAATCTGGAACATGGCCATGAAGAGTTTTAAACCTAATCAATAAAATCAGTCCTAAAACAGTGCAGCAATGCTAAACATGAGTGACATGATTGTGAGTGAGTGAGTGACATGATTTCTTTTCTTGGTTCTGGTTAAAGGTCTAGCAGCTGTATTTTGTGCTAGTTGGGGCCTGCTGAGTGATTTCTGGTGGACAGACCACTGCAGTAGTCCAGTTCTGAGGAAACAAGGGCATATGACAATTTCTGCGTCCAAAACCGATCATATTTTGGATATATTTCTCAGATATTAAACACAGGACGTGATAATCAAAATTTAGGATGGAAACCAAAAATACACCTACGTTTTGGACTCACAGTGTTTATAACTGAGATGATGGATATCAGTTTCTTCTCTGCGCGTCCAGTATATAGAGGGATCCAGGATGTGTTTAGCCTAGCTTAGCACAAAGACTGTAAGCAGAGGAAAACTGCAAGCTATCTCCATCACAAGTCAAAAAATAAACCTTTCAACAACTCCAAAGCTGTCTGATTTCATGACACAGGTTAATACTGTGTAGTTAATAGGTAACCTATTAGGTATTATTTGAACAAACATAAATAACCTGTAGACTGGACCATAAAATAACAGGATCATGTCTACAGAAAAGACCCTGTGGTCATTTATTACCATGCAGCCAACAATTACCCAGAATTCAGTGAGACCAAACATCAACATCACAGAGTTGTTTACATGATTGCCGCCTCCTCTGAGGCTGTTCCAACATCTACCGTTAGAAATGAATGTGTGTGTTTGTGTGTGTGTGTGTGTGTGTGTCTGTGCAAGAGTTTTCCCTGGGCTGTTAATGTTCTGAATATAGTACATATAGGAAACAGGTTTACCCAGTTTCCAGTATCCATGGCACCATGGCAACTATCTTTCTCTAACATTAACCAAAATGTTTAAACTACAACCTCAACCACAGTACCGTTTGTATGAGACCAAAGTAAAAGGAGAGGAGCTACTTTTTCTCCTGTGACATCATCTCAGTGGAAAGTCTATTGCACATGTGCAGTAGCTTGCACAATTTGAATGCAAACAAGAAAAACAAAAACAAAAAATGGGTGAGCATGTGGATGGCACAGAGGTAAAAAAGTCTCTTTCCCACCTGTAGATTGGGCCATTTGGCCCAAACCAGGGAGAGAAAAAAAGATTAACTGTTTCCATTTTGTTCTGGTCCAACTTATTACAAAAGAACCAATAAGAGCAAACAGGAAGTTGTGTACTGACAGGTCAGAATGGGGGAGAACACTTTGAAACTCTATAGATTGTTTTCTGAACTGTTCACATTCAGCAGATGGATTTAATAGTAGTTTATCTTTTGAACTTATGCTAAAATCACATATCTACTCTCATACTCCAATCAGGCGAACACACTAGAGTTGAAAGAGATGAAAGTATCGAAAGTTTCGGTCGTGCTTTCCAGCAAACACAATTTGCTGTGGTCATGGTGGGAAGCCGGTGAGGGATCATGTCTTTGTGGCTGCACTTGAGACCCCTAGTAGTGGCTGGTGTGCCTGCCAAGAAGCTGGCTACAGTTAATCTCTAAGGTGTTACACCCTCCTACACTGATTCTCAGTCATTTTCTTTACTACATTATTCAGTGTGACGTCATGTTCATGTTAGCCATAGCCTTTTCCTGTGTGGAAGGGGGTTTATTGTGCCCTAACCAAAAAGCATGTGTCATGTTGTATCAGTTTACTGTTGCGTTGTTGTGGTTATCTATCATTTGAGTTTGAGTGTTCACCTACATGTTGAGGCTGAAACCTTGGTGTCAACCTTGACTCAGTGACTGTGAGCTCAGTACTGACAGGTTGGTGGTGTTACCGTCCCATCTGCTTGGCCCCGGGGCCCCGACGCCATGCAAGTCACCTCTGCATTAATCTGACTAATTAGCCTAATGAGCCTGTTTCTTGGTGGGCCGACAAACGAGTGCGACCTGAACACACAGGAACCAGACGGCTTTGCTTCGCAGGAACAGAAAACACAGATTTCCTGGCAGCTTCTGACCTACATACTGCTCACACACACACACACACACACACACACGCACACACACACACACACACACACACACACATATCTAGACTTCCTTTTCACTGTGTAAGAGAGCATCAACACATAGACACATGGAACAAATCTAATGACACACTGACTTTTATGTCAAACGAATGCTATAGTTAATATCAGGCACGTGCATAGATAGACAAGGGGGCTTGAGCACCTTCCATTTGTGCACAGCCTGCCCTGCTGAACAGATATATTGACTGAATCAAAATATCAGGTTGGGAGATTAATGCTTCTGGGTGATGCCCTCTACCCTCCCTCCTGGTCTCCCGCTGCACCGAGCCTTTCTACATTGAAAGGATGCACACACGCGAAATTGCACGCATTTGTTGGCACACAGTAATAGTATCTTAATCATATAATATCAGCATCTTCTTATTGCCCATTATTACTGAAGCAATTATGCCTTTTATGGAGAGGTGGTAAGAGATGAATATGGAGGTGAGAGAGGCAGCCATGCAGCCAGAGGAAGTGCATCTTTGTCAGCAGTATTAAGCTGAGCTTCTGCAAGTGAGGATGTCAGTCAGAGGGCTACAGTAGGTAAGAGCTGGGCTGGTTAACATGTGAGGAGAATTTACTGAAATACAGTTAATTTCTTTGCATGTGTCATTAATTAACTGTCATGTAGCAGTGTTTGAACCAACATGGCTTTGCTTTAAATACATACATTTTAATATCCCTTTAACAGTGTCACAAAAGTAGTCATTCCAGGCATTCATTATTTACAAAAAAAAATTGCCTTTTATGAATTTGGGCCCCTGCCATTCTAACATCCTCGGCACGTCCCTGGTTAATATAATCCATTACTCACTGAGTACACACAAACAAAAATAACACTGTAATACTGAAGCCTCTCAGAGCAGGAAATCAGTCCTAGTCCAAAACTCTGAATGACGCACATTTGGTTCAAGTCTTAAAAACTGAAGTAATAACATTTTATCTGCTTACTTAACCTGGAAAAACCCATCCTATCTCTGCAGGGTTTTCTGTCTGAACCTGACTGGAGTTCTCAGCAGGAGACTCTGTAGGATTGAAAATATCAGCCACCTTTTTTACAGTGAGATGAAAAAAATTGAGTTCCCACACATTTCTAGTGGGTACCAGAATATGGAGCCCTGAAACTGACAAAACGTAGTGAAAGGTTATTAGACAAGCCGAAAATATAACTTAAAGGTTCACAATTTTTCAAGTCTGTCTTAAAACAGCAGTCAGGTGTCCATATGAACAGTGAAAAGAGGTTTTCCTCGCTGTAATCATTCCTCCTGTTCATACTGGCTATGAAAAAATCTCTTTCAAATGTGCTTTCAGTGTAAGTGATGGGATCCAAAATCCACAGTGTGTCCACACAGTCATTTTGTGCAAAAATGCATTTTAGGTGTATCTGAAGCAGCAGTCTGAGTTAGTCATATCAAGTGGATATCTGCCACATTTTGTCTTTTTAGCATCAAATTCCCTCTTTGTGTTTCCTCAGACAGTGTTTCCCTGTTGAGCTGTGGTGGAAGTATAGTAACAAAAAGAGGGACTTTGGCACTAAAAAGACTGTAACGTTGAAAGATATCTACTTGATTTGACTCATTTGGACACTGAAGCTTCATATTAGCTTCAGATAAACTTTAAATACATTTTTGCACAGAAGGAGGACTGTGGATTTTGTCCCCCATCACTTAAATTGTAAGTGCATTATGAAGGGATCTTCTAATGGTCAGTATGAACGGAGGAACGATTATGACAAGAAAAACATGTTTCTATGTTCATGTGGGCTCCTGACTGTTGTTTTAAGACAGACTTGAAAAATTGTGAACCCGTCCTTTAAGGCTGCAGTGTGTTAATTGCCTCCTGCAGGGCTGGGGAGCTCTTTTGTTACTGAACTTACAGTTTCCTCTTCTTCACTTTGTTATTTATCACCATGTTCACACTCTATTCTCTGCTACCCCATCATAAAAATATGGCCGCTCTCTAAATATCTATATATACTGGGCTGAATATAAAGACGAGCCTCCTTTAACCACATAAAAAAAAAAAAAAAAAGATATGAAATACTTCATCAGACTGGTCCTGTTGGAAAGGTTTACCTGAAATACTATCAAAAGAGAAGATAGTCCTCATCCTTGGTAAAGTCAAACATGAAATACTTCCATTAAAGCAAAACATATATCCATGAAAATTGTCCGTAACATTACGATTCTATTAAAACCTACACTCACTGAGCACTTTATTAGGAACACTGGTTAGAAAGGTGATAATTCAACTTTATGTTTATTTTTGAAATTGTACTGGAAAGGTCTAATATTTTGCCTGTATATAAATGGGGTGAACAAAATCTTAGACTGTACAGATGTACTTATTAAAGTGGCCAGTGAGTCTATTTTCAGAGTTGGATGGTCAGTGAACAGAGAGCGAGTGTCTGCTTTGTGTGTGTGTGTGCTGCGGGCACACACACACACTCCAGGGACAGGATAAAGCTTGAAGGACAATCTCACACATATCAAACCCCGGAGAGATTCAGCTACAGTGTGTGTATACGTGTGTATTTGTATGTGCGTGAGAGAGAGATTGTTAGTTAGTGAGGCCTTCACATTGCTGACAGCTACTGCTCAGCCTACCCATAATCCCCTGCAGGACCATATCCCCATTGGTGTGTTGACCCCTGAACGTGTGCTGCGGGGTTTGTGTGTGTGTGTGTATGTGTGTGTGTGTGTTACAGTAATATTCAGAGTGCTGGAGGGGAAGAGGAAGAGGGAGAAGTACAGATGGACTATATTAGACTGGTCCAAACCAAACAAACAGATGTACAAATTACACTTCTGATACTTCACACTTTAACTCTACTGTTTATATTTTTTATTTATTTTGATTAATATCGTGTATTGTATTTATTTCTGTAAAAAAGGTCTTTATAAATGTTTCTGCATTTATTACTTTTTAAACTCATAAAAATGTAAATGAAATTTAAAAAGATAGACGTAGCAAATAAATATGAACAAAAATAACAATGAATAATAATTATTAAAATAAAAAGAATGAAAAATACAATGTGCAGTAAGAGTCAGAATAATTTATGTAAATGAACATGATACGCTGTAAGTAATAAGAATATAAAACAAAACAAGTGAGAGTTTATGTAAAAATAGAAATTGCTTAAAGGAAGGAAGGAGAAAAAACGGGTGAAGGAATTAAGGAAGGAGGAAAGAAAAGATGTAAGAAAAGAAAGAAGGAAGGAGGGAATCTCTCCATCATTCCCAAAGGCGCCACCCCTCCTCCATCTTTATGTCTCAGTGATTCTGATTGACATCCAGCAACCCCCAACACACACTCACACAGGCGTGCACACACACATGCACGCACACATGCTAACACACACACGGAAATAAACAAACACACATGCACACAAATAATCAACAAACACCCTCAACAAACACCCAGAGGCCTGTGTGGTTTATATTTAGTGTACATGTTTAGTCACCACTGTGTACATATGTGTGTGTCTGTGCACACTGAGAAAAATATTTCAAACAGACCTGCCTGCTGCACATTTATTTCTGTAAAACATCATCTCTTTTCAGAAATTTGACAGTTAAATAAGTGTGATGAGACAGACGTTCAAGCAGTGTGAGCAGATCCATCAAGATTCTGGTATTAAAGTAACATTCAAAAAATCGCCCACATCATCACTTTGAATGTCTCACAGTCTGGATGTTTCCAGAAATGATTCAAATACATCCAGTGGTGGCTGAGTTAATGACATGTTCCTGCTCACAGACAAGTTCAGGCTGCTTTTCATTCGCTACAGTGTTAATAATCATGGTTGAATGTGTTTTGGATCTCTTAATGCTCACCCTAAATGACGCATCATTAGAACTTTTATCTACCGAGGCTGGTACCCTCAGTAGATAAAAGGTTTTCATACAATTATAAAGCAGCTATGGACAACAGATTCAATAAGAATGTACATGAATACATCAATGCAGATGGCTTTACCAGTGAATGAAGAGCAGTAATAATCAGTGAGATGTGGTCGCTTCTCTTAAAACGTATTTAAAGCCTGACAGCAGCGTTTTGTATTAGTCGCAGTCTTTGGATGTTCCGCCTGCTTAGACCAGAATAAAGTGCGTTGCAGTAGTCAAGTCTGGAGGAGATAAAATCATTGGTGACCTTCTTTAGATCTGTGAATGAGAGGAATGACCTAATCTTGGTTAAATGTCTCAGTCAGACAAAATATGACTGCACCACTGAAGTCACCTGAGCATCAATTTACATATTTAAGCAGAATTTTAAAAATGTACCAACCTCATTTAACCATATTGAGTAAATCACAGCATACTGTTGAGAAGGGTTATGTTCCAAGACTGTAAGTAATTTGTGTTTTTATAAATTGAAATGTGATTTTAAATAAAGGTTATTTTTCTTCTTGGAAGGAACCTGGAGGCTCAGCTCTCTGTAACATCACGCCAAATGTCTGGGCTGTGATTGGTCAGTTCTTTTGTCAAACAAAAGAGCTTGTCTGGTGAGGGTGAACATGTGAGAGAACACGGTGGATCAGATGGGTTCTGATTATGTGTCATTAACGTTTGATTCCTCGTTAGCAACGTCTGCTATTCTTTCCTCCAGATGCTCTGCTACCCCTCGTCTATTTTATGTATTAGATGGTGACCTACCTCTTCAACCCAGCTCAACACACTGTTGACCTCTGACCCTGAATTGCACCCTTTAATTTCCTTTTTTTTACACACACACTCAAGCTTTGTTTGGGGGGTCACGCTGCTGACCTGCAGCCGCCAGTCGCTCCCTGTTTGTTTCCTGCTTTAATAAACAACAACCACATGCACACATGCCTATTGTGTGTGTGAGGAGGAGGAGGGTCTGAGGGCGATGACTGATGATGGTGAAGAAAGAGGTTCCCTCTGTCTGTTAACACCCATAAACTACCAATCTGTCAGGCTTACACTGTGTGTGTGTGTGTGTGTGTGTGTGTGTGTGTGTCTGAGAGTGTGTGACATATTGGCCGTCCACTGCTCCGTCTCGAGGGACGGCAGTTGGAAAGCCTGTGGCTTCTGTCTTGATTGGTCACGGATGTCAGACACACACACTCTCTCTCACACACACACACACACTGGGAGGCGTGGTGTGTGTGGGGAAGGCGTTGTGGTGTCCTCGCTGCAGCAGATGTGTCTGAGCGTTGAAGAGTCTTCAGAATCTGTCGGGAACAACAGAATCTCTCGTTTACAGTCAAATAAACAATCTGATAAATAAAGAATAAACATTAAAAACACTGCTGATTGTGTGGAATCACACACAAACACACACACACACACACACTTAGTTCAGTCTGGAGCTTGTTTCATACACAATACACAAAGATACAGGATGGCAAAATGTCATGTAACACATAGATCTGAAGAAGTAACAGACATTTTAAAGCTGTAACAACATAGACATGCTGTACATCACACAATGCTGCTGATTTTAATAAAGCTGCTAATGTCGCTGCAGCTGCTGCTACTCTACTGTTACTAGTAGTAATAGTAGATAATAAACTGATTTTAACACAGTAAAATACAGCAACCATCAAAAAAAGATTTAAAAAAATACTTTCAGAAGCCAAAAGCGTTAAGCCTTATTAAAATAATATTATGTAAGAAGTGCTTATTAATAAACAATAGAAATGAATTAAAACTAAAAAGATGTAGATCCAGGAGGTCAGGCTGATTCCCTCATGTTGTGGCAGGCAGAGACAGAAAATAACTCTTTTATTTCCCACAATGCAGTCTGTAGTTTTTCATACAGACTCCACAGATTTTGAAGCAGGCTTTTTGTTATAAATTTGGACAAGTTTCTCAGCTGAGACTCCTGTGTGATGTCAGCGCTTATCCAGAGTACAGCTGCCCTTCAAAGAGCAACTTGTAGGCTCAATTTCTTACTGGATTTATACTTAAGGTTTCATGGAAATTATGCTGTGAAAAGTTAACATATGATTTTTATGTTTTACATGCCATAATAGCAGAGATTCAGAGAAAAAACAGGTGTTTTGAGATCCTGCCCACTGCTTCTCCTCACACTACAACTCCATTTCTCACCGCTGGCCATTATTTCTTCTAAATTTTGACTGTTTCAGGTCTGTTGGGCAACTAGCAGGGTCAAAATGATAACACCGTGGTCCATCATGTGTGTATGAATACATATAAGCAATCTCACTAGTGTCAAAGCTAGAATTAGGATCCATATTAATATTGTTAAACTTGGCCTCACTTGACTGCTCTTCCAGTTTTAATGTGGATATGAAAGCTGTCTCACAAAAATGAGTCCAAATGTCAGTGGGTATATTTTTATATATTTTTTCATGTATACAGGCTGCATAACACCCCGTGACTAGTAACCAGATGTGTAAAATAGGCAGCCTGCAGTCAATCAGAGCTAATGTGTTTGCTGGATCGGGACCAGATTCAACAATACGTTTTAAACATGTGGAGGGTCTTAGGAAATTGTTTCATGATCTGGACATCATGCTGGTAGTTTGAGACTACTGATTTACAAGTTACAAGTTTACAACACACACAACAGATCTTGTCAGTATTTGTCAAGATTTGAGAGAATAGCGATGAGATGGCAGTCGATAGAAATCCTCATCTGGCTGCACAACCCCCATCCTGTCACACACACACACAGACACAGACACAAACACACACACAGACAGTATCAGAGGGGTCTCAGCGTTTATACTTTCAGATCAGGAGGATGACAGGAGAGGTTTCCCCTGAGAGAGAGGTTGAAAGATGGGGGAAGGAAGAATTGATTCAGGGAAGAATAGCAAAAAAAAAAAGGAAGAAAGAAGATGGAAGTAAAGGAGGTGGAAAAGATGATGTCTCTGTGTCGCCTCCTGTTGGCTGTAATTGTAGTCATTCAACATGATGATTTCCACATGGCTGGATGATAGTGCCACACAGTTTGAAATAACCTGCAGTATAACAGCTCACATGATAATCTCAGTATACATTTCCACAGCACTGGTGCTCACCACTCGGCTGCTTTGAGTTTCTCTTTTTAATGCAAATACTGTTCTCATTTTCCATTCGCTTCCACTCTGCTGGTTTTTGGATTGCTGTAAAGTTACCGTCATGAAAGAAAACATGTCCTGCAGATGTTTCCAGCTTTCTCATAATTCTATTTTAAAATATTTATCTTCTTTTACACATGCTTCTTTTGCTACACTTGATTGTTTCCTCTTTGAATTTTTCATTTATTTAAGTATTTTAGTGAATATGTTGATAGTGTAAGTATTTTGACAATTTCAGTTGATGCTAACACGGGCTTCTCCAGGACTCGTATCTCATTCAAAGCTCCCTTTCTTGAGTGTGATTTACAGCATGAGCTTTCAAGATCAAGACTATGCTGAGCTGATTAAGATTAAATTTGATCTTGTTTTCAGATTTGAATCCCTTTTCCCAGTTTTTTGTCTTAATAGTGTTATTGTATATATGCATATCTTTATTCCTTCGATAATCTTTTGTATATATCTATGTATATATCAGTGTTTTTGTTACATTTTAGATCGCTCTTAATAATTAGTTCTGTTTTAGTTTGTAATGTAGGATTGATTGAGTTTGGCTTGGAGGCGTCTACTAATTCTCGTAGAATAAGACTATTTTTTAAATGACAATACACCTGAGTCTGTGGTTCTTCTGTGTCTGACAAAGAGCTGTTTGGCCTTGAAATTTACTTTTTCCAATATATAGAAATTTGAAAGGGAGTTTTGCACGTCTTTGGAAGGCAGAAATAACAATTAGTTTTGTGCACCTGGACAGGAAAGATGTGCATATGTTTTAAACAGTTATTGTTCACAATAAAAGCCCACAATCAGCAAGAGTTGTCTTGTGAATGCAAAAACTAGGTGCTAGTAACGGCAATGGCACAATAAAAGCCCACTAAGAAGAATTCATTACTGAATGAAAACAGTATTTTTGTCAGAGGTAATAAACTGAGAGCAGCAGAGTGCTGAGTATGACGTGACTCTTTCGTTGTATTGATGGAATTAGTGCTGTGGAAATGTACATTATACTGACAATAGGTGAACATTAGCAGCAAATTTAAATAGAGTCAAGTATCACTCCATCAGTGAATTGGAGCCACAGATTTTCCTTCATGAAATGTACTGAATTCACAGAGTAAAGTATCTGCCAGTATGTTTAAATGTAAAAAAAAAGAAAAACATATGGGCAGCTTTTCTTCTCTCCATATTGAGGCCTGAAAAGAGACACAAAACACACTTCATCGTTTAGACTGAGCCGAGCTTTCACCTCCATCTATTCTAACACAAAGAGAAGAAAACACCTTCACTCCAGACAGTCTTTTTTCCCCAGCAGCGGTCTCCTGCACAAAGAGCAGCAATATGATTTACTGACTGTTTTTCAGCAGTCAGTCAGATATAAAAACCTGTCTGGAGTGTATAAATCCAACACAGCTGTTAGTGAAGGAGAGTTTATTTCTACAGCTGAGCTTTTTGCTGACCTCAGGCTTTACATAATACACACGCACACATATTTACCCAGCCCATACACTTCACATACAGACACATGAACAAACACACTTCACTTTTTCCCTTCTCAGTCATCATGTTATTACCCCTGATTGAATTCCACTATATATAACGGTTGTGCTGTGTCTTTGTACAGTAATATGCTGTTGGATATTTGATGTAAACTGTGTCCATGCAGCTGCATCTGTGCAGTGATGTTGATGGAAGCATGCTGTCACAAACTGTACCAAATAAATTCTGAATTGCTTCCAACATCTTGTTGAGCAACAGGTGTTGTGCTTTTCGACAAGCACTGTTATTAGTGTAGCTACTTAGCAGCCCTGCTCCACACATCTCAACAAACATCTCTTTTAAATAGCAGATGTACGCATTAAAGATCAGTGTGTGAGATGTAGGGTAGGATGTAGGATATACTGGCAGAAATATTGGCAGAAATTGAATATAATATTCATACATTTCATTAGTGTATAATCACCTGCAACTAAGAATCTTTGTGTTTTTGTTACCTTAGAATGAGCCCTTTATATCTACATAGGGAGCGGGTCCTCTTCCACAGAGCCCACCATGTTGCACCGCTATGTTTCTACAGACGCCCCAGGATGGACAAACCAAACACTGGCTCTAGAGAGGGTCTTTTGTGTTTTTCACAAGTTTCGTGGCCAACGTAGGTTCTCCTACACGCGGAAGGGGAGCAGTATTCAGTTAATTGCAATCTGCAACCTCACCACTAGATGCCACTAAATCCTACACACTGGTCCTTTAAATTAATTAAAATTTAGCTCAGAATGTAAAAACATCACTACATCCACTTAACACTTAAATTATTATTTAACTCATATATTGCATAGACACCGAAAGTAAACGGAGTGTAGGAAATGTAATGCTCACTACGTGATTAGCAACATTACAAGAAAACGTTGATATTGAACAAGTTATTGCTATATTAGTCATTAGAAGAAATATTATTATTATTACTTTTTGGGTTTTTTGGTTTTTTTTGGTGGTGTTGTGGATTTGGTGTGATTCCTTTAGCTTCATTGGTGACCAGCACAACTGGAAGCAGTTGTATTGTAAACATGGATGTTTTGTAAAGGTGTCTTATAATCCCATGAGGGATGGACCATGAGACAGCAGGACACTTTAATAAAAAATTCATTCATTCATTCATTGCCAACACAAACTGTTCATACTGAAGCTGAGTGTTTTTATGATTCTGCTTAAGCAACTCAAAGCACTTGGTTAAGGGTATGGAAATATCATTGTCTTGGTTCAATATTTGAAAACATTAACAGAGACTTGAAGAATGAGTCAGGACTTGCCAAAACAACTCTCTTTGCCGAATCTTAACCAAAGAGTTTTACTAAGCTGGGATGTAGGATGTGAACCCTGGTCTCTGGTCCAACCAGCCACCTGGATGTGTGGTATAAGGATGTCACACTTCTGGGTTTGGAAGAAGTGTTGACAGATAACATAATATAGGGATCAATTATGTTTGTTTAAAAATGTATCTGGCAAAACAAATTAGTAGAATATAAATGTAATTTGTAGGAGACAGGGTTGGGAAAATTTCATGTCCAAGTGTTGAAATGCTCGCCTGACATTATCTCTACAGCAGGAACCCTTGACACCACTGTGGTGCTCTGTGAAATCATACTGCTCTCATTAAACAAGCACCTGACAGACAGTTTCTGTTAATATGCCAAGTGTGAAGTGCTTCATTGATAGCCATTTAGAATATAAAAACTCAATAGCAACAAGGTGTGAGTTTTGCTGTGCTTCCACGGCAGCCGGAGGGATATGTACCATGACGACTGTTGTCCCAACAAACCAACAGCCGTTATCCCACGAGAGAGAGAGAGAGAGAGAGAGAGAGAGAGAGAGAGAGAGAGAGAGACACAAATTTACATAAATCATTTATGCAAGGGAGGCAGGGGCTCATTTACATTTCACAGTGTATATGTGTCTGTGTCTGTGTAAATAGGGTCAAACCTTAACATTTTACATTTATTCTCATTAAATGCGAACAGGTCAATGCATACAAACAGTGAACTAGATGAAATCAATATGCATACAATCGCACTCCTACCACTTACACATACACACACACACACACACACACACATACACACACACACATACACACACACACACATATGCACACATTGCTAGTTCGAAGGAGACTTAGATTCCTGATCAATATTATTGATCCTGGTTGGCCTTGTGATGCTGCAGGTCGACACTGTGAGGTAGTCAGGGTTAGAGCTGCACACTGGGCGAGAGAGCACTGGAAGACAAGAGGGAGACAGAAAAATGGAAGGGAAGAAGGAAGCATAGAGGATTAGGCAAGGAATGAAGGAGGGGAACAACAGAACAGAGAAAAGAAAGATAGAATGATGAAAGGACAGAGAAGAAAGAACAATGAAGAGTGGAGGTGGGAATAATGGAATAAATGAAGGAGAGAGGAAGGTATAATGGACCAGAGAAAATATGAGGATCTCTACAATAAATCACTTTAAATATTACACGTCTACATTTGACAGTTATTGAGATATCTCACTCTGGACCAAAATGTTGGACCATTCAACTGATTAGCTGGCATTATTATCCTTGGGTTCTGCTGTGAGTGGAGGATAAAAAAAGAAAATGAATTAAATAAAAAAAGCTTTAATAATGTAAATGCAAGACAGACTTACATCAGCAAAATATTTTGTGTGGAAATGATGCAATAATCAGATAAAAATGAGGCAAATTTACTGGTTTCAAGCCAATTTTAAACATGCATTGCACATACTGTACATTGTACACTTACACAGTCAGAAATACATAGTCTGAGTGTTTGCTGCAGTTATTCATCTTTTGTGAAATAGCTCTTTACTGTTGAGACCATTACCAACATTCCTTTGATGTGAAAAACCTGTAGAAATGAGGCGCAAATTCCAGAGGGCTTTTCTAGCTGTTCTAGCTCTAGGCTTTGAAGTTCTTCCAGTGTGTATCCAAATGTATCCACTAGTCCCTTAACAATTCTCACAAAGGAGGAAAAAAGTAGTGTCTGTGTGCGCAGAATCCCACAATGCAAGGCGCTGCGTCTATAGATGCAAAAATGACCGTTGTGCGACTTCACAACTGTCATTGATGACGCTACTGGGTGTCTGTCTATTACACAGGGAAGAATAAATGAGTGAACAAAGGAGTGATGTCAGACACAGTCTAGGTCTTCTAGTCATTCGTATTCCAGCCTGTTTAGTTGGTCTAGTTATTTCAGTTTGTCTAGCTCTAGGCTTTGTTTTTGTTCAGCCCCAGTGCATCTCGTGCTAACTCCAGGCCTTTTAATCATTCTCTCCCTAAGCCTGTTAGTTGTTCCAGCCCAGTGCCATTGTTCTAGCTTTAGATTAGGTCTCTGAACCTCGTAAAGCCAAGCATGTGTTTATAGTACCAGTATTGTAGTACAGCACCTTTCAACAACAAGGCAATTCAGAATGATTTATATAACAAGAAATAAGATATATGTAGTTGTCCTTGCTTTGAGCTATCTAGTTGTAGCTGTGGGCATTATGGTCATTTTAGCTCTAGGTCCTCCAGGCCTTTTAGTTGTAGGCCTTTTAGTTGTTGCCTTCAGTCTTGTTGTCTTGCTCTCAATGGCTATTTGTAGCTCGCTGCCCTTTAGTCGTTCTAGTTCTTTTACTTTTTATAGCCCTAGTGCTTATTGTTGTTCTATCATTAGGCCTTTTCAGTGTTCCAAGCCTTTTAGTTTGAAGTTTTAGTTTTGTTGTTGTTCTAGCCATAGACTTTCTGATTCTAACTGTATGCCTTGTAGTTATTCTAGCTCTAAGTCTTTGAGATCTAGGCCTATTAGCTTTAACTCCAGGTTCTCTGCCCATTTTAGCATTAGGCCTTTAAGTTGTTCCAGCTCGTGAACTTTTATTTCTAACTAGACCTTGTAGTTGTCCTCAGTCTAACCTTCTAGTTCCAGCTTTTTGTCTTCTTGTCAGTTTAGCTTTTGGTACAATGGTCATTGTAGTTCTAGGCCTTTTATTGTGCTAGCCCTAAGCTTTGTCAGTATTATAGCTCAGACCTTAGTGTTGTAATAGCTCTAAGCCTTCTAGCCACTCTAGTTCTAGACTTTGTAGTCATGCTACTCTGACCTTTTCCACCAGATGCTGGAGGTTTGTGGCAGCGTTCAGCTGGAGGCAGATTGGTAGACCGTCAGACTGAGCTTCACACCACTGACCTTCCACCTCTGGAAATGGTTTCCAGCTGAAAGACATTTTCTCAACAACATGGAATCAATTTCTGTTTCTTCCTGCTCAGTTTGCCCAGCCAAACATTTGCTACAGAAACTCAATCTCAACTGTGGAAGAAAATATTTTTAAAGAACCATAGTGGTGGTTTGAGTTCATGAAATCCAAAATCATTTACGCTTAAAATTACTGCTGATAATTTCTGATAATATCATAAATTTGTGCTTTCATTTCAGACAGATTTTAAATAGGCTACCATAATTATTATTTAAAATGAAAGTAAACCACATACTGTATGTATTGGAAGTAAATAATTTTTGGTAAACAAAATTCAGGAAAAGAGAGACGAGAGAAGAAGAAAATAGAGAAGATTAAAGGAAAGACTGAAGACTGAGGGAGAAAGGAGGAATTAGTGGCTTTAAAATAAAAACCCAGAACATCATCACTCCTTCTACAACCCTCACTGATTTTCTTTTCATCCTGATCTCTCCTTTCATCCTGCAGCTTTTAGCTGCTGTGTTTTATTTCTCGACTCTCATGGTTTTCAGGAAGTGAATATGTGATCAAAGACCAATAGAATTGCTCTGACACTGTTTTCACTTCACTCTGCAGATTTTATCCTTGATATTATCCTACTGTGAGCACACCAAATCTGTGTCTGAATACTGTTACTCTGACTATGATCACATTGCACTCCGGCTAATAGACCTGCTTGTATTTATTATGGATGATTATCAGCCCTGTCCCAGTCACTCAGCAGATAACACCTTTACACAGATATTGTGCAAGTTTGTTTTAACCATTTTTGACAGCAGAAAAACAATGGAAGACTTTTGGCCACATTTAACTGTGTTGAAACTAGCTAGCTAGTTAGCTTGAACTATTTTCAAACAGAAGAGGCTATTGAGGGACAAATACGTCATTTGACCATGTGACTCCAGAACAACACATAAGAGTGTTTTCTAATCTGGTGCCCCTATCGACGGTAATCGGCAGGAATCGACAGGACAATATAATTTGTCTGTGCTTTCCAAAACCATTACAAATCACTGTTTAAAAAAAGTTTTTGGGCAACTGGCATTATGACCTATTGTTTAATTTTTCTTGGGAGGACAGTCTCAGCAGTTTAGAGGTAACCTACTTTTTGGTAGCCTCGCTAAAGCCAGGCTCAGACTACAGGAGTTTTCAGCATTTTACCCTCGGTTCACCCCTCCTGACAATTGAAGGAGAAATCTGGTCTGGGACCTTGGTCGCTACCGATGTTTGGCCCAGATTATCTGGTAATCTAGCATACTACTGTTTACAGACATTAAAACTAACAGTTAAAATCTCACCATTTTTTCACCCACTCATTTAGCCTTCTGCTTTTGTTTTTCTCAATGCAAGGCATTACTAAAGCAAGTTGTTGCACCATCAGTCTCCATTTTGTATACATCTGGTTTCCCATGAGATCACGTGAGTGAGATCATGTGAAGTGGTGCATTGCTCCCTCTGGCACGATAATCTTGATAATGTCGTGTAGTGTGTGATGCACCATTATTTTCAAATCTTGTAATGTGTGCATGTTTGAGATACAACCCGATTTCAAATCATAGTAGTAGTCTGAAGCTGGCATAACCTAGTGTAAGAAGGTGATCAGTGATAGCAGAGAAGCTCCATAGCACTAGTTCGCCTTACACATTGTAGTGGTTGATATGTTATCATTAACATGATTATTTCATGATCATCTCTTCCATCTACTTCCTTTCTGATTACTTCAGTTTTTTCACTAGAGGGCTTTTTTGGCACTCATTATATGGTACAGGACATTTTATTGGTTGATAATGAAGTTTACATTGATACAGATAATCTGTATGAATATTGGTTTCAAATGAAGAATGTAGAGTTGGTGTTTCTAACAACAATTACATTGACAGTAGCACTGATCACCTTCTTACAGTATAAGTAACATTAGCATAGTTAGCAAGGCTACAGCCTTTGGCTGCCTTCATCTGTCACATGACCCACAATCTGTATGTCACAGCCTTCCCTCAAGTGTCTCCAACAGAAGATGCTGAGTTCATGTCATATCAGAGACACCATTATTAGCTTCTGACATGTAAATATAGCTCAAGTCAACATCCAAGTTGTAATTACAACTGGGAGACTGATTTTTCTGACAGCGCCAAAATATTCAACTTGGCCCTCAATAGTGTGTGAGAAGTCATACAAATATGGATGCCTAATGTCAGCCAAAGTCTTTCATGGGAAATCTCATCTCTTCCATCTATCCCATATAAGGTGAATGGGGATGGGACTTAGCAGTTAGCTTTAATTGTGTTTAAATTGCAAGAAAAGTCAGGCACTAAATGTTTAGCTTTAGTTCATGCTTATCCAATGTTTATCTGAAGCCATATTCAGAGTGTTAACAGAGGTTAAAGCTAGCTATTCAAGCTTTGTATTTGACCAAACTGGCTTATGTTTGGCTTTAACTGTGTTCAGACTGTTAGCAGAGGCATATTTATATTCAAACTGTGAACGGAGGCTAACCAGTTAGCTGCAACTTCTGAGGCTAGTGAGACAGTTTTGTGTCTGTTATACTGTCATACTATATGCAACAGAGTCTGAGGTTGGTTTCTGTACCTTTAATCGTCAGTTTACATCTAATCAGTTTAATCACCATTAACTCCATTTGGAACTAAGGAAAATCATGAATTTTGATTTTATATCCTACAGAAAGTGATGACCCCATTTCCGTAACATCTAACTATAAAGGAAGGAATCTCGGTATGTCTGTCTGTCTGTATGTATGCGTGTCCTTTGCGTATTTGGACAACTGTTCACCCAATCGACTTCACACATGGCAAGTGTATTGCTGAGAACCCAAGGAAGTGCAGTGTCGAGTGCAAAGTTGTTTGGATGAGCAGTCGAGAAATATATAAAAATACCTCATAAAAAATGTTGATTTGCCTCTTCTTCTGCCCATGGAGTCAACGAACAGAAATACGGACAGCACCACTCTGCCATTCTTAAATTGAGTCTTAAACTCTACTATTGAACTGTGTACTGTGAACGAAACTTGGCATGTACATTCAAGACTTACTTCAGGATGTCTCAGGCACATTTTGAATGGGCACTGCAGTTCATTAACAAAAAGCAAGGAATCTCTGTCTGTCTGTCTGTCTGTCTGTCCTTCGCATATCTCGAGAACTGTTCATCCGATCAACTTCACACTCCGCAGGTGTATTGCTGGGGACCCCAGAACGTGTAGTGTTGAATTTGGTACAATTTGGACATGCAACTCGTTTCATTAACTTAACTTTCATTTCATTAACTTAAGCAAACAGCGAACCACTCAGTGTTGACTGTTTGATATAAAGACCATGACATCTCAGTGAGGTGGGGTTTCTGGGCTTTGCCTGGCTGAGCGGGATAAAGGTATGCGCCCGCTCAGTTAAACTGCCTGAGAGGGAAGAAGGAGCGCACACAGGAGAAAAAAACAGAGGCGGAGGCAGCCAAACTAACCAATAGGAGCACAGACAGGTTTGATTAGCAGCAGAATCAACCAATGGAAGGTCGTAAACTGCTTCTACGGTTCAACCTCAGTTTAGTCTCACTGGTGAAGTTTCAGTCTGGATTTAAACCATTTAATCTATTAATTCCTTATCGTTTTAAATTATACACTTGTCAATTGATACATATATACGCGGTTCTTGAGAAATAATAGGCAATTGGCCTATTCTGAAAAGGCACGTTTTGAACGGGCACTGCTATAAATCAGAGAGAGTATCATGAATTAATTAATGGATTATTAATCATTAATCTGCTGGTTAATTATTAAAGTGACAGTTAATTAAGTGCAGATAGTGCAGTGGGAGTGGACACAATGTGGACCTGAAGTATCGGTGCACTGTGTATGTGTGTGTGTGTGTGTGTGTGTGTGTCAGTGACATGTATGACTGCTATTCCCTTTACGCTTTGACACAAAGCTACTTTAGAATTGTCATTTAGGAATTTGTGTCTGCGTGTGTGTGTGTGTGTATGTGTGTGTGTGTGTGTGTGTGTGTGTGTGTTATGACAGGTATTCCCTACTCGCCTCTTTGACAGTAAGCTACACTGTTATTGTCATTCACTGATTGTGTGTGTGTGTGTGTGATTGTGTACGTGTTGTTGTGTGTCTGTGTGTGTGTGTGTATAATTGGCCTGCTGTTGACCGGTTGGTAATTGTGTCTGACAGCAGTAAAGGTCCCAGTTAACAACGTGCAGACAGATGCTTATTGGGGTTTTAACCTGCAAACACGCACACATGCACACACACACACACACACACACACACATACACAGACCATGATCATATTTGTCTCAGGAGATGGGGTGTCACTGTTGTCTCTGGAAGCGTTTTGACAAGGACCAAATGGAAAACACACATACTCCTCTGTGTGTATGTGTGTGTGTCATGTTTGTAACAAATCCCTTCCTTTTCCTTTCATTCACTTTTTATCCCTTTCTTCTGTTTTTCATTCTTTTGTTCACATCACTCTGTCATTTCCTTCTCTGTCACACCTCTCTTTATTCCTCCCTCCTGTTTCTTCCCAGAATCTCTTTCAACAAGAATAACTCTGGAGTAGTTAAAAACCTGCCATATGGTGGTAGAAATTTATAACAATTTTAAAACAATCAAATAAATTAAGAATTAGAATTAAGTTATTAATAGTCAAATCTATAAATGTGTAAGAAGTGAATTTTGCACAGACATTTAGGGGCCACGCCCATGTATTGTGCCCATGTCTCCTTCTCCTGATGTTGCCATAACACATAAAACATAGACAGCCTCCCTCAGCTTTCTCTTTCTATCACTGTAATGTGCAACACTCAAAATAAACTAGTATATTATAGTTTGTAAAATATAATTATATTATTTTACAAAATGGCCAACTTGGCAAGTCCAAGGCTAGATGCATTTAGTGCAATAAAGACATGACTGGACTGCTGTATCAGCTGATCTATGATGGTTCATTAACCAGCTCTGATCCATGATAGTGGTACTGTAGATAGGGTTCAGTAATGAGTGAATCCACTTAAAATGTAAAGTTGCTTGTAGCAGGCTTTGGTTTGCCAACATCACACACTCACAGACAAAATAAGTAAACATCTGTGCTCTGATAAAACACACAACCAGAACGCTAAAACAGATGGATGACTGTGTCACTAGCAGCTGAATCAAAACTTCTCCCTGCTGATAAAGCGCAGCTTTTTACATTTAGAATGATTAAAAAGTTGGGTGTTTACTGTATGTGAGAGGAACAGATGAAAAAAAGGACAAACTCCTTCCAAACCATCAGCGTTAAATCAGTAACAAAACTTCACAAAGAACAACCCACAAAGAACGTGATCTCCAGATCTTTACTGGATGGCTGAAAAATCTGTGACTGTTAAAACTTCTCCCTGAAATATTTTACTACAGAATAACCATCCAAAATACAACAGCAACCTACAGGTGTGTCTGTACCTGTCTGTGTGCAAGTGTGGAGGGGTGTATTAGTAGACTAATAGAGAAAAATATTTTTTTAAATGATAAAAATCTGTATTTCCTCTTGAAGTTACTAGTCTACTGCTGCTGAAAATACACTCATAATGTGTGCTGCTTAATTTCAGGGTTATTTGTATTAGTATGCATTGGTTCAACTTTATGACCCAGACAGCAGTAGAAATCCAGAAAACGTGAAAGTGGGCAGGTATGATCACAAGCTTCTCTACAACGTTTTAGCAACTGCATGTCTACTTCTTCCTCTCTCTCTGTCACACACATGCACACATCCACACACACACACACACACTCACACACACACATACACACATACACATGCTCGGTCAATGGGTGATTTTATTGTCTTAACAACAACATGTAATTGGTGTCACAATAATTAGAATAAAGGTGGCAGTTATGGCAACAACAATTGCTGTATTATTAATAATTACAATAATCTGACAAAGCAGGGAAAAAGAAACAGCAGCTCAAGCCATTTTAGCTGCTATGTGTGTATGTTGTTGCCTCTGAAAGTATTTTACTTCAACTGGATTTACACTCATAACCCAACAGTGATCATAAAATTAAGAAAACAATAAAAAGCAAATACAAAAGAGAACAAAGAGATCTTTGTTACCCATGAAAGTTTATCCAATATGGACAGCATCATATTATAATATTACAATTTGTGCTGTGAAGTGAATCCCACATGGAACTGGTTAAAAAAGAAATGTAAAAGATCTTTATTATTGTTCCAAAGCGTTCAAACATCTGCTGCCAGTAATTCAATTTACACAGTAAAAACAAACAGGCTGCGATTGATGGACGAGACACATACACACACACACACACACACACACACATACACACACACACACACACACACACACACACACACACAAACACAAACGCAGAGTAATTAGCAGGAAACACAGCAGGCTGGGTGAGACTTGGCTAATTAAGACCAATTGGTGTTAATATCAGAGTGGGTGTGTGTGTGTGTGTGTGTGTGTGTGTGGTTATCTGAACAGTACATTCAGATTAAATCAGAAGTGTTTTTTACTGTCTGATAGGAAGCTGTGTTACAGAGGTGTAACACACACACACTCATATATATATATATATATATATATATATATATATATATATATATGAGAGAGAGAGAGAGGTTTGAACCCGGCCGTCCCAGGTCCTGTGTGGAGTTAGGATGTTCTCCTCATGTTTATGTGTGTTTCCGCAGGGTGCTCCGGTTTCCTCCCACCATCAAAGACATGTATGTTAGGGTTAAAGCTAGAATCAGCAATTCTAATCCAACACACTTTTTGTCAAATTCAGTGAATATCTCCTCACGGTCCGCTAGCTGTCTATTCTGTGTGTGCGCTGAAAAAAATCCAGTATTCATACACAGCACTGGCTCTGTAAATGGACATGTAAACACAATGGCTCAGAGCGAGCCACACAGCACTATTCCAGCCAATCAGCAACGGGGGCATCCATGCTTATGCACAGGACAGCGGGAAGACATCAGAGCAGCTGTCTGTGTGAGGACATGACAGTCTCCCATCTCCAGCACACGCTGAATGGACAGAAACGCTGAACGCAGGTCGAGTGAGAAGTGGAGAGGCCGCAGAGAGGCAGAGAGTGTGGATGGACTGTGCTCACGAGACAATTTTTTTTTCTGCTTGTGAGAGGAACAGAAGTGACTCTACCGCTGACACATCGCTCTGGATTCCGGCATATTTCTCTTTTGGTCGTTGCCATGGCAATGCACGTCCTCAAATTTGGGGGGATGAGCTTCTGAAGGAGTACGAAGGGAGGGGTGTATTTGTTTGGGTGTTTAGTTCAAATATCAACAATCTTTCTCCACAATGACTGACTCTACCTTTAATACTCCTGTCACTGCCCCTGACCAAAGCACTGGAGTTGGATCCCCGGGCACAGCACTATGGCAGCCCACTGCTCCTACTGTATAAAGAGAATACATTTCATTTCAATGTATGAGTGCTGAGAAATGACAACAAAGTATGAATCTGAGTCTTACTGATACGCCCAGTGTGGCTGCTTCTGTGTCGACTGAAAATGATGTTGGATGGACGCATATGTTAGTCACTGCTGATTGCGTGTGTACGTGTGTGTGTGTGTGTGTGTGCTGAGCTCAGCTGTGAAATTGTCAGAGGGATTATGGGAGTTAGAGTTCAATGAGACTCCGAGGGTGGACGACAGGTGAGACTTGTTAATGAAGGCTTAATGCTAAACACACACACTGGTGTTGTCCAGCTGGTGTCAGAGCTCACTGCAGATGGGACCTTTGCAAACTGTGTGTGTGTGTGTGTGTGTGTGTGTGTGCGCGTGTGTTTGTGTGTGTGTGTATAATGGGCTTGCTGCAGGCTGGTTGGTAAACGTGTCTGACTGCAGGGAAGTAGTTCATGGTGTTCATGCTGAACTCAGAGGGAGGTGGACACAGTAACAGGAACACCTGGGCAGGTGTATTCAGTATCTGTTGGTGTTCTGTATCTGTCTGAGGTGACACTGATTCAGCTCTGTGGTCACTTCTGAGACTGTAGGCAGTGGTGTTGCTGTTGTTTGGTGTAGCTGTAATTATAGCATATCAACATAATGTATATTTATTGTAGAATATCAACAAACCCGCAATGAAATATAGCAGGAGTGAGCTGAGAAGGTGGAAAATAAGTGTGGGTGATAAAATCCTCAATACATATACATATCATGATATAATACTTTTTCTGAAAATTATTTATTATTAGAAAAAATCACCATAAGGGATTGTCTGTTTTGGGTTAATACAGTGAATTACATACCTGACAAATCAAGGATTGTCATCACATTGTTGCCAAAATCATATAAAACTCTAATCTCTAAACAGTGGTTTAATACACCCAAAGACATAGATGCATAGCTGCCTCGGCATAAACTATCAAACAATTTCTGGTGGTTGACAAATTTATATTGTCTGAAAGTATATGATGTCATAACGCCCAACCCCCCTGTAACATCTGACTATTAAACTGGAAACACAGCATTTATTTTTCTTGCTTCTTATTAGATATATCAGTGTATTTTTCACATTTAGAAACACTCAACATTATCACTGATGCATGGTAACACTTTATAATAAGGGTACACATTATATACTTCAGTAATGTAATTAACTAATGCATGACTCATGATGATTTAATCAAGTAATGCTGGAAGTATCATGAGTTCTAATGATGAATGATAATAAAGGCTAATATGCTACTAGATTACTCATTATTAAGTGTTACTGATGCATTTTTATCATGTCTTAACTAGAATTGGTCTCTACCCAGTTACACTACAGTCCAGTGTACTATTATTAATCTTTTACAGTGTGTTAGCTCACACTTTTTAATTTGCTTTTCTGCACACCAAAACACAGGAGCTCTATGCTCACATGGATCAATTAACTGGTCACAGCATCGTGCTCACGCTCAAAGTAAACACAGAAACCCTGATTGTTTTGTCCATTAACAATCAATTAAGTTTATCTAAACAAGACGGCCGGGTCCTCAACACTGTTGACAAAAAGAGAAAGTCAGCATTACTTTGTGCAACTCTAATATAAAGAAAAGATAAGAAAAATACAAAGACGGCTTGAAAATACAGACAATATGGTCTGTTTTACTTCTAGCACAGCACCGTCTCAGGACATAAGATGTAAAATATATTCTAATAATATTAATAACAAGCTCCCTGCAGTTTATAAACAATCTTTTGGCAGCAGCCATGTGGGGAATTGAACAGTGGAACTTTTCAAACTGGAAGACAGTCGACCAAAACTTCTGACATGACCAAATCCATCCCATTGTCCAACAGTCAGATCGCTGATCGTTCAGGCCTCTCAAACTGAATATCAAACAACAAACCATCTGGTAGAAATTTGGCACAATTATAGAATTAGTCTGGGATGACTGATTTGAGGTTAAAGTTGGGCTGATCCATACAGTTGCCCGGTTTAGGATGTTTCAGAGACTTTGGATCATCATCTGTTGTGTGAAAATATCTCATTTTCACACGGTCAAACAAATAAAATGTACTTTTGTTAAAGCTTATAACCTGCCACACCGTTATCACGTGTTTCTGTGCACAATGTTGCAGAGAGAAAGTGCGATGCTTCAGCTGACAACATGAGGTTTGAACTTGCTTTTAGCAGGCAGTACTAGTTTACTTCCATTTTACTTTTCTTTTGTTTTTTCACTTTATACTGCTTCCTGCTCACTTAGCACTTTTTCTTCTTCTTTTCTCAATACAGTTCGTTCCTCCAGCTGCTCTAACTTTTTAAGCTTATCAAGCAGAAACTCTCAGCTCTCGGCAATCACACTCCACTCTTTTTACTCCAGAAAATATGCTTTCGAGGTTCGTCGTCTTTGTCTTCTTCTTCTCCTACGACCTCCTCTTTCTACTTCTTCATTTTTTTCCTTCTTTTCCTCCTTCTCCTTCAAAGTACTAGTTTTGGCCTTCCAAATACAGATTTGTTTTGAAGACTAAAAACTCTCAAAGCCAAAACCTGACGTCATTTCTGACATGTTGATTACATGGTATCTCAGGGACAGATATATTTTCTGAATGGTATTTCAATCTTTTTTTTCCCCTCATAGTTTCTCTTCTCTTCATGTTTCCTATGTTCAGTCAAGATGATTCTATGCTGGCAGGCAGCAGCTGGCACGCAGTTTAAACACACACAGTTTTTGGACGCTTCCCAGAGTCTTAATGCAGTCTGCCTTTCAGACACTAACCCGTGGTGTCAGCCACTGTGAGAGTGTGTGTGTGTGTGTGTGTGTGTGTGTGTGTGTGTGTGTGTGTATGTTTGTGTGTTCAGATGGTCTTGGCTGTTGTCCACCTCGCTGTCACCGACTCTCATCTTATCAGTTAAACTCCTGGATAGCTCTATATCCCCCTACCTCTATACCTCTATTATAAAACTGGGTCTCAGAGTTTCTCAAACCGTGGCATTGGACCTGTGTGGGGTCAGCTGATGCACATTTGAGGTTGCAGTAAATTTCTCACTATCAGAGTGTCTGCAGCAGATGTCGTTGCGGGTCCACTTGGTTCCTTGTGACTGGGTCCAAATGATTTTCAGTGTAATCAAGTCTGTTCGGGTCTTGTTGACTTTATATTGATTTTTAAGATATGTTGCTGCTCTTTTCCACCACGGCTCCTTGTTAATTGGTGGAGCATCATGCTGCTGCCAGCGCTGTAATTCCCTCTCTGTTTAAGCTTTGTCCAGGTCACCAAATTTTGGACGAATCTAATTCTCCTCAGAGGTTAAGGACCAGGTCTGACAGTGCTTGGGTGCCTTTGGTAATTAGTCTTTAATGTACGTGTTTTTCACTGGTCCATCTCGGATTGGGTCCAAACTTTTGAAACTGCAAAAACCTCTAGTCTGCAAGCATCGACAGATTATGAGACAATGGGCCCCTGGGCACAGACATGTAAAATACAGACTGATACTTTTCAGGTAAACCAGAATTCTCAGGTACTGCTGTTGGTTCAAAAACGTCACCTGAGAGACTGTTTGACTCCTGTTTGAAGGTTTGTGCCACAGAAAATCCACACTGGATCTCTTCTGTACAGATATTACACTAAACACAACAGCACATGTGCAAGATATTCTAGGAAACCATCAAACAAAACCGGAGATGAAGGTTCTGTTTTCTTGAAGCAGAGCTGTCAGACTGATTTAAATAGCTTTACTAATTTGACTGTATAGTATTTCAATGAAATATACCCACTATGTTGTACAGCTGTACAGTAATATGAAGGTAAAACAAACAAAAATAAATATTGGAGTGGATTTAGTTGGCAGATTACATCCCTACTTTGTGGGACTGTGACCATAATCAATCCATGTCTGAAGGTGTGTCTATACAGTTATCCAAATGTAAGACCTTAAATGGTTTTTGATGACACAAAATTTCACAAATCTACCATACAGTTTGGTTGTAGAGTCTTCAAAATGATTTGTAGTTTTTTGTGAGTAGTTTTCTTGTTTTTTCATCCTCTGGGTTTGATTTTAGTCCGTTAAAGAAAAGACTTTGGGCATTCTCAGAAGTCTGAGTGTCAAGAAATCAGTTGGAATCAGTGACAAGCTGGGAAACGTGATGGCAAATTGAAGGTTGTTGTGAATTGTGTTGCCTCTAAAAATGATTTTCATTGTCAGTGAATCTGCTGATGTTTCTAAATTGATTAATCATTCAGTCTATAAAATATCTAAAAATAATGTAAAATGCTCATCACAGTGTCTAGCACCTAGTTGTCTTATTTACAGTAATTGTCATGTGTCAACAGAAGAACAGGCAAAAACCAAAAGAAATCCAGGTTATTGTCATAGAAGACAAAAAATGACTGAATGACTAATAGATTACTTTATTGTCAGTTAACTAATCAATGAATCAACAAATCATTTCATCTTCAATTAATTTGTCATGAAAAAAGTTATTGATTTTGGGGGATTTTTGAGCTTAATGAAATAAGAACGGTGCTTTGGTAACATCTTATTTAACAAGATATTTTGCTGGTTACAATGAATTTATTATTGGAAATGCTGTTCTTAATACATGTTGAATTATATTCTCATCTGTAGACACATTTCACAGTTTTGCATGTTCAGCTGATCTTCTATGCTTTAGACTAAAAGACTCTGTAGGTTAGACTACAAATTAATTTTAATTATTAAATTGGATTATAGTTTCCCTGAAACTTCTTGGAAATCATTAGGGAAATTATTCAGAAATTACAGACCAGCGAAATGAAGTGATTGTGTTCAAAAAGACAGAAGTGAAGACCTGCTTTATGTTACACATGAAATATGAAGTGAAAAAAAGACAAACAGGCATTGAAAGGGGGAGAAGAAGAGAGCAGCTGGAGAGTGATAACATCAAACTGCAGGACAATGAGGACAAGGACACACTGATGAAGTGACTCTGTGTGTGTGTGTATGTGTGTGTGTGTGTGTGTGTGTGTGTGTGAGCAGTGGGAGTGAGTACAGATAGAGCTGTCAAGATAGTGATTTACTGATAGAGAGAGAGGGGGAGGACTGCTGAAGGGGAATCAATAAGAAGGAAACCATGAAGGAAAAGAGAGAGAGAGAGAAAGAAGATATGAACAAGAAGAAGAAAAGAAGGAAGAAGGGAAAGGTGGACTGAGGGAATTAAGGAAGGAAATGAGGACGTATAGGAAGGATTAAGGGAACAATGCAAAGAAGGAAATAAAGATGGGAAAGTAAGGGGAGACTGGAAGGTGTCAGTTTAAGGTTTAGTTGAGGTTTCACTGATTCTGTCATAGACACTGAGGACACTGAGGACATGTCCTTTATACTTTTTTGGAGGAACTTCTTTTTTTTTATCTGATTCTGATACTTTTACTCAGCAGACTACTTTTAGGCCAACAAAATGAATAAATAAATAAAGAATTCAGTGTCTTTCTACCGGAATGTGAAAGAGGATGAGACCAAGCCATTTGTCCCCATTACACTTTGTATTCCTTTTCATGCTTGTAATTTGTTTGTTTAGCCAGTGTAACATCTGTATTTGTAGCATTGCTTTCACATACTATCCCAGGTTTTGTTTGTGTTTAGCACTGTTTTGTTATAATTACATCTGCATTTATGGTTTAATCAAGACAAACAAGTATTTAAGTTCACTTATTGTTTATTGAATTAGTTTTAAATCCGACTCCGACATCACCAGCTAACTGTCTTGCTCTACAACAACAGTGTGAGTGTCATGTGTTGATGTGCCAGCACATAGTCGTATACCTGCTGTTTATCGTGGTTAAGTGAATGTTACTGTTTGTCAACCCTGAATATCTAGTAAGGTTCAGAATGTAGAACTGCATGCCCATGTGCTGTGTGTACTGCCACAGAGGAGAAATAAATCTGCCACTGACATCCGTAAAGGCTTGTTAACAATGGTGGAATTACAGTACTGAAGTACAATTTTGAGGTACTTGTTCTTGTACTTGTTTTCATTTTCTGCTACTTTATACTTCACTCCACTTCATTTCAGAGGGAAATATTGTGCTTTTTACTCCATTACATTTAAGTGACAGTTGTACTGATTGATTACTTTGCATTGTTCAAGATTCATACCAGTTGTTTCCAACCTTTTTGGCTTGTGACGCTTTATAAAAAAGCAGTGTGTGGTTGTGTCTTCTTGTCATATTTCAGTTGTCTATGAGTTGTTAGCAGTTCCGCCAAAGAGACATTTACTCTCTAAACATCTCCCAAGGTTTCATTTAATGAACTGTTGAACTGTTTGAGGCCCAAAGAAGCAAAGGCATGCAAAAGCAAAGAGTAGAGAAAAGTTCAACAACTGCACACAAATATAGCAGAGCGTTTTCTTTCCACTCATTAATAATTTCACGACCCCTCAGATTTATCTTTTGACCATTTGGAGGGGCCCGACCCCTAGGTTGGGAACCACTGGACTTAATCGACCTAAATATATACAAAGTAGTTTAAACTAGCTCCACCTCGAGCAGCTACAACAGTTAAGTACTACTTAAGCAGTTACAGTAAGTGCTACATGATGCATAACAATCTAATAATGTCACATACAGTATAATTTATCAGTCACAGGGGCCATTTTACTGCAGAACGGGCAGCTACTTTTACTGTTTAGCTGAATTCTTTTGCAATTTTACTTAAGCAGGACGTTAAATGCAAGACTTTTACTTGTAACTGAGTAGTTTTACATTGTTGTACTGGTACTTTTACATCAGTAAATGATTGAGTACTTCTTCCACCACTATTTGTTAATGTTACCAGCTACGATAAAGTTATGAGTCAGGCTAAATTAGCTTAGAACCAGATGTCTCTCAACCCACGGTTCAGTTTCGTTTTTGGAAGTTAACAGCACAAAAACCACATGAAAACTGATAATTATGAATTGAAAATGCTAATTATTAAAGTTGAGGATACAACTCAATTATTTATTTATTTTTTGAGTTCTCACTTGTCACTTCTTTCTCTATGGATACGTCAAATTTTAGGCTATAATTTCCTAATAATTTCCTAGGGATGTTTCTGACACTAATTATAGGAGTAAGAAGATTTGCAGGAACTATAATTGAACAGCTAACTGAATAAATAAATAATGAAAACCATTTCAGAGGAGAGTGATTTAGATCTCAGTATTTCTAAACTAAACTAAACAGAAAGTTCTTTAGTAAAGACAGCTTTTGAGAGGAAAACAGTCATCGATGTAACATTAGGAAAATAGTCATTAACATTCATTACTTTTGTGTTGAGTGTTCTCATTTGTTTTTTCACATCAGTTGAGAACAGACCTCTCAGAGCTTTTAGTTTTTCTACCTGATGTTTGTTTGATCAGAGTTATCCTGCAGGAGAAACTGAAGCTGTAAGGCTTTAAAAAGAATGCCAGTAAAGTCAGAAACAAAAAACAAACAAACATCTGCTGTGCATCAAAATCGACAATACACTGTAACAACGTGATTTCAGGTTTCTGAGCCCTCCATTCAGACTTTCCAGGAAACACACAGGCACTGAACGGCGGCTTTGACCGAACAAACTGCCTCTCTGATCAGGATGAAAGACTTTTTAGCAGCGTCGACATCAAGGATGAGAAGAGATGCTGCACCGCCGCTGCTGTCAAAGCTTTTCGCAGGATTAGACGAAATATAAAAACATAAAAACAAAGAATACAACAGGTTGAAGTGGCTTTGATAGCGATGATGAGTGATCCTGCAGAGCGAGGCACTACAGGTTGGAGGTTAAACACATTCTGTCATGTTCTCTGCTGTGAAGACACACATCTGACAAAACTATCAAGAAATGAAAATTTCGGAATAAATACACAAACCTAAACATGAATAAATTAATAAATAGATAAGTAGATAAAAGAATGAGAAAAATAAATCAAAATTCAAGTCTTCTTCTCCTGCTGATAAAAACAACAACAAAGCTTTGATACAGAAACTGTACAGAGCAAGGCATTGTGGGTTACACTTGGTTCAAGACCATAAACCAGGCACTAATGGCAGTAAAGGTTATGGGTTCGACCCTGTTTGTTTCAGTTTTGTTCCACTGAAATGTTATAGTTCTTGTTGGAAAAGATGAAAACAGAAAACCAGAATTGCAAAGCTATTGATCACAGTGTTAATCAACTTGGTTGGATTGTGGATTTGTTCTCCATGTTTTTGTGCCTCCATCTGATGACTCCTCATCTTTTCTTCTCTTCCTACAGCCTCAGATGCCTCCTCATCTTCCTCCTCCTCCTCTTCATCTAGTCTCGGAGGTTTCGTGGATTTCACTTTCACCCAGGAGCCTCAGGACACGGTGACGGTGCGAGGCAGTGTGCTGCAGCTCGACTGCCAAGCACACTCAGACACAGCGGACGGACCTCCCACCATCATGTGGCGTAAGGACGGCGTGCTGCTGAGTGCTGTGGTGGATGAGCGGCGGCGACAGCTGGCTAATGGCTCGTTGCTGGTGCAGAACGTAGTGCACTCACGGCACCACCGGCCCGACGAGGGCGAATACCAGTGCCTCGCCACGCTGGATGGACTGGGAAGCATCGTGAGCCGGACCGCCAGGGTCACTGTGGCAGGTGAGAGACTGTTCTGTTCTATTCTATTCTATTCCATTTAACTCTATTAACTCATTGAATATATGACAGTCATGTCCCATAGAGGCTCGTGATGTTTTGCTAACAGCCAGCTGTTTACTGTTGTATAGTTTTAATTAGATCTTAATACGACTTTCTGACTACTCCATTTTCCTCAACCGTCCCGCCGTTTGACAGGTTTGAGAGCAGCTGTCACAGCTGCCAATCATGACGTCACACCCCCTTTTTATATCATCAAATAACTAATTAAAAACAAACTTAGCAGAAAAATGAGCGCTTGAACAGCATGATAAGAACTACCTAAAATAACAGAAACCATTTTTGGGAAAAATTTATTTGACGTGCACCTTTTAATTTAGCCTATCCCCCATCCGCTAACATCGAGGGGGCGGGGTTTATGACCTATACTACAACCAGTCACCAGGGGGCGAACAAGATATTTTGGCTTCACTTTTGGGGAGCTGTGATGTCGTCCATCTTTATATACAGTCTATGGTCTTACGGAACAGATTTGCTTCCATTTTATTAAATGTATCAATCCACACTGCCTCCGAGAGACGTGAGAGTGACATGCGTCACCCCAGGGCCCCCTGTGATTTTTCATAATCCGAGTCTAATTTTTTCCCCTCTGTCAAGTTTAGTGAAGCGTAATCTGCACAGACAGTTATTTATATCACACAAATCTCCCATTGTTTATATGTTTTGAAATTATTAACAGTATCTTTATTGATTGATCAAGGCTCCCAGTCTGCCTGTGAGCTGCCTGTTTCACTACAGACAAATTCCACTCGCTCGCTACCGTTGGCAGGGAAATAAAATCAATGAGTCAATAAATAGGCCTACAAACACTGTGGACTTTTTTCTGTGGAGCCGACAAGAAAACTATTTTGCCTTAGTAAATTTCTGCTGTCAGTCAGCCTGGTGAAGGCAGTTTATCTGGCCACTGTCCTCTCAGCTCCCCAGCTGCTGCTGACAGACAGCTGCTTCTGTGGACAGAGATGCTGAACGCAGGTTGGAGTTGGTGTGGATTGAACGGATAGAGTGCGCTTAGCCATTAAGGCTGAGCTCTTGACCGCTTCAGATCCTCTATTTTAATTCCAAACCTGCTCTTAAAATAATAAACTCCACCTCATCAGCTGCGGTGTTCCCCAGGGCTCCTTTTTAGGTCCTCTTCTTTTCTGGGTGTAAACAGTTCCACTGTTTCACAGTTCTACAGTAAACAGCTTCCACTTGGCTCTATAATGCAAAAAGTGATTTGCTTGACTAAACAATCTTAACTCAAGATCCAAGCCTTACCTTTTTCCCAACCTTGACTCCTAAAAAGAGGAGAGAAAAGAGAGAGGAGAGAATGGGATGGGAGAGCAGGAGAAGGGAGGAGAGAAGAGGAAATGAGAGAAGAGAAAGAAAGGAGGAGATTCCCTCATTCAGATTAATATTTCCACAACACCTTGACCTGACCTTGACAGTTAATGTGGCGACTTGCACATACACACACACACACACACACACACACACACACACAGTCTAAGTATTGCTCAGCTTCCTCCATTTATTTTACTGTTCATATTTATTTAATAGAACCAAAGTAATTCATTTGTAATGTAATTTAGTAAGTGGAGTGTGGCTTAAGATCAATATAGTTTATGGAAGACATTAACAGACAGAGAGGCACAGAAGCTTAAGTGCATCACCATAGACAGTATGCACTCTCTACACATAGTAAATATACTGTATGACAGCAATTTGAGATGATATTTACTGTGTAGGGAAAACAAATGAAACAGTACAACAGAAAAATGCCCAATAATTTGGTCTTTGTGACCAGCTCTATTTTTTAACCTGTCAACAGACATGTTATGCTCAATATGAAGATTCTCTGTCAACTCTCCAAATGTCAGTGAAGCACAGAAGAGAGTTTGTAAGCAAAGAATCGTAACATATGGTAAATCATTTTTGACAATAAAAGTGAACCCAAGCGGCTTCCTTGTGGAGATTTTTCCCATTTTCTGAAGCAGCATGAACATATAAACTGTTGTGCTGTGGATGTGATGAAGCCTGAAACCCTGCTGAAAGGTGTCTTCACTGCTCTGACATGATCCAGACTTTCCTTAAGCTCCTCATACATATCAGTGATTTAAAAAAATAAATGTAGTAGATCTCTGCAGCAGCCATCAGCTGATTGAAGCTCTCCTTCATCACCACTTCATCCTCACCCTTCATTCTTCATCACAGCATTTGTTTGCTGTTTTTATGAGAACATTCACTGCTGTTGCTTCAACTGAAACTGATCACCACTCGTTAACAGACCAGTATCCATGCTAACACCTTCTCTCAGAGTCAGATCATATGCAAATAATTGTCTCCTCAAAATCCTAATTTTATTATCTAAAACCTTAATTTAAATGATTTCAAACAGAACTGGAAATATCTGCAGAAATCATTAATTAAATTTCATCCCTGTAGATACCTTATAAGGGATAGTCCTGTAGCCAGTTAATCTCTTTTTTTCTATTCATCAATCGTTCATTTCAACAAGAAGCCTACAGCCATGCTAGCAGCTCTGTGAGGCTGTACTTAGACACAGCGATGCTTTGAGCTAAATGTTAACACCAGCATGCAAACATGCTCACAATGACAATGCTAACATGTTGATGTTTAGCAGGTATAATGTTTACCATCTTAATTTAGTGTGTTAGCATGCTAACATTTGTTAAGTAGCACTGAGCACACAGTTGAGGCTGATGGTTTTGCATTTGCTCATAACTATAACACCAAAGTATTGGGAAAAATGAAATGTTGACCTGATGATGGCGCTTGATGAAAAGTCAGGGCATCAAATGGAATGGTAAATGGACTGCATTCATATAGCACCTTTCTAGTCTTCCAAAAAGTCAAAACACTTTACACTACATGTCGACATTCACACACACATTCATAGGTGCCAAACTGCTCATTAGGAGGAGTTTCTAATGCACATTCACACACCGGTGGGCTTCAGGAGCAATTTAGGGTTCAGTCTTGCTCAAAGACACTTTGATATGCGGACGGGAT